>CM069235.1:25577521-26202521 GCA_035582765.1 Acer negundo | reverse complement strand
TAGAAGTTAAGCACTGGATGCATTCTTAATAAATGATCAAGTCAATGAAAAATAGCACCCAAACCTCTCATTAACCAAGATCACAATCATTCTTTCCAAAAAATGGATGGTGCTGTGCTCTGAAAGATAATTTTCTCCCAAGAAGAAAGAAATAATGGCAACATAGCAACTCACCCATATGCATCAACAATTTCTTGATATGCATTTGTGAAACAGTTTGTTCTAAAATATGTAGGAGGTGACTCCATGGCATCCATTACATGAAATATTATGCCCACTTGTGTATTGCTATCAAATGTTGCTCGTTGCAGTGTCTCCTGAATCTGTTAAACCATAAACCAACTCCATCAAGATAACCTCGGTTTGCATGATCTTAAGCAAAAGATCAAAACAGTAATACAGTCACCAAGGAGCATAAACCAACCCAAATCAAGGAAAAGATTAGGCATAATATATTACCTGAGCTTTAGCAAATATAGGACACCAGCCCTCTCCAACAAGACATTTTTTTGTAACATCAAAATTCAGCATATTCAACGTATCATATATGGCCTTCTCCCTTCTTACCTGGGAAAGGACAGTCAACAGGATCAATAGAATGAAGGTATCACTATCATGAATTACCATAAATTATTCTAATGCAAACTTCAAGGGGAGTTTAAGAATTTTATAATTTGGAATATCCATAGCTACAAAAGAGACAATAACTACATCTCACCATGCTCATCCATTTTGTTAAGTGATATCCAACGGAGCTAAGGGCTTTATCTCGGTGACGAATGCCAGCATCCAATGTGGCTTCCAGTTCAGAAAGACGTGACACAACCTGCAAACAAAACCCTAGCGTTTAGGAAAAAATTTAAAGAATACTCATCATTCTAAATATATACATATATATAAATTAAAACTCCTTTGCGTTCTTTTAATAAAAAAATCACAGAGCACACATTGCAACTACACATAAGCAAACTTTAGCTGAGAATTGGAAAGCACGAGAATAAGATTAGTTAAAGGCAGTAACTATTTCCATATTCCTGAAAATAACTATTTAAGAATATAAGAATTTTTTGGGGCATGATCCAGAGAAACCAAGAACATTACATCCACGTGTTTAAGCAAAACAAACAGCATTGAACAGATTATAGCACTAAAGAACATAACAAGTTTCAGCATAGAAATTTTACTTACATGAATGAAATGAAATATAGTCAACCTTAGAAACAAGGTACTTACTTCTCTAATTATTTGCCTCTGTTTAGTTATATCTTCAGGAACAGGATAACAATTTGCCCCAAAAGCTTCACAAATTTTCAAAATTTTTGTTCTTGCCTGCTCCCCAGAGAAAAACACTACAAATATGGTTTTCTCAACCTGCAAGAGTGAAAACATACAAGTTAATAACAAAATAATTAACAACTAGGTTTAAGAAGCAACGAAATAAATCCTTTAAATGGAGAAGGAAAAGAAAAAAAATGAAGAAGTGTCATATTATCTAGATAATAAAATTGATAAACAACTGATAGTATAGAGATGGAAGAAAACCATTTCAGCCGTTACAGGATCCATAATCTCTTCATCAGCCGGTGCCTGGTTGAAAAGCATATTTCCCCTTGTAGCACGAAACAGAATTCTTTCAAATCGAAGAGCTTTGGATTTACAAATAATCCCACTGATAAATCTTAAACCAGATTGATTTGATGGTCCAGGCCTTATTTCCTGTATAATCAATAATCATGAAACCATATAGGATAAAATTTCTCAAATGAAAAAAATTCAAAGGTAACAATGCAAACGAAACAGATACCTGTTCAAGTAATGATGATGTCTCAATAAAACCATTGCTTGAGTACACATTCTCATTTAATTCCGTTTCCTCAGCCATTGCATGACTGTTACTTGATACAAGAAAGTCACCAGCCTAGGATTGCCACATAAGTTACAAGTAAGAAAGGGCAAAGAAAGGAGCATCCAACATCAAAATTCTAGAGTAAAATCTTCTAATTTATAAATTTTGAAAAAGATTAACATTTGTGAGTGTCATTATCAACTCAACTTTATATAGATTTTCCAAAATTAAGGATAGATTAAAACCAGGACAATGAATCCCTATATAATCCAAACAAGTAATAGAGCAGGTCTAAATCACCTAAGTATATGTTGACTGACGAACAATGTTTCCACACCAATCAAAATACATAAACATAGAAGCTAGAAACAGTCAAAACATATCACTCAGTAAAAAACAATTTTTTTAAAGACGCTGCCACCATCCCATAGCCATAAATGCCATAATGACTTCATGAAACAAGAATTATGATTCTCCTCCAAAAAAGTCGAGTATCAAATTCTTGGTATGATTGAACAAAATAGATTCAACCAAGAGAAAATACTAGATACATGAACACCAGAGAACCGTATTCTTATAGTAATATTCCAAAACCTAGCTAAATACTAATTTGAAATGGAATATAAATTTGTAACCAGTACATTTTTATAGCAAACAAGAAAATTTAGTTGTAAAAAAATACTAGAAAACAAGCAATCCACCAAGGCCACCAAAAAGGAGCCATATGAGGATATAACAGAACACTATAAAGAAATATTACTTTCAAAAAACATTTGTAACTAATACTAGAAGTGGTAGATAGGCCAGCAGCCCAGTAGTGGTAAAGTATCATACTTATTAGGTTATGTCAGGTATCAATTGCTTCATTACATTAGTAGCAACAACAGCAGTTGAGGGAAGCCTAAGCCAAGCAAGCTTAGGATGAAATGAGCATGCATGCATACATACAACAAAAGGAACTACAAAAGGAAAATGCAATAAAGAGAGGCAAAATTAACAGAGAAGGGACTACATAACTGGAAGAAAATGATCGACAAGAATACCTTTTGCAAAACCATTTTGAACTCCAGAAGCTCATTGTAAGTTTGTTGAAGTTTCTCACTGTTAGAGTTCATTTCAATTAGCTCATGTTCATGCTCACCGAGTTGAATCTGAAATTGGGAGAAATACAACAGATGATATACATGGTAAAATTTCTGAAAGAAGCTATCATCTTTACATGAATATACTGGTTGATGTCTCCATGTAAAAGGAAAAAATATAAGCTCATGTTTTTGGTGGCATCATAGACATAAGAAAGACCAAAAATAAGTGGAAAAAAGGCTCAAAATGAAACAAAAGTGTATAAATGGACCTCTAATTCTTCCAATTCAACATCAGGTTCTGAAACAGGATGCATAGAAGATAGAAGTCCGGCTTTAATGATTTGTTCTTTGAAGAATCGTAGCTTTCTCGACATCTCTCCGCACCGTTTTACCTGTGAAAAAAAAAAAAAAAACAAAAAAACAAAAAAAAACAAAAAAAAAAAAAAAACAAATACTATCATCCAGAAATGTTGGAGTTCATGTCGAATCTTTTGGTGATGATTGGAAAAGGGAGAGCATTGAAAGTCAAATTTTGGAATATGAAGTACAAAGCTGCTTGATGACCAAATAACTTTTAACAAAAACTCTTATTCGATTGTCAAACTATATAAGACTAAATGAATTGTGATATTCTAAAGCATTCAGATAGCACTAACCTGATTAACAAACGTTCGCTGAAAAGGGCTTTTATCGGCATTTAACTGACAAGGGAAAAAAAATCACAATTAGTATATCCAATTGGTAACTACAATATGCAATTACATAACCCAGCTAAATGGATGAACTTCAAGTTAAGATGGCATAACTTTTTTAAAAGAAGAAAAAATCCCTATCACCATGTGGCATCTTCTTTTTATAAATTAATGATTTTATTGAAAGAAACAATAAAGAAGAGTAAAGATCAGTCACATAGAAGGTGTAAACCCGAGAGAAGGCACAAGAAAAGCATTCTATTGAATAAAAAAACACATGCTTATTTCATTCCTGTCAAATATACTCCAATGTAACACAAAAATGTTGTCTTTCAAGTATCAACCTTCCTAATTCCCCAGACCTCAAATTCCAACTCTTTAACATCTATAAAACAGAATTAAAAATACCCAATTGATGCGTTATTATTATTCAAAAATAAAACAAACTTCCCAACTTCTATATTCATTGTGCCTTGTCAAGCTAGAAAATTAGCAACTCTTTAAAGTCCACGAAAAATAGTTATTCAAAATCTCTCAATTTATCTGCAACCTATATAGCATAATATACGGAGAAAGTTGTAAAATCAATACCATAAAAATCTTCCAAAGAATCCCCTATAATGTTGGGATGCTTTTAACACAGCAGCAACGATAGCGAATGAGACACACAGAGCACTATAGCAATAACACATTTGAACTGTGGCATTGATGCAACCCAAAAACAACACCCTTTACAATCAATTTTTCCATATCTATTCAACCAAATCGGAAGTGACCACTTATACATCAGAATAAATCCCAACCATTCTCTTAAAATATACACCTCTTGTAATCTCTCAACCAATGTGACAAATCTAAAATATGGTACATAAACCAGGAACAAGATACAAAATGTAAGCGAAACAGAATATAACAATCCAAGTACTACCAAATCCACCTGATCTGATTAACATGTGAATATCAAATCCTAAATTCTTCAACATAACTGAACCTAAACTTAATCAACTACTTTATTTCGACATATCTCAATACAACTAATTTGGATCTGACTTAAAACTGATAACATGAGAAATACTGAAAACACCTAAACTGTTTAACAAAATCAAAAACTCCACTAAACTTAGCCTAACACAGCCATATAGACAACTACTATAAATTCTAAATTTTCCTATCATTTCTTCCGTTTTCTCCACAATCAAACAGACAAAACGAGAATGAAAACTAACAATGCTTGGATCAATCAAAGCAAATTGAATGCGACCGAGTCGGATCTGAGTCAAAAAAAAAAACTTACGTCACAAAACTGCAAGAGACCGAGTTCACCGAGATACGAGATGGCTCGGTGAGCGGACTCGGCAGGAATAATGAGCTGGACAAACGTCATCTTCTCGGAGCGCATCAGATCCATGGACGGCAAGTTGTCAATGAACTGCTCCATTGTTTTTTTTTTTTTTCCTTTTCTGGAGAACCAAACTGAAAATGAAATCGTTGACGTTGAAGAATTTATTGTTTGTTGATGGATCTAAAAGGAGTCTCAGATCTGAATTAATAAGAAAGGAAAAAAAAAAAAAAAAAAAATTGAAAACTGAAAACAGTTTTTTTGGTTGGTTCTCTCTTCTGTGAGAGAGAGAGAGTCTCTGTGTGTGCGTTTTGGTGTGTTTAGTATTTTTTTGGTTTTGGTTTCGGTTTCGCCATCGCAACTGTCAATTGAATCGGGAATTTCGCATCGATGGGAGTTGGAAAATGTAAATTTTTTAAGTTTTTGTTTAGGGAAAAATATTTTACACTTTTTAGTGGGGATTCGAGGCTGGTCATGGTCATAAATCATAATCCACTACACAGTCTCGTATAGTTGCAACGTTGCGTGGTCAACTATTTATTTTCTATTACAATAATTTTGACTAAATTTTGTTTCTAAATCTGGTACCCAAAAGATGTCCATTTTTTATTTCTTTGTAATAAAATTGCATGATTAGAATGATTGGAATTTAAGAACGACACGTCGTTTAGGCTCCAAATTTAGACCATATTAGCATGATTGAAATGATTGGATTGTAAAGATGACATATCATTTGGCTCCATCAAATTTGTATAAAGTAGCATTACTCTTTCTATTATATATATATATATATATATAATAGAAAGAGTAATGTTATTTTGTCTAAATTTGGTATCGAAACCCGGTGCCCAAATAATGTAGATCATTGATTTCTTTATATTTAAATTGTATAATTGAAATGATTGGATTATAAAGGTGTCATATCATTTGAACTCCAAATTTGGACAAAGTAATATTATTCATAAAAAAAAATAATAAATAATAATAATAATAATAATAATAATAAACTATTTATTTTCTACAACTCTTTTAAATTATTTTTGACAAGACGAAATGGGATTGATCCACATATAAGCCTCTCACATTTATGTTATTGAAATTCTAGTTTAGACTTTAGAGTTGTATTCTTTAAATGCCGAATTGATCTTACAATAATACTACGTAACCCAAGAAAAGTAACCAAAAAAAGTGGAAGTGATTTGTTTTTACCATATCATCTTATAATTTGTATGGTAATTACAACTCACTTATCATATAATATGAATTGATTTTTAGGTTAATATTTTGGTTCTTATGGTATTAGTCTAAAAGTCTTAATTGTAATAGTTTGTAAACAAGATTTGGACCTCAATTTTAAGCCATTGGGTTCACGCTACACACCCCATATGACATTTGTTTGTTTTTTCGTTTATATATTTTATACAAAATTTATTGATGTTCTAGGAGTATATATTTAGATGTGCTTGATCTCGACAAGTGTTAAAACTTTTTATTATTTTGTTATCTTTTTCTTTTTCCTTTTAAGAGGAATTGAGTTTGAATCAATTGTTTGCTTGTACGAGAGAGGGAAATTGCCACATCTTGACTAAGTAATCTTTTGATATGTTTAGATGTCACTATATTATAAAAAAAGCCAAGAAAAGTAAGATTACGAGAAAATTATAACTCTCTTCATAGACCGGTTATTTATTCGGTAGTAAAAATTATACCTGCCGGTTGCTTCCAATTGATGTTTGGATATTTATTTTAAAAAATCCAACCTTAACACCAGATAATAACTTCATATATATCCAAATTATCAGTTAAATTAAACTATTTTAAATGAAATTTGAGACGTTTTTAATTATAATTTTATAGTCCTAAATTCCTTTTACTATATATAAAAAAAAAAAAAAGTATACTATAATTAACAATCTCATTTACCAACTGTTTTAAGTTCACCAATCTCACTTGCATAAATTGAAATAGACCGGACTCTCTCGTAATAAATAATAAGCAATGAATGAAGTGAGTTTTTTAATAAACTAGGGACCACTCTGAAAAAAATTGTGAATTTTTTTAATAAATGTAACAATAATTTTTTAAGAAGGTCAAACCTATGTTTAAAAACTTTATGTGGTCCATGACCCCAAGTCCCCGACAATTAATATAGCCGCCATCTAATGTAACTTTTCGAAAAAACGTTTATTCAATCCGTTAATATTTTAGATTTAAGTTACTGTAAATAGTAGTTTAAAAAAAAAAATTAATATAGCTCGGCCTCCCATACTCACATTAATGGATTTATAGGTTATAAACCTTTTTTTTTTTTTCCTTTTAACTCCAAATTTGTAATAGTTGAAAAAAAAATTCAATAATTTCAAAAAATGGCAGATTATGCACATTCAGGTGTGCAAGGAAAATTCAGATTTCAATATAAGCATTTTATAAATATGTGTAGAGAGTTTTTACCTAATATCGTGTGAGTAGATTTTTACACCGTAAATTTAGTGTTTGATCTTTAATCTAATATATCCCGAGTTCAATGTCAAAATATTTTTATTTTATTTATTTAAAAAAATAAAAAAAAAAGATATGATATATTCTTTCCCTGTAGCACCTTTTCAAGCCACAACAAAAAGGTTTTTCTCAAGGACCTCAATCCTTATTTGGTTGTCTGTCTTCCTTTTGTGCAGCTCTCTTCAATCTTCAATTTCGTTAAAAGTTGAAAAAAAAATAAATACAAAATTAAAATAATTTAATATAATATTAAACAATAATTTTTTTTATCATTAAAATAACTGTTTAATTTAATTTTTGTTATAATATAATATTTTTATAAATATTTTAAAAAATTATTTAAGTAATTATTTTAAGGTCAAACAAGTTGATATCAAAGTGACCTCCGGCTCTTGGTTCATGTTTTTGGCCTTTACTTCTTGGTTCTCACTGCCCCTACTTGGAATGAAATAAATTAAGGGTGACAACCATAAAACTTATTAGTATATTCATGTTTTATTAAAAAATTAAATTATAAAAATATCCCAATAGAAATTTACCAATAAGTACAAATTACTTTTGTTAAAAATAAACAAAATACTATATACACTCATTAATTATACTCATATCTTCAAATATATTTTTTTATTAAAAAAAACTTACCTTATACCAAAAAAAAAAAAAAATTAATAAAAAAAATTTTTAAAAACTATTTTTATCATAAACTCTAATTTTATTTCAAGTATCAAACTGTCTTATCACCACGTGATTATTATATTGTTTTTGTCTCTTTTTTTTATGTATAGTTATGAACTCTATCAATAAACAAAATATATTTTTTTAATTTTAACGATAGTCATAGATATCAATAAGTTTTTTTTTTTTTTTTAAAGATAGTCATAGATATCAATAAATTATTTTATTTTATTTTAAGATAGATATATAAATAAGAGAATTCCAGATTGAAAATCTATTGACCCCATATACAGTTCCACATATTCCCTTTTATAAGGTTCTTACATTCGAGATATTTCTAAAAGTAAATTGGACCATCATTAAAAGAATATTTGATTCCAAAAATAATATGATTTTGTTTATAAATTGTGTGTAATAATAATTTAAGAGTTTTTATAAATAATATGTATTAAAATGAATTAATTTATTTCAGTCAGAGTACTATTGCCATTAAGATAGGTTCTTATAGTAATATTTATTTTTAAAATTTTAGACATAAATATACTTATAAAAATAGGTATACTGATAAGTTTTATAGATGTCAATATCAATACCCATAAATTAATTTTTTTTTTTTTAATGAAATTTGATTATTTTCATTTTCAATTCGGATTAATCAACACGTTATGAAGAGTATTATATTGACTAATGATGTGAAAACGGGTGAACGTAAACATATTTATACGTTGAGTCGTTGAGATACAAAAGTGAGATTTCTATGATTTTTGTGCGATATTTATCTCTTCAGTCTTTACTATTTCTTTTCTTTTGCTTAACATTTACGTTTCAGCTACAAAAT
Source organism: Acer negundo (assembly GCA_035582765.1). NCBI lineage: Eukaryota > Viridiplantae > Streptophyta > Magnoliopsida > Sapindales > Sapindaceae > Acer > Acer negundo. Next base: position 26,193,547 of record CM069235.1, on the reverse strand, counting down.
CTGACCACAAAAATAATCATATTTTACACATGTTCTCTTATCATGGAGGTGGGCATTTTCTTTGGAAACCCCAACACCTGAGATCGAGGCCCGGTGTATGCATGGTTTTAGGCCAATTTTCCCATCAACAGTGTGGGTGCTCTCTCACCTCTTATGAGAGTGTCAGTCCGGACTAGAGGTGGCCACGGTTCGGTTTCGGTTTGAAACCGGCGGTTTCGGTTCCTTGGCCACCCAAAACCGAAACCGTAACCGGAAAACCGGTTTGGTACACGGTTTCTAACCGGCAGTTTTACGGTTTCGGTTTCGGTTTCGGTTTAAAAACCGACGGTTTTGGGTTCGGTTTCGGTTCGGTTTCGGTTTTTCAAAAAAAAATTCAAAAAAATGCCACGTGTCAGCTTCTGATTAGTCGATTTTTTTAAATTTATTTTTTTATAAAAAAACCGGCGGTTTAACCGCGGTTAAAACCACCGGTTTAACCGTCGGTTTTTGGCGGTTTTTGGAAGTACCCAAACCGAAACCGTAACCGGTTCAACCGGTTTCCGACCGGTTTTGAAACCGCCGGTTTCGGTTTCGGTTTCGGTTTTGGGGCGGTTTTTGGAAGTACGGTTTCGGTTAAACCGCGGGCAAAACCGTCGGTTTAACCGAAACCATGGCCACCTCTAGTCCGGACTGAACTTGTAAAGCCCTATCTCACTAGTCTCGACAGTTATGTTGTAATCAAAAAATAATAATAATAATAATCATGTTTGTTCTAGTAAACTCTTCCCATTTATTGGATGTCACCGAACATTATTTTAATTATCAATTTTGCATTTTCCAAATCACCTTTTGAACTTTCTCACCACATTCCTTTTAGCACCTATATTTCCCGAACTTATAACGCGGTAGAAAAGTGCTCCCTAAGCTTCTTTTCTTGGCATTAAACCTCCTGCATTATTGTTTATTAACAAAAGCTGACGAAATAGTAACGGAACTTCATTTCCATCAATTACTTTGTCACGTGCTCCTCACGTGGGTTGAAAGCTTCTAGAAGCTTTTCATAAACAAGGGTAAAATGTTACTTAATGATGTAAAAATTTTAAAAATTAAAAAAAATATATTAAAATAATTAATATTACAAATAATTATAAAAAAAAAAACAAAAACAAAAACAAAAACAAAAACATAAATAGATTATAGAGAAGTTTTGACAAGTGCATACACTTTGAGTCAAAGTATGTAAATCTAATGGTCCACATTTTTCATCCTGATATATTTTATGTCATGACGAACTGACAATAGAAAAATTGTATATATATATATATATATATAAAATAAAAAATCATAGGGACCTTATTGTGTTAAGTTGCTACTTACTACTATCATTAGATGGAAAATAAGTGTTGGAACTTTTTTTTTATTTTATTTGAAATATTACAATAATTTGAGATTTTATAGGAGATGGGGGGAGGCTCGAACCCAAAACCTCACGGTGTAGGTGTAGGTGTGAGAGATTTTACCACCAGGCCTACTTTATATTGTCTCGAAATGTTTGAACTTGAAAGAGTTTTGCATGTTATTTAAACATTCAATTACAAATAATAACTTATAATATGAAAATTTGTAATTAATAATCCAGAAGATTATTAGTCGATTGGATTGTGGCATCAATCAGTATATAAAAATTTCATATGTGGATTCTCTAACATAGTCTTCCAATCAAGCTCGTTCGTTATAGCAACCATCATCTTTTTCCCCACCATCTATTTCCAACATATAACCCAACCCAGATATCCGGTAACAGTACAGTAGCCCACCCATCATCATCCTCACCAAATCTACAACACCTTACCTATGACCCATCTTCATCCAAATCTACAACACCTCATTATCACCAACACCCTAATCACAACGTCACCATCTACAACCAACTTTATCATAACCCATCATCATCCTCACTCATGCGACCACCATCATCCTACAAGAAATCACCATTGCCAGTGTCGATTGCCTCTAAACACAAGAGATCGACGCTCGATCTTGCCGATGAATGAAAGAGAGAAGAGGGAACAAGAGAGAGAGAGAGAGATGGAATGACATATAGAGAGAGAGAGAGAGAATATGCGATAAGACAGAGAAGCCCACAAACCAACAACAAAATCAAAGAACAAACCTAGAAAATCAACACATTCAACAACAAAATCAAACCCTAACTCTCTCTCCCTTCTCTTTCTCTCACCCCGATTATCTTTTTCTTTTCTCTCTTTGTCGCCTCTTTTCTTCCTTTGCTCTCTCTGCCGCCTCTTTTATTTCTCTTTTATGTTTCTCTTATTCTGTTCTCTCTTTTTGGCAGTTTGTGTTAATTTAAGGGTGGTTGGAGAAAGAGAAGGGAATCAATGGTTTTTAGAGAAAGAGAATTTTTGGATTTGGGTTTTTGGATAAGATAATGATATCAAGTTTTAATTTTTAATTTTTTTTTTGGTGGAGATCCAATCAAAAAAAAAAATTCATTTAAATTTATTTTTTTATTTCTTTAAATCAGGACGAAATTACATAACTGACATTCGTACAGACCCATGTGAGAAGCACGTGACAAAAAAATGGACGGAAGTGTAGTTCCATTACTATTCTGTCAACTTTTATCAAGAAACGATAGTTCAATTGGTTTAATGCCAAGAAAAAAAGTTTATGGGGCACTTTGCTATCGCACTATAAATTCAGGAGGCATTGGTGCTATTAACCCTTCCTTTTAACTATCAACAAAATCTTAGTTAATACACTTTGTTGTGCCCTTAATGGCGTAGTTCAATTGGTAGATGACCGGGCTTGGAGTTTGGGCAAATGACTTCCAAGTCAGTGCTCGAATCCTACTAATGACAAAAGTTTCAAAGAAATATCTGGTCTAAATAGGTGGATAGATAGATACCGTATATATATACAATTTTTCTATTATCAGTTCGTCCTAATATAGGATGAAGAATGTAGATCATTAGATTTACATACTTTAACTCAAATTGTATACACTTATCAGAACTTCTCCATAATCTATGATCTACATTCTTCGTCCTGATATATTTTATCATGACAAACTGACAATAGAAAAGCTATATATATATTATTGTAATTTTTTAATTTACTAAAAAAAAGTTAATTTGGTTATTGAAAAAATTACAATGCTGTTTCAAATCAAAGTCTGTATATGTAGAAAGGAGAGCAGGAAATTTGTGAGTCTTTGACTTTACGTGAAATATTTGTTTAAAATAATAAAAAATCTATAAATGGATTTGGAAATCTATGATTATATGTGTTTTTCATCCTTAATTTGTTATGTGAAATGATTTTTATTTATATTATTATTATTATTATATATGAAAATTTTCAAGTTAGTGCATCCTGATATAACTCCATTAGTACGTTGGATGTGGACCATTAGATTTACATGATTTGTCAAAACTTCTCCATAATCTATGGCTCACATGCAATGCACCGATAAAGTTATATCAGGACGCACTGAGAAAAAAATAACTGTATATATATATATATATAACAAGTGTATTATATACTGTATACAACACAGATGAAAATTATGTGAGGTTTTTGTTTTATTTTGTAGGACAAAAATCATGTATCCATGTATTGATCAAAATTTACCGTTACAATCAGGGATAGAGGGAGAGGGCCAACAGGGGCCATAGCTATCTTCCTTCAACTACACTTTAAAAATCATTTAATAAAGTTATAGAATTCAATATTTAATATTGAAATAAGAATTTCAATTAATTAATTAATTTTAATTATTGAATTTTTTTTAATATCTTTTAGTGCCTACTTTGATTATGGAGGTCTTTCGGGTGTCTACGACAGATCTCCCCACCCCCCAAGCAAATCGGAGTCTAAAGATTTGCAAAGTAAAATAACGTACGTGATTATTTACCATAAGCGGGAGTGCACCTTTTCCTCGACATAGTATACACATTTTACAATATTATAAAAAGAAAAATGGTATAGAGATCGAGAAAGTAAAGAATAAGGGTCCGTCCTGTAACCTTTTTTAAAGCTGTTTTTGTTTTTGTTTTTGTTTTTCAAAAATAAAAATAAAAATAAAAACAGTGTTTTTGGTTTCAGTTTCAAAATCCAAAAACGCGTCTAGTAGCATATTCTGAAACCTGTATTCCGAATATGAAAACGTAAAAAAAACGTCTGGTAGCATTTCCTGGAACTTGTATTCCGAATAATTTATGGGCATAAAAAAAAAAAAAAAAACAAAACAAACAAAAAAATTATGGGCAATTCATCACCAGAATCATCACCAATCATCCATCCAATTCTTGACACAACAAAATCAAACAACCCAGATCCACCACCATCACCATCTCAGATCAACATCACCATCCTAGATCAACAACAACAAAATTAAACCCAGACAACCCAAATCAACAACAAAATTAAACCTAAAAGAAATTTTTTTAAAAAAAAAATTAAACCCAGATCACTCGAACCTTCAACTGATCCATCTCTCTGTCTCTACAATCCACATCCATCTCTTTGTCTTTCCAATCCACCAAACCCAGATTTGAATTGAATCTTCAACCGAATCAAACCTTCAAGCAAAATCATCAATTCCAAACGTCATCATCAATAGAGCCAAACCACATCTTCAAGCAACATCTGGAACATCATCACTCGATCGATCCACATCTTTAAGCAAAATCATCAACCCATAACCATCAGCATCGATCGATCAAAACCTAACCCACCGTCGATCAATCAAGCAAATAAAAAATTTATCATCATCAAGCAAATCAAAAAACTGAGAACGAAAGAGAGAGAGAGAAGGCGTGGGTGGTCATCGCCGCGCTTCTGATTGTCATCGTCGCCCTTCCGATCATCATCGTCGCCTGCCGCTTAATGAGAGAGAACGAAGATGGGTTTTGTTTGGTTTGATTAGGATAGAGAGAAGCAAAGTTAGAAGAAGAACTGATGTTTTGATTTTGGGAACTGATGTAGATCGGATGGAGAAAAGAAGAAGAAAAAAAGAAAAGAAAAATTAGTTTTTTATTTAGATTAAAAAACAAAACGAAAAACAAAATGAAAAACATTAAAAAATTGTTTTGGAAAATTTTCACTTTTAACACTAATGTTTTTTTTTTTTTTTTGTTTTTTTTTTTTGTTTTTTAAATAAAATGGAAAACAAAATGAGAAACGATAACGAACACATATTCGAAATTGGATTTAGTAAGCAAAAACAAAAACGCCCTTGAAAAACGATACAGGACAGGTCCTAAGATTATATCTCTTGAATTCACATGTTTGCTTTTACTATTGTCTCTGACCTTTCATGATTCAACTCAAAAAAATATTAATAAAAAGATATTTTGCAACTAACAATTTCTAGTTCTTCGAGGGGCCAGTCCTCCAATTCTCAAACAAGTTAAGTGTTTTTGAATAACAATTTCGATTTGGCTGTCTGTTTGAGGATGATAACTTGAGCTATAATTGAATGCCATTCCATTGAGCTGAAATATCTCTTTCCAGAATAGGCTAGTAAAAATTGGATCTCTATCGCACACAATGGTCATTGGCATTCCATGAAGCTTGAAAATATGGTCAAAAAACACTTTTGCAACACTTATTGCAGTGTAAGGGTGAGATATGGCAATAAAATGTGCATATTTTGAGAGTCTATCAACCACAACAAATATGGTGGTGTTACCATTTGAAGGTGGAAACCCATCAATGAAATCCATGGAGATGTCCTCCCAAATTTTAGTTGGAATTGAGAGTGGTTGCAAAAGGCCAGCAGGGTGGGTTTGCTCCGATTTATGACGTTGGCATATGTCACAACTCAGAATGAAACTTTTGATTTGGCTTCTCATACCCTTCCAGTAGAAATTAGCTCGGATCCGATGCAACGTTTTCACATATCCTTCTTGGGCACTCCCATGAAATTGCTTTATAATTTCCGCTGTAAGTGTGGAATTTTGGCTCAAGAATATTTTGTCTTTAAACAATACAAGTCCATCATGTAGTTTTCATGGTTCTAGTGCCTCCTCTTGCTTGATACGTTGCACAAGCTCTTGCATGGTGGAACTTGTTGTTACTTCTTCTTTTATGGATTCTATCCAATACGGGACCGGTTGTGAGAGTGCACAAAGACCACCATTCTTGTCATCAACTTCATATCTTTGTGATAATGCGTCGGCCACAATATTTTCTTTACCTTTCTTATATTCAATTATGAAGTCGAACCCCATGAGTTTGTAGAGCCATTTATGTTGTGCCACTGTATTGATTTTCTGATTCCACAAATGCTTGAGGCTTTGATGATCACTTCTTACAATAAATTGTCTTCCAAGAAGGTATGGCCTCCATTTTTGTACAACAAGAACCAACGTCAAAATCTCTTTATCATAGGTTGATAACAAGAGATTCTTTCCTTGAAGAGCTTGACTGTAGAATGCAATTGGCTTTGTCTGTAACAACACAGCATCAACACCAAGTCTAGAGGCATCACATTCAATGATAAAAGGAGAATTAAAATTTGGAAGAGCCAATACCGGTGCTTTAATCATTGCATCTTTGAGATTATGGAATGAATTCTCTACCATTGGACTCCATTCAAAGCCCTCTTTTTTGAGCATCTTCGTTAGTGGTGCTACAATCTTGCCATAATTCTGAATAAATTTTCTGTAGTAGCCTGTTAGTCCCAGAAAGCCTCGCATTTCTTTAGGATTCCTTGGCTTGGGCCAATTTATCATAGCTTTTATTTTGTCTGGATCTACCGCCGCTTCTCCCCTTGAAATAATATGGCCTAGATATTTCACCTATGTTTTTCCAAATTCACATTTTTCGAGCTTAACATGTAATGAGTGAGAACACAAAGTAGAAAAAACAATGTCTAAGTGTTTTAAGTGTTATTCCCAATTTTTGCCAAAAATTAAGATGTCATCAAAGAACACTAAAACAAATTTCCTGAGAAAGTTTTTGAATACCTCATTCATGAGAGATTGGAAGGTGGATGGTGCATTAGTAAGGCCAAAAGGCATTACTAAAAATTCGTAGTGTCCTCGATGAGTTCTGAAAGCAGTTTTCTCCACATCACTTGGATGCATTCTCACTTGATGGTACCCAGATCGAAGGTCTAGTTTGGAAAAATATTTCGCTCCAACTAGCTCGTCTAGAAGCTCGTCTATAACCGGAATGGGGTACCTATCTTTGATGGTGATCTTGTTCAATGCTCGATAATCGACATACATTCTCCATGACCCATCTTGTTTTTTTTACCAAGAGTACTGTAGAGGAGTACGGACTATTGCTTGATCTGATTACTCTAGAGGTGAGCATTTCTTCCACCAATTTTTCAATCTCATTTTTCTGAAAATAAGGGTACTTGTACGGCTTCACTAAAACTAGTCCATGTCCAAGTTATAGGGGAATACGATGATCATGGACTCGACTAGGAGGTAACCCCTTTGGCTCCGCAATTACCACATTGTATTTGTCCAATATTACTAGTATATAATTCGGCAATTTGGATTTTTGTGGAATTGTGCCCGAAGTAACTAATTGTAATAAGACTCCATGATGTTGCTTGGCTGCTCTTTTTGCCTCCACAAATTTGTTATCTGAGTTGGTCAAACCTTTGAGTGTGACTTGTTTCCCATCCACCAAGTATGTCACACATAGTTTAGCAAAGTCCCATTGAATGGGTCCTAAGGTCTGTAACCACTGCGTACCTAACACAATATCATAGCCTTCAAGTGGTAAGACAAAAAAATCAACAATGATAGGTACCTTTTGTAGCTTTAAATGGACATCCTTGCACTTCCCTCTACTAACTAGCTTTTCACCCCGATGCCACCATAACTTCTAAGCATCTTTCTAAATTTGGTTGCAATCCCACTCGTCGAGCCAACTGGGTACTAATAAAATTATGGGTACTACCAGAATCTATTAGTGCTTCAACTGAATGGTAATGGGGACTTCCTCCCACTCGCATGGTTCTCGGAGCACGTAGACCCGCCATGGCATGTAATGAAATTTCAAGTGTGGTCTGTATAGTAGAGTCCTATTTTCGTCTTCAACCTCCATAACTTCATCTTCATCACTATCTTCCCAACTAGCCTGTATCATGAATAAACGTTTGCACTTATGTGCAGGTCCGTATTTGTCATTGCAATGGAAGCACAAACCTTTTTTTCTCCTCTCATTGAGCTCTTCAGTCGTCATTTTCTTTATGGGTGCTGAAGGTTGCGTTGGTGGGTAGCGAATTTGCATTCCGGCTGTTACCCGTGGCTGAAATGTTGATCTTCCTGAGTTGGTTGTTTGTTTCCTTTGAGTCACCTCTCTTACCTCATACAATCTTGCTAAACCGATGGTCATGGTTAATGATGTGGGTCTATTGGCTTGCATATCCGTCCATATCGAATCCTTAAGTCTGGAAACAAAGCAGCTCACTTGCCTGGGTTGTGGAAGAGCTCCGGCTTTTGCTAACAACTTCTCAAACTTGGATTGGTAATCTAGCACTGTTCCAGTTTGTTGGAGCTTCATTAGTTCACCAAAATGGTCCAATAATTGATTAGGACCAAACCTTGAATTGAGTCCTTCTTTGAATTCATCCCAAGAGACATAAATTATTTATTGTCTCAAGAGTTGAAACCAAAGTTGGGCATCGCCCTCAAGGTGAAATGAAGCCAAAGTTACTCGATCTGAATTCGAAATTTCGTGCATTGAAAAATATTGCTTTGGTCGATATACCCAACTGATTGGGTCTACCCGACCATCATACTTCGTGAAATCTAACTTCACTGTTTTGGGTAACAAATTGCTTAAAGTGTGAGCTAGATGATCATCATATTGATTTGTTTGTCGACTTGCGAACCGCCTAGATTGGGACCCTGAATTCTCCCTCATCTCATGGATAGATGGGCTAGAGTTTTGCACACTAAGCTTGTCAACCAATTCCGTCACTTGACACACCAACTCCTTCTGACCATTCGTAAGAGCTTCTAAGGCCTTCTCAAGTCCGTCCACTCTTTGCCTGAGCTGCTTCATGCCTGGCTTTGATACCAATTGATACGAACCCAAATATCTGTAATGAAAGAGTTACAAAAAATATAAAATAAAAGACAGGATAGATAGATTAATTTGAGGAAACCTTAAACCTCTCAAATATCGGTGTTTCGAGGAACCAATAACCTCCCAATTACAACACAAATGTGCAGACAATAATTCTCTGAATACTTTTCATTAATGAATTGAAGTTATTTATACAAAATATCAATGCTCATTCTCTCATTACTCTCTCCTAAACTTAAACAATTAACTAACCCACTTAATCAACTAACTAACCCACCATCCATAATTAAATGAACAGTAAACCCACTAACTTAATAATTTAATTACTCATTAAAACAAAATAAAACATTAAAATTAAATATGCAAAATAATAAAAACATGATCGTAACATTCCTTCCCCTGTAAATCAATCCTTGTCCTCAAGGATTTTTAAAATGGGATTAATTTGAAGTTGAATTAATGGTGTGTTTCTTGTGGAGAGGATTGCTACAATTAAGAACTTGTCAGTACCATCACCGAGATCGAATTCTAAATCATCTTCACCTGCCAGAATTAAGAAACACTTTTGACACTTTTTACTACAATGTTTTGGTCCAATTTCTTTTGTCATCCTTTTTACAGGCATAAAAAAGAAATCCTTAGAAGCTGCAATTTTGTTATGCTGAGAAGTATATGCAACAATGTGTTCTCCATTAATCTGAGAAAGTAGAATAGAATTTGTAGTAACTGCAACCTCATTAACTTGAGAATGTTGAATAGAATTTGTAGTAACTTCAACCTCAGTTTCAACATGAAAATAGGTCTCAACCCTATAATTTTTCTTGTTAATAGAAAGCTTAGAGATGGTTGGTTCTTTTAATCCCTTGACTTGCACACTTATTTTCTCTTCTATCATCCTTTGTAAGATTTGTTGTTGGCCAAACATGAAAAATGTTTTTTCTACTATTGACACACTAAGCTTGTCAACCAATTCCGTCACTTGACACACCAGCTCCTTCTGACCGTTCGTAAGAGCTTCTAAGGCCTTCTCAAGTTCGTCCACTCTTTGCCTAAGCTGCTCCATACCTGGCTCTATACCAAATGATTAAACTCAAAAAAATATTAATAAAAAGATATTTTGCAACTAAAAATTTCTGGTTCTTCGAGGGACCAGTCCTCCAATTCTCTAACAAGTTGAGTGTTTTTCAATAACAATTTCGATGTCTTCGTTTTATTTCATAGACTACTCTTTATACAAGTGAAATTGAACGTTGGAATTATTATGTTTGACACGATTCGATGTCTCAAGAATCAAGGAGATGGAATCGGTCACTACTTAACCTATCTAGCTACTCCGAAAATATTGCAACAATCAAAGAAAAAGTAACAAAGTAAAATAACAAAGCAACAATAACAGAACATGGGTACCAACGTGGACCTTAGTGTATCATTTCATGGTAGTGAAGAATTTCATTCGTGGCATCTTGAAGAAAAAATTCTTTACATATTTCAAAGTTTGACATAAACTTGAGAAAATCTTTTTTGCATTCCCAATTCATGGTGATCTATTTTTCAATCTTAATAAAATATCTGCTAAATGTAATACGACCGTAACAGTGTTGCAAACCGAATAAAATATGTAACAGATTTTATGGATTGATCTCTAAATATACCATTAGAGAGTGTAATAAATTTATAAAATAGAAGTAAACTTTGTTTATAACTGTTATTTTTTAACAACTTGAACAATATTATCTTATTATCGTAAATATATTCTAGAAGAGTAATTATTTAGTGAATACACTCATCCACACCTTGAAAAAAATTGGTAAATTTTGATGAGATTTATTATATAGATGTTATAAAAAGAGAAATATGATTGGGAAAGAAATTTTGAAATTTGTTTGCTCGATATATGATTTTGTAAATTTTTATCTTTGACAAATTAAAATAAGTAGTTCTCATACCTAAAAATTTTCATTTATTTTTCAAAGTATATTTATTTAAAGCTACTTTTTTTGAATTTTTCTTATGTTTCTAATATTCTATCATTTAAAATATATATATATATATATATATTACAATAATTCGGGATTTAGAGAATGAAGACATATTTGAATCTACAACCTCATAGTGCAGGTGTGAGAGATAAATCATTGGACCAACATCATATTGTCTATATTCTATTGTATTTATATTTAAAAAATAGAAAGAAAAAAAAAAACAGTTGAATTAAAATAAAAAGAGTCATTTTTAATAGGTGTGTTATTCTTGACATTATTCATAAAATAGCCAAATAAATATTGGTTTCAATGAAAATACTAGCTCCAATGTTTTTGAAAATTTTGGTAAAAATATCATAAATATTCTTAAATTATTAAAAATAGTTGAGAACATTTTTTATATCGATTCTTCCAAAATATGAAAAAAAATATATATATATATATATATATAGAAAATATTTTGATTAAAATATCGATATCATATTTACATCCTTGAAAATAACTACTATACTCCAAAAATGGATCTAAGCCAGAAAAAAATAAAAAAATTAAGGAAAATAGCCCAATTAAACGAGGAGCAAGCCCCGATTATACGAGTCCGCACAACAACGCAAAAAACCCTTGCAATTTGGAAACCTCTCTGGTTTCTGCTCAGTGCTCACTGCCTCACACTTCACATTTCTCGCCATCGTTACCGTTTTGTAAGTAGCTTCTCTCATCTCTTTTTTTTTTGTTGCTTTCCTCGATTAGTTATTACTTTCTGATTTTTGTTCCGTGTTTTTTTATTATTGATTTTGCTTCGATTGTTGTCAGATTTCTCGATTGTTTAAAAACCTGAGCAAATTTTTATTATAGTGAAAATCAAGAATATGTGAAGCTTGTGTATTGGTTGATGTCATATGCATATAATTCTGTTTTATGAATCAGTGAAAAAGATTATTTTGTTTCTAAGTTTGATTTAGCATGAAAAGCTAATAGAAAGGCTTTTTATTTTATTTTATTTTATTTTATTTTATCTGCAATTCGCTTGTCAATTCAATAACCTGAACTGTTTGTTATTGTTAATTTTTTGAATAATAATCTGGAAACCAACACTATATATAGAGAGAGAGAGAGAAAGAGAAAGATCTTCTCTAGTCAGGACGGTTCTGAAATTCAGGATTACAAAATGGTTTGAACATAATCTTATGTCTGGGTTTGCATGTGAGAACAATCTTATATAATAATGTTTAAATGGTGATGATCTAATACTATGAAGCTTATTTGGCAAGGAATCCAGATTGATTGATAATCTAAGACATGGGAAAAACTGCGGCTGATGAGAAGATTCTAAGCTACAATGATGTTGTACTTAGGCAAATAGATTTGGATATTCTAAGTGGCCCGTATTACTTGAATGATCGAATCATCGAGTTTTACTTCAGTTATCTTTCTTCATGCCATGAGTTATGTGATGTTTTTCTGGTTCCACCATCGATTGCTTTTTGGATAATAAACAGTCCGGATGTTGAGGGTCTCAAAGATTTCGTAGAACCTCTTAAGTTGCTGGAGAAGGAACTGGTGATCTTTCCTGTTAATGACAATGTTGATGTGAGCCTTGCTGGAGGTGGAAATCATTGGAGCTTGCTTGCATATGAGAGAAATGCTAACGTGTTTGTGCATCATGATAGCAATCACGGAATGAATGGGATGCAAGCAAGGAAGCTTTTTAGAGCCATTGTTGGATATATAGGTGATTCCGATGTAGCTTCTAATGCCAAGTATGTGGAATGCACTGATTCACCGTTGCAAATGAATGGATATGATTGTGGTGTGTATGTTACTGCCATTGGAAGAGCTATATGTTTCTGGTATAAGAGTAGTGAAAAGAAGAATAACACACAAGACTTGTGGTTTTCCGCTGTAAAAGAGCAGGTTACGCCATCTGCTGTTACTGAAATGCGCATGGAGATTCTACGATTGATCCGAAGCCTTATGGAAAAGAAATAAGACCTCTGTGTGTGTTTCAAACGAAGGTGTTAATATGAAACGATAATACTTGTTGAACTCTTCATCGGGCAGTTAAACGTTATCGAAAACTAGGATATCATCAACAGTCACAAACGATCTGTTCTTGTGTTCTCGACAAATTGAAGGATCCGGTGAAGTTGACAATAAAATGGAGAACGATGTATGGTAGAAGTAGAAACACTTTATGAATTTAGAAGATCTATTTATGTTATGGTTTGTTGGCTTTCATTTTTTTTTCTTTCTTCTTTTGTGTTATTACAATTTATTCATTTAGAGATGGAGACAGCGGACATGACTTGAACTCTCAAACTCATCGGGTATCTACTTTTAAGTTTAGGTAACTAAACATTTTCAAGGACCATGCATATTCGGGTGCTTCTTTGTGTTCTTGTTGTAATACAACCTTGTAGTAAACAATGTTGGATTTATATTTTGAGATATTTTGATATTTCTTTGTGACAATTATTTTACTCAACTTAAAATCTAGCTTTTCTCTTCTTCACTTCTGTTTTAAAAGTTAAAAATAAATTTAAAAAATAATATAGGGGTCTTGCATTTGCCCTGACTATGTAAAGTTACATAGCGTAACAAAAACAGCAAGGAAGAGTGACATATTAACTATTAATAATAAAAACTTGTCATTTAGGTCATGTTTGGTAGTCTATTTTGTATTGTTAACAAAAAAAAAAAAAAATAGTCTACTTTATACTGTATTAACCAATTAAAATGTATTGAAATAATACAATACAAACACTGTATTATATTATTTTAGTACATCTTAATTACCTAATACAACAAACACCATATTAATTAATACATAATATTTAGTGATATTAAGTTATATTGTATTAGAATAAAACACTTTTCTTTTCTCTTTCTTCTTAACAAATATGGTCTATAGAATATTAATGAAACCATGTATTATGCTCTTAATTTTTATTTTTTTTTATAAATATAATTTCTAAATTATATAGAAAATATTTATTTATTTAATGATTTTGCATATAAAATTATTTATTGATTTATTCATAGTAATAATATTTTAAATGAATTATTAACTTCTTTTTCATATTATATTTTTATAATATAACAGATTACAATAAAGTTGTATTAGAATAACTTAATACAATATAACACAGTTCATCATTAAACAAAGATTTGTATTATTAACAATTCAATCCAGTACAATATATTACAATAAAATAAAATCAAATCAAATCAAATCCAATCCAATCTCATCCCATCCCATCCAATCCAATCCAATCCAATCCAATCCAATCCCATTACTAAACAAGCCCTTGCGGTTTCAAAAAAAAAAAAAAATTTGTCATTTACAAAGCAAACTACTATGCTGAAAACTTTTCTTTTAAAAGTTCTGAGATTGGTTCTTGTAGAATTATTTTTAGACATAAAACCTTCCCATGCTACAAATAAAAAAGGTTCAAAGAATAAATCAAGAAAACATAAATTGAAACTTAAACAGTGCACAAGTTGCACATTCACCGTAAAATTTCCTTTGTAAGTCAACCAATAACACTTCCTAGTTGAAATTGGGGAAAAAAAAAGAAAAAACCTATTTCTAGCAACTACATGGAAACCGTTGAGTGTTGAGTATAGAGTCTATAGACACTACAAAATTGCATTGCAATGTGATGATGTGTAAAACAAGCAATGCATAAACTTTCACGCCGTATTGACAAATTTTCTCAAACGTGTGCTGTCAGGAAAACAGTAACTGTGCAAGTGTTCCATTTGTTTCATCACAATGCTGACTCCATCACGAGTCCTGCATCAGCATTGTCGAAAGGGAAAGAGTATCAGACATGAAAAAGCTCTTACGAAGCTGACTGCGAATATAATCTGATAGGCTGATAGCAATACACATACACAGCCGAGAACAATTAGAAATTGCCGAATAACAAGGGAAATAGGGAAAGCAACCCTTCGTACCAAAACGTGAAAGGAATGATTAAATTGAGGCAAAATGAACAGCCAAGAACAAGCTTTCTCAACAGCTTTACAAAACAAATCAACTTCAATATCTCCAACATTACAATAGTTGGTTCTTTTTTTATTGGATGTTAAGAGTATAGCTGAAACAACTAAAAAGATCCATTTGAGAATCTCTCACCTGTCACCATCAATCTTAGCCATTACTCATTAGCATTGTTACTCCTATTTTGACCACTCCAAATCCATATATACTTAGCCCTAATATATTCAAGCCTTTTATTTCTATGAACGAAGTCTTAATTTATACTTGAATTTTAATTACTACCTCGGATTAACTTTAACCATACCACTCCCACATTAGCTACTTCATTATATGCTTCATCAATAAATTATGTTTATCAGAAGTTCTCCTAGTTTAACTAGACCCTCCTACTAAGTTCAAAATGCAGTTTTAATAAGGATTGACTATTTGACTTTGAAATAGGATTTCAGATTCTGTTATATGCTTAAATTTAGTAAGTTCTATAAACTGTTCTCTAGGATATGATGAATAATTAAAAGCCAATTCACAGAAGTCAAGTCTGCACAAATATGTACTAACAAACATTTGCTCAAATTTTGAATTCTTACCTTTTTTACAGGCATTCATAACATAGTAGTGTCCAGTGGATAACTCCCCAACACTCGCAAGAACGTAGCAAACTCCTGCCAAAAGAAAGTGTCAATACGTCTCCTCCATAGTCAAAATATATTACTTTAGTTTAAAACATTTACAGAAAAATGGACCTTCAAATGCCTCAGAGCATTCTGTGCATTCTGATCAGCCATTGATGCTTCAAAATCCACATAGAAAAGATAGTCAAAGCATCTGCAACAGAAAGATATGATATAATCAAACAAACCAATAATGATGATGAAGTTGATGCAAAAATCCAATCATAAAGGGAACTAACGTATCAGACGATCGCGAGGGTTGATTCCTCAGAGGACGACTTTCAATCTGGTTCAAAAAAAACACAGAAAAGCTATCAACAGGTCCTAAAGCACATATAAGCAAATGCAACTTTGCAAAGACGTAACATAGAATTAAATATGCAAAGACAAACCTTTGTAAGGTTGATTTGCCTCAGCGCAAAAACAGCAAGTGCCTTGAAAAGCGCCCCAGGACCCCATTCCAACGAGAAAACTATACTTGTCTAACAAAATCAACAACCAGATTCAATAGAAAAACTCCTTTGTTAATACATAAGAAAGTACAAACGTAGAGTCACGACAGAACAGCATTGCATATGGATTTAGTAACATTATCGCAATCATCCACAACTTTTAGAATCTTAAATAGTCTAACCTTGAATGGCCTATCTGTGCCTGGAATAATGGGCTCCCTTGCCAGAATTAAGAATCTAGTAACATTATCGCAATCATCCTATCAATATGGAAGCCATATAAGTAACCCAATCACCAATCCAAGATTATCAATAAATATAAATAAAAGGAGATCCTGGAAACAGACCTGAATATCTTCAGCAAGTATATCCATGCCATAGATTGCTGCAGCAGCAGAGCTAGCAACTGCTCCCGTATCTTTTAGATTTCGGAGTGCAACATCCTACATGTTTATATTCATTTTCATGTTAACTGCAACGTTAAATAAGTAATATTGTCCGATTATTCCTAAACAATAAATGATAATAAAGTTTATTGACTTGTACTAGGTCAACCCAAGTCAAACTACTGAATCAGACTAACTAAAGCGCCTACTAGACATGGACAGATACAATACTTTCTTGAGAAGCAAGTAAGAAATGATCAAAGAATCTAAAAGTATAACAGGAGACTGGCTAAGCTCCCACACTTGCAAAATGTAGCAGATAAGCAGTACAAATATAAAAACCAGTCCTACCTTTGCTGCACCTGCAGTATCGTCCACTGCTTCCCTGACCAACCCCAACTTTGTTAATGTGTTCTCACATTGCGCAAGAGCCTGAAACATCATGCAATAATAAATATATTTCCTTCAAAGGAAGGGAAAAGAAAAGAAAACTTCATTATGGTGTATGGTAAACAAAACCTGTGGATGGCTTAGAACCCTTTTCAAGTCTTCAACTTTAACACCATGATTTGCTAGTAAGCAATGACGGACAGCAAGTTTAACTTCCCCTACTATGTGCAATCTGTGTCGTAGTAAAAGATCATAATTTCTGTGGATGCTTCCACCTAAAGAATTCTCGATTGGTAAAACTGCTCGGTCAACAAGCCACCTTTCAACGGCCTGCGGTAGGTACCAAGAAATAAATAGCCGAAAGGTTTGTACTGACAGTAAAACCACAGTATATTTTCATGCATTCAAACTGAAATACTTTTCCTAATATGAAAAATATAATAACCGGTACTTTCTGCCTTTTACAAACATGTCACCACTCCAAAGATATAGATTGCATCAACTCCATGTCCTTATCAAATGCTTTATGGAGTAACATATTATTGTAACAAAAAATGTCACACCAAAAGGACTAATATTCCCAGTATTGACGAGCCATCTGTGATATCAAAGATCAATTTTGCTGTTATTTTCTACACCCCGAAAAAGCTACCTCCAGAACTTGCCAATTCAAAACATATCTCAACACAACCATTTGATAAAAACCATAAATATCTTTTTCCAACTACCGCAGAACCACAACCAGTGTGTCAACATATAATCTTATTCCAAATGTACTGATCAAATCCTAACCTTGATTAGCACCATAACAATGGTGAAATGATAAAAGCAACATTATGAATAAAACAACAAACATGATACTCTGCTAATCTTATCGCACAACCAGGCTTAGCTGCTATATTACAAGACAATATATAAACCACAAAAAAGATACCGAGAATTTTAAACTATTGTTATATTGAGTTAAAATGATGTTAGGATAATCCATGTCATCAAGATAAACCATGGGATTCCTTTGGCTTCACAGAAAACGAATTGGATATAAACCAAAAAATCTTAATCCAAAATGTAGGGCCCTCAATTTAAGAAAGTCAAGATTAAATTTTGATTATTTGTCAAGCTCCAGACACAAAATTATGGCGTTGAAACGCAACAATTCTCATCACTCAAACAAATGTAGTACGCACAAAAGTTTACCCAAAGCTTTGAAAACAATTTTTTTTTTTCTTCTTTTTATGTCAAATCAGATCATATTCACTATTTAAAATATAAAGAATTAACATTAATAGAAAGAAAAAAAAAATTGCAACAAGAAAACTCAAGCATTACCTGAAAAGCAGCATCGAATTGATCGCAAGGAACCGCTTCACAATTCGGGTATGCTTTCTCTGCTGCTGATTCACTGTAAGCTCCACGAACTCCCTAAAATATTTCAATTAACAAATCAATAATTTACATAATAACAAAGTCTTGTAAATTACTTTTATCTTCAAAATTCCAATATAACCAGATCACGTAAATAACTAACTACCTGATATGCAACCCGAAGTCGGGATCCTTCAGAGGCCGGTTTCGAATACTGGGTTGAAGACAAAGGCTCTAAAATAGCAAAATAAATCAATAAAATGACGTAAGTGAAAATGAAAATTATAAAACCTGAAATCAAAAACGCCAAAACAATATCGTACTAGGAAGCAAATGCGATGGGACTCCTGAAACGACGTCGTACGTCGAATCGTCTTCGATGTTCGGGATTTCAAGCGCCGGAGCCTTACTGTCGCTTTTACCACCGGTTGCTCCCCCGTTGCTGTTGACGGAAGCCAGGAGTCTTACGTTACGCCGTCCGATGTAGGGTTGACGGAAACTGACTGTGGATCTCGGTTCTCGATCGGACGGCGAGGGTTTAGCTGTGATTTGGCGAGAAATCGAGATCACAGAGGATCGCGCCGCAATGGAAGCCGCCATCGATTGGTGGTTGCGTTAGCGATGCTTCAGTCAAGGACTGTGTTCGAGATCTGGTGGTGGATAATTTTGTATATAAATATTTTCTTTTCTATAAAAATTATTTAAAAGTGTTTCGGTTTTTATTTTTTTATTTTTTATTTTTTTTTAAATAACAACAAACACAAAAGTCTGACTAAAATGATATCCTGGTTCTGTGACTAAAATTAAATAAATTTCAAAAAAAAAAAAAAATTCATCGAGAGATTCTCTTTATCCAAAAAAAAAAAACTAGATTCTGAAAAGATCTCCGGTGACTTTTATTAAATAAATTTAAAAAAAATATATTCATCAAGAGATTCTCTGAAATAAATCCAAAAAAGAAAAAAGTCTCTATCTAAATATACTTCAAATGTTTCAAAAAAATAAATAATAATAAAAAGTGAAATAATAGATTGTATACACAGCTGCTGCTACTGTACTTGGACACATTATGGCTCAATTTGACATTGCTGTGCCGTTGAGGGAATTGTTTTTAAATCTGTTGTGGGGGGAATTTCTTTTGGAATTGCTGTGGGGGGAATCAGCAGAGTGTTTTGTAAATTGATTTTCAAAAGTGCTGTGAGAACCAAAAACAATTTCAATATGTTTGGTAAACTTTAAATAAAAAGTGACCGTGTAAAATTACTAAAAAGACACAATTGTATTGAAACTTGTCCTTATCCACTATAATTCTTTGATGAACTTCAATATAATTTTTTTATAGAGATTTTAATAATTGAAAATGAAGGTTAATATTTGGAACTAAAATAATAATAATAATTATTATTATTATTATTATTTCTCTTTTTCTGTAAAATATTATAATAATAATATAATAAAATTGTTTCATTATGTCAAAGCCAAACCTTATGATCGGGAAGCGAAGTGTCAAGGTTTTCTAAAAGTTGTTTCCTTATATCAAAGTCAAACCTCATGTAGGTTTTGTGTAATTTCTTGTATTGATTTTATTTGAGAAGAGGCTATTGTTGGTAACACTTGATCATTATTGCAAGTTAAGATGATAATCTTCAATTAGTTTCGTTTCCTTTCTATCTTGGACTTTGTAGTGTTTCCTTCAATCTAAATGAATGATTAAATTAATTTGTATCCCCCTCACCACTCATCCTTTTTTAACCAGAGCTTACATATATTTAGGATTTAGCATCAATGCCTTTGTGCATTCTCTGATAGTATCCTCATATTTCTCCTGAATATACATTAACATCAATTTCAATTAATCAATAATCAAGTTCAACTGATGAAAAGCGGCAAATGTTAAATTTTTATGGAAATTCTGAACTTCACTCTCTGTCAAACCCATCATAGCTCAATCTTAATATCACAACTGGACTTCATTTCTAAACTATACAATAACTACACAACATTAAAATGTGGTGGGTAAAAGACAAGGCTGATCAAATTAAAGTGTTACTCACAACTAATAAGAAGAAATCATGAAAAAATCAGAATCCTATAAGACTATCAGCAGAAGATCCATTATCGATCAACATAGTTTCCACTCATATGAGCTACCAAACCAAGGCTTTATACTGGACTTTTAGCTCGAAAACATATATACAGTTATATACCATGGCAATTATAAATTTACATTCTTTTTAGCAAATATGCAAGCATTTGTATTGAATGGTCAAATTGATGATAACAACTCATGAGTTTGAAGAAACATATCACATGATTCAAATGGCAAATAGAGCGCAATTCGTTAGTTTCTAGTAGAGGTGGCCACGGTTCGGTTTCGGTTCGGTTTCGGTTTGAAACCGGCGGTTTCGGTTCCGTAGCCACCAAAAACCGAAACCGTAACCGGAAAACCGGTTTGGTACACGGTTTCTAACCGGCGGTTTTACGGTTTCGGTTTAAAAACTGACGGTTTTGGGTTCGGTTTCGGTTTTTCAAAAAAAAATTCAAAAAAAATGCCACGTGTCAGCTTCTGATTAGTCGATTTTTTTGAATTTATTTTTTTATAAAAAAACCGGCGGTTTAACCGCGGTTAAAACCGCCGGTTTAACCGTCGGTTTTTGGCGGTTTTTGGAAGTACCCAAACCGAAACCGTAACCGTAACCGGTTCAACCGGTTTCCGACCGGTTTTGAAACCGCCGGTTTCGGTTTCGGTTTCGGTTTCGGGCGGTTTTTGGAAGTACGGTTTCGGTTAAACCGCGGGCAAAACCGTCGGTTTAACCGAAACCATGGCCACCTCTAGTTTCTAGTCCCAACGCCACGCCCAAAGCCACCTCATACTTGACCAAAGCCTCCTCGTACTTGCCTTTTACGAACAGTCTGTTCCCTTCCAGTTTCGATTCAGCGTCGTTTTTGTGATCTCGTTCTTCTTCTTGCTTCTGTGGCGCAACCTGCTGATATCATGATCGCTGGAGATTTCGAATCCATGCGTCGCCGTTTTGATTGGTTGTTGAATCGGAGAATGACGATGGTTTGGGAGGGTTCCGTTTAGAGTCTTCTTGCTGTTGAATCACCTTCTTCAATCATCCAAACCAAACCCATAAAAACCCATCATTCAAAAATCACAAAAATCACAACAACAACAAAAAGAATCACACGAAAATCACAAAACCCATAATGTAATTCAAATCAATTTACAAACCCGGAAATAAAACTCTTCTGTTTTGATTTTTGTTTCGATAAGATGGACGGCGAGTTGATTGAAGAAGAAGATGGGTTTTTGGTAAATTTAATGAAAGGCATGGATAAATTTGGAAAGTTGTAAAATTTCATTATAAAAACACTTTAGCGCTTTTTGAGAAGCTGAAGCTGAAATCCAAAAGCATGTATTTGTAGCTTCTTAAAAACTCAGTTGGGAGAAGCTAAAAGTGACCAAAAGTACTTCCCCACGATTTTACCAAACACCCTATCTTTGATCCGGAATCACTTTTGATCCCAAAAGCAGCTTGGGAAGCAATGCCAAACTGGGCCCATATTTGCTTCTTTCACATTCTTGAATTATTTCGTAGTATAGAATTTTATTTTTTTTTGTTATTTTAGTAAAATAATTAATTTTTTAAAAAAAGGTTTCTAGATAATACTTACTATTTTAAAAATACTAGTTTTTTGAGCACCTACAAAGCATGTGCTTAAATTAGTATTTGAGTTTCGTAATTACAAATATACTTATCCGTGGTAGCCAAAAATGGCCCATAAGCCCAATACGTGCAAACCTATAACTTCATGATATTGGGATTTATTCAGGCTCGTTATACCGGGTCAACCTAGGATCCTTATCAATCTCTTGTTGACCGATCAAGTCAGAACAATTACTAACTTGATAAACAAGCTGCCCAACGTGGAGAGAATCTCTCTGAAGATCTCTCCCACAATTCAAACTTAAAATGAACGTTGAAGGAGATTTTAGGGGATATAAAAAGAAACTTCACTGGCCATAAGGGGGGACTGGAAAATACTCTCTAGAAAAGCTTGATATAGCATACTGAAACTTTGCACATAAGAATTCCGGCAACCGGAATTCAATTGATTTTAACATCACGATCCTTGCAGATAATTGTTCAGCTCAAGCATACCTAAGGCTAAGATTCCTAACCCTACTTACATCAATTTTTATATTTAAGTTCTCTGTTATTTTTCTTTGGCAGGATCAACGAAGAAGACAACGATCCTAGGTCGATAGACTAATCCCTTGTGCAGTCCATCGAGGAAACGACATATACAGTCGACCAGTTTGATCAAAGTTGCCTTAGGCTTAATTCAACCCGACCCAATCCACATCAACCGTAGTTCGACCACCTACAATATCCTTGAAAAATAAGAGATGTTAATTGTATAGTTTAATTTATGTAAATGTTATTACATTGATATAACACCCAGAGAAAGTCTTAAATTCATGACAATAAGCTCTTCTACACTTGCCTCGAAAGAGATTTTTCCCACGATGATTTAACAATCGTAATCCATATACAATTGTTTGCAACTTTTATTGAACATCTCAACAATTTAAATTCAACAACTAAATTATATATTTTTTTACATCCAAAAGTACTTTTCAACTAAATTGCATAAATTGTAATGAAATGATTATTTAAATATTTAATAACTGATATCTATATCTTCCTTATCATATGAATCCATCGCTTGCATTCAAATCCCTTATTTTATTTTATTTTATATATTTTTTTTCTTTCACTTATAAACTTCCCCTGGTATATATATTTATACTTAAGTCATCAAGTGGCATGACAAATTAAATTTATACCCCTAAATATTTTTTTTATTCCTTTTCAAGTCATTAAATGCATAGGAAATTATATTTTCATCTCCTATCTCATTTTACATTATAAAATAATCATCAATCAAAATACCTGTTAATTTGGGTCCGGTCCATATTATTATGTATCACTATTACTAAGACATTTCTATTAAGTAATTCAACAAATTCAAATAAATTCCATCTAAATTCATAATAATTGGGGTAAACTATTTAACAATGATTTAACCTATTTATAATTTTAAATTAAGATAAATCTTGGAAATTACTATGTAATCCCTGTTGTGCTAGTATTATTAAGATATGTTTATTAAGTAATTCTACAAACTCGAATGCTAGTATTTGTCATTTGACTTTCAAAGAAAATCTAAAGGATGTTATAATCAAAATCTTACAAAAACCTATCTATTAAGTAATTATATAAACTTTAAGGGTTACATTTGTAATTGTACTTTTAAAAAAAAAAAAAAATTTAAAAAGGCTCATACAAATTATGGGGGGCTATAATTCCAGGGCCCGCAGACTCACACTTAGGGATGGCCAATGGGGGAATGGGGGCGGATGTAGGTCCCCCAACCCCACCCCTATTTTCCAAACCCTCCCCAAAGGGGGAAATGGGGGTGGAGTAGTTTTGGGGGGAGGTCCCTCCATCCCCATCCCCATATCCCCCATTTTAATTTGGGGTTTTTTCATTTTCCCGTGTCCCCCGTTTTTCCTGTATCTGTAAAAAAATTATATATTAAAAACAAAAGTTCAAATGCACAATCTATTAAAGTCAAATGCAAAATAACATCCCATACAAATTTAAATGAAAACTAAGTTTTTTTTTTTCATCATAATAACATAAAAAGTGAAAAACATTTTAAGGAAGAAAATATGGAATATGATTTAAAGGTAGGTTTTAAGTTATAAAGATGTATATATAGTTAGTAAAATATAAATAGTAAAAATATTGAAAATATATAAATATATATATATATATTAATATATTATAATATTATATTATTTGGAGGAAATGGGGATGGGAGCACCTACCCCATCCCCATTTCCAAATTTTTATGGGAGAAATAGGGAAATGGGGATGGGGGCACCTACCCCCAACCCCTACCCCATTTAAATTTAGGATTAAAAAGCTCCCCCACCCTACTCACACTTTTTATATAGAGTAATAGAAATTTGAATTAGATAATTCGTTTATTAAAATTGAATTAGATAATTTGTTGATTCTATAAAATGTTATAATTTTGTATAATATTTATTTATCTACCAAGTTTTTTTTTTTTTTTTAAGTTTTTGTTATCTGTAGGGTTCGAGCCACTGATTTGGGAGTAATTTGTCTAAATCTCACACTTGTCCATCTACGAGTTGAACTACGTCTCTATTGACAAATAATTAGATACTTAGATCTTCTATTAGTTGTATTTTTCTCGGTTATAAAAATAATGGTTATTTATATTGTAAATTAAAATATTTACATATAGAAATTGAAATCGAATGAACACATATTAAATGCAAACAGAATCTTTATGCTAATTACACATTTGAAACAATTATTAGGTACAGGATCCCATACATTTTATCCCAAGTCCCAACTCTATATAGTGTGAACTATCAACAATCCTCACTTTTTATAACGTTATAGGGTTAGATCCCATGCGTAAAAAATTATAGAATTCCGGAAAGCTGCTCACCATTTCTAAGCACATCTGCCTTGAATTTTTTTTTATTTTTTTCGTTTGAAAGAGCCCTGAAATAAAGATTTCAGTGGACTCTTTTACAATGCATAAAAACTGGGAAATGTATGTGGGTGTAGATAGAAACAGTTGAAACTTGGTATATGGACCAAATACAGCACAAAATTGTCCAATTTCCATCACATCTATTGTTTTGGGCCAGATTGGGCTATCAAGCGTTCAAAATGAACAAAAGAGAATTTATGGAAAAAGAGGTTATCATCCAGAATTTCAAGGAGGAAGTGGATCGACCAATACCTTTGGCCAATATTTTGGTGGTGAATCTGGTGATGGAGGAAGTGGGAATGATCAGGATTTCTAAATGGTTTTTTAGAATTATTTTTATCGAGTTTTTATTATTATTGTAAAGTTGTGTTGCAATTTGCTTTATTGTAGAGTTTATTTATGTAATGTATTTAATTGCACTAGATTAACTGATTAAGTCAAGTTTTTTTTTTTTTTTTTTCTTTCGAATTACTGTTAGCAAGTCTTTTTATTGTTAAGCCATGTTATACTTTGTTTTATTTTAGAGTTTATTTATGGTATGTATTTAATTGCACTAAATTCTTAATTTTTTTAATTTTCTTTTTTATATTTCAATAATTCAGGGTTTGGAGAGAGACTCGAATCCATAAACTTATGGTGCTGATACAAGGGACATACTAGAGCCAACATAATCTTGTATTGCATTAAACTAAGTTATTACAACAGTTTAAATTAGTTAAAAGTATTAATTAATAATTAAATAAGTATATCAATATTGGTATCATTTCAAAGATTCCAACGAGATTGTTCTAACAGTATATTTTTTGGGAATACATATTGTTATAATTAAGTTTAAGAAAGTTAAATTAGTAATCTTAACAAATCGTAATTGATGATGAAACATTTAATAAAAAAAAAATGGCATTTGGTATAGCTACAGTGTACACCAGACCGTAGCTCCACTAAATTTAATTGATGTGTTTGGTGTGTTGGTTGGAAAGGATTTTTAAGTGTGTTTGGTGTGAATGATGTGTTGGTTGGAGATGCTCTTAGTGGATATATGCGGTAGGTGAGATAAAACATCATTAATATGTATTCATTCACAATTTGACACCTCACATGCCACATGTGTTGGAATGAAAAATGTGAGATGTTTAGAATTATTCTTTAAAAATAAATCTGAATTAGATAATTCGTTTATTAAAATTGAATTAGATAATTTGTTGATTTTATAAAATGTTATAATTTCGTATAATTTGTAACTTTAGTCGTAAATCTACAATAGATAATTAGATATATATATATATATATATTTTAACGGTATCTATCTATTTATTAGATATTTTTTAAAAGCTTTTGCCATTGAGAGGTTTCGAGTCGCTGATTTGAGAGTCATTTGTCCAGACCCCAAACTTATTCATCTACTAGTTGAGTTATGCCCATGTTGACAGATAATAGATACTTAGATCTTCTATTAGTTGTATTTTTCTCAGTTATAGAAAGAATGGCTATTTATATTGTAAATGGGTTTTAACAATTTGGTCCCAATGTAATTGAGAAAAGATACTTTTTTACATATTAATTGATTTTTCAATAGATTGGTCATCATATATTTCAAAATACAACAAATTGGTCATAATATTTTTACTAACCATAGGACTAATTTGTTGTATTTTGAATTATATTATGACCAATTTATTAAAAAATCAATTAGCAAGTAAAACAATGTCTTTTCCCAATTAGATTGAGACTAAATTGTTTTAATTAAAATAATCACATATAGAAATTGAAATCTGAATGAACACATATTAAACACAACATAACCTTTATGCTAAAAACACATTTAACTATTTATATAACAATTATTAGGTACAAAATCCCACACGTTTTGTTATGTGTGGGATCCCGACTCTATATAGAGTGAACTATCTACACTTTATAACGTTATAAAAAATAAAAAATAAAAAAAAAAAAGTATACAATTCCGCACCTGGCACCTGACACCTGCTCACTATTTCTAAGCACATCTGCCATGAATTTTTTTTTTTCGAAAGAGACTTGAAATAAAGATTTCAGTGGACTCTTTTACAATACATAAATACTGGGAAATGTATGTGGGTGTAGATAGAAACAGTTGAAACTTTTTATATAGATCGAATACAGCCCAAAATCGTCCAATTTCCATCACATCTATTGTTTTGGGCCAGGTTGGGCTCTCAACTATCCATTTGGTTTAGACAATATGCATAAACAGGAGGTTTTTGACAACTTTAAAAGAAATGTCTATGATATTCTTAAAAATAATTTCATCATAATTTTGAAAATAGTTTCTCACAAAATTCAAAAGTTTAATCAAAACCATAAAAAAGATATAATGTCAACAAGTTAAACACAGTATTAAATAAAGGAGTACCGGGAATTGCATATGGACTCGTAGCTTAAGTGGTTATTAAGAAAATCATAAAGTACTGGTAGACCGTTTCACCAGAGACTGGAGTAGGAGTTTCTTTAAATATCATATTTCTAACGATTGATTTCTTCAGATAACAAAACCGAAACCCATTACAAAATCGCACACGGATTGCGGTCCAGCCCGACTTTGATGCTTATTTCCCAAGCTTAGTTTATAGAGTAATTATACATTAATTTAACTATTCGGAAGAGTATAGCACTACAGGGACCTCAACCTCACTACCTCAGTCTATGTTATTGGGTTTTGTAGGTTATTTTAGGCCAGAACAATTACAACTCAAACAGTGATAAATAATTAAGCAATTATTTTTTTAGAGCACAACTTGGTTTGGAAACTTTATTGCCTGACTTGAAAAGTATCACATGACTTTGAGTTGAAAGCTTTGCCAAATTCATGTTTTGTCATGAGGAATTTTCATATCCAAGAAGGAAATTTCCGTTTCAGTTAGGTGATATGATTTTTATTATTTGATATTTGGGAGACAAGTTATAATTCGAATTTACAATTTCATTAATATACCGATATATATGATCATGTAAGAGACGTACCACTTGATCAATATCATCTCCTTATGACTTGAATCAATGTTTATTATACATTTTTTTTAGTAGAACCTATAGAGATTAAATATTATATGTACGGTTCAAATATATATTCAATTACGGAAAATCTAATTACATGCGGTGTGATTTGAATATCTACTCTTATAATAAATATATCGAAAATAAATCTCATCAAACATACCGATAAATATTCATGGTATGGATTGAAAAGATGCACATTATCTCAGATTCATAGCCTAGAGAGAATGTGCATATTGACTATTGAGGCAAACGTAGTCGAGAAGAATACAGCTGTTGTGTGGGTCATGGACCACAATATCTCCAGTCGTGGCTTTACTTATATAAGTTGCATATGACGTGGCATCATGTGCAAGATCACTGTTCATTATTTATTATAGCAGTTACTACAACTTCCTTTGATCGATAGAAATGATTGTATAGTGATCACCATTTGTGTTGGGTGAACTTGGTATAAAATATTTAATTTGACCAGTATTGCAATGATTAGAATTCTCTCTTTGGATATATAATAGGTTTGGAATTTTGGATTTGGATATTCCGTTATATGAACTTTTGTTATATCAGAAGAGAATCTGAATTCTTAATTCTGTGCCCATCTACTAAAACATGTATATATTCAATTTCGAACCGACTATCATTAATTAGGATTCTACTAATTATATACATATATAATTATACTTGAGAATTCAATTAATAATATATTTTTTGTTTTCTACTTTTAAAAGTTTTCTTCCTTTGAATTATATATTGGATTATTTTTTTCCTAACCTATGAATCCTCCGAACCGATTAGAAGTTCAAAATTAGGTTCCCCACTGAAACCTTCAACATTTGGGAAGTGTAAACTATGTTATTTGGCAATGTAGATACACATTAAGGGACTCGAATAGTCGAATCTCAAACCTTGTAAAAACAAACTATAGACATTGTCATTCTCCTAATCGTTTATCGGTGAATTATATATTGCATTTCAATCTGATAATTATTATTATTTCTTCAATAATATGGTTAAATCGGAGAAATGAAATTGATTCAATTCACTTATTCTGTCAAAATTGCAAATTGTATTGAATTAAAACAAGAATAATAATTATAAATAACATGAACATCCATTAGTGAAGCCATCTTGAGGCCTGTAGGGGCCATGGCCACATGCCCAATTTTTTTTTATTTTTTATTTTTTAAATACTGTGTAATTGAACCTTTTTAATTTTGACCCTTTTTTTTTTTTTTTTGTTATTAGCAATATGTATTTTAAAAACATTCTTGACATACCCTCCGGACCCCTGAATTTAATGAAGCTGGTTTCACATCTTACAACATCTTTATGCACCACAACATAGACTTTATGAATTTGTAAAGGATGTTTTCTTTTTGTTACCTTATAAATCTATAGCTCCAAATTCGATCAAAATGATTTTGATCATTATATATAAACATTTTCAAGTTTTTTTATTATTTTTTTATTTTTATTTTATTTTATTTTTATAAATTTTTTTATCAGCTACTACTTCCAAACTTTTACCGGTGAAAGAAGAACTTTATAAAATAACATTTTCGAGTCTACATGGAATGTAAGAGTGATAATAATTAATGTATTTGCTTCCTAGTGTGTATCGTGGTGGAACAAACAAAAAACCTTTTTTTTTTTTTTTTTTTTTTTTAAGAACACTTTAGGATTCTTTTAGCAAAAGCAATTTACCTGAAAAAAAAATGTTTTTATTTACATAAATGAATTAGTTTAAGGGAATTACTTTGAAACTTGAAAATACTTTTACACTTAAAAAAAAATATACATTTGAAAATAATAAAGGTATCCGTAACATTTTATGATTTTTATTTTTATTTCAAACACTTAAAGGGTTAGAACCTGTCGAGATCTTCACATGGATGTAGCTCGGCCGGTAGATGGATGAGTTTATGACTTAGACAAATGACTTCCAAATCAGTGGTTCGAACTATACAATAGAAAAGGCTTTAAAAATAAAAATACTAGGTCGAAGTTAGATAGATACTAAAAAATAAATAAATAAATAAATAAATAAATAAGTAATCAAAAACTACATGTATGGTTTATATATTTAGTTCAACAACCACTATATTTACTTTGACAACCATAAGCTGTATATTTACACAACATTATAGATAAAACCTTCAACAAATACTTGTTAAATACTCACGATGAACTCAAATACAAATGGTTGCATGATTAGCGAGGTGGTTTGGTATATACCGGGGAGAGATGATTATAAAATTAAGGATACATTAAAACGAGAAAACGAAATGCATGCAAGCAAATAAGCAATCGTCACGTTGAAGGTGGTCACCAAATGAAAACATGAAACGTAGCGTTTTGATGATTCTTGTTTTTGGTTTGTCGTTATTCTCGAGCCAGGACAAAACCAATCCGTTACCAAACTCCACTCTAATAACCAATGACTATCTCTCTCTCTCTCCTCGTGTCTCGCGTGATATGTCACTGATACCCATCATATCTCCCACGTGCCAAATACCATCCTCTCTCCGTCTCTTATCATTGGGAGTCCACATACCGTGTGAACGGTCTCTCCATAACGCACTATAAGAAAATTAGAGTATTATTTATTTTAGAAACATAAAAATATAATATAAAATTTTAATTTTGTACCATCTCTTTATATGGTCTCACCAAATGGGGTGAGATCGTCCCGTACAAGATTTTCTTCGTCAATACATCCTGCGTTATCATTTAATAGAATTTATTTGATTGATCAGTTTAAATTTAAATAGAATTATAAAGTTTTGTTGAGATTTCAAAGTTTTAGAGTTTTATTTTTAAATGCAGTAAGGGACGAGATACATTATATTTATATACAGTAGAATTCACTACATTTAGGGAACATTTTTTTTTCTTTTTTTTTAAGTATTACACTTAGGGAACACTTAAAAAGTTGAAATACATTAATATAAAAAGAAGTATATATTTAAAATAAGCATAGTGCTAGGTGTTCTAATTTTTTTTTTTTTTTCTCTAAAATTCTTCCTAAATAATATGGTATGTGATATGTCAACATTTTATAAATCATGAGGTTATGTAGTAAGTGATTATTTTTAAAATGATAATTATCGATTTTTTTCATCATTATGTTTTATATTGTTGAATCGTATATATTTAGAGGATTTTTATAAATAAATCAATCTACGATATTCGAAAATTTCATATTTCACCATAGATAAAATTAGTCATATAAATTTATCATGAATTGAAGGTATGTCAATGGACCGACCTCTTCATGTACAGTGATATAAGTTGACTGTAAGTGTTTTAGTTTTATGACGAAATGATGCAATTTCGTTTCTTGATCACAATAGTTAAAACTAATAATAAATAAAGAGAGATCATGGTAACTTCAATGAGGACGCTTGTATGATAGTCTTTCTAAATATTAAAAAATATATATATAAATGAAAAATAACAATTTGGGATTATGCTTTGCTTCACAAGGGGGGAGAAGGGGAGGGCCCATAAGCAGCCCACTGAGAGGACCCCACCTAGTCATTGATTTTGACAGTGTCTGTGATTTTGTTATTACAATTTACAACGACACCCCCTCAAACAAATTATTATTATTTTTTAAATGAAATGAAATTATACAAATCTATTAGTCTATATTTTGCTGTTTGTTCTTTCCTCGTAAACTGAAATATTCGTCTCGTAGCCGCATTTTACATGCCACGTGTTCGGTCAGACAATCTGGCATCTACTTGTGGGTCCCACACACAACCGACCAATCACTCATCTCCGCTGTGTCCCTCCTTGTTTGCTTGCTCGCTTTTGCTTCTTGGCCACCAACGGCGATTTATCGCCGTCGTCTAATTTTCCTCGTCTAAACGCTTACGATATTTTCAAATCCTTCGTTTTACACTTGTTCATACTCTTTTTTTTTTTTTTCTATTTTGTTTTTTCTCTCCAAGATTTTTTTGCATTCCCTCACTCGACAGACACGACACGACATACTCTTATGTCGTTTTGTTTTAAATTCCCACTCCCGCTTTCGTTTACGTTTACTTAAACAGTTTCGTTTCGTTTCTTTTATTTATTTGTAATTTCTTTGGAATACCTAATCATTTGGGTGTTTCATGTTTGGCACATCATTTTTTTTTTTTGGCTCAAGTAATGTGCACAATCTTACACATTAGTGATGGAAGATTCAAGTTTCACTATATACATTTTACGAATATGTAGTAGAAGTTTTATCTAAACTGTATGTAGTGAGAATAGATATCTTCCGATCATGATCATGAAAATAGATATATGAATCGCATATACAGTACTACTGTTTGATATTGACAGGTTCCGATAAACCACTAATTCGTTTGGGGTTAAATATATATATATATATATATATAAATAAATGTGTATATATATATATCTATATATATAATAAAAAATCATAGGGACCTTATCGTGTTAAGTTGCTACTATCATTAGATGGAAAATAAGTGTTTGGACTTTTTTTTAGATATTTGAACTATTACAATAATTTGAGGTTTTATAGGAGATGAGAGGAAGCTCGAACCCATAACCTCATAATTTGGGTGTGAGTGTGAGAACTTTTACCACCAAATCTACTTCATATTATCTTGAAGTGTTCGAACTTGAAAGAGCTTTGCATATTATTTAAACATTCAATTACAAATAATAACTTATAATATGAAAATTTATAATTAATAATCCAGAAGATTATTAGTCGATTGGATTGTGACATCAATTAGTATATAAAAATTTCATACGTGATTCTCTAACACAGTCTTCCGATCGAGCTCGTTCGTTCGATAAAGCGACCATTTCAGAAGCTAGGGTGGTTTGAATGGCCGTTGATATATATATATATATATATATATATATACGAGGCATGCAGAAGCAGCAACAACAGAAAAAGAAGACAGTCGTCGGCCATCGAGATTCTCTAGAAGTGGGAAAACAAAAACAGTGGATTCTTTTCTTTAGAAGAGATGCTACCTTGTATGTTTAATTATTTTGGTGGCACATTTTTCTACAAATTTTTACTTTTGCTTTTGTTTCTAATTATTCAGTGTTTTCTTTTTCTTTAATTTGACTGATCATATATATATATGTTAGATACACATTTGACTGGTCAACTCCCTTGACTGACCTGACCTGACCCCATTGAAGGGTGCACCATGACCCCACTTTTACTACCTGCTTCAGCAACCACTATGCTGCTTTGGTGGCAACCCAATTTGCAACTCCCTCTCGTTCTCTTCTAACTATCCTAATGGATAAGACTTTTCTAGCTAGCTAAACATGTCCTTTTTATGTCATTCATTTTAAGAAAAAAATTAATTAGAAATTACCATCTAATTGTGCTCAACCTATGCACCTCCCCATCCGTGTTAATGATGATAAATTTGAAACTCAATATACGTATTTTACAAATCTATGTATTTTTTTTTTTTTTTTTTTTTTTTTTTTTTTTTTTTTTATTGTAAAAGTATATGTCAAGGTTGTGTATGTAGTATTTCATTCTAACGGTTCAAATTCAACTCAGTGTCATATTTTCTTATCTAAAATATAACTTCAGTAAATTATTTAATTTTTTTTTTGAACAAAATATAAATAATCCAGATAAAATCTTTTGAACATCTTAAATTAACTATTTTCTTCTATATATCAATTATATATATAGTCAATTATTTTCATTTTAATAATTTTTTTTATATATATAGTTAAAAAAAAATGGTATAATTTATTTTCAAGAATAGAAAAATGTATGTAAACTGTGAATAATCAAACAAGCATATATATAAATTTCATTAGAAATATCGAAAAAAATTTCAACAAATTTTTAAAAATGAAATCGTCTATAATTATGAAATATGTTGCATTTATTCGATATGTCGATAATGATCAAATGATTTGAAAGAAGAAGGAGGCAAAGCAAATGCAATAGAATCCAAAGAGTATCAAAGTGGGTTCAATCATTGTTTGTTTATTATTTTCTCAGTTTCTGACTGATGATGACAGGTTAGAATTCTGGTTGGTAACATTGATTTTCTCGCCAATTCATTCCAAGAATCTTGGTCCGTATATACATGGCGATTTCAACGATAAAAAAGAAAACTTCAAAAATTTAAAATAAAATAAAATAAGTTCATCTACCTATGCCTAGATCTTGTGATTTGTTGTTAGTACTAGCCCTTCGATCATCATGATCAATTGGTCATCATCTTTTATTTGATTGGCAGATGATCATCATCATAAATTCATAATATTGATATGAGCAGTGGATTGCATGTGGATTGCAAGTTGTTGTTGTTGATGATTGTCTTGTATGGATAAATATACTAGCTTACAGAAATGTACTTTAATGATTTCTTGATAGGTTTTATTAATTATTATTATAAGACTGGTAGTTGGTTTGTTTTAATTCAATAAACAATGACTCTTGACAAATGATAGAATGAAAATAATATTAGAAAAAAAGAATGGTGTTTTCCAACTTATCATGTAGAAAAAGACACTATGGCTATGATTTGATTTTTGTTTTTGTTTTTGTTTTTTTAATAGATATGACACTATCCATCCGTTGTTGATTAATATATATCTAAAACGTAATTAACGGTACCGGTCAATAGAATAATTGCACTAACATATAATAAATAGAAGATTGCACAATTTTGCTTCTCATGTCACTAACCAAAAATTTAATTTATATACTTTGTCATGTTATTAAAATACTAGACACGAATATTTTTTTCCCAGATGATCCGTAATTCTCTTTATAAAATTCTAAATTTTACTGTAAATATCCCATATATAATTAATAAAAATATATCTAAAATTCTTTGAAATTTATTCAAAGTCATTATACACTCATGCATGAAAAAAAAAAACACACACACATATATATATATATATATATCCAATATAACCTTATTATATATGTGCGAGGGTCAGAGAGTCTAGTTAATTTAAAATAAAAATTAACAGACACTTGTTTGGTAAAGAATTATTAGAAAAATAAAAATTTATATCATAGCAAAATCAAGACGTATGCAAATTATATATATATATATATATTTTCGTTGCATGCTTGCTTATTTTATTTTATTTTATTTATTGTGTATTGAGTGAGTTAGAGTTGGTCAACATGATTGTAACCTTTGTAAGCGAAGCTTCACCACTCATTAACTGCATGATGTGTTTAAACTCAAAACAGGAATTTGGAATATAAAACAAAGTGCAATTTGCCAATTTCTCACATCACAGCAATAATTTATAATTTTATATATATAAAAATGGATCACCCACAGTTCGGTGAGCATCCATGAAATTCCATGATGTGACAATCTAGATACCAATCTCACGTAACCAATCTTTGTATTTTTCTTCAACACTAACGCCTGCAAAACTGTTGTGCTGTTAATTAGCTCTTCTTCTTTTTTATAAAATTCTTTTTTTATAGTGTATAAAATCCACTGGAAATTGACAATTGACGATTGTCGATCTCTTGGATAAAAATCATTAACTTCCCTATATAATATAGATGAAAACAATTAAAATAAATTTAAATTATTCTAAAATCTATCACAAATTCAGTCTATGTAATCTTAGTCTTATATAAACAATAGAAATTAAGGGTTTTCAACGGATCATTACAAATAACATATGTAAAATTGAAAATGATAATTTTTTTTTCTTTTTGTTAGTATTCGTGGGTGTCCGGGCCAGCTTGCGTGCACCTCGATTAATCCCACAAGGCACTGAAGTTAACAGACAGATAAACTTCTAATGGCCCTAAGAGAAACGTGGCTGTGAGGGATCTAACCCAGGATGTCCGAGTTTACGGCTCGTTCCAATGATCAATATACGTACTAATCTTCTGAAATTGAAGCAGAGTTTAGAAGACAAGACATACAGAAGACTGGTGTTAGACGAATGACAGAAAACAAGTCATACATATAATGAAAAAGAACTGGTTTTGAATGGGAGACTGAGACCAGTCACACAAAAATGTTTCCCATGCTAGAATATATAGGACCACATCCACAGTGTTAAAGCAAAATTCCGATTTTTGGTTTATATATATATATATATATATATGTGTGGATGAGTATATTTCCGTTATAAGCTGATTCGATCCATACGTTTTTCTTATATGAGATTGCAAATAGACACGGGTATCTATCGAGGATCCCTACCGATGTTTGTATGAATAATGCAATGAAGAAGATGAAGATCCTCTGTCATTTTCATCTTTGTCCCCCTCCACCTCTTGCATGTCCGTAAACATCATTATATGTCCACATCTTTAATTAGAAAACCCTTCAACAACAACTTCTACTATTTCGAATTTCGAATCCAAATTAATCAATCACAAAACATTCGAATCACCATCCTTCTTTCTCGACCCAGGTCCCATCACATAAAACGACAAAAGGATTTAGAATCCGCCTAAAAACATTTCTATCTACGTCCGTACAACAAAATATTATCACATCTATATAGAATTTCGTATATATATTCCAATTTTTTGCTTTGTTTTTTTTTTTTTTTCACTCTGATCCTCTTAAATATTGTATATTAGTAGATTGGTCATTTCGATCAAAAAATTTCTAACTCCACCATGCAACTATATATATAAATATATAATTAGAAATTTTCAAATCAATACATACCGATATAACTTATATTAATATAAATAATTATAAATCAAATATTTGATTATAAATGATTTTTCGCGGTCTTATTCTTAATTTCTTATACAAGACCTACTACCTTTTTTTTTTCCAATTATTTTGAATTTAATATTTCGTGTAAATTGGTATATTATGTTGTCGTTAATAATGAATGAAATGATCGCAGAGTTTTTGGCGATTAATTTCGTAGCAGTAGCAGTTGTAGATAGGCAAGCGGTAATAATGGTGGGGACCACTAGTTGCTAGATGTGGTGTGGGGCCCACAGTATAGTTGCATCCACGCGAGAAAGGGACCCACATTAGACCCATAGAGAGCAGCTGTCTAGCTCAAACCATAAGACCATATGGTACGGGTCCGTTGCAATAATAATAATAATTAAATAAAGATTTAAAGAAGAGAGAGAGAGAGATAGAGATATTCTGGAATTTAGTGATAGTGAGAAAATGGTTAAGTAGTCTGCGTGGAAGAGCAATGTAAAATAAATTTATCACATTTGATCATCTCGTACGATAACTCATCATTTAATTACACGTATTCACACCACATACTTTCTCTCTCTATATCTCAATATCAATCTCTATCTTCTATAAACAAACAAACAAACAAACAAACACTCACATGACACACACCACCACCACCACTACCACCATTTGCTTTATATATATTGAGAGGCCTTCCCTCATTTTTCTTCACTTTGCATGACCACCAACCTTCTAATCTCTCTCTCTCTATCTTCTTGTGTTGATCGAATACACAGACTTTTGTTTGAGTTTTGATTAGTGCTGTTTGTTGTTGTTGTATGGATGGATGCTTCTAGTGGACAACAACACCAGGTAGGAGAATTATTGACTACTACAACTTCTTCTTCTTCTTCTTCTTATGGGTGGTGTTCTTGAATATCATAATTATTATTATTTTTTATTTCTTTTTATTTACTTTTATGGGTTCTTTGTCTACATGGGATTTGGATTTCTTGTTTTTTGATTGCTTTGGTATCTCTTTAAAGTGAAGTTCTAGCTATGAGAGAACAAATTAAAGAGGGTTTTTGAGATTTTTCTTGTCTGGTTTTTGTTTTTTATTTTCAAAGTGGGTGTGAATTGATGTGTTTTGGGGTTTTATGATTATATTGTATTCCCTTTTTTTGAGTTTCAAAATTCAAATATTATTGTTTCACACTTGATCCAAACAAGATCAAACCCTTTTTTATGGATTTTTTGTTTGGTATGCACTTTCCCTTTTATATTTTCCCAGAAAAAAAAAAAAAAATATATATATATATATATATATATATTGAAATCCAGGTAAATGATCTGGTCTCTTTATATAACCAGTAAATCTAACAATTCCACCATTTTTGCACCTAATTTCCATTTCATTTGATTTTCAAACAAGTCTTTATCATACCATTAAGTTTTTCTTCAAACACTTACAATGTTTTTAATATTTGTCATCAACTTTACCAATATTACACATCACAAGTGAAATTAGGGTATTCAAAAACTGTATGTAGTAGTTATCATTTTATTGTTTTTTTCTTTAGAATTCATCTAATATGTTACCAAATTGTACTTGTGATTGAATTTCAGGATCAAATGGGTACAAATTCACTGGAAAACATGTTGGTTTGCTCAAAATCACAGCAACAAGAGAGGAAACCAAGGCCACAACCAGAACAAGCATTGAAATGTCCAAGATGTGATTCCACCAACACCAAATTCTGCTATTACAACAACTACAGTCTCTCACAACCCAGATACTTTTGCAAGTCATGTAGGAGGTACTGGACAAAAGGAGGCACACTGAGGAATGTTCCAGTAGGTGGAGGGTGCAGGAAGAACAAAAGATCTTCATCATCATCAACAACAACATCATCAACATCATCTGCATCTTCAAAGAGAATCCAAGATCATCTTCACCAACCATTGTTCAATACTGATCATATTCCCAACATCATTAACCCACTCACTGGTCTCCCTCATTTGAGCTATGAGACTAATGATCTCTCTTTTGCATTTGAGAGACTCCAAAAACCAACTAGTGGGCAAATGGGTGGTTTTGATCATGATCATGATCATCAAAATCATCTTCATCATCATGATTTTCCCATCCTTGGAGGATTAAACCCTAACAGCAACTCTTCATCACCAGCATTTCTTGATGCTCTCAGGAGTGGGTTTCTTGAAACCCACAACAACATCAACAACAACAACAACTTCCAGAATCTGTATTATGGATATGGTGGTGGAAACTTGGGAGAGATTCATGAAAATGTTAATGGTGGTGGTGGAGTCAATGGAGGAGAAATGTTGCAGCTGACTTATTATGATGACCATCATCATCATCAACATCACAACATGAGTAATAGTAATACTAGCAACAGCAGCAATGCAACAACAACAGCAGTGACAGTTACAACAATGAAACAAGAGTTTTGCAACGACAACAACATAAGCAGCAGCAGAGAAAATGACAACAAAATCTTGTGGGGATTTCCATGGCAGCTCAATAATGGAGGAGGAGTAGTAGGAGGAGATCATCATGGGAACTTGGTTGGTGGTGATCTTGATTCAACAGGAAGAGAGAGCTGGAATGGATTCAACTCATCTAATTGGCATGGACTTCTCAATAGCCCTCTAATGTAAAACCTTGAAAAAAAAAATGTCAAATGTCTGAAAGAAAAAAACAAACAAGGCATAGGATTTTCTTTCTTCTTTTATATTAGACTAAAAACCTTAGGGTTTTTTTTTTTTTTTTTTTAAATTTCTTGATGGGTTTTGTGTTAAAAGAGATTTGGTTTACTTGAATCATCATCTCAATCTACATCACCATCATTTATTTTTGTTCTTTGGTTTTTTGGTTTTTGTTTCCTGTTATTGGTTGATTATATAATATAATATAATATATATATATAAGAACTAAAGGAAATACTAGTTTTGTTTGCTAATTAACATCATTTCTACTGTTTTGAGAGTTGAGAGTGATGTTTCATGGTAATTTATTATGCAAATGCAACTCTGAAATCTCTGAAACACTAAAAAAGGTTTTGTTTGAAGCACCCATTTTGGAATTTTTTTTTTTTTGTTTTTTTTTTTTTTTTGAATAAGTTTGTTGTGTGAGTGTGTTTTTCAAGATATTCTATGATGATTGTTTCTTACTTTCAGGTAGATTCTAATAGGATGATATAAAAAAAAAAAAACAACAACAACTACTAACAGGATTATTTTAATTGAAACTAAATTATTGTCTGATAATGGATACTTGTTGTTCTCTTTGAAGCATTAGAATTTCAGTGAGGACTGAAGAGGCATGAGTTGAGCGCCAATTTCGGGGTGGATTTTCGATTTTCTTACTAAATCAGAGACCAAATCCAAGATTGATTTTGGCGTGTGAAAATGCTCAGTAATCAATCAGCTTCAAATGAAATATTATATTAAAATTGTCGGTTTCAATACTATATATAACAGGACTTGAAGTTTGAAATTGTTTTAACGGGCAGTAGTCAGATGGTGACCAGATATTGCTGCCATTGACAATGGGAAGAGCTTTCACACGTAAATGACGATTCTGCCCTTGTTTTTGGTGGGGCCCAGTTGATTGATTTATTCAATGAATTGTCTTGGTTTTTGTGGGCCCAGTGTGATTTGTTCTTAGATTCATCCAAGTTGTTAATGTCTGAGTTGTTAGCCAATTTGAGCGGGATAAGGTTTCTTTCTATTCTTCTGTCCATTCTTCTCATGTACCACCACTATCACCAATCACGTTTTTTCTGTCTAGAAGTAGAAGAAAAAATAAAATTAAAAAAAAATTAATTTATAAAGGGCTAATTGCATAAACCTCCCTTAAGGTTCAATAAAATTACATGAATATAATATTTTTGTCTAAATTTAATGAAATGTTAATATTTTATTATTTCAAATAAGTTGTAAAAAGACACATGATATTATGGCTTCTAACATTATAGAATTAAGTCATTTGTAAGTTTAAGTAAAAAAAAATTTGAGTTACAAGTTTTAATAATTGTTTATGTATAAATTTTACATCGTATTTCATATTTTTGAGTAGTTCATTATTGAATTGGTGTGATCTTATTATTATTTTTTAAATAATAATTTTTATTCTTTATCAATGACTTGCATGTCTTGCACCGACTTTATTATATCGGTGTGCAATGAGTAAGAAAATCACATGACTTTTCTCCGAAGTACACACCAAATTTAATAAATTTTGTGTGAAAGTTTGTGAACCATTAATTAAGCACTATAATTTATTGACAAAATAAAAGTATATAAATCCAACTATTAATAGTTAAAAAGCTGACTTTATAAAGTTAGTGTGTAACGAGTAAATATATATATATATATATATATATATATGGGGAAGGATCCCCAACCCCTAAACATTACACAAATTGTGGACCATTGGATAATGGTGACTTGAATGGTAGAGATGCACTCATACCTATAATCACAATCAGATATGTACACCTCATGCTCCCTTTTCTCTCTCTGATTCTCATTCCTTCCCAAACTAGAATCATCAACCCCCAAACCTCAATCATCCATCATCACCAAACCCAGATCATTTCCCATCAATCTCATCTCTCTATATCCACCATCCACCATCATCATTCATCCACCATCCACCATTTCCATCATCATCGAATTAAATTCCATTGAATGTCCACAAAACAAGAAATAAAAATTGAACCAACAAAAAAACCACATATCTCATCCTTTTTTCAATCAAAACCAAACAAAAAAATCTGGAAATTTTTTTTAAGGGAATTTCTCAGAGAAAAAATAAAGTGTTAAAGCAATCATACCACATTGAAGAAGAAAGATAGAATGAGAGAGAGACAAGGTGGGGACAAATTGACAATAAAGTAATAAGAAATCCTGTACTTTGAACAAGTAGAGTTGTAGAAAACGGAGAGATATTTTGTGTGTGTGTTTTTACTGTGTAGTTTTTATTTTTTTATTTATTTATTTTTTTTAACAAGTAGAGTTGTAGAAATCGGAGAGGGATATTTTGTGTGTGTGTTTTCACTGTGTGTGTAGTGAGGTTTTTTTTTTTTTTTTTCCTTCTTCCTTCTATTTCGTTTTCTTTTCTTTTTTAATAGATCAGCTAACTTTTTTTGTTTTGAATTATTTTGGACCTGGTTTTGTGTTTGGGACATATTATTATGAATATGAGTTTATTGAGGTGAGATATTGTTTTGATTGAAGATATATATTGGGTGTTAGATCTGGATCTGATTTTGTTGTGAAGGTAAGAATGCACCAATAGAATTTTTTTTCCATTGGAGATGGAATCGGTAGATGAGCAAGGAACACAAGGACCTCCTACTCCTAGTTTCATGGGGAAGCATCGCTTGGTAGCTGTCATTTTCCATCTCCATAACCAAATCAATCTTATCCCGGAAGAGTTGAAATAGACCCAAACTGGAGGTTGAAGACGACGGTGACGTGGATGATGACAACGACACTGAGAGCAGTGTAGTTGTTGCGGTCGTCTGGAGAGTTGTAGCTGAGCTCTCCATTTCGTGATGTGGGATTGAATCCATTTATATTAAAACTACACACTTTCTCTAATAATTTCTCAAATCTTCTCAATAATTTCTCTAATTTCTCTAATAAAATTACACACTTTTATATCAAACTCTCCATTTCATGATGACGGTTTCTTTCTTTGAAGTTGGTGATCCAAAAAAAAAAAATATTCAACCAAATCTCATCAAATTTGAGAATGACATGCAAAAATTATTATTATTATTATTATTTTATTGAAAATTTTAGATTATTGGATGGGATTTGTGGTTTTTTTTTTTTTTTTTTTCCTTGTTTGTGGAATTTAATTTGGTGGTGATGGGGATGGTGGATGGTGGGTCGAGAGAGATGAGATTGAGAGAGATGATCTGGGTTTGGTGAGGTATAGGGTTGATGATTCTGGGTTAGGTGATGGTGTGGATGGCGGTGGAGATCCAATCCATCGTTTTTTTTTTTTTAATCCAAAGGAGAGAGCAGAGAGAGCACATGACTACATGATGTGTATACATCTGATGGTAATTATGGGTATGAGTGCATCTTTACCATCCAATGGTCTACAAATTGTGTAATGTTCGGTTTTTTTTTTTTTTAATCCAAAGGAGAGAGCAGAGAGAGCACATGACTACATGATGTGTATACATCTGATGGTAATTATGGGTATGAGTGCATCTTTACCATCCAAGTCACCATCATCCAATGGTCTACAAATTGTGTAATGTTTAGGGGCCGGAGATCCTTCCCCTATATATATATATAGAGGGTAGCATTAACCTGTGCCCAGGTTAACAACTACAAATTTACTAAAAATTGAAAACATTTATTAAAAACATATATTTATTGTATTGACTTCCCCCCCCCCCCAACACACACACACACATATATATATATATATAAATTTTCTACTGTCGGTTCAAACTGATATAAAATATATCAGTTATTTGCATGTAGGTCATTGGATTTAAAAGATACTTTTACAAGTCCATGTAACCAAATCAAAGTATTTAAATCCAACTGCCTACATACAAAGAACCGATATATTTTATATCATGACGAATTGATAATAGAAAAATCATATATATATTAGCTCGGGTGGAAAATATTTCATGAGTTTGCCCTTGACTACATGTAATAAGATGAGATTAACCCAATGGTATGCTATCACGAGATTGTGAGTTCGAATCTCTTTTCCTCCCCTGAAATCCCTCCAAATTATTGCACTATTTCAATATAAATATATATATATATATCAAACACTAACGGTCTATATATCAAAATGGGTTGGGCCTATCTGAGCTGACTGTAATTAAGGCCTAACCGAGCTTGAGGCCTGAGTACTGGACGGTCCTTAAAAGGGATATTAACTTGTTTGATATATAAAAATATTAAATATTTCTAATATTTTTAACCGACCTTGCGGCTACATTTGTGTGTGTGGTGTTCTTTTCATTGAGAGGCGGGGCTTTATAGTCAAACGACGACGTTTTCTTCTCGGTGTGGGACGGATCCCACCTTGAGTTTAAAGGGCCCTTAAAAAGTCCTTCATATGCCCATTTGAAAACAGTATACAATATGCATTTCAATTATATATAATCTTTGATTCTTCAACTTTGAATTGATTTTAAATCATTTTAGAAAAACATTATACAAGACTACAAGTCAAATAGTCATCAGATCATGGCATGGTGTGCAGCAGCAATTCTTCAAATTCAGGTACATAAACCAGCTGTGCTTTTCAAAATACAAATACTAGATAAAATCAACCCTCAATACAAGCTTCCACTGCAACAGCATGTTCGACCATGCATCATTTAATGAATTACTAAAGCTATTACCAAGTTATCTAGTTCATTATACTTCACCAACTAAAACTAAGCAGATGCAGAGCAGAAATCTGCTAATAAGCAACAACGCCCCATTAACTCTATACAACCCAATAACCAATCCAAATAGTGTGGCAAGCGATTATCCCATGATTTATATGATAATGACAACTAACCCACGTTATTTAGGTTAAATTTTGATTATAAATAGTATTACTCTTTGTTTAAGGATTGTAAGCAGAATTTTCTTCTCACCTAGTTGAGACTTGTAATTACTAAAGTGCAATATCATGCTTAATGCGTAATTAAAGCAATGCATCACACAATTAACATTGATCAGAATGAAAAAAACAAACATGTCAAAATATTTTCTACTAGCAACAAAACTGTATAAATTCATTTAAAGGAAAACAAAAGAGACTACATCTATAATAACCACAACAAAAGATAAAATTTCCTGGCACAGTAGAGTGAAAAGCAAAAGGTTTTGGACTGCCCGAAATCATGGTGAATCAATTGAAGAAGGAACTCAAGACCTTGGTTTCTCCTTCTTCTCCTTGAAAAGGGCAAGAAGAGACACACCCGAAACCTTCACAACCTTAAATCTAACACCGGGAATATCTCCAACGGCATGCCCCTTACGACCAAATCCAGCAATTAGCACCTCGTCCTGCATAACCACCACAAATAATACTCAATAAGATCAAACATAAGACCCGGAGAAACAGATTGTCTTTTATATATAACACCAAAAGGTGCATAAGTACTTCTAAACG
Organism: Acer negundo; assembly: GCA_035582765.1. Classification (NCBI taxonomy): domain Eukaryota; kingdom Viridiplantae; phylum Streptophyta; class Magnoliopsida; order Sapindales; family Sapindaceae; genus Acer; species Acer negundo. Next base: position 26,148,751 of record CM069235.1, on the reverse strand, counting down.
TTGCTCACATTTTCTTCAATGTAGTTTAAACAACCATCATTTGGCACAAAAGCTGCAATCTTCTTTCCATTCTTAATCAACTGGACTCGGGCACACTTTCTGATGGCAGAGTTCGGCTGCTTTGCCTCAATACCGCTGTAAAAGTCAGCTAGTCAATCACTTTTCATTCACTAATACAAAATTCTAAATCTCAAAAAGATTCTGAAGGATTATATACTAAGTCAAGAACTATTTTCTTCTTACATTTTCTCAAGAACAATGCCTTTTGCATGAGAGGACCCGGCAAAAGGTTTCTTCCATTCATTGCCAAGGTTGGACTTCTTATATGACTTATCAGCCCACCTTTGATTTCTACGGTGGGTCTTAAGCTTGCGACCAGCTCCCATTCCACGTGTCTTCCTGTAAAAAGTTTGTCACAGATTATCAACCCATCACAGAGTAAAAACACATACTTTATGCAAATTAGCAAATATCAGACACCAGAACTATTCAATTCAACGAAAAGAATATTCTCTATACGTGTTACAACATACATAGCTTTTTGAAACACTTCCTTTATAACAGCAATTTCTGCTTCCTTAGTGAGAAATGGTTTCCACTATAACTTTGATAATTGCTAGAAACAAACTAAGATTACTATTTGATCGATATAAGCTAATCCACTATGTAAAGAAAATGATCTTAAAAGACCCACAACCAGTTACATGAACAAACATCATTCAAACCTTTGACACATGAAATATATATATATATATATATATATATAAAACAATTTAGAAATTGAAAAATCATTGAAGAAATATAAAGTGGTTGGTGTTTTTCAAACCTCCAACAAGTAATATTTATATATATATATATAGAACTTCAAATTCCTAAAGCATTTTAACAATTTAGATATATAGTGGCCTCAGCTCTTGGTGGATAGGAATCTTCAGATGGAGTTCAAAGAACCCATCAAGAGTACCATATGCAAATTTTTACATCACCGGCTCACTGAAAATATCAAAAATCATGTTTCTAACCAAATCATTGAAGAAATATATAGTAGCCTCAGCTCTTGGTGGATAGGAATCTTCAGATGGAGTTTTAAAAACCCATCAAGAGTACCATATGCAAATTTTTACATCACCGGCTCACTGAAAATATCAAAAATCATGTTTCTAACCAAATCATTGAATAAATATATAATGGCCTCAGCTCTTGGTGGATAGGAATCTTCAGATGGAGTTCAAAGAACCCATCAAGAGTACCATATGCAAAATTTTACATCACCGGCTCACTGAAAATATCAAAAATTATGTTTCTAACAAAATATTGAAGAACCATATAATGGCCTCAGCTCTTGGTGGATATGAATCTTCAGATGGAGTTCAAAGAACCCATCAAGAGTACCATATGCAAATTTTTACATCACCGGCTCACTTACAATATCAAAATTATGTTTCTAGCCAAATAAATCCCCACCACCCCAACCAGACAATGTAAAATGTACTCGCACTACTTAAAAACTAAAGAGTATGAAATTACACAACACAAGAGAATACAAACTATCTATGAAGAAAAAACAACATTCGTGTACTATGCATCATATATTCATATGATATCAAATAGAAAAAAAAAAAATTAACAGTACAAGGAAAAAAAAATTAAATTTCCGTGGAAACAAACGGATACTGACCCCATGGTGGCGTTGCGAGTATGGTATCTGACTACGACGAGGAATCTCGGAGCTTGAGAGTTGGAAGAAGAGGCCGCAAGCGAACTGTAAAAACCCTAACTTAGGGTTTATAAACAAAATATTTGACTTAATTTACAGATTGCCCCTTCTATTTTACTGTTGACGAAATTGATGCGTCCTCACTCTTCTATTTTGGGTTGGGCCCAAATTGGGCTCAAAAACCTAATTTCTGCCCAAGAGCCCATTTTGGAGTTAAAGTGTCAAAACAAAATTTGGGCATGTAGGGTGTGAGTGATGTTATTGGACAAACATACGGATAACATCTTACGTCTGTTGTTTGTGATTTATAGTTTCGTGAGACTTATTTGATATTGAATTTTCATTTTCATTTTCAATTTTTTTTTTTGGGTTGACAATGGAGGCCATCATCCACCGGAGGAACATACGGCTTCAGCCATCTCATCTGGAAGAAGCTGAGTTCCTTCGCCGATTTGAATGAAGAGCTTACTCCAGCAAAATGAAGAGGCTACAGTCTCCCCCATTTGTGGAGGGTTGGGTCTCCTCAATTTTTTTTAATTAATGTTTTTTTTTAATAAAAAAAATAATTAAAAAAAAAAAAAAAAAAAAAAAAAAAAACTAATATAATTCAAGGTTTAAAAGTTAATAGATTTTTTTAAGCAAATAAATTATGAATGAATGAATGTAGGGTTTTATTAGACTTTACTTTGTTGAAGAGTTTTTTAAAATCGTGTGTTAATTTTAGTAATTTTGACAAAGATAAAAATATAATACTAAATAATTTAAAAGGTTAGGCATTATTATGTTTTTTTTTTTTTTTTTTGATATTGAAGATCCCGTACTTCGTCCACGCACCCATCAGCCTGTCCTCCTTAATTGCATGACACACCCATGGCCAATTGGTATTGGTGATCTATCTGTTGGTTGTTGTGGGTATGATAAATAAGAAACCACGACCCATACCCACAGCCACACAAAGATGCAAATGGGTAAATCAGAACTCGTCTTCGTTTAAGTATGATTCGAACTTCTAATTTGGGAGTTACCCATACCTCAAGCCCGTCCTTCCCTGATGGTTGAGTATAATGTAATTGCCAAGTGCAGAACCAAGGACTTAGTTTTCATCCTAAGCCTTGGACCACCAAATCAACCACCTCGTGGTTCATTATTAAGTTAATAGAGGGATATCAATAGCATCACTCTAAAACTTTCTCCCTACTTTACTTCCCACTCGTCAAACCATCTTATTTGCCTCTCTCCATTGCTTTCCTCAAAAACTTTTCCTTTTGACCGAAATTACATTTCTATGTCCCTCTCCCTCTTCCTTCTCCTTATCAGTTATCACAAACAATACCAAACTCCACCATTGAACAACCCTAATTTATCTCTATATATAAAAAAATCTATTCTTCATCAAAAAAAAAAAAAAAAAAAAAGATTCTGGTTTGGAAGATTCAAATATGAGTTCCATTTTGAATTTTTACCAAAAAATGCTTGTTATTTTTTCATTTATTATTGTAAAAATAGTTGACATTTAGATAAAAGAGCATGAGTGTTGATTGAATATGGTGTTGTTATGGTCAATCTACCATTCTTCTATTGGAAGTTTGGAACTATGCATTTTAGTTTTTTTTTTTTTGTTTTATCAAAAAATGTTGAGAGTTGCATCGCATTTATCAACGGTATTAGGATGTCTCAAATGCATTTGGACCTCAATATGGTTGAGAAATCGTAACTCCAGTTCGAATTCAACACCAGTAACCGAGAAATATATTATGTAATAGACTTTCTTGTATTTGTTGCAGCTAGCATGCTCTCTTTTCCTTAATCTTTGCTGGGTTTAATAAATACATAAATTATATATGTTAATTGACAATCTCAAATAAGTTACTTTTCAATAAAACCCTTTGTATAATTGCTTCATTTGAGAGAGATCGATACTATTTAATTTGGTTTTTATATACCATTCATATTCTCTATGAAAATATTTTAACTTATTATTTGAAAACATAAATAAAGCATATTACACGTCATTACAAAATTACTAAAATAACTAGATTGCATCCAACATGATGTGTGGGAACTATAAAATATAACGCAACAATATTTTAATGATTTAACTTATTGGTCTAAGATATTGGATGCATATGTGATGAAAAACAATCATGGGGTATTTCTCTAGATTTATATTAATTTTTTTTTTAAAAGCAGAAATCTATTTTATACTTATAATAAGGCCACATGAAACACTATATAATATTAGTTCATATTAAAAAAAAATATATATATATATATATATATAAACAATTATATAAAAGAATATATAATAAAAGAAGAACAAATGTTGTTCATAAAAGCCAAATTATAAGACAAATAAAAATCAACCGCGGAAACATTATCTTTATCTTTAATTTCTTTTTTTAAAATTTTTATCATTATCTACAATTTTCGGTTTTAAATTTTTTTTTTTTTTTGAATTACTTTGTTTTCTAAACTCAATCTAAATTATAAAATAAGTATAAATCAACAGCTTAAACTTTGTTTTTTAATTTTTTATCCTTGTCTATAATTTTTTTTTTTTTTTTTGTGATTTCTTTATTTGTTTATTTTGTAATTTCTATGTTTTATCTATTCCAATTAATATCAAGAAAATATTGTACAATATTATTAAATATTTATAAAAAAACGGTAAACAATGTTCTCAAGCTTTTTTTTTCTTATAATTATTTTCTGTTTATAGCATTTTTTTTTTAAAAGTAGAAATCTATTCTATATTTATAATAGGACCGTATACACCACTACATAATATTAGTTTATACTCAAAATAATTTAAAAACAATTATATAAAAGAAGATATAATAAAAGAAGATCAAATATTGTTTATAAAATCCAAATCAACATCAGTTAAGTGTTTAAAAATAATAATAAATAAATAAGAAAAAAAAAACCTAAAACCGAACTCTAACCTTTTTTTTTTCTGTTTAAATTATTCTGTCTTAGGAAAAAAATAAACGTAAAACTAATCTCTAACAATTATATAGGTAAAAAAAAAAAATTGAAAAAAAATTATACAATTATGAACATATTAAAGAATGGAAACAAAACAAAATCAAAAAAATATGTACCTTTACACAAAATAATGTATCACTATATTCTAGCATTGACACATGTGAGGACTTTTTATAGAAAACGGTGGACATTGAAGAGTTATTAGTGAAATTTAAAACTTTAGAAAACAGGGGAAAATGAAGAATTAATAGTGAAATATGAAACATTTTAATTAAGATTATCATGTGTGATATATCTATATAATCAATTTAATTTGTACATTGATCACATTAAGTGATATCAGAAAATTAATATAGTTAGTAATAGAAAATTAGTGGATATTAGAACATTACAATATATATTGGTCTGAGAAAGATGGGAATTATAATAACATTTTGATTAGAAAGATATAATTGAACACCATATAAGTTGATTTATATGTATTTCTAAAAAGATGCTTTCAATTCACCAAATGTTTCGTTAGTCAATTCTCAATATTATAAAATTTAAAATCTGATAAAGTTTTAAGCAAGCTAATTCGATCACCTTAACCGAATGCCATAGACATAGCATAACACTATTGGAAAGAAAAATAACAATAGATAATTGAATGAAACAAAATTACCTTCAAAAAAATCGACTGAAAAATGAACTCTACGCATCAAAACAATAAGAAAAAAAAAACTGAACACAAAAGGATTGAACACAAAATCACAACAACAAAAAATGGCAAAATCACCAAAAAACAATCCACTTACTATGATGGCAAAAACAAATGTTTTCCCGAACCCAGTTTTGGTGGCACCCGAAATATATCTGTGATTAATTGCATGAAAAGAACATAAAATTTTTTTATAGACACACAAAAGCAATTAATTGACTGAAAAAATAAAGAGTTTATGTGAAACGAATTTATAGGTAAACAAAAACAATTAATTAACTGAAAAATGAAGAGTTTATGGGATATGGAATGTTAGGGGATTATTATCATAATTAATTATTATTTTTAATTATTTTGATAATTTATTCATTATTCCATTAATTATGGGATTATCTACCGAAAAACGAAGAGTCTATGTGAATTGAATTTATAGACAAACAAAAGTAATTAATTGGCTGAAAAATTAAGGGTTTATGAGTCAAACACTGGAATTGGACAACTAAAAATTTCCTAAACTGACTCAAATAATAACTATGTAAATTAATGCGATAATTGCATAACTATAAAAAAATTAAACGGACTCAAATAACAATAATTGAATAGCTAAAAAATTCAAAAACTGACTTAAATAACAATAATTCTCATTAGTATTTGATATGGCCAAATCTCCTCCTATTTTACACCTACTAATTAATAAAAATTAAATGCTAAAGCATCAACATGACGACACTTGTCAAGGTGAGGTTTTATTTTATTATATTATATAGATATAGATATAAGATATATTATATATTATTATTATTATTATTATTATTATTATTATTATTATTATATTACATATTTTAAAAAAATTAAAAAAATTAATAACATTTATGATTGCCACGTGTTGCAATCATATCAAAAGTATAAAAAAGTCTATTGATTATATTATATAAATATAAGATATATGATATATGATTATTATTACATTTTATATTTTTAAAAAATTTTAAAAATTAATAATATTTCATATTTTTAAAAAATTAATAACATTTATAATTGCCACGTGTCGCAACTATATCAAAAGTAGAGAAAATGTCTATTATAATATTATTATATATGATATAGATATAGATATAATTATATATCTATACAATTAATTCTATATATTATATTATTAAATAGATTATAATTAATAATTAATAGAAATTTACTGATAAAGCCATCACATGACGACACATGTTAGGGTGAAGTTCCAATAATTATATGTCTATACAATTAATTCTATAAATTATATTATTAAATAGATTATAATTAATAATTAATAAAAAAATTACTGATAAAACCACCACACGACGACACGTGTCAATGTGAGATTCCATTTTACTATATTATATAGATGTTTAAAATAAGTGTGCATACAAGTAGAGGAAATAGGGGTATATAACATTTTTTAAATTTTGACTTGTACAACTATCACACTTTAATAACTCTTGTTTTAATAGCACCAAAAATGAAATTTGGATAAAAATATCCCCTAGCTTCTTTTCTTTTCTCCTGTGTGTCCTTCACCTTCTTCTTCCTTTTTCCTAAACCTCCATTGATAGAGCTTCAATGGAGGTGCCATTGTCGACCGGCGAGTTGACCGGCAAAACCATCTGGAAAACGTTCGTCGAGTGCCAATCATTGTAATCGTAGTGCTCGTTTTCATTTTCGAGTTATGTATAGAGAGAAACGAAGCCAAACACAAACTATCGTGAATCTTCATCGTCCGATCTATGACGATCCGTCGCGAATCTGACGAAATCGATGGCTCCAATAAACTCGACATCATTCGATCTTCCAGATCTAACTATTTCCGGAATCAACCGGCGCCGTCGTCGAATCGTCACTGTCACCATTGATGAAGGTCGAACAGAATAAGTCTCGAGCAAACTTGAATTAAGTCTCGAAACGTATGAATAAGTCTCGAAAACACATGAATAAGTCTCAAAAACGCATGAATAAGTCTTGAAAACGATAAGTCTAGAATTTTCGAGAAAACAAAAATAAAAAGGAAAAGAGTAAGTGAGAGTATTTTGGTCTCATCACCTATTTTGGTGCTATTAAAACAAGACTTATTAAAGTGGTGCTATTTGTATCAGCCCTCCCCAAAAAAATGGGATTTAATTTTTGAACCTTGCATAGTATACCACTCCTATTACATTTTGTTGATAACAAAATGCAATTATATATTCATCTCGAATAATTCTCTTATCAAAAAATTGGATTTAAGTTATCAGATTTACGAATTCTAATATGTTTTGGATCGAATTTGGAATCAAATCTAAATTGGATTCCAGATTTTACATTTTTTTTTTCAAAATTTAACAACATTATTGGATAGCCAAACAACATATAATTTATAATACATTATTCAGATGGAAGACAAATAATGTCTAAATTGTTTCATAACCAAAATGGTGAAATGTCTAGATGTTTCACAACCATAGTGATCCATGATCAAGTGACAGTTTTATAAAAATATGGAGAAAACGAAAATGATTTTACCTTTCAAGCTAGAGTATGTTCATCCATACCATTTATACTTAGGTTTGATTTATGTGTGATTGATATTTGGTGGTTGTTGGGTTTTATTTAAGAAAGAGAAGAGAGATGGTTGAGATGTAGAGTGAAAGAACAAAAGGGAGAGAGATCGCAACTTTAGTTAAAAAAAAAAAAAATAATAAAACTTTTACTCTCTTGGAGAGTTTAAATCAGCGTGAATGTTATGTTTTCTTTGAGTTCATGTTTATAGAGAGGTCACTATTTCAGGGTTTTGAAGTATGGTGTGTCAAAAGAAAATGATAATTTTTTTTAAAAAAAATTTGGTTTTGCTGAAAATCTTCTATTGTCCTCTTACTCAATGGTGAAATATGAAAACCGGTAAACCCATAATCTTTATGCTTTTTTTTTTTTTTTTTTTTTTTTTTTTTTTACTTTAGTTTTTCATAAATCACATTTGTTATTTTTTTTGTCACAGTGGAATCTCAACGATGATGGTTGTCTCCATCTGAAAAGTTTTAGCTTTATAAATGACATGGATTCTACCTATGCCGCTAAAACCTGTGTTGCAAGGTTGTATCCGCAGTTATCAAGTGTTGAACTCTTTAACAAGAAATATCCTGAGATAAAAGAATTGTACAGTGATGATACAAAATAGAGGATCGATCTGCAAACTTTTAGGAATGGCTTGGTGGATTGCAATGCTACTTTGGATCGAATTCTAAATTGTTTATAATATATCATTAAGATGGAAGACAGATAATTTCTAAATAAATTTATAACCAAAATGGTCAAATGTGTAGATGTTTCATAACCATAGTGATCCATGATCAAGTAACAGTTTCATGAAAACAAGGAGAAAACGAAAATGATTTTATCTTTCAAGCTAGAGTATGTTCATCCATTCCATTTATATTTAAGTTTGATTTGTGTGTGATTGATGTTTGGTGGTTGTTGGGTTTTATTTGAGAAAGAGTAGAGAGATGGTTGAGATGTAAAGTGAAAGAACAAACGGGGGAGAGACCACAACTTTAGTCGAACAAGCCCTTGTGGCCATGTTGGAGGTTTTTTCCCAAATATTATATCAGTGTTATTAATATTAATAATAATAATATTATTATTATTATTATTGGAGTCTAGAAAGGAGGGGACACAACCCAACACACAACCACATGGCTAGTATGTAATTGTGATGTGATAGGCAATATCGGTCATTCATTCGGTAGATGTAAACGCTCATTGGTTCGAAACATGAAAATAATTTTGGGTTAAAATTGTTTATGGATGTAAACAATGTCACCCATTCATTCTAAACATGAACAATTAGAAAACCATAGGTTTCTGGTTCTGGAGCTTGAATGCATATCCCCTCAGTGATGTGCCTTCTCTACAGCCTTCTTATGTGATTTTGCTTTCATCTAAGAGTGTGAAAAAAAAAAAAAAAAACATTCCATCCAGTGATCTTCGCTGCCATTAACGAGAAAACTATCATCTCGAGCGGGATATCCCATCTTTTCAGATAAGTCATAAAGATATCTCATCTCCTTTCTATAGTTAGACTTTTTGTACAGCTTACCAGTAAAAACCTTCTGAGCAGTGCCGTAAAATTAGGGAAAGAATTATTATTATTAGTACAGCTTGCCGTAATATTATTATTATTATTATTATTATTATTATTATTATTATTATTAGGGAAAGAATCATTTTCCTCTTTATAGTTTGTCATATTAGATAGATTGTCCCCTCTAGTTTTATTAATGGCTAGTCTACCCACTGAAATGTAAAATATTATACAATTTCTCCCTACCGTTAGGTTCTAAATTGTTTAAGATATATTATTAAGATGGAAGACAAATAATGTCTAAATTGTTTCATAACCAAAATGGTCAAATGTCTAGATGTTTCATAACCATAGTGATCCATGATCAAGTGACAGTTTTATGAAAACAAGGAGAAAACGAAAATGATTTTACCTTTCAAGCTAGAGTATCTGTGAAGCGGTCGGTTGTACGTAAAAGGCTAGACCTAGTGCGAAATGTTGTCGAGGAGTACAAAAGCAGAAGAATGGGGAGAGTTGATGTCTGCCAGATTTTCAGACAGTACATGTTCACATTTTACGGAAATGTTGCCGGGATTGCAGGTTGCATACTCTATGTGGATAATATGCTAGAAAAAGGACTTCGGGATAGTGCAGCAGTGGATAAGTTCTGTTTTGAGTTCAGAGAAATTACCAATTCAGAAGATGAGGTGATGAAGATCGTAAAAGCCATAAAGAACAGTACCACAACTTATTTGTAAGCCTTTGCAGAACTAAAAAAACTATTTCAAACTGTTGGATAGTAATCCACTTGTGGTTTGACCAATGATTAGTGACCACAGAGAGGCTTGCCATGTATATATGGATAACACTTTTTGTTTAGAGAGGCAGTTTAGTTTTATGAGATAACAAATTAGCAAAACTTATACAGTTTTTGTAGTTTTAAGCATACCAATCCCTTTTAAACTTGTTTTTGTTTTCTTCATGGTGCTATGTTGCTAGTATAATAAAAATTTTGGTAGTACATATGTGAAATATGGCTAGATCCAATTTTTGGTTTATTTTATCTTCATGCTTTATGCTTTGTGCCTTTGTTAAAAAAAAAAAAAAACCAAAAAACCAAAAAACAAAAAACAAAAAACTTTAGTCAAACAAAAAAAATAAACTTTTACTCTCTTGGAGAATTTAAATTAGTGTGAATGTTATGTTTTCTTTGAGTTCGGTTTATAGAGTGGTCACCGTTTCACGGTTTTGAAGTATGAAGAGTCAAAATAAAATGATAAATTTTTTTTTTTTTTTTAAAAGATTTGGTTTGGCTGAAAATCTCCTATTATCCTTTTACTCAATGGTGAAATATGAAAACCAGTAAACCCATAATCTTTATGCTTACTCTTTTTTTTTCTCAGGTTTTTCATAAATCACATTTGTTATAATTATTATTATTTTTGTCACAATGGAATCTCAACGCGGTTAGTTGTTTCCATTCGAAAATTTTCAGCTTTACAGATGACATGGATTCTACTCGTGTTCCAAGGTTGTATACGCAATTATCAAGTTTTGAACTTTTAACAAGAAATATCCTGAGATAAAGGAATTGTACAATGACAATACAAAATAGATGCTTGATCTGTAGTCTTTTATGGTGGATTGCTATGCTACTTTTTTATATTTTCGGAAATGGGTAAACGTAAATGAAAGTAGTAAGTGTTAGAAAAACAACTAATTGAATCCCTCATTCCAAAACAAAATAAAACTCATTTTTACAAGCGTATCATATTTAAATAGGAAAAAAAATAGTGGATAGACAAAAATTTAAATAAATTTCTTTTTAGCTGAAGGTAGGAAAATAAAGCTCAACTTCACGGGAAAAAAAAAAGGCTCAAATTCTTGCAACACAAGTAAAAAACCAAGCTAGTATTCTTTTTTTAGCCATTTTATTTCTCAGTTTTTACCATAGATATAAGCATTGTTCTTTATAATATAGATTCACCGGATGATTTAATGGTAAAGTATAGAAACCGCAAACCATATAATCATAATGCTAGCTTCTCTTTTTTCTCGGGTTTTTCATAAATCGCATTTGTTTTTTTTTTTTTTTTTTTTTCACAGATTAACATATCAGCGTTAGAAAAATAACTAACTAAATCCTTCATTTCAAAGCAAAATGAAACACCTGAATCTCTTCAACATGGATATATATTTTTTTATATGTTCTAATTGTGTTTATATTTCTACTAAGAATATATGGTTTTTTTAGATATTAGAAAGAAAAAAATATAGATGGTAACAAAATTTTAAATAAATTTCTTTCTAAATAAAGAAGGGAATTATAAGTTTAACTTCTTGAAAAGAAAAAGAAAGAAGAAAAGCTCAAATTCTTGCAAAGCAATGAAAAAATAAAACCAAGTATTTTTTTGTTAGCCATTTTATTTCTAAGTTTTTACCACGGATACATTTATTGTTCTTTATAATACAGATTCATTGGATGATTTTATTTTTTTCCGTTTGTGTTTGTATAACTTGTATGGAAAGTTTTGAGATTGTGATTGTGATGTTTTCTTGCGGAATATTGGATTTCCACTATATATTATTGGGGTTTCTTGCATCACCTTAGATATGAGATATGCAACATTATGTAATCATAATGGGATTCACCACCGTTTTGAACACTACATAATTATAAAATGTTGCTTTCATGTTTTGACCAATGTGATTAACACATACTCCATGTACTGAATTGAGAAATACACGTGTCTTTGTTTTGATTTGAGATAAATACTAGATCATTAACTTCTCCAATCAAATCATGCATCTTTGTGCAAAACCAATTCCATGAGATATCGTATTTCAGAATCACTAATATCAAAGGTCAATGGGTAGACTTTGTTATTTTCATTCAAACTTGTTGTAATAAACAAAGTGTTTTGATGCTTGTATTTCAAGAAAGTTCCATCAACGGCTACCATTTGATAAATAGAAAATTTAAAACCTTCAATGGAAACAATTAATACTATGAAAAAAAAATACTTGAAACGGTTTGAAGTTTCAGTCTCAATGATTGTGACTTGAATTTTTTATTTCGAACATATAACAATATAAAGTAAGAATTCGAAATGAATGAATGAATCCTCCGGTGAAACCCTAGCTAACTCCAAAGCTATCTCTCTAGCCATCTATACATTATTATAACTAAATAAAAAATTTCAAGTGAGTCGAGTCAAATTATGTAAAACTAGTGGCTCGCATTCAATATCATAATAAAGTTATATCATGATGTACTGACCAGATCGGGACTGTTTAATTGAAAGTCATCTCACACTTTATTTTTTTTTCTTTTTCATATCTTTAATTTTGCCATTCAGCATATAACACTGTTAAGTTCTCTCAAACTTCAATTTATACAATGCCTAATCAATTTTTTACTTGTTGATCATGGTCGACGTGGAGGGAGTTAACAGAACATGTGTGAACGTGTTGATATTTCCATACACAAAATGCTTCACAATCCTTTCCTTTAGTTTTGTTGCACAAACACGCTATTTGTAATCTTTTAACATAACATGTTAAACCTACAAGTGTTTGGTGGACTTGTTCACTTTGAATTGAAATGTTTATTAATCATCAACAAACTAATTAATCTTTATATGTAACTCTTCCTTACTAGAAAAACAAGATCATCAACCCAAATATCTTTAACATTGTTGACTACATTCTCCAAAGATGTAAAACTTCTTTGGAGAATGTAGTAGTTTCTAGGAAGATCGCATAAAAGCGTTTATATATAAACTTGAAGGCACTTCTCAAACATTATATTAAGAAAACCAACAATGCCTGGTGATGAATTTACAGATCAAAAGTTACCAACCAAATAAAAGCAACAAATTCACTGCATACCATCAAGATCAAGGGATGCTCCAAAATGCAAAATCACGTCTATGCATGAACAAGTGATAAAGGTTCAATGTGGGGGTTCCAGAAAACATACATATATTATCTACTATAATTAAAGACAGCGAAACTCAATTCTCGCACATCATTAACGTGGTATGCGATTGATTACAAAATAAGTATCCACGCAATAGGGTAAAAAGACCAGAATAAGCTACCACACTACTAGTAAGAGTATCAGGTGATTGCCCATTTTTACTTCCATAGCCAATTATTGGCTGTTTCTATCTGCAAGAGATGGACAAAATGAAATAAGCAGTTAGTATCGGCAAGTAAACGGAAATGTGAGATCGAACGAGTAAAGTTAAACCTGCTTGATTTGTTCTACTTCTGCGGCTTCTTCCACAGCACCCCAATTTTCTTTAGCACATTTCCATTCTTCTTCTTAAGCAAATCATCATCCATGTCTTCAGAATACGGTGAGTTTATCTTTCCTGTAACGGAATTATAGTTGCTGTCCAATGACCCGGTTCGTTCCATGACTTTCCCGTTATTTCCCGCTGAAAGCATAGCAGCAGCCGCCTCTGCAGCCTTCCTCCACTGGTCAGACTGCACTTTTAGCCTTCTCAACTCGGATTCTGCTTCGGAATTCGCTGCCTGTGCTGCATCAAGCTGCTCAGCTACTCTTGCAGCCCTCCTGTTACTCTTATCTGCCTCCTCCATTGCAAGACCAAGCTTCACGAGAGCCTCTCGCTCTGCAGCTCTTGCTGCCTCTACATCTGCAACCATGTCGTTATTCACTTTATTTATTCCAGTTTCCCTTTTGCTGCTGTCCAACTTCAGCATCTCATTCTCCTCAGATATATTCTGCAGCTCTGTCTCCTTGTCCATTAAATTCGCCTTCAAATCAGAAACAGTTTCCTTAAGTTTCCTAACTTCATTGTCCAGTTCAGATTGTCTCTGGCCCGATATGGTTTTCTCAAGTTTCAGTTGCAGCCCTTCATTCTCCTCCGAAATACCCTGCAATTCAGTTTCCTTATCCATCAGGTTCGCTTTCAACTCTTCGATATCACATTTTGTCTTACGTAGTTCCGCTTCAAGTTCAGCCTCTTTTAAGTTTGACTCAGATTTTATCTGCTCCACAAGCTCATTAGCACTTTTCATCTGTACTGTGCTCTGGATTTGTTCTTCGTGCAATTTAGCCCCCGCAATTTCTAGAGCAGATCTTAACCGTCCCACCTCTGACTTCAAAGAACAAAGCTCCACTTGAAGTTGATCGGACTCCCTTGTCTTTTGATTTTCTTCAATATCTTGCTCATGGTCATTATCATCCGCACAATTTTGAGTAGATTTTCTGCTGGCATTATAGAGGTCCGCTTCAAGTTTACTAACTATCCCTTCTAACAAGTTTATGCGAGCCCTGGATTGGTCCAACTCTGAAGAAATAGAGTTGTACGCTTCAATAGCTTTTGTGCCATCAGCCCTGAGTGCCTCTACAAATCTTTTTGCACTTTCGAGTTGCATCAGAGTTTCGTTAGCAAATGCTTGGGCCTGAGATTCTGATTCTTTGCTTTCCCTCAGCTGATTCTTCATGTTCTCCACAAGAGCTAGAGTTTCTACCAGTTTCCCTTTTAAACTCAGCAACTCCGGATCAGCTGATTCAGCATACTTGGTCTGGACATCCTCGGGTTCAGCTACCATTTCAAGCCGGGCCTTGAGCTGCTGAATTTCATTAACCGCGGCAGCCAATGCAGCTGAGTCAATTGAGTACTGCTTCTGAATGGCCTCAAGTTCTGATTCGCGTTCTTGAGAGATCTTTTGAAGCTCGATATCACGAGCTTCCTCAGAAGTAGACAGCTCTAGTAGCTGCTTCTGGGATTCCTCGAGCTTCGAAGACATCGCTGATAGTTGCTTCTTCGAATCCTCTGCATCTTGCTGAGCTAGCTTTTTCCATGATTCAGATGAACTTAGCTGATCATTTGCCTTTTTCAAGTCCTCCTGAAGTTGAGAAACCCGAGCTTCCAATTCAGATATTTTGCTAGGGCGCTTCTTCTGTAGAAAGAAAAAAGACGAAGGTTCAATAGTCATAAAATCAAGAAAAACAACCAGTAAGCTGCATCACTCGTATATAGAAATAAGCGAATAACAAGAAAACCACTGAAAGATTACATAGTAAATAGCCTTCCTCAATCCAAGTGTGTTGGGAGGGAGGAGGTATATATACTCTTAGATGGAGGAATTGAATACTTTCCCATTCCTTTTCTATCCTCTCCCAACTACCGAAAGTAAATATTTTACCTAATTCTAGCAACACGTTATGGAGGTTAACAGTATTACTCAGTGCCATACTATCTCAATAATGGTTCAACTGCTAGATGTCAAGGCAAAGGACCAAAACAGCTCTTTGGCACTCGTATGTTCTTCGTAACATAGAGATTACCTTCAAATAAAATACTTTTAAGAGGAAACTAGATTCAATAACCTAAACTAATGAAACCATATAGTTAGAGCTTGAACGAAACCTTTAAAATAGTACAAACTCATTTGTGAGATTCTGAAGAAGTCTTATTATGCAACTTCAGCATTTATTCTATTAGCTATGGAGTTTCAAATACCTCAGACACTGCCACTGGGCTTCGGGGTGAACGACGTTCAACAACCTTGGGGCTTCTGTCTTTTGGTGTTCTAATAGCTTGATTGGATGGAGATGCAGACTTGGACTCTAGTGCACTTGTGTTGAGTTGCCGAACAGGTCGAGGAGAGACCTTTTGGGGTGCTTCTGAAGAGCCGCTTCGACTAGCAGAATCATCAAAATCAAAATCAGGTACATATATAAATATACCAGCATTTACATGCTTCGGGGGCAAAAGAACATTCACATAAGAAAACTATCAATGCATTCAAGATGATCTGCCAGCCTGAAAATTAATCTAGATTACACTCTAGATTACCAACTAATGGCCTGACTAGCTAATTAACCTATCCTTGGAGACAATTTACATATGTTAGGAACTATGCATCATTAGAAATCACAAGGCAATTAGTGAATACGGTTTTCAATGAGTTGGGAAAATCACATTATTGAATATTAAAACGAAACACATAATAATAAAAATAAATGTTTTACAATTCAGTGAAAATAACACTGTGTTCATGATATTTTTCAATGAGTTGGGAACATTACATCATTGAAGACTAAAAGGAAAGACATTCTAATAAAAATAAAAAAAAAAGTTTTACCATATTCGGATTCAGTGAGATGGCATAGAGATATTTCCAGATATCAGACCGAATAACACGATTTGTGTAAATTAATATTTCACAAACAATTCACTTCTAAGAAAAACAACAATGTTTTTGATTCATTTCTTCTTCTTTTTTTATGTGAAGGTCCAGCTTTGGTTGAGTAGGTATACAGTTACACTGTTTTCTCAATATCTTTGCTTTGAAACATTACATTAGGATTACATATCACAGAAGATCTGCATTTTAAATCCTGTAAACACCGAACAAATCGATCCCGTGCATTGGGACCCCGACAGTTGGACCTCCTAAGTAAGATCTCATGTCCAAGGTATAGCCCAGAGTACCCACATACCAACCAAGTCAAATAAAGCAAAAGCATTATAGTTGCCACACTAATAGCAACAAGGAAACTTAAACTACAACGTTCGGTCCCATTGAAATTCAAAAAGTTGAAAAGAACACTAAAACATTGGATTTCTGAATGTTTCCTAATGAAATTAAACACTTAGATAAGCCTAAAAATTAGCCTAGTTTACAGTCTAAAACAAACACAGATTCAATAATTTGTGAGAGGACATGGCCATCCATGTTGCCATAACTGCAACTGTGAGTCCCACAAATGGCAGGACAGGAGACAAAGGCATATATCTCAATCTTTGTTTTAATGCTTGGAAGAAAAAAAGTAGCAGCTCAAGACTCTTGAGTCTTGACAGTGAAAGAGTATGGTCCTGAACAAAAGCTTGACAGTGAAAACTAAAACTCATATGTTTAACATTTTTATTTATCACAAAAATAAAATAAAACCAAACCCCAGAAACAAGAATATGAACAAATCTATGTAACTATAAACTCCAGCCATTAATTTCTATCAAAGAACTCTGCAACACCCTTTTAGCATTCATGAAACCAAATCACCAAATATGGCAAGAAGAGATAAGAATTTAAAACTCAACCAATCCTGAAATGAAGAAGCCTTAAAGAAGAGAGGGAGAGAAAGCAGTGATAAAAAAGCATTAGAAGTTACCTAGCTTTTGGATTCTGCATAATGTAACAAACCCTTCTAATTCTTCAATGCTTCAACACTTCAATGCTCTTTGACCCCACAAGGCCTGTAAGAAATCAAAAAATATATATATATCACAAGCTGAGACAGAAGAATCCAATGAGTTATGATTTTGCAAATGAAAAAAATTAAATGTGTTCATGAAGTACACAAGAGCTCCTTATCATATCATATGAAGCCACACAAAAGCATTAATTAAAAAAAAAAAAAATACACTCAACCTCCATATCACACTCACCAAAACAAAGAGAATATAAAAAACAGTGAAAGAAAAGGTCAAAATATCAATTTGTTCACCAGAGAGTAAAAGCAATCACAATTCTACCATGCTCATGGCCCATTATCGAGGTCACACAAGGGGACCTACTACAGCTACAAAAAGACAGTGAGTGACAGAATTACAAAAATGTCCCTACTAGGAGACATGAGACATTAGTGGTTTTACAGTGTAATATTGAAGGTAAATTCAGTCACATGAAGAGGAATTAATTGTAATTTAGCATGTGAAGCTTCCTCTTCCTCCATTGTTGCCGTGAAAGATGGGAAAACAACAACAGGGATACTGTAATGTGGGGGCTTTGAATTTGAAGAACACATGGAGTTTTCAAGAAGCTCAAACCTTTATTATTATTTTTTTTTACCTTTTATTTTGTCTGAGAAAAGGTGGAGTAGGAAAACACTAGTAATTTGTTTGTTTCCATGGAAAATAAAAGTGGGAAATTTTTTTAGTGAACTATAAGAGAGTACAAACTTCAAACTTGACAACATATACCCTCCAAACAAGATCTAAAACAAGAGAAACAGATCACTGGAAGTCTAAAAACCAGCTGAAATCTCACATGTATCAACAACAACAACAACAACAACCAATGCAGATTAAATAAATAATTCTTTTAAAAAAACATCAACAACAAACAAAAACAGGAATTAAAGGGGAAAAGGAAAAGTAAAATTGTAATGTACAATCAACCTTTTTGAGATTCGCTTTCCTGTAAAAAGGCTCAATCTTTAAGCTCTATAGCTCCAAACACATAAAGGTCATTATATATTTATATCAATGTTGCAGATAAAAACTTAAACAGTAAAAAGTTTTTCAAAAGAAGCATCATTACCATCAACAAGAAAGCAAAGAACAGAAACATAAAAAATTAAATAATAAATAATAATAAAGCAACTGAAGCAGATACCAAATACAACCCACAAGCCAAACAAAGTTTAAGTTTTTTTTTATAATAAAAAAAAAAAAAATGAAGGAAAAATATACAGAAAAAAAAGGTGACATTGTGTAGAATCTTACTCTGTATGGGTATAAAAAAAATGAAGGAAAAATATACAGAAAAAAAAGGTGACATTGTGTAGAATCTTACTCTGTATGGGTATCTGGAGTGAGTGATTGAGTGAGTTTGGATATGAGAATGAGTGGAGAAGAAAGAGACAGAGATTGAAGACGGAAGCTGCAGAGGGGGTTCTGTTCTCTGTTCTGTTCTGTTCTGTTCAGTTCAATAGTGCTGGTCAGTCAGTAGCTCAGCTACCAATACGCAAAAGTCTTTTTATCTTTTCGTTAGATGCTTGTTTTTTTTTTGGGACAGTGAAGTGTGTTTAGGAGATAGATAGAGATATAGATAGATAAATAGATAGAGAAAGAGTTGTGCCATGACTCATGAGATTAGATTAAATAGAGTACACGTTTGTCGTTTCATGAAAAGTTTCAATTACAGATTTACAGTACTATTATCTTATGAGAATGAACAGTGAGGTCGAACAATATTATTATGACCAAACAATGTGTAGATTGATTTTCAATCACTGTATGGTTCCATGCTTATGCAGTATGCCACTATTCCTCTGGACCCATCGAGATCAAACTTATGAAACCAGTCCATCTGTTTATTTTTATAATCGGAATCCACATATTTATTACGGTTTTATAGATATTTGAGAGATAATATATAACACTGTTCTCTATAATCTTATCGATCTTAAGAGGAAAATACTGATTAAGACTCACAATTCCATTAGTGTGCAAGTAATGAGAACACCATTGGCATGGAAATTACTTCATGGAAACTAAAAATTGATTACAAAATATCAATGTTTCAATCTATTTTCATTTTAGCAGAGTGTAACTTTGTAAGTGTGTAACATAAAAAAGCTAAAAGTTGCTATCATGGAAATTGGAGCCAAAATTCATCATGATCCCACTTTGGTGGATCAATCCAACCCAACATAACATGATTATTGATTACATTTTTACTCAAAACACTCGACCCAACATAATCCATTTATCAAACGGGTTATATGACCCGACTACACCATTTATTATACGGGTCGTATCCATCGTTTTCGTTGATTTTTAATTGACCATGTTTAAATGTTAATCAGTAGATGGAGGACCTAGCTTAAAATGACAAAATAGACTATCTAATCAGCGAGTTTTATACGCTTTGTTCACATGCACAGAGCCAGAGAGACTACTAATAAGTCAAATCAGACTAATAAGTCGGACTTTTACCAAACCATTGCAATAGCTTGGAGCTGTCTAACAACCTAATTATTAATGTCCTTGCTTGTTTTATTAAAAAAATTAATTAAAACATCTTTGCAATTTTATAGATATAAACAAAAAAACAAAAGTATCTTATAATCTATACAATGAATTGAAGCTTTTGTTAGTGGTATTTGGTAGCAATTCCTTACTAAAAAAGAAAAAAAGTAGCTATCATATGTTTGTTCAAATTTTATAAGATGTTTTAATCTAATTTGACCTAATGTTATAAACTATAAAGTTTTTTTTTTTTTTTTTTTTTTTAGACCACAAGGTATCTGTTACTCTGATCAGTAACCGATTGTTAATGAGAGAGACTAATCATCGCTTCGGCCGGAAGGTCAATAAACCTGACCACAAAGTGCTTCCAGTGAGGTTCGAATTCGGACAGAACCCGAACCATTCACTCCACTGGAAGTGCAGTGACCAACCGCACCACAACTCATAGAATGCCACTTTTTAGTAATGTTGTATAGGATAAAAAATCCCTAAAATTTTGACCTCAAACAACGTGACAAATATCCCTCACTCCGATCAGCAATCGATAGTTAACGAGTGAGATTAATTTCTACTTCGGTCAGGAGGTCAGTAAAGCTTGGCTACTAGGTGCTTCCAGCGGCGTTCGAACTCTGACGAAGCCCGAACTATTCGTCCCACTGAGAGTACGGTGACCGATCGCACCATAGCTTGTAGAATGCCACTTTTTAGTAATGTTGTATAGGATAAAAAATCCCTAAATTTTCAACCTCAAACAACGTGACAAATATTTTATAATGACACGTGAATTATCAATGATCATAGGATAGTGTGATTATTATAAGTTCATTATCACATTGATTTTTTTTTTTTTTCCCTAGGTAATATATAATTCCCTGAGAATACAATTTAGGATCGTTCTCCATAACATTACAGAGTTTCTGTAATATCACAGATCTAATAATGTTACCAAATGACGGTAAAAAAAAATTAGGACCTTTCTGAATTCTGAAGCCGTATATATATAAATATTTATGTTCACTCTTCATTTTTTTTTCTTTTTCTTTTTGGCCTGGGTACCACCAATTATTGATAGAGAACCCACAACCTCATGTGGGCCAATAATTTATAAAAATGATATATTTTTATATATGAGTTGCACATTAAAGAGTATTATCAAATTGAAAAAAAAAAAAAAGTTGTTATTCTTAAACATATATTTATTTATATAATGGGGAGCTGAGACAGAGCTTGTATGTGTCATTTTCTTATAATCAATATTCTTATTTGCCCAACCTACCCTATTTTTTATAATGTCTTTGCCTACCAATAACATAACAAGAACGTTGACTGTGTAGTGTGGAGTGTGGACCACTCTTTCATCTCTTTTGATCAACAAAAATCTTGTATGCACCCATGCACTATATATCTCCCACTAAGATCTCGTCACGTGGCAAATTTGACAAATGGCAAGATCTCAGTGGTTTTTTTTTTTTTTTTTTGTCTTCTTTATTTATAAGCCCATCAAGTGGTTTGGTCATGCCATGACCTACATTTACATATCATGAGCTGCTATATACTTATTATTTTCATACAACCACTCCTTCATAGACTTTTATATCTCAATCTCAATATGATACAGACATTAAATATCCATTAATATTACTGGAATAGTACAGTATTGAAGAGTATAAATGTTAGTTGTTTTGATATCAAAGGTTTTATAATAAGTTTTGATTAGATAAGATTACAATTAATTTGGGTTTTAAAGGTGGGGTCCGGTGGACATAACTCGAACCTATATAGTTTAAGTGTGAGTGTGAGAGTCATACTACTTGATCAACTTCATATCGTCTACGATACAATATGTTAAGTTAGGGCCATACAGACACGAAAGGATAAGTCTGGCCCTACCCATTTGATACCTCTGTACTTTGGCATTCAGGCTTTCTAGGTGAAATTCCCAGGAAAATACATTCTCCTCTTTCTCGCCCCAGCAATGATTGGGCTGTATATGGCCCAACATCGGCCCACTTAATTATAATGCTTTAAATGGGCCTTACAAAGCCCAGCCCATGAATGCAAAGGCCGACGGCAACTATATGGACCTGTTGTACAACTGTATGGGCCTTAATTTGTATCCTAAACTTAATAGTCATGAACATTTATCAAAGGAGGGATCTCACATTATCTTTTTCGTGGATAGGTCATAGGGCCCTATTGATTCAACATATTTAGTCATCTAATCATCAGTCTCTTTTCCAAATCAACAGCAAATATATTATTATTATTATTATTATTATTATTATTATTGGCCTTTGAAAAACAAAAAAAGGTTTTAAAAAAAAAAAAGAAAGAATAATTACCCTGGTGACTATCAATTTGATGACACACTATCAAAATAATCACTAGATTGGGAATTGGTTTCAATATGATAAATTTTGGCGAAAAATATGACACTAATGGTCATTCCATCTAATTCCATTCGATGACTGATATTTTGATAAATAAGGGGATGTCATTAATTTTTTTAAGATATTTTTTGGAAATCAATTTTTTCTTTTATTTTTTTAAACGAATAATTATATTTAGTGTGTGGATATACGTATAACATATCTCAAACATATATATATATATATATATATATATATGAGTCTCTCATGAGAGATCCCTTATTTTAATTTCGGTAAGGACCATGATGAAAATACATCAATTTTAATGAATTTTGATTTGAATTTTTGTGTGGATGATGAGTTCATTGAAAACTACATATGAACAAAATTTAAGAATTTTTTGAACACTATAACTAATATATTGGCGATCCATTTGATTAATTGGTATCAAAATGATCATATATATAAATGAGATATGTTATACGTACATACACACACTAAATATAATTATTTATTTTAAAAAAAACCAAAAAAAAAAATCGATTTCCAAAAAACATCTAAAATAAATTAATGACATCTCTTTATTTACCAAAATGTCATTCACTGGAAGGAATAACCATTTATGTTACACTTTTCACCGAAAATGACCATTTTGAAACCAGTTTTCATTCTAATTGTCATTTTAATAGTTTGTCATTAAATTTATGGTCATGGGATAATTATCTTAAAAAAGAATAGGAAGGAAATATCATATTAGATAGAAGTTTGATTGTTTTGTTTTTTTAAGAACAAAAGTCAGAGCTAAAGTGTATTATTGATGGGAATAGGAAATCACAAGCGGATGGATAAAAATGGAATATTACCAATCCACACCCTAACCCTATCCTCCAACCAACACAATGCATGTTTGGCTAGTGAATGAGCCAACTCATTTCCGATATGAGATTATGAGGTATACAAGCAACAAAAACATCATCCAAAATATTACTATTAGAGAATTTTAATAAAATATTAATATTAATTTTTTTAATTCTATTAATTTTGAATCAATTAAATTTTTTATTTTATAGCTATCAAAATTAATTCATAATTTAATAAGAAAAATGTATATTGGATCTTACTCGTATTATCACATAATCTTATCGCGTAGACAACTTTTAATCAAATCGATTCATAAATCGGTTAGACATAGATATAGCGAAGACTTGTGCGTGAAATTATGACTTCGAATTGAAGCCAAATAAATGTTATGATTACACATACACGCTAGTGCAATAACAACCGTATAAACAAGTTTACCCTAATAATAATAATAATTTATTAGTTTATATTAAATTACTATTATTTATTTTTTTCGACAGATTTACCAAAAAACCCCTAAATTTGACATTTTTTTAAAATAACATTCTAATTTCAATTTAGATAAAAACTATCTCTCTCCCTCTCTTTTGAAAACCATATAAAAACTCTCTTATTAAATACAAACAAAAAATCTTATAATTTCAAAATTTAGATTTAAAAAATTCCCTAATTGTGAAAAAAAAAAAGAAAAAAAAAACCCTGTTATTGGAAACTTTTATCTAAATTCGAAATTAAAATATTGTTTTTGAATATCTGTTAAAAGCTGAGGAGCTTTTAGGAATCTTATTTAAAATAATAATAATAATAATAATAATAATTTAAATGATAAGATAAGTTTGAAGAAAAGGCGCGGAAATTTATATGGTGTGGCACCGACAACTTTTTTGGTAGGTCTTGTCCGTATCCCAACGTGTCGTGAAATGGGGTCCACCGTTTTATCATTGATTTTTTGACCGTTGGATTCGCATCACATCAAAACTTTTTCCTTGATACTTTCTTTACGAAAAAAATCTTTAAAGAGACGAATTCATTGCCATTTAGTGATACTCTCTGTATTGAGATAAATGATATAATCTCATTAAGATACTTTTTTTATTGGAAAAATATTCAAATAGTCGGATTCATTGCCATTTAGCAAGGAATTTAAAATCGACATATCCACAAATATATTCATATTTTAGAAAGACCGATATCGAAACATGGGTAATATCCAATATCTAGCAAATATTCGGTCGATTTCGAAATATCCATAAAAATCTTCCGATATTCCTGAAATATTGTGAATTTCATCCCGAAATCTAGGGATATTTTGCAAAATAAAAAAAAATTTTAAATTAATTTTAAACACTTAAATTATTGTTTAAATAATCTATATTGAAAATTATTTTATTATTTATACTAAAATTAATATATATATTTTTTTTATCCTTCTAGCTTACTATTTGAACCTAAAATACCAATATAAAGACAATATTAGGGATAATTTAGATCTTTTGAAAACCGTACATATTGTCTATACACAATTAGACCCTAAAACTATAGGGATTGCTAATTTTGGAAATGAGGTAAAAAATTGCAACTTACAATTAATTTTATAATTCCAATATTATAACTTCTTTGCATGGGAGTATTGTGTCATATACTCATATTTATATATATTATTTACATACTGATCTCATGAGTCATAAATGTAACCCACATACTTTAAGGATGGAAAGAAAAGTTTTGGTGAATGAGCAGCTAGAAGCAAAATGCAACCGGGTACATAAGTTTTATTACAAAAATCTATGCAATAATAATAAATAATAATATCATTGAAATGGTATTCATACTTATAATACTTAATAATTTTTATTGTAGCTGATTGGTGGGTAATGTATGAAAATTGTGCTCCATCATTGCATGTAATAGCAGTTCACATACTGTCACAAACAACATCATATTTTGCATGTGAAAGAAATTGGTCCATATTTACTTTAGTCCACACAAAACAAAGAAACCGTTTTACCTATTTTAAGCTTGAACAACTTGTTTATTGTTATTATAATATAAAGTTGAAACTTAGTGATATGGCAACTGAAAAAGATAAAGTAGATGAAACTGATTTTATAGATCCACTTCAAGTAGCTGCTGAAGCAGGGGACGATAATGAGAATCCTTTTTTTGATTGGGTTAGACTTGCCTATCTGGATGATGATGAGGAAAATCCGGATCCACAAATTGCTTCTTATGCTCAAGATATGGGAATAAATGTTGAACAAGTGATTAGAGAAGAAATTGGTGTAGATCGTGGAGTTACTGTTAGCAGCTCTTCCGATGACCAACATACCTCTGATGGAAATAGTGGAGGAAAATATGATGGAAATGATGGAGGAGGTTGGGATTTTGGTGTAGGAGGTTGAGATTCTGGTGTAAGAGGTTGAGATGCTGATGCAACAAGTTGGGATGTTCGTGCCGGAGATTGGGATGCTAGTGCAACAGATTGGAATGCTAGTGCGGCAGGTTGGGATGCTCATGCAGGTAATTTTTATCAAAATCGTGGTAGACAACATAGAGGAACAAGTCAAATTGATGAAGATTCTTTGAATATGACTCTCTCCTCAATAAGTATGGACACAGAGAATAGCTATTTAGGTGATTCGCAGACAATGTCATGTTCTCATGTACCATATTATGGTAGTTATGGTGGCTGCGGTATATTTGATTATCCTTCTCCACAAATGACATATGCAATATATATGGATGCAGATCAACAATATCCATAAAGTTGGGTAAATCCAAACTACCCAATTCATGGATCAGTTGGAAGAGATCAAGCAACATACGTATGATATATTAATAACTATCTTGAAAATTATGCTAGCACGTTTTCCTGGGAAAATTGTTGTTCGAATCAAGATAGAAATGTATCTTATGTATTTGAACCAGTAAGGAATTCATTTTGGTTTAAAATTTCAGACATGCAATGTATTATTATGTATGAATTATGATTTATGATATAATCTTGGAAGTATGGAACTATATATATTTTTTAATGATAATTTTGTTTATTAAATATTTAATCTCTTTATATTGTATATCATATTCTAAAAAGTGAAACAAAATATTATTCTATCAAATACTCAATTTTAAAAATTATATACAGACTCTATCTATGTTATAATTTATATTAAACTCATAACTATGTTAATTTATCGTTGAAATATGATTCATGTGATGTATAATTACTTGTTTAAGCTTGTTCTAAAGTTTCACAAAAAAATTCTAACTTTAGAGGTAAATATCCATCATTTTTTTGATTTTTCACCGAATATTCACCGATATCGATAATATTCCCGATATATCCATAAATTTAGAAGTCTGATATCGATATCGATACCGATACCGATACCGATATTTTATTCCTTGCCATTTAGTGATACTCTCTGTATCAAGATAAATGATGTAATTCCATTGGGATACTTTCTTTACGGAGAAAATCTTCAAAGAGACGGATTCATTGCCATTTAGTGATACTCTATGTATCGAGATAAATAAAGTAATCTCATTGGGATGGTCTCACTAAATGGTAATGAGACTGAGATAAATGATGTAATCTCATTAGGACGGTCTCATTAAGTGGCACCGAGACCATCTGATTAAAGATTTTCTCCTCCGTATGTGTGAGGAACATTACAAGTACTGTGGTCTAGACCGTACAAAACTCAAGTAGTGCACTTCCATCAAAATTGTTTCAGTCCATATCCTAAGTCTAGGGATGGCCATTTTCCCCCGAGGGCCCAAATCCCCGCTCCTTCATCTCCATTTGGGGGAAATTTTTTTAGGGGGGGGGGGGGGGGGGGGGGGGGGTTGGTTTTGCATCCCTATTTCCCCAAATATTATATATAATATATTTTTATTCTTACTAAATACATATACATCTTTATTATGTAATTTTTGTATCAGATGTTATTTTGTATTTGAATTTAAAGGATTGTGCATTTTTTTATTATGTAATTTTTACTGATACATGGGAAATGGGTAAATGGGGAAACATGGGAAAATAGAAGAAGAAAAAAAGGGGGTTGGTTTGCATCCCTATTTCCCCAAATATTATATATAATATATTTTTATTCTTACTAAATACATATACATCTTTATTATGTAATTTTTGTATCAGATGTTATTTTGTATTTGAATTTAAAGGATTGTGCATTTTTTTATTATGTAATTTTTACTGATACATGGGAAATGGGTAAATGGGGAAACATGGGAAAATAGAAGAAGAAAAAAAGGGGGAAAATTAAAGTATTTTTTTAATTATCGTATTGCATAAATTCTCACGCTTAATAGGTTTAGAACATCTTTAAAAAGCTTTTCAAATGGGATATTTGTTAAAGTCAAACGAGTTACATCAACATATCTGGCTCCAACGGACTTTTCAAATGAGATTTTACTTATCTCTCTTCAACATTGAAAACAACTTCTCCTTCTTCAATTATTATATTAATTATTTTTTTTATATCAAATCATCATTAATATTTGACATGTATATCTCTTTAATTAAATTCAATTAATATATAATAAGTTTTCATTTATAAATTTTATCTTCTTAAAAATTATACAGTTATAAATGTCTTATATAGATCTTTAAAATGAGACTACTATTGAATATTTAATAATAATATATTATTATTTTTAACTTGAAAAAAAATGGAGGGTAATTAGATTTGTTATTTTTTTTTTTTGAAGTATTGTGAGAATTATTACAATAGGATTACTAGGACCTGCCGAGATCAAACAATATATATGTGGCTCAGATATCTACTCTCATAACGGAAGATAACTACTCCCACAACCTAGGAAAAAAACTCTCTACACATACTTGTAAAATGTGTATTGTGATTTGAATCTTTCACCACTTATGTGGTGGAGAGATGGATTACCAGCTCTACTAAGAGGTGATGTGCGGGTAATTAAATTTGTTAGGGGAGGAATTTGAGTGTTTTTATTAAAATAATATAAATATATTTCTAATTAAAAAGCCTTTTAGAGGAGTTTTTTTTTTTTTTTTTTTTTTTTTTTTTCACCCTTTAAATTATCACATAAATAAGTAAATAGATATTTGAAGAGTAAAAAAAAAAAAAAAGTCTTTTCAAGATGTTCTCATATGTTTACCAGAACTACCTAAGAAGCTAAATTGTACAGTAAAACAGGAAGGCATTGGAAGTTTTTCACCGAGTCGGTTTGATTATGGAAATGGGAAATGAAGAAAGAGAGGCAGGAGACAAGAAGCACGAAGAATGGGCAAAGTTGGAGTCCCATCAATGAGCCCATGTGTTATACACCACACTTGGTGTTTAATTTAGAAAGCACTTTCATAAATATCTCAATTAAAATATCTCAATCTGCATCTGATCTCTGCCATTGATTTTAATACAGGTGGTTCCAATCATATCCATTATACATCACAGCAGTACATGCCAAACAATGAGATAATTTCAGACCTCAAGTTAGTCAGAACAAGAAAATATATCACTAATTTAATTTAATTATTTTCCAAGCAACTCAATTGTTATATACATAAACTACAAAACTGTCTATTACTTTACTCAACCAATCTAAATAGTCAAGAAATTAATCAAAACTATCATCACCATTATGTCACAAAATCCCTTAGGAAAAAAAAACATTTAAAGTATAATTGATAGTTTTTGTTTTTTTTGATATTACAACGACTGTTGGGACCGGCGAGATTTGGGCTCTACAAGGTCAATTCGGATTACGACTCCTACGAAAGGGGAGAACGAACTCACACAAGGTGGGACAACACCCTCACAAGAGGGAGAGCAGCCACACACTTGGTGGCCAAGAAAAATTTATAAATATATTGCATGTCTTGGTCCTCGAACTTGGGTGATGGAAGGCTTTAAGGAGGGTTACACCACCTTGGCAAGGGCCATTGGCGTATAATTGATAGTTATATTGTCACAAATTAACAACAATTTCTATAAGTTGTGTGTTGCAGTGACCTTCGCCCCTAGACCGACGAACAAGATGGCTCATTGCCTAGCAAAATTTGCCCTCTCTTGTGATGATGATAGATTTTGGTTGGAGGAGGATCCTCCCTGTGTTAGCGATCTTATTCTGGCTGAGCCAGATTGTGTGGGTAGCGTTGCTTTTTGGTTGGTCCTGTTACCCTTTTAAAAAAAAGTAATAAAAAATAACTTATAGATTTTTTTTTTCAATCAAGTTCAAAACAGGATAAAAGTATTTTTTTTTTAATTACAGAAGAAAAAGTCTTAGAAATAAAAAGACCACCTTACCCCTATCCCATTTAATGGTGCATCAAATTAAATCCAGTCATAAAATATTACTTTCAGTTCGAACTGATACAAAACATATCAGTTCCTTGTATATGAGTCATTAGATTTAAATGCTCCTTGTATATGAGTCATTAGATTTAAATGCTTTGAGTTGGCTGTATACACTTGTCAATCCAATGATCTACATGTAATGAATTGATATAATTTTATATAAGTTCGAAATGACAATAGAAAGACTGTATATATCACATGGAACTAGCAGTAGTAGAAAGACGGTATATATATATATATATATATATATTACATGGATCGTGTAAAAAAAAGAAAAAAAAAAAACAAAAAAGAAGCTAAAACATGATCGATTTAAATTCACATAAATATTTGACTAAAAAAAACAAAATCGCTTTCAAAAATTCAAAAAAACTAGATGGTGCATATCTACACACTCTCCATCCAACGCCAGTTTTGCAATTTACTACTACATTGATTGACTGACACTTGTCTTGTATGCATGTCTTGAATGCATGGCAAGTAAACTCACCATGTTACTCTCTACACAATTCCTTATAAAAAACCAATAAAATTATAATAAATAATCATTAAATACCTTAACTTCATCACCTTCATTTCTAACTTCAACAACTTCTCTATTACTACAGTCTACACACACCAACCAAAAACCAAAAAAAAAAAAAAACCAGAAGACTCACAAAAAACCATCATGAGAACCAGCAACCACTTGATTGGTCTACTAAACTTCCTAACATTCCTCCTCTCAATACCGATCCTCGGCGGCGGAATATGGTTAAGCACCAGAGCCAACAACACCGACTGTATCAAATTCCTCCAGTGGCCGTTGATCGGCATCGGGATCGCCATCATGGTGGTCTCTCTAGCTGGTTTCGCCGGAGCCTGTTACCGGAACATCTTCCTGATGTGGTTCTACCTATTCGTTATGTTCTTCATCATCGCCGCCCTCATCGGATTCATCATCTTCGCTTACGCCGTCACCGATAAAGGGTCAGGTCGGGTCGTCATTAACCGGGGTTATTTGGAGTATAATCTTGATGACTACCAGGGTACTTGGCTGGAGCGTCGGGTTTCGGACAACAGTTACTGGGCAAAGATCGGTGCTTGTGTTAGAGATTCTAGGGTTTGTTCTAAGATGGGGAGGGTTGTTGGTGGAATTCCAGAGACTGCTGACATGTTTTATCTCAGGAAGCTCAGTCCTGTTCAGGTCTGTCAAAATTTTCTCACTTTCTTTCAGATTTTTTTTTTTCTTTTTCTTTTTGTTTTCTGTGGATTTTGTTTTTTCTATTTTGTTGTAGCTAGAGAAAAATCAATTAAGGGCATTGTTTAAGATTAAGATTTAGTTTTTTTAAATTTTTTTTTGAGGAAGTTTAAGATTAAGATTAAGATTATTATATATATATATATATATTTTTTTTTCCATTTTTAATACACCATTTATTATTATTATTTTTTTTGTTGGGTAGTTTTGTTTTTGTGTGTTTGATATTACTAGTTAGATGAAGTTATTTTGATATGGGGTAGATCTAGTTTAAGAAATAATTATCGCTGTTGAATCCCACACTTTTTTTACCGCTAGCTGAAATATGCCCCTAAATATATGTCGTAAAAAGTCTTTGTTAGGCTAAATTTACTGGTTTTTATTTATTATTTATTTTAATATACAATTAGCAAGTTGACTTAAACTTGTGACTATGATATCGGTTCGAGTCCTCGCAATTTTTACTTCGAAAAAAAAAATAATAAATTTATGTAATATATTTTTATTTAACTTTAAATTTTATTTCTAAAAAGTAGAAAAGGCTAGTGATATATCCTAATTTGAATATAAATAGAAGAATAATTGATGATATGACGTTGTCTAATAGTATTTCCCTCACTATCATTGTTAAAGGTGTGAAATACATTATTGAAGTTCAAAAAAAAAAAAGGAAAAAGGAAAAAGAAAAAAAGTAGAAATTCAATTATTACCAATTTAAGAGGTACAAGATCTGATCTAAATCTAATTAATCAGCGCAAAGGATGCCTTAATTTTTCTATTGAATATAAGTTTATTTATTATTTTTTTTTATGGATTTTTAAAGATAATACGATATAAGTGGACCACGGTGGGCGGTTGCTTCATCGGGTGATGTACTAAAAGTCTAAAAGTCTAAAACCAATAATTATGTCTAGTATCAATATTATATCTAACAAAGGGCATAATAGTAAATTAATATCCTTATAAGATTCTAAAGCGGTGTCGTATCATCCGAATGTTCTACTGGTTATTTGCTTGGGAAGAAAGCACGTGTAAAGATAAAAGATAGTCAGAATCTTATCTGAAATATAAATATATATATTTTCTTTCATCTTTTCTCAGCTACCAAACATCTCTAATAAACATTATTTTTCTCTAACTTTGACTAGTTACCTAAAGTTTATTAGTGAATTTTTAGTATTATAGTATACATAATATTATATACAATCTTGCAAGAAAGATATTTGAATTCAATTTTCAATGATGTCAGAAATAAATTGATTTCAATTCAGTCTTTTTTTTTATTCTCTCTTCTTTTGTATTGTTTTGGCACCATCGAGTGGGACAAAGATCTTTTTTCTTTACGTAACATGGTGGGTCGGGTCACATTATTATTTGTCGTCTTTTTTATGCGAGAAAATCTTCGATGCACTCGACCACCGTAAAGTTGACACATAGCAAATGTCAGGCGAGATATAGAGCTGACATTTACGGATGTGTCGAATTTTCAGCAGTGGCTGTGTGCACCACTGCTCAGTTTTTTTGAGTTCTAAAAGATCTTCAATAATTTTCACATACATATATACTTTCTGGTGCCTACATTTGCACTTTATGTCTCCTGAGTTTGTACTTTAATAATAATGTGTGTGTGTGTGATTTGAGTATCCTCTAGTTTCCTGTGACAAAATTAATCTCTATGGTCTGTGTGCAGTCTGGTTGCTGCAAGCCTCCGACTGAGTGTGGCTATGTCTACGCAAATGAGACCGTATGGAATTCAGGAGGAGCGATGGTGGGTACCAATCCTGACTGCACGTCGTGGAGCAACGATCAACAAGTACTGTGCTACCGATGCAACTCTTGCAAAGCTGGTATTCTGGCAAGCCTCAAGAAGAGCTGGAGGAAGGTCTCGGTCATCAACATTGTCGTGTTGATAATCCTAGTGATTGCCTATGTGATTGCCTGTGCAGCGTTTAGGAACAATCGCCGGATTGATAACGATGAGCCCTACGGTGAAGCCAGGATGGAAAAGTCACGACCAAGTAGATTCCAGATTTAAACTTATATGGAAACAAATTAAAGTAAGATGTATTATGGCTATATCAACAATGTAATTTCAGGTTCTGATTTTATATTACAGCTAGGGCATGTTTATTTCAGATTGGATTTTTTGTTTTAATTTTGGAAAAAAAAAAAAAAATAGCTGTATATGTTAATGTTCACGGATCTATTTTCCTCTTATCAATCTTCTTCTTTGAGAGAAAAAAAAGCTATAAATGTATCAAAACAGAAGGATGAAGAATGATTATCCTTAATATACTGACCTGTATTTGTATATACTCTCTCACCAAATTTTTACACTTGACATTGAGTGGGTGTCCTCTCACAGTTGAAGCGATGAGACCGTCCTACATAAGTTTTTCTTTGCAGGAACCAATAAGAGAGGGCTACAGATTACCACTTACTTTTGCTTATGTATAAAAATGATTTGCCTATGATAAACATGATTCCCGATCCTGATTCCTGAATGAACATAATGGATTTGGATTCTCTACTGATCTAATTTTTTTTTTGACATTTTTAAAACATGAAATTGGTTGTTGATAAAGCGGTTGTGGAAACCAATCACATCATAACCACATATTTATTATAATGCTTATGTGTCGTGAGATTAGGTGAGGTCAGGAAAAAGATCAGATCAGTAGAGGATTTTAATACGAACATGACACTATATCATGCACAAATGCAACCAGAGAGACAAAAAAAGAAAAAGCAGAACATGACATGGTGTTTTGGGACTTGGAAGTTGTGTGTGTTCCGGTAAATGTCTCTAGGAAGTTGGAACTGACAAAATCTCACTTGTTTATCAACCGATGTTATGAAACTGAAGTGTTTCGATTCCCAGCGTAAATTCGAATTGAGAATAAAATA
The DNA here is from genome assembly GCA_035582765.1 of Acer negundo. Lineage (NCBI taxonomy): Eukaryota > Viridiplantae > Streptophyta > Magnoliopsida > Sapindales > Sapindaceae > Acer > Acer negundo. Next base: position 26,114,811 of record CM069235.1, on the reverse strand, counting down.
TGAGATAAAAATAATAGACACAAGATTTACGTGGTAAAACCCTCAGTGTGAGGGAAACATTCACGGACAAAGACTAGAAAGATTTTATTAGACCAAAAACGATTACAATCTCTCTCTAATAAATTAGGAGAGAACTACAACCTTTCTCTCAAATTAGAGGAAAGAACAAAGGGAGAAGAGAAGAGTTTTGGGATAAAGGTTGGAGAAACAAATGGGTGCTATTTATAGGCAAATAACCAACCCAAAAGTCTTCATACATTAATGTGATTAGTTGAGGAAATTCACCTTCCACCAGCCAACTAGTTTGTTGCCTCCCATAATCTCCATTTTTCAACCTTCTTTAATATATACCATGTGAAATGACTTTAACTCCTACAATATCTCTTGAAAAATCTTAGTATGCTATGTGGTTGCAGCAGTGTCTGATCTTCCACATTAGAAAAGATTTGTTCTTGAGTTATTGGAGCTCTGGATTGTACAGGTGCTGAAATAAGTGTGGTGGTGTGGAAAGTGCATATCTAGGAAAGGTTCTGACTAAGGAAAGACTTGGTACTTAAGAGGTCCATTGTGACCCACCTCTCTTAACTGGGAACCTACCTAGTGTACTTTTCACAACTACGGTCACTATTTCAGTATACAATACTGTTCACGGGCACTATTAATCAAATGTCTTGTGTAAATTTCACAAAGATGGGAGCGAAATTCGAATTCGAGAAATTCAACGGAAGTAATTTCACGTTGTGGAAAATGAAGATAAGGGCAATCTTGATAAAGGATAATTGCTTGGTAGCAATTGATGAAAGGCCAATAGGGATCACTGATGATGACGAGTGGAACAAGATTGATGGCAATGCAGTTGCTAATCTACATCTAGCACTAGCCGATGAAGTATTATCAAGTGTGGCGGAGAAGAAAACGGCAAAGGAGATATGAGATACTCTGACAAAGTTATACGAGGCCAAATCACTACACCACAAGATCTTTCTGAAAAGGAGACTTTACACTCTACGAATGGCGGAATCCTCGTCAGTGACCGACCATTGCAACACCATAAATACACTATTTTCTCAACTCACTGTGTTGGGTTATAAAATAGATGAGACTGAACGTGCGGAACTTCTGCTTCAAAGTCTACCTGATTCATATGATCAACTTGTTATCAACCTGACGAACAATATCCTTACGGATTATCTAGTTTTCAATGATGTTGCAGCCGCGGTTTTGGAAGAAGAAAGTAGGCGCAAGAACAGGGAAGACAGATTGGCAAGTTCGCAGCAAGCTGAGGCTTTATCAATGACAAGAGGGAGATCAATGGAACGTGGCCCCATGAAAGGGCACGTCAAAAGTGAGTGTTGGTTAAACAAGAAGAGTGGAGGCAACAAAGCTCCTGAGTCATCAAACTCTCAGGGATGTGTGGCAAGTACTTCAGACGATGGCGAAGTTTTATACAGCGAGGCAACATCTGTTGTTAAAGGCAGAAAGCAGTTTGTTGACGTCTGGCTTTTAGACTCAGCGGCAACCTGGCACATGACCTCTCGAAGAGAATGGTTTCACAAATATGAACCTATCTCAGGAGGATCTGTATTTATGGGTAATGATCATGCCTTGGAGATTGCTGGTATTGGTACTATCAAGATCAAAATGCATGATGGTATTGTTCGCACTATCCAGGAAGTACGACATGTAAAGGGCTTGAAGAAGAATTTGTTTTCTTTGGGACAATTAGATCATCTTGGATGCAAATCCCATACAGAAAATGGGATCATGAAAATTGTCAGAGGCGTGCTTGTAGTTATGAAGGCAAAAAAGATCGCTGCAAATCTATACATGCTTAAGGGAGAAACACTACAGGAATCTGATGCATGTGTTGCATCGTCCAACCATGGAGAAGAGACAACGATGATGTGGCATCAAAAATTAGGCCATATATCGGAACAAGGTTTAAAGATTCTCTCTGATCGGAATCTGCTTCCCGGGCTCAAATCGATAAATCTGCCATTCTGTAAGCATTGTGTTACAAGTAAGCAGCATAGATTGAAGTTTAGCAAGTCAATTGCTAGGAGCAAATGCATTCTAGACTTGATTCATTCTGATGTTTGGGAATCACCAGATATATCCCTAGGAAGAGCAAAGTACTTTGTGACTTTCATTGATGATTACTCCAGGAGATGTTGGGTGTACCCAATCAAGAGAAAGTCAGAAGTGTTTCCAGTGTTTAAAGCCTTCAAAGCACGAGTGGAACTTGAATCTGAGAAGAAGATCAAGTGTTTGAGGACAGATAATGGAACAGAGTATACAGACGGCGAGTTTCTTGCATTTTGCAAGCAAGAAAGTATCAATAGGCAATTCACAGTCACATACACTCCTCAGCAAAATGGAGTGGCAGAGCGGATGAATAGAACTGTAGCAGAAAAAATTAGAGCTATGTTGAGGACTGCGGGTCTGACAAAGTCATTTTGGGTTGAAGCAGCCAAGACCGTCTGTTATGTGATAAATCGATCTCCATCAACTGCAATTGAGTTGAAAACACCAATGGAGATGTGGACCGATAAGCCTGCTGACTACTCTAAGCTACATTCATTTGGATGTCCTGTGTACGTAATATACAATGCCCAAGAAAGAGCAAAGCTGGATCCGAAATCCAGAAGTTGTATATTCTTAGGGTATGCTGACGGAGTGAAGGGGTATCGCCTGTGGGATCCCACTGCCCATAAGGTTATAGTCAGCAGATAAGTTATCTTTGTAGAAAATCAATTACAAAGAGAAAGAGACGATAGCACTTCAAAAGAAATTTCAGAGACTACAGAAGTTCAGGTGGAAGATAATCCAGAACAAGAAGATTTAGATTCTTCTGAAGCAACACCGGAGCACGGGGTGCAAGAATCAGTCGATCCTAAGGCAATAGAAGCTCGACGGTCAACTCGTGAGAGGAGACTTCCGGCTTAGCACTCGGAGTATGTTACAGAGAGCAACGTAGCATATTGTCTTCTAACAGAGGATGGAGAGCCATTGACTTTCCATGAAGCTAGAAATAGCTTAGATGCATCTCTGTGGATGACATCAATGTAGGAAGAAATTGAAGCTCTATACAAAAACAAGACATGGGAGCTTGTTCCACTACCACATGGAAGAAAATCCATCGGAAACAAATGGGTCTATAAGATCAAACGAGATGGCAATGACCAAGTGGAGCGGTATCGTGCAAGACTGGTGGTGAAAGGATATGCTCAGAAAGAAGGCATTGACTTCAACGAGATATTTTCCCCAGTGGTTCGACTTACAACAGTCAGAGTAGTCTTGGCTATGTGTGCTACGCTTGACCTACACTTAGAGCAGTTGGATGTGAAAACTGCATTTCTTCATGGAGAACTTGAAGAAGAAATTTATATGCTTCAACCAGAAGGTTTTGCTGAAACAGGCAAGGAGAACTTGGTTTGCAGGTTGAACAAATCTCTGTACAGTCTCAAACAGGCGCCGAGGTGTTGGTACAAGAGATTTGATTCCTTCATCATTAGCCTTGGGTACAACAGACTCAGTTCAGACCATTGTACGTATTACAAGAGGTTTGGGGATGATAACGATTTCATCATTCTGTTGTTATACGTGGACGACATGTTGGTAGTAGGCCCCAACAAAGATCGAATCCAAGAATTGAAGGCACAGTTGGCTAGAGGGTTTGATATGAAGGACTTGGGACCATAAAACAAGATTCTAGGGATGCAAATTCACCGAGACAGAAATAACAGGAAGATTTGGCTTTCCCAGAAGAATTACTTCAACAAGATCTTGCGGCGCTTCAATATGCAAGATAGTAAGCCAGTTTCCACCCCACTTCCTGTTGATTTCAAATTATCCTCAAGTATGTGTCCTAGCAATGAAGCAGAGAGGAGGGAGATGTCTCGAGTACCGTATGCATCAGCAGTGGGAAGTTTGATGTTCGCTATGATATGTACAAAACCAGACATTGCACAAGCAGTGGGAGCGGTTAGTCGACACATGACGAATCCTGGTATAGAGCATTGGAATGCTGTGAAGAGCATTCTGAGATACATCAGAGGAACCTCAGATGCTGCATTATGTTACGGAGGATCGGAATTTACTGTCAGGGGTTATGTGGATTCAGATTTTGCTGGAGATCTTGACAAAAGAAAATCTACTACTGGATATGTGTTTACAATTGCAGGAGGAGCTGTGAGCTGGATTTTCAAGTTACAAACAGTTGTGGCTCTATCTACAACTGAGGCAGAGTACATGGCAGCTACACAAGCTTGTAGAGAAGCAATTTGGATTAAAAGGCTAACGGAGGAACTCGGGCACAAACAAGAGAAGATCGTTCTGTTTTGTGACAGTTAGAGTGCCTTGCACATCGCAAAGAATCCAGCTTTTCATTCCAGAACCAAGCACATAGGAGTGCAATATCACTTTGTTCGGGGAAGTAGTGGAAGATGGTAGTGTGGATATGCAAAAGATACACACCAAGGAGAATCTAGCAGATGTAATGACCAAGTCTATCAATACTGACAAGTTCATATGGTGTAGATCCTCCTATGGTCTAGCAGAAACGTAAGCAGCAGGAGTTTGGGCAAAGATTAGAGGGAATGATGGACCATGTAAAATAACTTCAAGAGTTAAAGTCATTTCACATGGTATATATTAAAGAAGGTTGAAAAATGGAGATTATGGGAGGCAACAAACTAGTTGGCTGGTGGAAGGTGAATTTCCTCAACTAATCACATTAATGTATGAAGACTTTTGGGTTGGTTATTTGCCTATAAATAGCACCCATTTGTTTCTCCAACCTTCATCCCAAAACTCTTCTCTTCTCCCTTTGTTCTTTCCTCTAATTTGAGAGAAAGGTTGTAGTTCTCTCCTAATTTATTAGAGAGAGATTGTAATCGTTTTTGGTCTAATAAAATCTTTCTAGTCTTTGTCCGTGAATGTTTCCCTCACACTGAGGGTTTTGCCACGTAAATCTTGTGTCTATTATTTTTATCTCATATTTTATTCTCAATTCGAATTTACGCTGGGAATCGAAACACTTCAGTTTCATAACAACCGACAAGCCAATTTGTCTTCTATATATATATATATATATAAATTATAATATATAAACCTTACAGACTCCTGCCAATGCCATTCAAGCAGTTTTTGGAAATCAATTTTTATATGCAAATGTGGAAAGGAAACTTCAATTAACAGAAAGAAACAATATATTGATACTCAGGCTCAGCTTTTGTTTCCAAAAACTTCCTACATGGCTTTTAGTAATGCTTTCATAAATTTTCATATATCAAGGATTTATAATTTTCTGGAGAGCTAATACTATTTTCACAAGTCACAACATCCTATCTTCCTCAACTTTGCTGGTTATTTCTGGTGTTCATTACTGAAACTTGCAACTAATCTAGCTGAATATGATTTCTTACGGATAAGAACCGTTCGATTTAAGATTTTTAGAAATCAAGAGAGAAATATCAAAATAAAATGTTTGCCCACTCCAGCTAGTGACTAGTCCTAATGTTTTATACCAAATGCTGCTAGTGGGTCTGATGAATTTATTTATTAATCAGGCTGCTCAACATAACGACACGAACCTAAATCTAGATTTTCGAACGGATTAGAATATGGATTTGAGAGTAAATTACACATGTTATAAGTCGTCAAGATTTAAACAAATAACATCAGTACCAACTCCATCGACATACATTGCCATAAAATGTTTGGCCTAACACCATATCAAGATCCAATGACTTCAATTAAGAAATTTGACAGAAACTTCATACTTCAGAAAATAGACATCCTTCCCCACTCACTCAAATTCCAATAACCAAACAAAAAGGGAAAGAGCAGCTGAATTAGAGGCCGCATGGAATTTGAAAACAGCCATTTCCAGAAACTTCAAAATGAAAATAATAGGGAAAAAGTAAATGAAAACCTATTCAGGCATTAACTCTTTTTTTCTTCAACAGAGTAGGACTATTTTATATGTTTTCATGTTAATTATCAACTTATATCAAAGTCTAAGTTCAAACTATGAGATGCAGACACATGGATTGAAAAGAACAATAAGCTTTCATTTCTGAAGTGAAAACAATTTGATACAGCAGAATATTTGAAAAAAGAATTAAATATCTTTCTTACTTGATTACATTTTCACCCATTGTTTGATCTTCTCGGCACTGTTCTGGATTCCATCTCATGATTGTACGCTCTTCAACTACATAGTGCTCCAAACATGATGGAGAGACAGTACCCTGACCATTTTTACTGATGTTGAGAACCAACAATGTTTTTGCAACACTTCCACAGAGTCTGATTGTGCAATGAAAATCAGACCACACCCTTAATCGCCGGTTTGCATCATCATCTCCTTCTGACAAAACAAGCACAGCATATTCAGCGTGAACCAGAGACGGATGATGATGGTAGGCAACGAAATCCACACCATACTGTGATCCCGACCTCACAACCCAATTCCTCTCTCGAAGATGAGAATAAGCCTTGTAAAACAGAGGAAACGTACTCTTCTTAGAGTTCATGTACTGCCACAGCTCTTCATTATTGATCGGACAATTATCTTCACCGACAATTCTAAGGCATTTTAGAGAATGGCTTAAATAGAAAGCTTCCTCCATACCCAACTGAAACCATTGCTTGTCCTTCTCAGCTGTAACAATGGGTCGACCAAGACATGCACGATTGAGAAGATCAGTTTGTTCTGCTTCCACTGCAAGAAGTGCACTGCATCCGGAGAGTAAAGCATGAGCTTGGGACTGCGTTAGAGAAGACTGAAGCTCCAAGACGATTTTTGACATGGGGTCTGCGAGAGCTTTGGCTTCGGAGCTCTTTCCTTTCCATCTTGGCGCCATAAGTGTAATACTTCAAAAAATCAAACACATGAGAACGACGAGAACGACGAGAACAACAAGAAACAACTAGAAACAAGAAGAAAATGAGAAATGTAATGAGATGGTCTGTAGATAACAACAGCAACAGCAACAGCAAGCACCCAATTTGATAAAATAAGTAAAACAAACTAGTACTAGTAACTATAACTGAGAAGAGTAGTTAGTCTGAGTATGGGTTCTGGCCATTTTTGTAGTTTTTATGTTTCCTTCTCTTGTCTCTAATTGATCTATAAATATAATGCTGTGATGTTTATTGTTTTAGCTATCCATTTTGTTTTCATTTTGATGGCATGTTTCACTTTTTAGGATAATCATATGGACACTTGAAAACCAATTAGTTGCTGCCCACCTGAAAATTGGCTGCGCAAGCACATGGCTTCTTGGTGGTGTCTGTCTTGCAAATTGTCATTTTTAACTATTTTCTTTTACAAGGCTGTAACTTTCTGATAGATCTAAATTCTAATAGCATTGCAATGAGTTATACTATCACAATTCAGATTGTGAGATTAGCAAGAACAATTGTTCAAAAGGCACTAATAAAAAAAAAGTTTATTTTTCCAATCAGCACGCGACCCATATTTGTGAAAAATTAACTGAACTAAAGTTAGAACACCAAAAACATATCTTGAAACTAAGTGAGACATTTTATCAAACATGTAGCAAACATAACTTCACAAACTTCAAAAATAACAAAGAGAGACCTAGCAAACCTTTGACAAGTGAAGAGATACTTGACTTGGAAGATAGATGATGACGACGAGGAGCCGGCGAGAGAGCTTTTAGTGAGAATAATAGATCGTTATCTCAGTTGGGAAGATTGGTGTTTGCTTAAAAGCGTATCTGGGTTGAAGAGGTTTGCTTCAACAGTTCAACTGTCAAGTTCTTTTAGTTTTTCAAATTATTAAATAAATAAAAATCCGGGTATACGGATATATCCATACCCGGTCCGGTACAATGCCGGGTACGTGAAGCACTGAAGATAGTTTTGAAACTAAAAACTGCAATGAAAATATCAACTAAATATCGATCATGAATCATTATTGAGTTTCTGTTGAACTCTGATGTACAACTCTGGTGTTAGTTACAATAAAATCAATAAATAGTTCATATAACATTATATGAATTTCGATCTTGATCTGGGTCTGGGTATGTTAAATAAAATTGTTAGTTTGCTGTTTATTCTTCTTTAAAAAAATTTAAGCTGGCTGCTGCAGGATAATTTTAACTTGTGGTTAGAGTATCAACAACAGTAAGGTCTTGCGGCTCCGAACTAATTGGAGACCTCTGGCTAGGATGATTTCTTCTGTCGAAATCTTGCATAGTTTCCGTTGAAGTTGTCTTTCCGTTGCCAATTCGCTGTTTTGATGTACGAAAAACAAGTCAGTATGGATCGATTCATAGTATTTGGAACCAAGTAGAGCAATGATGGAAAGAGCAAGTTTTTAGTTCAAGAGAGTGTAAGATGCTTATAGCATAGTAATAATTCTCTAGTTAGGACGGTTCTAAAAAACTTATTTCGAGATATGTAACATTACTAAACTAATATCCTGATTAATTTTTTTTAAGACAGTCCTGACTAGAGAAGCGCCCTATAGAACAGTTTGCAAATGATTTGCCACTTGGATAATTGATACAGTCGGATCAAAGGGAAGGACTCTCAACTCATTTTACAGTTTAATAATGAATTTTGAAATATAATTTTTAAACGTAACAAGTTTTGACAGAAAAATTTGGCATCACTAGTACATTACAGGTTTAGGTTTGGGTACTTTCTTACCGCATTTAATGTGGAATCACTTTGCAATTCAAGTTCGCGTAATTTTTGCATTGTCATCACAAACCATTCGTCGATCCAGCCAAAGCAATTCCGATGACTTTCTAGAAAAAGAGCCCTTTCACCCTGTCAGGAAAATAAATATTTAAGAACCTTAAATTCCATCAATTTCACCCGCTTACATTAAAAAAAAAAAAAAGCATGCATTCTTGTCAAATTATGAAACTAGAAGACAGAAGGACCGAAATTGACATCAAGAATGAGTTAGATCCTTTCTGTTCTGGTAATGTCTTTTACTTTTCTTCTCCAGGAAAAGCTTGTATAGCAAATTGTAATTGATTTGCAAAACTACTTAGAATTGTAAGATCGTTTAAATCAAAGTGTTAATTGTATTCTTTTTCTTACTCGGTGCTAAAATATGACTTTTCGATAGGCAAGGCAAGCAGAAGTGCAGAACTGCAGAAGTATACTATGGATTATTATGATTAAGTAATCTATAGTAGTGCAGGCAGTTCCTAGATTGTCTTTAAGTTCAAGAGACCTTACCGCCAACAAAGCTTGTTCAACTCGATTACCGAAGCCCCAGTAAGGTGCTTCTACAGTTACCAATTTATATGCTGTCATAACAGGATTGCACCTATCCTGCAAAAGTTAATGTTGGCAAATTAGATTGTGATGAAATTGAAGAGCATATTCAATTATTCACAACGGGTACACCTACTGAATCCAAATAAAATTTTACGTATATAACAAGATCATTTTTTGCTGAGAATGGTAACAACCTGCCATCCCTCTAAAAGTGGACCACGATCGGTTCTCTTTGATTTAAATTTAGAGAATTCGATGTTGCTACTTCCAATAGCGTAACTCCAATAGTCCTTTGAAGTCGAAGCTATATCAAGAACTTCAACCTGTCTGGCTGCCAATTGTTCTTTGCTTAAGTTATGCACCTATTTCATTTGATGAACAATTAAAAAGCATTTGATCACTGATGCCTTGATGAAAATATGGATTTGGCAGAACTTTATCGAAGCTACGTATGGAAACATTTCAAGAAACTTACATTTTCTGAATGCCCGTTGTCAGCTTTATGGACAGTTTCGATGGTAAGACTGAACTTGGTGAAGTACGGGCACTACAGAAATATGAAAACCAAATTAATGTGTTGCCGACTGTAATATGAAACAACTGATCCCTTAGAAAAAAAGTTAGTAAATAGAATAACAAAGTTATTACCTTGATTACTAGGGAATGTGGCAACCATTTGCAGGAGAACGGAAAAAAAAATGTTAATACAAGTTTTCGAAGCGTCATAACATACGGAAAGTGTCGCGTGAGAGTATGGATATACCTGTTTTGCATCTTGGGTATGCATTCCATGCTTCCTCTTGCATGACAAGAGCATCTGCCGGTGCAAAAGTTCTAAGCCAAGCAGGCGCTTTGCTGCAAAAAAGATGTCGAAAAATGAGAGACTGTGATTTCAGTTCTAATACAAATTTTCCCCAAATCAAGCAATGATTTGTCCATCCAAGAAAAAGCATTTTAGGATCATAAATAACGGGCTGAAATGAGCAGAGAACTCCCACACAAAATTGGTGAGAGTTGAGCCACCACCGCCAACTTCAAGAAAGAATCGCTCAACAAGAAAATTGTATCGTCTGTCACTCGAAAGAATCTTTTTATCATCTTTGTAATCACACAATACATCAACTAACTAAACCTACTCTATCCGAAACAAAATGGAGAGCAATTAAGGATGCAAAGTTAACAAATTGCAAAATATATCACAGCCTTGCAGACTACAGCATCACTAATTTGGTCTACAAAAGTTCAAATTTGTAAGGAAAAAGCAAACAAATTTCATGTCAATTAACAAACAAGAAGCTGAATTACAACAATTACCTTTGTAAACGATAAATTTTCGATGTGAATTGGCCTCTGCCATATACATCAGTTTCAAAGGGTCTGTTCTCTAAGACTTCCACACCCTCAGGACCAGTTGAATTCTGCTGCTGCATCTTCATGACCATGTACATCTGAGCTATCTGATACTGAAATCCAAAAACCACATCACAGCAAAAACAATTTCAATCATTCAAATTAACATTTCACAGAATCACAAACAACATTATAATTTATACGTTGAATTGTTATTGATTTGGTTTTTTACCTCCTCCAATGACATGGGCATCACGATTCGACTTCAAGAAAAGATCCCCATTAAAACAGAGTTACAAGTTAAGGGAAAAAACAGTCCCAGAAAAAAGAAACTGAAAACAACTCTCATTTTATTTCCTGAAGAGCATCTTATCAGATAACATTAACATGAAATTGATTCATTGAATGAAAAAACTTCTAACAGATATAATTCCAATTAAGTGAGAAAAAACCTGAGCTTGATTAATATGAATCAATTAGAATCAAAAGCTGAAGAAAAAACAGCATGAGAATTCAAAAATTATGAGGAAGAAGAAGGATACAATTCTTTGATTTGAACCATTTGTTTGTTTGCAGCAACAATACAAAACCAAGAAATCACACTCAAGTAGAAGGGATGTTCACTATCACAAAATTGATAAGGAAACCAGAGGAATTTTAAAAACTAAACAGAGAAAAAAAAAGAGAATTATGAGAGTTTGGGAATTATATAAAAAAATAAAAAAAATAAAATAATATGAATGGAGCCATGGACCGACAGGTGTGACCATGAGGTGGACACGACAGGTTCCAAGTTGATGCGTAAAGGGTGACTTCTAGTTAACAATTCGGATTATGTTTTGTCAACGTATGTATGTTTTGTTTTTCGACTTTGATTTCTTCTTTTTTTGTGTTCCAAGGCGATAAATTCTATGTCACTCCTACTACAACCACGTCGTATCAACCGGTCGTGTGGTGTACGTCACGCGTGCATGCCGACTACCGCGTGCCGACTTCCAGTTCGGTGCCATCTCCGTGAAATTTGTAGATTCTCAAGTAAATACAAAGTTTTTATTTTATTTTTAAACAAATGACGATAATAATAAAATTGATTCAAATTGTGGGTTTGAGTAGTGTTTACGGTGTGTTTTTGTCAATTAGAATTATAATAAACTTGGGGGTAGTTGTTTGTAATTTGGGTGTACCGGGAAGTGCTAATGGATAAGAGGACAAGAAAGATTTTACGTGGAAAATCCTCGCTAGAGGGAAACTACTGGTGCTAATTCTGACTAAAGTACTTCACTATAAAAATGGTGTTTACAGAACTTTTCTCACTTCTCTCTCTCAGACTGCTGTACTTTTCTTTTGCTATTCGTGTCCTTTACAGTGGAAAATGAACACTATTTATGCACCTATTTTCTTTGACCTAGCCTTGGTGTGTACGTAGTTGACTTGTAGAATCCTTATGTGATTCTTCCCATTTAGAGTCCGTGTTTACCTCAATCACATCCTGATTTGGTGTTCATCCTTGATTAAATGCAGCTAACAATCGTGCTAGATTTAGGTTCTGACTTTGCGTGATTGATTCCCAATTGGAGTGTGATTGTTGACCCTTGATTTCAGGTGTGAGTTTCTTCTTTAGACCACTCGGCATTAATGACTTGTCAAGTCCCGACTTGTACTAGATGGACTACTCGGCTGACCAAAGCCCCTGGCGAGACTCTCTCTTCCGCCCAGGCTTCCCTTCCCGAAGTTCACTTTTTGTCCCCTGTTTGGCATGGGTTTTTGACTTGGGCAGCGAGTCCTTAGTCGGGCTTTGTCGTCGTGGTGTATTGCTCTTGATCCTCTTGTTAATTTGATGATGTGCAAATATCCGACGAAAATTCACATATAACAAATAGTGTTAATGTGTTATATATTACCACAAATCTGAATTTATTATAATATATTTTTTGTAAAAATGTGTGTGCTTACGTTATAAAATTGTGATTGTGAGTTCGAGTAGTGTTTGTAATATATATTTTTTAAAAATATGTTTAGTTGTAACATCCCTGACCCATCAAATAGATATTGTTCACTTTGAGCTTCACGCACGCGTTCTTCACCTTCATAGATTTTCTTTGGATCATGGGCTTCATGCAATCATTCTTCACTTATGGCCGAAAACCCGTCTACTTAATTAGGAGAGACCAAAGCTTACATACAAACCATGAAGCTCACTCGCTACTAATATGAGATGTGACAATCTATCCCTCTTCGGACCTCGCGTTCTTGTGAGAGTCCAAACACAATTACAAATCCAAATCCACATCCACATTGTGTAGCGAGCATGCTCTGATACCATTTGTAACAGCTTAGGCCCACCAAGTAGATATTGTCTGCTTTGGACTTCACATATGCGTCCTTCACCTTCACAAATTTGCTTTGGATCACGAGATTCACATAAGCATCTTTCACCCATAGCCCAAAACGCATCTATTTAGTTAGGAGAGACCAATGCTTATATACAAACCATAGACTTCACTCACTAGCGATGTGGGATGTGATAATCTAAATCAGTTTGTAAAAGTAATTTTTGGAATCAAGAAAAGATTTGATTTTATTACAGTTTCGTTGATCTTAACGCTTGCGTTTGGTCTCCAGGCTTAACGGTTCTTGTGCACGGGTCCCTACTTGTTGCTGCTAATTGCCAACATTGCTTTTGTAAGGACCTCGTTTTTGTGATTGACTTATTTCATGACAAACCACATTAGAACCACATTAGGGATGTTTTTGTAATAGGTAGCTTAGATTCTCAATGGCAAGCTTCCAAGCATCTCCATGTCTTCAAGAGCAAGAGCGAAAAGTAAATCACTTGACTTGACTCGACTCTTGAAGAGAATAGTTGCACACACACACTTACATGCATTTGTAGTTGCACACACACACACACACATTTACATGCATTTGTATTGACATAAATTTATACCTTATTGCTTATGTGTGCATTCTTTTCACAATCACAATCACAATCACACTTGCACTTCATTCTTAGACTTAAGTGTTTATACTCAAGTATGATTTTGTGTACTGTAATTTGCTCAGTTTGATTGACCGAAAACGTTCGTTAATGCACGATGGTGTGTAATTTCTTAGCGCGATGGTTGACCACTTGATAAGGTCACATTCTTCACTTGGTTAGGTCTTAGCTCACATGGTCTTATATCATGAGCTTGAGCATTTTGTTGTTGTACAATTTGGACATTTGGTCACTCATATGACCATAACTCTTTTTACGGATACTCAAATCCTATTTTGTAAAAAAGAGTAGAAAGTAGACTTCCATACCTTTCCAATGATATATTATTTGAAAGGTTTCAATGTCGTTTGGTTGTGTTTTGAGCTGTTTGAATTTCAAGTTGGTGTGATGTGTGTGTTGGGTTCATGGTACACTTCATAGAACCATCCCGCGAAGAGGCCTTCAGTAGGTTTCATGGGACAGCCTTCATAGGACGCCTCCCGCGAATCATCATGTGAAAACACATCCAGTGTTTTTCGCGGGACGAACTTCACGGAACATCTGGACGAAACGTCCCGCGAAGGTCACAAAAGTTGGACATTTTGGTCTTTTCCCTCCAGCTCGTTTTTCCATCATATAAATACATCATCTTCTTCCCCATTTAGTCGAAGAGCTCTGAAAATCAGATCCTAGTGAGAGAAAGAGCTCCATTAGAGAGAGAAGTCCCCAAGATTCATTATTTAACTCTCTAAAACCCAAAACCCATCTTCTTCATGCATCATTGAGCATTTCTAGGCATGTGTCTTCTTTAGTAGTTAACTTGGTAAGGTGAATAATACTCTATCTTTGTTAATTGTTCAAACTTCCCAAGATTGTGTTTTTATTGCATTTATTAGTTGATTAAATGCTAGGATTCTATCTATTGCATCTATTTATAAGTTCCTTTGTATGATTGGGGTTTGTTTGTGATAGCTTGCATTTAGGACATTATTGTCCTCTAGCTAAGTCTTCTTGCTTTGCATTTAGATATCGATATCTAAGATCGTTTTAATTGTCATCTTGAAATCTCTAGATAAACATTTAGTGTAGTCTAGCATTAATTGCATATTTGAATATTGTTACATATTCACATAGGTTGTTGATCTCTTTATTGAGTGTTAAGCCTTGTGACTAAGTGGTTTAGTGCACAAGTAATTGCTTTATAATCACTATAAAAGGCATGTCAGGTAGTAGTGGTGTGTTATGTTCCAAGAACGGTGTGACTAGAGGTCAACTTAGGTTATAAATATCATTACATATAGTCGTTTGAGGACCGTGTGTGGCTAGATGGATAGCCCGTGAGTTTTGCCCATTTGGAGGGTTTTTCACGTAAATCAATTTACGTGTTTTTTATTGTTTTCCTTACCTTTAAATTGTCAATTGATTGCTTGTTATATTTTGGTGATTTGATAATATTGATTAATCGAAAAATTGGTAATTAATCGATTAAAATATATTCACTCCCCTCTATGTTAGTTAAGACACTTTGTGTATTTTCAATTAGTATCAGAGCGGGTTCTTAAACATACTTATGTGATTTTTGCTTTTTATTGTGTGTGTCTTGCTTTTGTGCTTTTCATCTTCCCCTTCAATGACTTCCAAATCAAGTTGATGGGCATTGTCAACCAATGCCATCAATTTGGGGATCCTTACAATGACATGAGGATCAAACAAAAGATCATGAGATCTCTTCCCAAAAGGTTCAAATAAAAGGTTACCGCTATATAGGAGAATAACGAGTACAAGAAGATGAAACCAACCGAAGTCATTGAGAAGTTGTTGGTCTTTAGGGCGATGAAGCTTACTTCTTAACCTAAGAAGCAAAAGAGGGTTGCTTTGAGGACATCCAAGCAAGAGAAGAGATATAGTGACTCCGATGAGGAGATGACTCTCACCGTGAAGAGATTCAAGAAGTTCTTGAAGCTTGAGAAAAAAAGCTTCAACTTAAGAGCTAATGACTTCAAGAAGAAGACTGGGTTCAAGAATGATGAAGATAGCCAAGGCAAGTCTTCAAGAAAGAGTGTCTAGTACTACAAGTATGGTGGAATCAGGCATATCTCACCGGATTGTGGTAACTTGAAGAATAAGAAGAAAGGAAAGGCAATGACCGCCACTTGGAGTGACAATGATGGCACTAAAGATAATGATGACTTTTCAAGTGATGAAGAGGAAGTGGCCAACCTTGTAACATTGGCCATTTCTCACAAGCGAGACAACAAAGTGAAAGTTGTCGAAGAACGTTCCTCAAGCTTGAGTGATTATGAGAAGAACTACTTTACCTTTTCGGTCTCCTATCATGAAGAAGCACAAACGGTCACCAAGTGTGTGTCGATATTCTGGGCCGAATGAAACCTCCAATAACAATACATTTTGGGCTTGCTTGAAAAAATTATGGTGTGTGCCAATATTGTGTCCTCTCGAATGAGGAGGTGAAGACCGAAGACAAAGTATAGTATGGTTGATTCGTTGTGGTGAGACAATGTGAGATTGAGTAATCTTTTTAGGGCTCGTTTGGTTTACGGGATATGATAGGAACATTTTCATGAGATTAGATTATATGGGATTGAATTGGATGAGATAGGATATAATTGGACTACATTAGTGATATGATATGTTTGGTTCTATATGAGATTGGATTAATATAGTCCAGTCTCCTGTTTGGTGTGGTATGAGATTGAAAAAAAATAAAAAGTTATCATATCTTTAATACATTGTGAAATTGATTAATATCTATACACTCTATATAAAAAAAAAAGGACAGTTGAGCCATATTTTTATCCCTTCTATTTTGTTGTAATTTTTTTTAAAATTGTAAAAAGACTTATATACCCTTGCTCTTTTTAGTATTTCATACTTTCAATAATTATACGGTTATATAAAATCTATAAAAATTAGAGGGTATATATGGTATTTCATTTTTTTAGTTTTTTACGATTATTAGTACAGTACAGTTACAATTATATCCTTAAAGGATTCTAAAATAACATGAAATTTTTATTAAACAATGTATAAATGAAGGTATAAATGTCTTTCACATTGTATGATCGAGGACTATTTAAAAATTTTACCTGTAATTTACCATTTTTTTTTTCTTTTTAGATTCTATGATTTTTGTCTCTCGGCCACCTCTCTCAATTCACTGTTTAAATAAAAAACGTGTCACTTTGGTATGGTTTCTCACTGACTCTTCTTTTCTTGCTTCTCTCCCATTTATTTCTTTTTTCTTCCCATTTCAACCAGAGACTTCGCATCCATCATCCTCGAAACTTCAAGAACGAAGAGGTAATGCTACTACCGTGTTTCTTCGTCTCTTTCTTAGTTTGGTTCTCTCCTTCTTCCCTAATTCAGTTCTCTGTGTATAATTTTAGTGTATAGATTTTACTGAGATATGGTCCTTTGCTTGTCTGCCCAGGTGTTCATCAGGTACAGAATTTCTCTTTTTTTTTTTTTTCTTTTTTTTTTATATTGGAATTGATTGCTTTTTATAATAAATTAGTGTGCTTTCAATTGATTTGTTAGGGATTTCTATGTCAAGATAAAAAGATAATAAGGTTAGATACAATAATGGGTTGTCAAGCCGTAATACAGTTCACTATGGAGCATGGAATATGGAGTATTACTCATATCAACTTGGATCATAACCATGAAATGGCTAATCCCGAATAGATAGTTTTTAAGATCAGGTCGAAAAGTTTCTAAGAGTTTTGGGACAGTCATGAGTTCTATGGTTGATGCTGGTATATTGGCCACAAAATCATATTTCTTTTTAGCAAATGAAGCAGGTGGTGCTGAAAATGTTGGGTTCACTAAAAAAGATACAGTAAATCATTTGTAAAGGCGAAAGGATGAAATGCTGGAAGTAGGGGATGCACAAAGCTTACTGAATCATTTCAAACATAAACAAGGTGGGATCCTAAATTTTTCTATTCAATTCAAGTGGATCAATATAACTTGAATCAATATAACAGAATGACAAACTTTTTTTGGAGAGATAGTACATCAAAGTTAGATTATGGATGTTTTGGTGACGTATGTTTTGATTTGTGCTCCTATAGTGAGAGTTAATCATCATTAGAAAAATGTGTTGTTTGGTTGTGCGTCTCTACTATATGAGACCACTGAATCGTTTGTTTGGTTGTTTAAGTCATTTTTAGAGTTGATGGGAAATAAACAACCTAAACAAAGCAATGGAAAATGCAATTAAGATTGTTCTAAAAGAGACACACCATCGATTGTGCACTTGGCACATTGCCAAGAATGCTACTCAACATCTTGCTAGCCTTTATGGTAAGCTTGACTTCAAGAAAAAAATTCAATAAGTGTTTTCATGTGTGTGAGAATGAAAAAGAATTTCAAGATTCATAGGATGATATGATTAAACAATTCAATCTTCAAGGCCATTCATGGCTTGGAAAGTTGTACTCCTCTAGAGAAAAATGATGTTCGGCTTATATTTTGGATACTTTTTCAGCATTTATTGTATCCACCCAATGAAGTGAGAGTACAAATAATGTTTTCCATCAAATTTCCACAAAAAATGATGGATCTCATTAAATTTGTGCATCATTATGAAAAGAAAACAAAAGAGATAGATTAGCGGAGTTGGAAGAAGATTATCGTTGTAAAAATGGTGCACCTCATATTGCGGTAAGTAGTGGAATCTTAATCCATGGAGCTCATGTGTACACAAACAAAATGTTTAGGTTTTTTCAAAAATAGTTGATGGGTGGTATAGATGTGAGAATGAAAGAAGTTTTAGTGATAGTGAGTTGTGTATTTATGAAGCTGTGGAGGAAGGTAGACAAAGGGTGTATGAAGTAAAGTTTCATTCATTTGCTTTTGATGTTTCATATAGTTGTAAATTATTTGAGTCAATGGGAATGTTGTGTCGTCATGCTTTGAAGGTGTTTGATTTAAAATTTTTGACTTGTATATCGGAGCATTACATACTAAAAAGGTGGACCAAAGATGGTAAAAAAAAAAGGAATTTTATGAGCTGTGACAAATATGCTCAATCAAGCGAAAATGAGAAGTCTCTTCAATCTTTACGTCTTAGCGAGTTGATGCATGAGGGGAGTAATGTATACAACATAGCTTCATTGAGTGATCAAGGAACTAAGATTGTTAAAGGTAAATTAGCGGAGGCATTGAGATTACTTGAGCAAGACATGGAAACTATTAATTTGCTGGAGAGTCTTAAGACGGTAAATGTGACGCCCCGTTGGTGATATACTCAATACCACACCGATATTGAATCCACCAATTGCTAAGACCAAAAGACAAACAAATGCTAGGTTGTAGAGTAACTTGGAAAAATGTAGGAGGAAAGCAACAGAAGGTATGAATATGTATAATATACTATGTGTAAGAATTTGTTTTTTAATAATTATTTTTATCCATGTTTCTTACCAATATCTACATTATATATACAGGGAAACACAAAGAAAATTCTCACTGTTTTAGTCCATCTCATCAAATTGCTTCATCTCAACTAGGAACATTGACTCCATCATGTTCTCATTCTGGTCCACCGGTTTTAAGTGTGCCTCTTGGAAGTTCTGACTTTTACTTTACTAGACTTCTTCATGAAAATAACTTATCACCTCACTTTAGTCGGGTATTGTTTCATAAGATGTAAACTCTTGAGTCATTGAAACAATTATGTTCTTTAACTACTATATTAATTATCAATATTTATAGGATTCATCAATCTCAATCTATGAATTCCCAATTTGGACAATGGCCTCACACATTTGGACAATGGCCTCACTCAAGTTAGGTTTGTGTTTCCTTCATGTGAATTGTTTGTATTTTGAACGAGAACAAATTAATTATAATTGCTCTAATACTATTAATCATAATGCAGGGTTTTGATTTTGGTTCTAGACAAGTTTAGACTCAAAGGACCAATGATTTTCATGGTTATTCTCCACTTTCTATTTAAACCGGTTGTTTTACAGTTTTTTGCTCAAATTATAAACTAGTTGTAATTTTTGATTTCATGCTAGATATATATACTACCTGTTGTAAGAATGAAACTAGATGTATTCATCAGAAGTAATTCAATTTTTTTTTTTTTTTTTGCATCAAAAATATATATGCAATTGCAGCTTGCAAGAGATAGATTCACTTCTCACTTTCTTTCATTTTTCATCTTGAAACACAGCACAACAGCTAAAAACAGGAGCATATCAAACAACGCAATTTGTCGAAGGCATGATTCATGAAGACATTACCAGACCATTTCAAAAAAGAAATTGTCATTCAAAATACTTTGACATTTTGTTTTTGTTCTATATTGAATAAAATATATAATCTAAAAACCAAAATTATGTCAATTGGCGGTCATATCTCAACTTCCACAGCTCGAAAAGGCCTAAAAGATTCAACCATACAATGCCAGCCCAAGGCTCTTGAGTGTACTTTGATGTCTTGTTCGGAGTCCACTTGATTTTGACCCTCGTGAAGCACATACCAGTGTTGCTCGCCAAAAGCTCTCTGATGTTGTAGAGTGTGTGGAAAATCAACCATCAAGATTCAACTGATTAATAAACATAGAAAGAGAGAGATCATAAATGTCTTTAATGTATAAATTGAGAGAATTAGTATTAATCAAATAATGAATCCCTCGTGGGCACAGTTGATGATGTTTCAACTGTTATTTGTGCCAGAACTTCATTTTTGGCACACACACCAGTGTTGGCAGCTCATAATATTGCAGAAGCAATACAGAAACCCAAGTAGAGAAGGAAATATCTCATAAAGTTTTGATTTGAAAAATTAAAATTCCCTCCCGCCCTCAGTACATGATAAAATTGCTACCTCTATTTATTAATGCTCTTCGGAATTCGATTGCAATTCAAATTGGGTACTATCAACTTAAAATATGGTGTCTAAGTGGAGTTAAAACTAAGAACCTCACACACAACTCTACACCAGTGTTTCACCAGATAAACACAAACAAGCTTCATGGGGCTTCCATGAGCAAAGAATGAATATCGATAACATCCCAAATAGTTTCAGAAGTTTAAAGGTGCCAATATCGAAAATGTCATTGAAATGTTGGAATCCTATCGAAATCTTCGATATTTCTATAAACACAGGGTTCCCCATATATCAATTAAAACCGATATTTGCTACCTTGTCCATAAACGATTTCATTAACTGCATATGTATGTCATCATCTACCAAACCAAATCAATGCCCAAAAAACAGAGTCCTAAAACTAAGTATCAGCCTCTAAAAGTTGAAATGCTTCAAAAATTTTAAAGCATTTTCAAATTTTTAAAGCTGCGACAAATGTCACTCTACTCTTTCATTGGATCCGTCTCACACACGCCATATATGAGACAGGCTTTTAGAAGATTTTTTCTTACGGAATAATAGAGAGATTCTTCAAATAAGATTTTGCTTCTCTCTTTTCAATACTGAAGAACAACTTCTCACTCTTCGATTATTATTATATTATTATTTATATCCCATCATAATTAATATTTGATATTTATATCATTTTTACCTTTTTAATTAATTTTAATTAATATATATTAAGTTTTAATTTATAAATTTTATCATCGTAAAAATTATACCATTAAAAAGGTTCTACCTAGATCTTTAATATGAGACTAATATTGAATATTTAATAATAACATATTAATAATTTGGAATGTTATTCAAATGATTTTCATATCTACCTAAAAATAACACTAGTTTTACATATATGAAACCAGTGTATTTCAAAAAGTTATTATTTCAAATAGTTCATTAAAATAACATAAACATATTTATAATTAAAGAGTCTTTTGGAAGGGTTATTCTTTTTTCACTCCTCAAATTGCAACATACGTTAGCAAACAAACATTTGAAGAGTGAAAATAGAATAATCTTTTAAGGATGCTCTTAGTCTTTATCCATGGAAGACTTGCGTATACAAGTCGTTGACAGATTCTGTAGTAAAAGAAAATACTAAAAAAAAGATAATAATAAAAAGGAAATTTTACCAACTCACTTTTACTATATGTATAATTGCATTAAAACCTAAACAATTGACATAGTTACACAGATTATCCCTTGATTATTTGACTATTGGTTGACCATCGTTAGTCGACCGTAAAAAAAGGGAAAGTATCAGTTTTACCCTTACCCTTTTATTTGTATTTGGAGAATAATAAAAAATAATAATCAAATAATTAAAAAATAAATATTGTTTCTTTCAAAAAAGAAATTTTGTTGATCTCCCTCCATTGATGGATCTTTATGATTTAGATCTCCATTTTATATCATTGATTAAACATCATTGTTGAGGCAAAAAATAAGGCACTTTAGAGTGCCTTTCTCTCAACTTTCTCTCGAATCTCCCTATCTATTAAATCTCCCCAGTTGAAGACCCCCAAACACCCCCCCCCCCCCCCCCCCCCCAAATTTTCTCTCCTTGTATTAAAGGGGGTTTTATAGAGTTTGTATGTGTGTTGTGCGTATTATTATGTGTTATGTCATCCGAGTGTGTATATTCCATCGATTACGTCTTCCGAATGTGGTCAAATTTGGTGCCAACAATCAACATCGCCAAAACATGCATCATAACAGTTAAACATTACCAAACAAACAACCCAAAATGCTCACTACCAGTTTTCCTCCTTTGAAATCTACGGAGGAGCAGATCCGCGAATGAAAAGATCGATATTTTGCAACAAGACTAAGGTAATTTACGGAGGAGCAGATCCGCGAATGAAAAGATCGATATTTCGCAACAAGACTAAGGTAATTTCTCCTCAATAATTTTTTTTTTAAAAGTTTGTTGAAGCTTAATAGTTTCGTTTCTTAGTCTGAGCACTTGGAATCTGTTGTTGTTGAGCTATACATTACTCTAACACTTATTTAAGAGTTGATATAGGCAAACTTCGTTTGGGTGACGTGTCGACCTAGCAAGCCTATACAGCGAATTGCTTGCACCATATATACGAGGACGTCCAGATCTTTACCCGAGTAGTAGCCTTGTCAAATGATCGAACAAAAGCACCCGACAAAGGATCACTCGGTCCAAACATCTATATAAACGAAGGTCTTTCGGTCGAGTGAGGATTCATCAGATCTCATTAAAATCCAGCAAATCGCGCCAAGATGTGGGGTCAACAAACAGGAAACAACCATATCTCCTCCAAAAGGAATTGGATACCAAATCAAACAATCAACTACATTTATTACAGTTAATACCAAACGAGGTGGAGATTGAGATGGATGTGTGGATTTAATGAAAAAGAATCATAGCAGGATTCTTCAAAGTCAACTACTTGCACTCTAAGTCTAGGGTTACAAGACATGTATAAATACAACTCATCTTCCGCTGTAGCACACGCTGAATATAGTGAAAAAAGAGAGAATAAACAAAGCCTTGTAATCTTATCTTCATAGTAAACTATTCTTGTTGTTACCAGCACATCGTGATTTTTTCCCTTCCAAGGGTTTTCCACGTAAACTCTTGTCCTTTTCTTCATATTATTGCTCACTTTAACCTGCAAATTACAAATATCGCTCCTTATTTAATCGATAATTCGGTTGACGAAAAATCACCGTCAACAAGAGTATTTGAGACTTATTTATGGTTAACCAAGACTTATATAAGATTATCCGAGACATGTTTCTCATAATCCAAGATTAAACGTATTGTATCTGAGAATTATTTGATAGTATCATACACTTAATGTATAGTATACGAGACTTATTTGATAGTATCCATGTGTATTACTCTCATTTGCAAGACTGGTTGTTGTTTTATGTTCAAGGGACAATAGATTTGGTAAGAATATTTATATCATATAATGGATGGTGGGAGGAATTACCGCATGGAAGCTAATGGTATGTTGATGCGGTTAATAAAGGAATTTTTATGAGGAAGGACTTGACTTACAAAGAACTCTTGGGGGTTGTTCGGTCTATTGTGAAACATGATCAAAATAAATATGATATTGAGATACAATCAATTAATGTTGTAAATTGGGGTCGGCCCGGCACAACACGGATTGTGACGTGCCCGTCTCCCGTGTTATTCCAAATTGGCAGGGTTGAGAAACAGGGCGTGTCGTGCCTATTAAAATTTAGGGAGGCATGGTGGAAGGGTTGTGCTTGCCAGCGGCAGGCTGGGCCCCATGGGCCATAAAGGAGCCGACTCCCTATATTTGTTTTTTATTTTTTATTTTTAAAGAGTGTCGATATTGACACCCATAAAACTTATTAGTACATCTATATTTTATTAAAAATTTTAATTATAAAAATATCTCAATAAAAATTTACCAATAAGGACAAATTACTTTAATTAAAATGGAAATTATCATTTTCCCCCTGAGGTTTAACATATTAGATAAATAGATCCATCTTGTTTCAATAATGGTCAGTCTCCCCCCTGGAACCTAAAATAACAGTGCATTTGCCCCTTATGTTACCTTTTCCGTTTGAAATAGAGTTGACCGTTAAAAATCAAGGGCAGCATGGTAATTTTATATTTAATTCCATAAAAAATGAAAAAAAAAAAAAAAAACTAATTAAACTAATTAAATTTTAAAATAAAAAATATAGTTGCCTAAACACCCGACAATTTGTTGAGGCCCAAGACATGACTGGGTATTGAAACAGATTTAAATGTCGGCCCAATCGAATCTAATGGCCTGGAAAAAAGCCCAACAAATAAAGCGAAACTGTCGGACATATCGCATATGGAAGGTGGGATCCACCACTGAGGAGTGCGGATGACGATGATGATGTGACAAGCACAAAAATAAAACCCTAATCTCAGTAGAGAGTACGATTATAAATTTATAATATCCAGACAAAATCTCTTTAACGTTGGTAAAATTATAATATTAATAATTTAATTTAAAACTTAAAAGAAAAGAATATCTCAGTAGCAGTGTAGCACACACCAAGCTTCCCGTCTTTTTGATACTCAAAAACCCTAGTTCATTTACCCAAACAAAACCCTCTTCCATTTTCTTCCTCACACTGTCACTCAATCCTCCGATTCCTCTGCTCCAATCCGGCACCGTTTTGGTGAAACAAAGGAAAAAAGAAAGGAAGAAGAAAAAAAAACAATGAGTAATTGTTTGAATCACTGTGAGAATCTCTCATCCAGTTCGTTTTTGTCGCACAGGCAGTCGTTTTCTCTATCGAAGAACAGCGATTTCCAGTTGTTTTTCTACTCCAACAACAACAATAACAACAAAAGGACTGGAAAAAGCAAGAACTTTTCCTCTTTGTTTAGCCTCCGGTCATGGTCGCCGACGACGCAGCAGCAGCAGCTCACTCGCTACTCGAAATCGCGATCACGAACTCCAGTCGGCTCGGCACGGGGCGATTTGGGATCCGAGTCGAACAATGGAACTGCGGATAAGCCCGCGAAACTCGGGAAGAGGACCGATTTGAAGAAGATTATGATTCTGGGAGCTGGGCCGATCGTTATCGGGCAGGCGTGCGAGTTCGATTACTCCGGTACTCAGGCATGCAAGGCGTTGAAAGAGGAAGGATATGAGGTCGTTTTGGTGAATTCGAACCCGGCCACCATCATGACCGACCCGGACTTGGCGGACCGGACTTACATTACGCCAATGACTCCGGAATTGGTGGAGCAAATCCTTGAAAACGAGCGTCCTGACGCGCTTTTGCCCACCATGGGCGGCCAGACCGCGTTGAACCTTGCGGTGGCTCTAGCCGAGAGTGGAGTGCTCGACAAATATGGTATCGAATTGATCGGAGCAAAGCTGGACGCCATTAAAAAAGCCGAAGACAGAGAATTGTTTAAGCAAGCAATGAAGAACATCGGCGTCAAAACGCCACCGTCTGGGATCGCCAACACACTCGATGAATGTATCTCTATTGCCAGTGAAATAGGAGAGTTCCCGTTGATTATCAGACCCGCTTTCACGCTTGGTGGGACTGGAGGAGGGATTGCGTACAATAAAGAAGAGTTCGAGGCCATTTGCAAATCTGGGCTGGCTGCGAGCTTGACAGCACAAGTGTTGGTTGAGAAATCTTTGTTGGGCTGGAAAGAGTATGAGCTTGAAGTCATGCGTGATTTGGCTGACAATGTTGTCATTATCTGTTCGATCGAAAACATTGATCCTATGGGGGTGCATACAGGGGATTCGATCACTGTGGCGCCAGCGCAGACTCTGACTGATAAGGAGTATCAGAGGTTGAGGGATTATTCGGTGGCGATTATTAGGGAGATTGGAGTGGAGTGTGGAGGTTCGAATGTGCAGTTCGCTGTGAATCCTGTTGATGGAGAAGTTATGGTTATTGAGATGAATCCAAGGGTGTCGAGGTCGTCTGCTTTGGCTTCTAAGGCTACAGGGTTTCCTATAGCTAAGATGGCTGCAAAATTGTCAGTTGGGTACTCGTTGGACCAGATTCCAAATGACATCACCAAGAAAACGCCGGCTAGTTTTGAACCTTCTATTGATTATGTGGTGACAAAGGTTGGTAAATGTCCTTGCTTTCGTGCATTTTGTTAAGTAATTCTGATTATTGTTGTTATGGTTTTCAAGTTATTTAAGTTTTGAGATTACTGATTAGTTCATTTCTCTATTTAGTTTAAGATAATTGTCAGGAACTGCTTATATTTTGTTGTTCATGCTCTTTTTCAAAACTTGTGTGGGATATGTTAGTGTAGGAGATAGGAATGATCCTTCTACAACAAGACAACTGAATTTCTACTGCTAATGTTTTAACAAAAAGTGACTGCCTCTTTTTCACTGTTTTATTCGATTGCTTCTCTTGCATTGTATTCCGTAAATTAGTTTACATTTGGACTCATTTTTCATTCTGATATGATCGAGATAACTGCTTAATACAATTATAAGCCTGTTTAGATACTATACTGGTAAATTATGCAACTGTAGAATGTTTTTGTTTTTTACTTTTTTTATCATCTTTTTAGAAAAAATAAAAAAGCAGAGTACTAACGTTCTAATTAGCTTTGCTTTATGTTATTTGCCTATTTATTATGTTATTTGCCTATTTATTTTTTAATTGGGGATATAGTATCACTATTGATCCATGTTTACATAAATCATGTAGATCCCTCGATTTGCATTCGAGAAATTCCCCGGTTCTGAGCCAATACTGACAACTCAGATGAAATCTGTTGGTGAAGCCATGGCTCTAGGGCGAACATTCCAGGAATCGTTTCAGAAAGCTGTTCGATCCCTGGAAAGTGGCTACTCTGGATGGGGGTGTGCGAAGGTGAAGGAACTTCAATGGGATTGGGAACAACTAAAGTACAGCCTCCGAGTCCCTAACCCTGATCGCATTCACGCCGTATATGCTGCAATGAAGAAGGGGATGAAAGTTGATGATATACATGAGTTGAGTTACATCGATAAATGGTTCCTCACTCAGCTTAAAGAGCTGATAGATGTAGAACAATTTCTTACAGCTGGAAGCTTGTCTGATCTGACAAAGGATGACTTTTCTGAAATTAAAAAAAGAGGTTTCAGTGATAAGCAGATAGCCTTTGCAACTAAGTCAACTGAGAAGGAAGTCCGGGAAAAGCGACTATTTCTTGGAGTTTCTCCAACATACAAGCGGGTGGATACTTGTGCTGCTGAGTTTGAGGCGAATACACCTTATATGTACTCATCCTATGATTTTGAGTGTGAATCAGCACCCACACAAACGAAGAAGGTTTTGATTTTAGGGGGAGGGCCAAACCGGATTGGTCAGGGGATTGAGTTTGACTACTGCTGTTGCCATACATCTTTTGCCCTTCAGGTTTGTGCTTATTCTTTATTTCCCTTACCTTCTCTTCTTTTGAAGAAACAAAGCTAAAAAGTAAAAAAAACCAATTATGCTTGTTTTAAGAGTATGATCCTGGAAGGTGACTGTATTCTTGATGCTTGTCTATCAGATTTTTGCTTTGAGGAGCTGTTAATTTCTATATAAGCTGAGACTGATCATTACTCTTGAAACCTGTGTACCTTTTATGCCCGGTCAATCTAGGTCTTTGTTTTTCAGTACCCATTTACCAAACAGATAGGCATAATGCTGATAAGAGGCGGTTATGAATAATAAATAAATAAACATGATATGATAGAAGGAATCATTTTTTTTTTTTAAATTCTTGGTAATTTGTGTATTCTTTAGGTTGCTGATAATTGAATCACTTTAAAGATTATCTGAATAAATAATCCTGTAGTCATTCTTTATTAAGTTTTAATATGATTTCAATGTTCCCACTCTTTGTCTCTTTGATCAGACCTATTTCTGTCCTTACAAGAATATATTTGGATTTTGGATCTTCTTTTATTTCATTATTTTCTCCTATTTGATTTACGTAATTATAATACCAGTGTAAAAGGTGCCTGGTGATGTTAATACTTAATATGGTGCATAAAGGTGTGAATATATGTGGAAATCTGCTTTTATGTGGCATTGTTACTGTGGCATGGTTACTGTTGGCTATATCATTTCCTACTTTTTTTTTCTATTTATTTTCTATTGATCTGTATTGCAGAAAGCAGGATATGAAACAATCATGATGAATTCAAATCCTGAAACAGTATCTACAGATTATGATACTAGTGATCGTCTCTACTTCGAACCCCTTACAGTTGAAGATGTTCTAAACGTTATTGATTTGGAACGACCTGATGGCATCATTGTGCAGTTTGGAGGTCAAACACCCCTAAAGCTTGCTCTCCCCATCCAGCAGTACTTAGATGAACACAAGCCTTTAGCTGCCAGTGGGGCTGGGCGTGTACGCATTTGGGGTACATCCCCAGACTCCATAGATGCAGCTGAGGATAGAGAGAGGTTCAATGCTATCCTCAAGGAGTTGGGGATTGAACAACCAAAAGGAGGCATTGCCAAGAGCGAAGCTGATGCTCTTGCCATAGCGAAGGAAATAGGTTACCCAGTTGTTGTCCGACCTTCATATGTGCTTGGTGGTCGGGCAATGGAGATTGTATTTACTGATGAAAAGTTGGCGACTTACTTGGAAAATGCTGTCAAGGTAGACCCAGACCTTCCTGTCCTGGTTGACAAGTATTTATCTGATGCTATTGAGATTGACGTTGATTCACTTTCCGACTCACATGGTAATGTGGTAATTGGTGGGATAATGGAGCACATTGAGCAGGCTGGGGTCCATTCTGGTGACTCTGCTTGTGTGATTCCCACGAAAACCATATCTTCTTCTTGCTTGGACACTATAAGGTCATGGACTAAAAATTTAGCAAAGAGGTTAAATGTATGTGGACTCATGAACTGTCAGTATGCGATTACAGCTTCCGGAGATGTTTACTTGCTAGAAGCAAATCCTCGTGCTTCCCGTACTGTCCCATTTGTCTCCAAAGCGATTGGCCACCCTTTAGCCAAATATGCTGCACTTGTGATGTCTGGGAAGTCACTTCATGACATAAATTTCACGAAAGAGGTGATCCCCAAACATATCTCGGTTAAGGAAGCAGTTCTACCATTTGAGAAATTCCAAGGCTGTGATGTGCTGTTAGGGCCTGAGATGAGAAGTACTGGTGAGGTGATGGGTATTGACTGGAACTTTGCTATTGCATTTGCAAAGGCTCAAATTGCCGCAGGGCAGAAGCTACCACTTTCGGGCACTGTTTTCCTCAGCTTAAATGAAATGACAAAGCCCCATCTTGAAAGACTTGCAAAAGCATTCTTAGAGCTAGGATTCAAAATAGTTTCGACTTCTGGGACAGCACACTTTTTGGAATTAAAAGGTATTGCGGTGGAAAGAGTTCTGAAGATGCATGAGGGCCGACCACACGCTGGTGATATGGTTGCTAATGGGCAAATACAGATGATGGTGATAACAAGTACTGGTGATGATGCGCTTGATCAGATTGATGGCCTGAAGCTGAGGAGAATGGCTCTTGCTTACAAGGTTCCCATAATAACAACAATTTCTGGAGCTTTAGCCAATGTTGACGCGATAAAAAGCTTGAAGTCAAATGCCATTAAAATGGTTGCTCTTCAGGACTACTTTGATACTGAAATAACAACAGGGGTTGGTGAAACCTTGCAATCAGCATCAGCTTCCTCCTCTATATGATTTGAATAGGCATTTACAGTAAGCGCATGCACTTCTATTCTTCATTATTTATTGTTTCCCGCTTGTGTTCAGTGTACTCTATCTCTATTTTGGACCTGTTTTCTTAAGTCATTTGTTTTCATAATTTTTTTTTTCTGCTTCGTCATCTCCCCACATTTGTGTGAGCTGATAAAGTCTACCTGCGAAGAATATAATGTAGGGGAATTTTTCAAGAATCGAGGAATGTAATGTATATATTTCAGTATGATGATGCAATGCAAATTGTCATTGGTTAACATTTTCGCCATATGTTTTCTTAAAACAGAAATCATATGCGAATTGCTTTGTATCAGAATTTAGTTATCGTATGTATGCAAATAAAGCTAGTAATTTCTTAATAGGTTTCAAACTTTTGTAATCACTTTCCCCATTTCTTGAAATTCAATCTTTCACTTCTCTTTCATTTTCAGCATCTTGAACTTGATGTCCTGGAACTTTTGTGTTCTTCTCTCTTTGTTAACCTATTGAAGTAGTTATAATTATTGGAGGTTTTGATCGACTGTGTCTTTCACATTTTCTTCGATAAATAATAGTTCAGGTTGAGGATTTTATAATATTATCTAGTTTGAATATAAATTATGCAGATGTAAAGTAGGAAACTTTTACTAGTTTGCATATTTATTCTGCAGAAAGTGGTCAATCTGAACCTAACTCAACTAGGGAATCAAAGACTTTGTAGTGAGCAAGCACCTCGACAGCCGAGTAATCGGTGTCACACTGCAACACAATTGACCCAGTCCTGTTGAACTGTTTATTACTACTGATGCTGTATTTCGTGTTAAATTTTTATAGTTTGATGATTCTTCTTCTTTGAGTAGTTTTTTGAGCATATATTGTTTCAATAGGTTTCTATATTATTCCATACTCAATTTGGCATTGCTTCCTGAGGTGCTTTTCGGAGAAGCTACAAAATGTATGTAGCTTCTCATTTTGGCCTTTGGGAGAAGCTAAAAATGATCAAAAGCACTTCACTGGGATTTTACCAAACACCATAATCATTTTTGGTCATTTTTTTGCTTCTCCCAAAAGCTAAAATGAGAAGTTACATTTTGTAGTTTCTCTGAAAAACACCTCACCTCAGGAAGCAATGTCAAATTGAGCCGACTTACAATTCATGTTAATATGGGTAGGACCAAAGTGAAAATGAAAATGATGGGTAGTTGGATAGTTTCCAATTAAATTTGGCCTATTGATTCTATAGTAAAAGTGTAAAACACATTCTTTACTTATTTTGCATCAAACACGCCCCGATTTGTATATGCTATCAGCGGTGTGGCGATTTGGGATGAACGTTATTTACCAGCAAATCACAATGGGGCGGCGGTCAAACACGTTCTTTTTAAGTAATATAAACACTTTATATTCAGTAACCTGTACCCATCTTCTCCTTGTTTAGATTGAGACCTCATAAAGAAACCCATCATAATGTTCTGTTGGAGTAAATTTGAAATGATCCCACAATCCATCAAAATCAGTTCTTTATAATACTTTGAAATATGTTAACAATCTCTTTAAATTTCATATCAGAAACAACGTAAGTATTTTTGGATTTATGCTCATGAATCCTTGAATAGTCTTACAGTGGCAATATAGTTCCAGTGGGACAATTAGGTTTCTACACAAGGGACATGCAAGTTTTACATAAAAGTCCATTCGTGTATCCACCAATTTTTTCTTCTTCAAAAACCCTGTGACCCCGTGATTATTATACA
The DNA here is from genome assembly GCA_035582765.1 of Acer negundo. Lineage (NCBI taxonomy): Eukaryota > Viridiplantae > Streptophyta > Magnoliopsida > Sapindales > Sapindaceae > Acer > Acer negundo. Next base: position 26,083,364 of record CM069235.1, on the reverse strand, counting down.
AATGATCTGTTACGTCTATTTCATTATTAGCTCGCACGCATTGTATAAAGTCTCTTTGATTCTTAAGTTACACATGTCGTACTATCATAAACGTGTGGGTTCAATGTTCCACTTTATCTGTATCATTTTCACATTTTGCCGTGTCAGTCGAAATGGCAGCCTCTAAAGTTTCAAGTCATGGATGTAGAAAAACAGAGCAAAGAATTTTCATGATCTGGACTTCACTCGCATTAATTAGCTGTGTTGTCATTGTATTTGTTTCTTCTTCTTCTTCTTCATCTTCTTTTTTTGTTAGCGGCCTCAGTGGGAAACTAGTGGTGAGTGGTGACACAAAGTGCAACTCCTCCTAAAAACGTGTGGACCTTTTTATTAACATAAGTTTGTGCTCTGTGAAGCTCCTAGAATCTTGACAACTTGCAATCACTTGTCATTACATCTAAAATTCTCCTGTAGGTAAACAAGTTTTGGTTGTTATGGTTCCATTAAAACGAGTTTGGCATAAACGATCGGTCTATTCAAATCATGTCACGTGACATGAATAATTAATCAAATATATGTGGATCTATATGATATGAATAACCGATCATATGAGAGATGTATGATTGCTCAGAATGTATTGAAGTTTTTTTCTCCTGTAGTCAATTGGTGTTCTACTGATTTGGTATTTTCAAAAGATTCTATTCTAGGTACATCCACATTTACTTGGTTCACAATTTAGGTATCATAAATCTAGAAGGGTCCATTTGGAAGGGTTTTTGGTCATGACTGATCAAGAATGTTGGTCATGGTCTTTGACACTAATAAGTGCACATTAATGTTATAATTATGAGTTAGGGATGCTTTACCTTGATGACCATGGCAACTTAGAGTGTATTTGAAAGCGTTGTATGATTAAAATTTGACTATATCCATTTTAATTTGACTAATATTAACTTCACAACAATCGGATTAGATTATGACATCACTATAATCTATTCATTTTTACTTAATTCAAGGGTTATCAATTATAATCTACATCGAATCTATTTAACATTCTTAATCATTGGATTGAAAGGAAATTCAATACATTCTTAATCAAATGATATGACATCATTATAATCTATTCATTTAAATTATACAAATCTAATACAATTTAAATTAATATATTTTAATGATGTCATATTATTTAGACATCAGATTTGGACAAAGTAATATTATTAGAATATCCACCAAACACTTTTTTTGAAGAAAAAAAATAAATCTAAATCCCCTTTTAATATCAAGAAATGAAGATTATTTCCAAAGATGCTATTAAGTGTTTGCCATAACACATCGTAGAAGAAAATCAGTCTTCATCATTTGATATGATAAATATAGAGAGCAAATTTTTATTTTTTTTAATTTATTTTTTATTTTTTTTAGATTATGTGAGTTTGCATCCGTTTTCATTAATGGCATTTATGTAGTGGGCTACCTACTTTTTTGGCCAATTTATTTTCAGATATTGATGACTTATTAGATATTCATGTTCAAACTTCAAAGTACTAATGCCGTATTATATATGTCAGTACACTTAGGTGGAAGAAGAGGAAGAAGAAGAAGAGGGCGTGACTCGAACATTTTCATAGTTTGCTGTGTACTAGACAAGAATGTTCAAACCCTTTTAAGTAGGATCGTATTCAATTCATTACCTTAAATGGCTTCTGGAATTTTTTTGACTGTTTTATTATTTATTTATTTATAATTGTGGTCTTGATAAGTTAGTTCAAATCCATGAATTGTTGGGTTTAAATATAATTGCGGTCTTAATAACGTTTAACATGTGATCGGTCGACCAAATCTGACTTTAAAGCAATACATTAATTTTATGGAAACTTCGTATTTTAACTTAGTGCATGTTTCATGGTATTTGAAATGAGTTTGTTTTCTAAATTACTGTAAGAGTGGTGCTATTGGCACACCCCTACCAATCTATTTATGCCCTGCTTTTTAAAATTTTGACTTAATAAAATAAAATTAAATGTTTTTATTAATTGTTTTGATTTATTTCTAAAACTACCCGATTTACTTATTTTTCAAACTTAATACACCCCATCTTTGATCTCTGTATACATCTTTCTCTCACCTCCATTAAATGATTTATTTTTTCTTCTTATTATTTTATTTTGAGTTTTTTTCTTCTTCTTATTTCATGGTGGAAGAGAAAAAAAAAAAAATAACAAGGTTGCTTCAACACAACGATAACTTAATATCATTCTAAAGAACGATTCTTCCATATATTTGATATCTTTCAAAGACTATTTCATAATATTTTTGTATATGTGTAATAAGCAAAATTTAGGGTTTAAGAGTTAAGAAATAAAAAAAAAATATAAAAAAAGGTTTAAAAGAACATGGTTTTATCTATTTTTTTATTTTTTATTTTTTTGAAAAGGAATGTGGGGTTTTAATAGGTTTACTTTGTAGAATATTTTTTTCCTTAGATTGTATGTCCTTTTAAGTAATTTTGATAAAGGAAAAAAAATACTGCATAATTAAAAAAGTGGGGCATAAATAGACAGGTAGGGGGTGTGTCAATAGCACCACCCTTACTGTAAATAGATGGTATAGTAGGCTTGGACAGTTGGACCTACAACGCACAGTGTGGTTTGGTGGTGATGAATGGGCGATCATTCAACATGACAATGTTTTGGGTTGGACTAAAATGATTTTTGACAATATTTATTTAGTTCACTACTTCTAAAATGCAATTGGTACATATTTTTATTAATTCAACATGTATATTTGGAAGGTTAGGCATGTATTCAATTCTATTTTAATTAGGTTAAAGATTAAAAGGTTTGTTGGAACTTGATGAGATTAAACGCTACAAGTACGGTTTGGAATGTAACTTATATTAAATCATCTCCAATCTAACACTAATTTAGTGTTAATAACATTTTCTAAGATAAAAAATTGGTGTTAATAAACAATTTTACACCAAATTCTGTTCATTACACCGATTTTTTTTTTTTTTTAAATTATCGTATCAATATGCTTTTATAATTTTTACAATTCCTAACTTAACCCTCACATGCTTAATTATAACAATATTTATTCTAAAAATTATATCGTTGAAAAGATCTTGTCGCGATTTTTCAAATGACACCAATATCAATATTAATATTTAAAATTTTTAAATTTACTTATTAATTATACATTTAATTAATTAGTATCGTATAAATATTTATTGAAAGAATATTCTTTAAAGTTACTCTTTTAGTACAGAATTTGGTGTTATATGTTGGATTGAAAAAAAATAAGATTCCCATTTAATACTAAATTAGTGTAAAATTTAATGTTAGGATTGGAGATGCTTTTACGGCAAAGAGATCACTCTATACTAATTTGTAGTTTAATACTTTAATTAGTAAATGTAAAACTCACAACCTTATCATATATGTGAAATGGGAATGGGAATTGTGCAGGAAAAAAATAATAATAAATCCTAAGACATCCAGAACATGACGCACACATAGCATACGCTACTGCCCTAGTTTGAAAAACACATGAAAAAATTGAATCATATTCCCACACAAAATACAATTTCAAGCAGACAAACATAGCCTGAAATATTAATGCAAAATATTATTGTACCATCCCTGTCACCTTTTGGCGGGAATGGAAGTAGATTTTTGTGTTTACATTATTATCTACTAAAAAAATAATGGTTTATGCTATGCTACAATAGTATCGATATATGTGACGAGATCATATATATTATAATATTATCGACGTAAGCAATGAGATAATATTTGATGAGTGATATATTCTCTAAAGTTATATAAATAAAATTATGAGTTCGAATCATAGCCTCTCTTTCTACGTAAAATTATAATAATTTGTTTTTATGAAAAAATAGTACCAATGTAAGTTACACGATAATTATAAATTCAAATACATATATTCAAACTCATATAAATGAGATTATAAATTTGAATTATGTTCTTTCTTTTTACATGAAATTGTAATATTTTGTTATAAAAAAAATTTAAAAAAAAAAAAAGGAAAGTGCCATTGTAAGTTACACAATAATGGTAAATTCAAATACATATATAGACGAGTTTTTATACATTATAGTTATTACAAACAATAATAGGAATACAAACTTTGTGTTTTATATATAACAACGTCATTATAAATATATACGCTAGAGTTGAAATTCTAAACATTAGAAGGGAGGTTTATTTTCACTTTGAATAATGAAACAAATTCAACGAGATGTGGTATATTTAGTGGGTGAAATGTCTCATTTGTGTTTAAGTTATCATGTCATTTTTTTCTGAATCTTGAAATTTATTGTAATAAAAAAATAAAAAATAAATAAAAAATAAAAATAAAAACATTAAACTAGCAAATGGATGAACAATATGAACTCAGAATGAGTTGTTTCTGAAAATAAGATAAATTATGTTAATATAAAGAAATAAAAGAAAGAAAAAGGCCATAAAAGCAAAACATGAAGCTCTATCTTCTTTATCTTTATTATAAACTAAAGTCCACACGCAGAAGACTCTTGTCAGTGGAATGTTGCTAGTCCACCCACTTCCACCGCAAAGTTAACCCTTAAATTTTTCTGACTAGAACAATTTTTCGGTCTTTTTTATATTAGACTGCCACCTAATTGTTATTAAATCACAATAATCAAACAAAGAGTGGTGCTATTGGCATACCCGTATCTGTCTATTTATATCCCCTTTTTTTAATTATGTAGTATTTTTTTTTTCCTTTATCAAAATGACTTAAAGGGACATACAATTTAAGAAAAAAAATCTTCTACAAAGTAAACCTATTAAAACCCCACATTCCTTTAAAAAAAAAAAAATCATGTTCTTTTAAACCCTTTTTTTTTTTTTTTTCTTAACTCTTAAACCCTAAATTTTACTTCTTACACATATACAAAAATATTATGAAATAGTCTTTGAAAGATATCAAGCATACAGAAGAATCGTTCTTTAGAACGATATTAAACTATCGTTGTGTTGAAGCAACCCTATTATTTTTTTTTTCTCTTCCACCATAAAATAAGAAGAAAAAAAACTCAAAATAAAATAAAATAATAAGAAGAAAAAATAAATCATTTAATGGAGATGAAAGAAAGATGTATATAGAGATCAAAGATGGGGTGTATTAAGTTTGAAAAATAAGTAAATTGGATAGTTTTAGAAATAAATCAAAACAATTAATAAAAACATTTAATTTTATTTTATTGAGTCAAAATTTTAAAAAATGAAGCATATATAGATTGATAGGAGCTGTGCCAATAGCACCACTCTCAAACAAATTACTTAATAATTATTTTTATATTCTTAGTGGAGATAACTTTTATTTAATTTCATGATAAAGACACAACTATTAACGTCACAAGACGTGTTATACAACCATGCACATACGTAGTAATAATAATAATAATAATAATTCTCTAATACAACATCATAATAATAATAATAATAATAATAATAAAAATAATAATTCTCTAATTATATTGGTCTTTATTTTATTCTAACTTCCTGCTTGTCAAGTCTCTTGATTATGTTTTCTTTCGTCACTTAGTGTGACTCAATAGATAAAAAGATCATTCATTCGGCTCGATAATATTTCAAGTTGGAATCTCTACTTTGGTATATATATATATATATAAACTTATATATTAATGTATTTATTTTTAAAAAGGTCGCCATCTTTAATGGCAGCTTAAGACTAACTAACAGACTTTTCTTGCTTCATGTGCACAACGAGCTGACCGGCCCCCCACCAACCTTGTCCCACCTCTCTCTCTCTCTCTATTTTTTTTTTCTTTCGTAACCCTTTTGATCTTATCTTAAATGGAATATTATAGATGAATTATTTATCGAATTCTAATATTATATATCATGTTTTGAAGTAGTTAACTTTATAACATTACAAAGTCAGAATTCCGATCCATAACATTATTACAAAATTCACTCTATAAATCATCCAAAAATGTGGAGGGGGGGTGTTATATAGGGGTCGTTCTCATAAGAAGGGCAGGTGATGAGGAGGTAGTTAAGAGAGTAGAAAAATAGCATTGTCTCAATGGTGGTGGCAGCAAGTCATTTACTCTCACTCTTCAAAGCCTTTTCATTTTTCTAATCTCCACTTAATTTGTATTTTTTTTTTTTTTTTTTTTTTGGAAATTCTTATCCCTCTACGTGTCCTTTTGATTAAGGCTATAAGGACAATTGGTAGTTATGTTAGTGGACCACTACCTCACTTTTCCCATCTATTTCAACTTTAATTTTCAAATTAATATATATGCATGGACATTTAGGTTTCACTTTTAGTTTTGGAATATAAATTTGTAAAAAAAAAAAAGAAAAAAAGAAATAAAACAAGAAAATCCTTTAAAAAATATATATTATCAAGTATTGTTAGCTGTTCTAGTTTAGTCAAAATACGATATTATTTTTGAGATGAGAAAATAATTTTTTATTTTTAGTCTTTAAATGTATCTGATGGTTTAAAATTTAAAATTGTTTGTCTTCTTTTGTCAGTTCTATTATAATATTTCAGCTGTGTGTGGATTGTAATTTTAAAGTAACGCGTATTTATTTTTTATAAAGTTAAGTTATCGGTGGATCATGTCAAATCAAAGTTCGCTAATTAATCTTGTAATTGTCACCAAAATTTTTGTTAAGATTATAAGATTTCTAAGCATATGCTTATTACAGTAAGACTTTTTCTGTTATATGGTTGAAATTGTACACTTGACTTGAGTCCAAGAAAGTTGGAGAGAGAGAGAGAGAGAGAGAATTCAGGCCAAGAAGATTTCTCACTAGAAAAGTTAGGCAACCCACAAAGAATTTTGCCATCTAGAAACAAAGTTTTCATTGAATATAAGTATAGACTGATTTATCATCAAAAATTACATCTCATACCTAAACATAACCTTTTAGCAGAGCTGGTAATGCATCTCCATTCCACATAAGTGGTGAGGGATTCAAATTCATCATACTTATTTTATAAACATATGTGGAGAGTTTTTTTATTTTATTTTATTTTATTTTATTATTATTTTATTATTTTTTAGGTTATGAGAGTAGTTATCTCACGTTATGAAAGTATATATCCAGGCCCACACATATATTGTTTAATCTCGGTAGGTCCCAACAGTTCTATTATAATAATTCTTGTAATACTTCAAAAAAAAAAAAAAAAACATGTTTTAAATGAATTTAATTGGATTATTTACTCTAATATTGTATGTATCCTCTAACAAATTAAAATTGAGTAGTTCTAGTAATCTACAAATAAAATTGTTAGGCTAGCTTCTTCTAATATAAATTCTCTTGAAAGATGAAAATTATAAAGGTTGGATCAATATTGACATTTCTAAAATTACAATTTAAAATCCATTTTGATCCCATTTGGCCTTAATGCATGGAATGAGTAGTAATTTCTTTCTTCTGAATATCTATTTCTCATAAACGATAGATATAGATCTAGTACTCCCACAAATATACCAAGAAAAAAACTCCACATATATACTGATATTACACAATGTGAGACTTGAACGTACCTCGTGTAAAAGAGAAAATACATATGACTTGAACTAAGAGATGTATGAGTTGCATGTAATTCAAGGATTATATACGGATAATATTGAAATTTATCCCAATGTAGAACTGAATTAATCCTAAACTATCACTTAATTCCAAATTATCTTCTGTCTATTTTATATTATAAAAAATATATATTTTATTATTCACTACTATTAACATCAACGAATAATTCTGTAAAATCAAAATAATTCAATATTAAAAAACAGACTAATTAATAAAAAATATATAAAAAAACAAAATATTTTCAAAGCAGACGAGTTTTCACATAATAAAGCCAAAAACAACGCCTAACGGAAATAGAGAAAATGTGTAAACACTGAACAGAGCAGCCACGGAACTTTAATTAATAAAAAAAACACAAAACACACACATTTTCAACTCACATGACCTCAACTTTTACACTCATGTGACGCTATTCTGCCCTCGATTTCCTCTTATATATACACCATCTTCTCCTTCAAAATCCACCTCACCTCTCTCTCTCTCTCTCTCTCTCTCTCTCTCTACACCATCTTCTCCTTCAAAACACCCCCCCTCCCTTCTCTCTCTCTCTCTCTATACACCATCTTCTCCTTCAAAATCCACCTCATCTCATCTCTCTCTCTCTCTATATATCTTTTTTTGATCTCATCAAGTTTGTAATCATCTAATTTAGCTAATGAAAATGGACACTGTAACTGCTGCAGCAAACTCTGGTTCATCTTCTCCTCCTCCGTCGTCTCCGTCTCCTTCTCCTCCGCAGCCCCAAGTGATTATAAGCCCTTGTGCTGCATGCAAGATTCTCAGAAGAAGATGTGCTGAGAAATGTGTTTTGGCTCCTTATTTCCCTCCCACTGAACCTTCCAAGTTCACCATTGCTCACCGAGTTTTCGGCGCTAGCAATATCATCAAGTTTCTTCAGGTACGTATGTACGTACATATCGTAAATACTAGCTAGTTCAACCGGTAAAGTCTCGTTAACATGTATAGTTGAGCTTGCTTTTGAAAAACTAATTAACGTAAAGTTAATTTATAATTAATACAACTTCCTTCAATTCAATTCTAAATATTTTGAAAAAAAAATAAATAAAGAATAAAAGAAAAACACACAAAGATGAGAATTAGAGATTTAGAGGGTCAGTTTGATTTTGCAGAGAATAATAGCATAGCACTAACATCATGTGATAGACAGCAAGGAATGAGCTTGAAGATAAGTGGGGACTCATGCATGAGTCATCACATTTATGAGCTGATTGATGTCTCTCCAAAATATTATATATTTTGTCTATTTTTGATCAATTGAATTTGTATAAAATGTGAAACATTATCTTGAGAGGAGCAGTGAGTGGGGGTGTCGTGGGCTGCTGGGAATCCAAAGAAAATGACTTGCACATTCAAAATGTGTACGCAGACACACTGTGTGTGTGCAGCAGATGCAACTGCTGCATATTCAACTGCTGCTTGTTTGTTTCCAAAAAATTGTGCACACTTTGAAAAGTAGTAGCCTATCAGAAAAAAAAAATGTTCACACAAAGTGGAATAAATACCAACTTTTCATGCCCACTAATATAAAATCAAAATTCAAATCCTTGTTCACACTGTGAAATCTTTCTGATGATAATTTTCTCTGGTTTAGGTTAGAAATATTGGATTCTGTTTTTTTTTTTTTTTCAACTTTTTCACTGTTTCTACTTTCTAGTCCTCCATAAACATTCCATTTGTACTTTTCTCTAGTAAAAAAAAATCCGAACTGAGGTGTACTTATAAATTTTAATCGATTAATTAATTGACGATGATTGAATAATATTAATTACAGGAACTTCCAGAATCTCAAAGGGCAGATGCAGTGAGCAGCATGGTTTATGAGGCCAGTGCGAGGATCCGAGACCCGGTTTACGGCTGCGCCGGAGCCATTTGCCAGCTCCAGAAGCAAGTTAACGAGCTGCAGGCACAACTAGCCAAAGCACAGGCTGAGGTTGTCAACGTGCAATGCCAACAAGCCAATCTCGCGGCTTTGCTTTGCATGGAAATGGCAAAGTCGCCGTCGTCTACGTCAACGTCGTCTCCTCTGCAGCAACCGAACAGCCCACAATCTGTCGACAATTTCATCACCAGCCCACAAAGCTCACCGGAAAATCCCAACTGCTTCTTCGACGACAACAACTTAGGAATATCACTCTGGGAGCCTCTCTGGACTTGATCAAATCACATATATATATATATATGTTAGAATTGTAAACTCTGATGAAATTCTCCTAACTCAAAGCAAAAATGAGAAGGAGAATTGAAGTTGAAGGAAAATTAAAAACTAGCTAGATTTTAATTAATAAATTTTAACTTATTAGTTGGAAATGTTATATAGATAATTATAAGGTGCATGCGGGATCAGACTAAATTTGTAACGTTACGAAGTTAAATCTTGAAATGTTCGGAATCCCGTACCAGATTATATAGGAGGAAAATGAATGTAAGTTAGGATCTAATTAATCTTCTTTGTTTAAAGCTACAGGCGAAGTAGATTAGTATAGATCTTTTTTTTCTTTTTTATTTTCCTTCGAGAAAATATTCTCTGCACTGTTTTGTGGAGAAAGAGAGGGTTTCTTTCTTTCTTCTTCTTCTTCTTCTTCTTTTATATATTATTAGTATTTCAAGTCCAACTTTTAAGCTTATTATTGAATCTGAAATCAAATTAACTACTTTTTGGTCACCTACTATCATTACTTACAATTGATGTTTCATGATAAAAAAAATTCCATGTCAAAAGCACTTTTGACCATCTCCTGCTTTTGGAATTGCCATGGAGACCATGAACATTAATTCAGATCCTCCCCCAAAATAGTAATTAAACAGAGATTTCAGAATCATATACTGATTGGGTCAAGATTTGTTGAGACCTAACAAAATTAACCACTATAAAGTATAAACACGATATGAATTTTTGTTGCAAATTGGGTTAGGGTTTATCGGGTCCAAAACTCAACAAGATTAAACACTATAAATAAACATGATCTAATCTTTTGTCATAACCACTTTGTTAAGGGTATATGTAATGATTCTGGTTTTCAAGGACATTATTATAAAAGAAATATCATATTGCCACGAACATTACACGTGTATATGTTTATCTTTAATGAAGTTATTGTTTCCAAATAATGATGATGCTAAATTGATAATTGTCTCGGTCACCAAACGCGTATAAATATAATTCAAGTAATTTCATGTGCATCTCACGTGACACGCGAGTGACAGACAAAAATCTCGCTCAACCAACATGCCATTATTTTCCATGCTTGAAACGGGAAGTCGGGAACACAATGTCGTATGTGTATTTTTTTTGACTCATATTTGCAGAATCGATAAAAAAAAATTAATAAAAAAAAAAACATCCTATAGTACTTCAACCAAACCCAATTAAAAATAAAAAATAAATAAAAATAAGGTTTCTTATAAGTCAATGATAGAGAAATCTCTATTGATTTAATTAAAGTTGGAAAATTTTCAATAACTTCCTTTAAGATTTAACTAAAAATTCTGTAAATCTCATAGTTAGGGGTAGCGCTTTTTTTTTTTTTATAATTTTTTTTTTATTTTATTTTATTATTATTTTTTTTAAGACTGAAGAGTCCTGAATTTTATTGAAAACTGAATAGTAACTGAAACTTGAATCTGAATAACATGTTTGTTTTTTTTATTTTTATCACATCTTAATAGAATGTCAACTTTATTATTTTTTAAATATAAAATGGTTTAAAAATAAGTAATTTGACATGTATACCCTTTGTCACTATTAATTGTTATATGTTTTCATTTTATATGATACAGACAACTAAATAAAAATAATTTAACAAATTTTAAACCATTTTTATATAATAATTGCAATATATTATTCATGATTAAGACATGATAAATAATTGATTTTAAAAAATAGGATAAATAACAATAAATTAGAAATGGTTTTGATTTAAAAATAAAAATAAAATTAAAGGTTCAACGATGATGTTAAAAGTTACAATGTGTTTAATGTTTTTTTTTTTTTTTTTTTTTTTTTTTATAGATGTTTATCATAAGTAATGGGTTAAAAGAAATAAATTTGTATAATATAAAATTATGATAAAATTGGAAATATGTTATCTTTGTTAGGATAATCTTGGAAGAAGATATATTAAATGCAATCAAGTTATTTGGAATTAAGTTAAAAATCAGGATTTCTTACTTTTTATTTTAAGTTGTTTTTTGGTATTTTTAAGTTGTTTGACCACTTAAAAAAAAAACAAACAAACAACTTAATAATTTCAATCCAAAACCATTAAGTTTTAAGTGAGAAAAACAAACGACCTCTTAGTGTATTATGACCCTAAATGGATATACAAAAAAATTTCTGTAAAATTATGAAAATTATGAGGAGTGGCGACTGAAATTTATTTGTTAAATTTTTACTTTGATACGAAGATTGTCTAGAAATTAGGTCTGACAATTCCGACACAACACGATTAATTTTTTATTCAATTCAACACGATTCATTTATTAAATGGGTTACACTTAACTAATTCATTTATATATGGTAAATTGCAATTGTGCCCTTAATTAATTTAAAATTGTAAAGTTAACCTTTGTACAAATTACCATGTCAACTCGCAACCCGTTAAGCTGAAGCTAAAATAGCCCGTTAATTAAACGAGTTAAACATGTTTATACAATTATGAACCCAAATCCGATTATCTGCTTCATTTCAGGTTTGAGAACCGTTATCCAAATTGCTAGCCGAGTAGAAATGGTGAACCTAACGATCCCATAATGGCTGTAGATAGAGATGTACATTTGGGGAATGAAGATGGATCCATCCCCCCCCCCCAAATACAAAATAAAATTCATTAGTGCATTTTATATAAAATGTGTATATGTACTTAGGGAGTTAGGGTTTTCAAAGAATAAAAAAAAATCAAATAAAAATATATATTATAATTATATTTATATATGTTTTGGGAAAATGGGGATGGGGAGGGGTCCCCCCATCCCCATTTCAATTTGGGGATGATTCCACCCCCCCCCCCAAAAAAAAAAAAAAAAAATCCCTCTTCCCCATTTTCCCCCCTGAAAAAAATTCCTAAATAGGAATGGGGACGTGGGGATTTGGAGCCCGGGTAAAAAACATGCATCTCTAGTTGTAGAATCGAATTATGGTCTTAATTTTGGACAAGAGGCAGGCATGATAAATTCAAGTGGGGTGTAAAGATTGCTGCAGGAAGACTAGGTAGCAGAGTAAATTAATCAAATGATTATGAGAAAATTAATCAAATGATGGCTTTTCCACTATTGATGATGTGTGCGTTTAAAACTAGTCGTGACTAATTGGAACATATAATGTGATGTATATATAACTAGACAGACAATGAATGATAACTGATTTTCTTTTAGTCAAAAAGAAATAATAATTATTAGGAAATATAAGAGCCACATCATTTGTGGTATTCATCTACATTAATAATATCTATCATGAGAAAATAAAAGATTATTTCTATTATTCATGATAACGTAATGTTAATTCTTTTCTTGGTGTATTCCTACGGTGCTTAAATTTATGTTTATTCAGTTCTACAATGTCTTAGGTTCAAACGAAATTATAGGTAGTATATATATACAATTTTTCTATTGTCAGTTCGTCCTGATATATAAGAACGTGGACCATTAGATTTACATACTTTGACTCAAAGTGACACTTGTCAAAACTTCTTTATAATCTAGTTAATATTCTTCGTTTTGATATATTATATATAATGACGAACTGATAGCAGAAGAGTGTATATATATATTGACATTTCAATTAGTAAAAATATTAGTTCTATTATATCTAATTAAAGATAAAACTCTAGATGACTTTTGTGTCGACCCAATTGTGATAAATACTCATCTAATAATTAATCATGTGATTAGAATCTTCATTAGAAGATCACTCAGAACACACGACCTTAACCTTGTTAAATTCGTATGTATGTACATGCAGAAATTACTTATTTAAAGTCGTGTTTGTGTCCATTCGAAGATAATCGTTTCATTAATTACGTCAACAACCTCCAACACCCTAAATTCATCTCTTTCTTAACATGTTCATCGGTTCATGGACTGTACGTAGATAAATCTGGCATCGGTATTTTTAGGATTGTTAAAAGGTAATGTAAACTCATTAATTTCATTACTCTTATTACTTGGTGAAGATTCAACATTTGGTCTCTCTTTTCCTTTTAGAGAGAAAAAAAAAATTTCATTCCTCCATATGAGTCCCCACATTCCCCAAACAATATCTCTTTCATTTTCCCGGAAAATTTCCAAGGTAAAGAAAAATAAAAAAACAAAGACATGACATGCTAAAAAATGTCCTTTAGCTAGCTAGTACGAAACCCTTGAATTGCAAGTTTTCCACAAATTAAACTTCTCTTCCTAAATGATTACAAAAAATTATTCGCGACACGCAAGTAGTTAAAGATGTCTATCGCTTAATTATATGAGCTTTAATGGAATCATTTTCTTCTACATGAATGATGGAGATGATGACAATTAATTCTAGTACTTAATCTGATCATAAACTTGAATTTTTTGTTTAATTGTATACATAGATAGTCAAGATTAACAATATTAGGTCATTTTAATAATGGAAGGAACTGGATCATATATATATATATAATAATTTCTACATTATTGGCTGTAACTACTGTTAGGTTGATTGAACTTAAAATTATAATTATAATTATAAGAGGTTACCTAACCAAAATTATTAGTGTAAAATGTGACAAGATATCAGTAGGTGTGATAGAAAATATGTTTGGATACAAGAGAATGAAAAGACAATTGATCACCATCATCTTAATTTCCTGCTTGATTAAAAAGCATATTAAAGGATTAGACAAATTAATTAATTCTCTCGTATTCGATCGTCAAGGTTTACAACAAAAAAATAAAAAATAAAATAAATAAATAAATAAAAAATAAATGTTAGTGTCCATACTTTAAATATATTTGGAATCTAAAAATGAACTAGGGTAGGCGATAGGCGTATAGAGATTATCGTATTACTTGTTTTGGATCAATTCTCATATTCACACAAGAATATTATGAACCACAACTACTGTATATGTGCATAAACACTATAAACTATATATCAAGGTTCCAATGGGAACCAAGACATTGTATTTGAAAACACATGAAAACAAACCCTCTTAAATTCTAGTGGAAAATCAATTATATATATAATATAATATGTATAGAAATATTCAAATCACTACGTACTGATATAACTTCATCATCAGGATATTGAATGTGAACTACTGGTTTTACATGTTTTGGCTCAAGTGTGTATGTATTTGTCAAAACTAATGGCTCATATTTAATATCCTCGTGAAGTTATATCAGTGCGTACTAACTAGATCGGAACTGCATATATGTATGTATGATACCTATGCAACTCTACATATGTCAAACCAATATTTACACTTGAAACCAGTTAGAGCAGCGCAGACGCGCAGTCTTTTGAAACCCAGCTACAATTCACTTTCTCCATTCTCACTATAGTAATGCACCCAACATGGGTGCAATATTAGAAAAGATAAAAACTGCACGTAATTTGATCTCATTATCGAAGATTCCCCAAAAAAGAAGAAAAAATGTTTATAACTTTATTATAATGTTGACTGTAATTGGTTACAGCTTTTGTTAAGTAAAGATAAGTACGCGGTCGTGTGTTTGTGTGGTGATCATCGATCGGTTGACAGGCGATTTGAGGGACATGCATGATCTCTAAAGTTGACGAAGTGGGTTTGCTTTTATGGACATGTACACGATCGAACGCGCAAATAATCATCATGTGAGTACTAGTTTTTGTTTCTTTGTTTGTCTGTCTGATTAATTACCTCTTATATAAATATATATATATATATTTATATATGGATATCTGTGATTGATTGATTGGTAAAAAGTTTTCTTTATTTAAGGTTGAAATTCTTCTTTAAATGGTGAACTTTTTGATAGTATCCGTGGTAAAAAAAGAAAAAAAGAAAAGGAAAAAAAAAAAGATGATGTGATCATGTGTAAAAGAAGAATTATGAGGTGGACTTTAATGAAGTATTTGTCAAAGGGTAATATTTGGAGGTTTTGTCACCTTTAATTAGTTAGCTTTTAATCAGAATTTATGCCATGTTATTAGTTCCTTTTTAAAAAATAAATTATTAGCCATGTTATTAGTTTCATCACAGTGAATTGATGTATATCTAAAATAAGTATCTAATTGATGAGATGAGATTTGTCCGATAGTAAAGTACCTCTTACACCTACACCACAATGTTGCCGGTTTAAGTCATTCCCTTAAAAAAAACCCTTTTTTGTAATTGTGTAATATGATAAAAGAAAATATAAAAAACAAGTCTCTAATTAGGACTAGTCCTTTTTTTTTTTTTTTGGGGTTCACTAATTATGATAATCAATAAAAAGTGCTATAAAATTGATTATAAAATTTAATAATCACTAGAAAGTGTTATAAATCTGATTATCGTACTTGAAATAATCTGGTAAAAAAATAGGTAAGTACTAACCAGAGAAAAACCCTTTATTAACGTAGAACAACACAAAAATAGAATAAGTTCTGGGGAAGTAATGCTAGGCTTCCTAATTATATTTTTCTAAAAAACTTATAAAATCATGTTGGCATGTGAGTTATTAACATTACATCTCTCACCAAATAAACTCATGATTTACAAGATGTTGACAACTCACGTACTAACATATTTGGGAAGTTTTTTGTGAAAAATTTAGGAAGCCTATCATTACACTCATCCTTGGGTAACAAGACAACACACATAGATGATAGGTGCATTTTCCTAATTTATACAAAGTATGTCGTAGCATATTATAACAATTCATTTTAAATAGGTAACAAATTAATAACAAGTTGCAAAAGTAGAATGTTACATTTATGACGTAATTAATAACAAGTTTATTTTTGAATTATTACATTTACAACTAGATCAGACACCAATAGGGAGAAAACTCCCTACACATGCTTATAAAATGTGTATGATGAGATTTAAAGTTCGAACTCTTTACCACCAGGTGTGGAAGAGAGGTGCACTAACATCTCTAAGATGAGATGATGTGTAAATAATAAGAAGTTTACGGTAAGTATCATAAGGAAACATATATATGTAACACGGGTAACATAAATATGTAACTATCCTTAAAAAAAAAAATGTATGTAACATAGTAGGTAACAAATGTGAAAAAGTTTGATTCAATAACCTTACCGCGAATCAACAAATCAACAAAATAATATGTTCACGTGACAACTAATTAATCTTTTATAACCGTTTTAAGGTCTAAGGTCCCTTGCCTTGGTAGATAGAGATTCAATCCACCAAGGTTCAAGCTAGCTTGTATATATATATATTATCTTATATTTTTGTCCATAAAAACACATAGTGTGGGGCGACATCTTCCGATGTTGGGACATGGGAGTCGATCGATATTTTTCGATTATGGAAATAGATACCTAAACACTATATTTCGATAGATTTTGATGATAGTCCTCTAACCCGTCTGGTGTCAGGTTAAAAAATAAAAAAAATCAATAAAAATTAAGTACTAATTTGAAGGTGGCTAGGTTAAGGAAAATCAACCTGGACTGTTAATTACTATCAACATCAGAAAGTGTGAATTCTCATAGATTATTAGGCAACTAATTAATTGCAAACATCATAATTTGTAGTTCGTTTTTGGTTAATTCAACTTCAATTACTCCTAGCTAGACTAAAATCCTTTTTCCAAATTGCTTTTACATATATTTTTAACAATTATAAGTAATTCAAGTTGTAGGGTAATAGATATAACTCGAATCTACAACTTCAATAATGTGGGTGTGAGAAACGTGAGTCAATCTCCTCTCGTCACAAAATACTTTTATAGGCGGCACCATATATAGAACAAAATCATCTTTGGCATCAACCTTGTTTTGGCATTTTCCGAGTCCGAGCCATTGCATTTGAAAGGAAAACCGATAAAGTTAGCTATTCAATTTGGACAATTAATTTGATTGTTAAAGAATTTTCAAAACAAAGATGAGTAGAAATCTTACTTTTCTTTCTAATATTTTATAATTGTTTATATTAATTTTCCAAGGAGACCAAAGGGATAAGGATAAGCATTAGTTTTTTTTTTTTTTTTTTGAAAAAAAAACCCTTACCTTATGTACTTTTATTTTATCCTCCTTTGTACGGGGTGGGTCTAGAACACCAAACAATTTTCATCAGTCAATTAAGGCAGTGTCAAACCTGCATAGAAAATAATAATAATAATTTTCGGCCAAAGAAAAATATCTAAATACCTACAAATTATAATGATTTCTAAAAACTTATTCAACAAAATTTAAAATTAAGGCAATCTCCATTAAAAAATTCAATTGCACATCCTTTTGAGTACCTTTTTAACTCAAGTGGTATACACACCTGCTTTCAAATTTGCGCAGGGGTTAAGTCCCACGATACTCATTTTATAAGTATGTTATGAGTCTTCTTTTTAATATTATAAAAGTATATGTTCAGATTGTATATGTAATACTTGATTTCGATAGGTCCAAATATATCTCTAACTCATGCACTGTTCAATATCGATCGGTTTTGCCAAACTCTTGACCCGTTGAATGTCAAATATATATATATATATTTTTTTTTTCTAAATGAGATAAGTATTAAGTTATCTTCTCTCAAATCTAAAAACAATAGATATCAATTACTAAAAATCTTTGAAAAATTATGTCAACAAAAAAACCTTTGAAAATTAAAACCAGCCACCAAATTCAACCGTGTTGAAACCTAACGGTATGAGAATCTTCAAAATAGTCAACTAGTCTAAGTAAAATTTTCCATGTGGTTATTTTTTTATATTAATATAGCTCGTTTATTAGGTGATGGAAGTTGGAAAACAAGAACATTAGGACACAAAACAAAACTGAACTGACACTTGATGGTTTATCTTTATCTTACAATTTTAAGACTTTTACAATTCAACCGTGCTTGGTTTTCCTCATTTGCAATAGTTGTGTCTTGTGTGAGTCACACTCTATTACATGGGAATATGGGATTGTGTTTGAATTTGTTTCTCATGAAGAAGAGTTTTCAAAACATAAATACTTTTTTTTTTTTTTCAGTATTTGATTTAAATTTTGTGTTTCTAGAAATCGTTTTTGTTTGTCTTAACTGACCACTATACAACAAATACATAGTATTTGATTATTAAACAGAGATGATCAGATGTTATGTCAACAAAAAAGAAAAGGATGAGATGCGTAATATACTTCAAATCGACAAAAGTTGAGTAGGCTCAGTATTAAGTCATTCAAACGTCCACGTATTAAGGTCGTGAGTTCAAGTAGAAAAAAATACCCTTTGAACAAGAAACCGAAAACATGTCAACATTAATATTTTCACTATAATTATATGTAAATTTTGTTTAGATATATAAAATTAAATGAATATTTAACGAATTTAAGAAAACTCATGACTGAATAATGATAACCTAGTTCAATAGGCCATGCTATTATACAAAATTGATTACAGTACAAAGTATCAAATTTTGATTATATTAGAATTTAATGATTAAAAGGAAAACAACACTTTTAAAAGTTTGTACCCTACAATATTATAATTGTGCGCATCTCTCATTCCATGTCTGTAGCTACTGGGTTTCTCTCCAATGTTATAAGAGTAGATATCTAAATCATATGTATAATGTTTGATCTTAACAGATCTTGACGAATGGATAAAATTTCAAAATTCACAAATTACCCATCAACTATACCATTCTTGTATAGTAGTTAAACCGAGTTCGATGACACAACTTCAAAAACCAAGTTCTATCTTGAATGTCAAGAATATCCATTACTAAATTAAATGAACAAGATGTGGGTGACCAGGGTCAATGGGCATGGGCTGATCTTCAGTTGGGCCACAATCCACCTTTTACTGGTATCAAACAATCAATTTTCTGAACTAACACAATCACTTTTCAATATGTTGTTTGAATAAATCACTTACGAGCATAATAAGTAATAAAGAACAGCAGAAAGACACAATCGAATGAAAAGCTAATGGCAAACAAACCACACCACGACAAATTCAATTTTTGTGATTAACCGATATGGCTATATCTACGGAGGTAACCGATTTAATTAAATATAAAAATAACAAGATACAAGAGATTACTAAATAATTTTAACAATATGGCCATTGTTTTTGTCGAATAAAATGAAAAACATGGGGCAGCCCAATCATCTTCGGCCGATATGGTACAAGCCTAATAATAGGTTTAATGAACTGAGAATTTAAGGCTTGTTTGGTTCTATGGGCCTGTTTATTAATGACTCAAGTTAAAAATATATCTAGCCCATTTCTTATTTTATTTATTTTTTTCAACTAAGCAAGAAATTTAAAAGAGTGATAATATTTACATCCCTTGAAAACTGTATGTACACCCCAAATTAGTATGTTTTTAAAAATACAATAATACCCTTAAATAAAATTACTAAGAGAACTAATTGTTTGTTAGTACACTCGTCAATAATTATTAATTAGTTTCCTATTTTAATCTTTTATATATATATTTTTCCTATTAATGGTTTGATATTAACATATATCATAAAAACTCTTTCCATTTTAATAAACCCTAGATTCTCTTTTAAATATATTTTCAATCTCTTTTAAGGAAATACAAATTGATTGCTAAGTATGGAAGATGAATCAAAATCATGAGACAAATTTGGTTGTGAAAAAGTAAAGTTTTAAATTAATTTTTATTAGAAGAACAAAATCATTATGTATATAAGCAGACTTTTAAATTAAATATATTACCTATATATTTTTATTTATTTCAAGCAAACTTTAGACTTTTATTTATTTATTTATCAATATTATATGTTCTTTCTTTTTTTTTAAAAAAATATTATATGTTCTTCAATTTCATCAAACATCTATCTCTTTTTTTTTTTTTTTTTGAAATATCATTTAACACCTATCTACTTCCACATTGATTGGGTCATGACATAAATCTTGCATTCCTACAACTCTTTCAAACAGAAAGAGGTTCTCCAATAATAAAAAAAATCTTAAATTGGATTTTTAATGAAAAATGGAGTTTGATTTTGAAAAAAACCAAGAAGAGAAAAGAAGTAGGGAAGAGAAATAATAGTAAGAGAATTAATGGTAACAAATTTTTTTTGAAATAATAATAAAGTTGATTAAATAACATAATAATATTCATAGGTGATGTGTACTTACAAAAATATAATATAGTATAATTAAAGAAAGGGTATTTTTGGCATTAAGCGGGGTTTATTTACAAATCAAAGATTTTTTAAAAATTCTGATGGGTGTGATTACGAAATGGGCGTATATATAGTTTTTAAGGGGTATCATTATCGCCACTCAATTTTAAGGATCAGGATCAGGATCCTCTACTATACTAATCTTTTTCCTGATCTAAAACACTTGAGAATAGGACTTTTGATAATTCCATTTCTACACTCGGTATATCCCCGTTTTACCTATCATTTGCTTTCGTTTTCCGAGTAAAACCAGTTTATTTAATGTTTAAACAAGCTTGTGCATGTTTCTAGGCTTCTCAGGGCTTTATTGTTGAGAAAAGAGGAAATTGGAGGCAAAACGACATTTCGGAAGACAAGAAGAGAAGACGAGCGCTGTACAGGTCGCTCTACGTACAGCGCAAACAAGGGCGATTTAGGGATAGAGGTTGGGCGCTGTACGTACAGCGCCCATCGTGCAAAAACAACTTCAGAGGATTGGCACTGTACATGCACTATACATAAATGCTCTACGTACAATGCCCATCCTGCCAAAGCAACATTAGCGGATCGGCGTTGTACAGACGCTATATAGAAGCGTTCTACGTACAACGCCCACACCGACACATCAGCCATTTTCCTAGGGTTCCATGCCCTAATTTCATACATTATAAATACCTCCCTTCAGCTTCATTTGAGACACCTCTTGCACGACCATTGAGCTCCAAACTGACACCTCTTGCACGACCATTGAGCTCCAAACTACTCCCATAACACTTCAAACCTTCTAAGATCAAATCTTTCACTAAATCACCCAAACCTCCATCAAATCACCATCTAAGCCCAAATCCCACTTCACTATCTCATTTCCTTACCTAGACCCACCATAAAAATTCCACATTGGAGCACAAGAAGTCAAGGAGAGAAGAAGCCTAGCACAATCCAAGCAAGAGATGAGGAGTTCTTCACTTAGTTTACTCTAATCCTTTCTCTCTTTACATTTATTTGTCTTTATTTATGGCTTGTACTCATTTCAGATATTTTGTAGCCATTTATTGTATCATAAACTAAACATCATTGGCTAAGGCCAAGATGAAGCCTTTTCCATGAATAATTAACAAAGGCCATCATTTTATCACTATTGCTTGTGTTGTATACACTTATTTCATGTTCTTAATTGTTATTGAATGTCTAGCTAGCATTTGGTAATTATTTGGTTGTTGTGTGAAGCACCAAGAGGAGAAGCACATAACGTGCTTAATGAAATGTGTGATAGAAGTTGGTAAGATATAGATATCCGATGCTAGCTTTTAGGATTCAATTGTGAACCACAAAACTTAATGAATTTGTATGTAGTTTGGATAACCATTGAGAAATATGTTGTTAGTGCATATGAATTTTTTCTTTATCACTTGAGAGAGGTTAGAGACTAATTAAGGGTGTCATGAATCTACACACACACCTGCATACTTTATTTCAATGATGTGCCTAAAATTAATGAGAATTTGATAGGTGGATTCAAAGGTCTTAGCCTAATTTCCCATAAATATTAAAATCACTTGCTTGTGTTTGGCTTTGCTTGAGTTTATTTGCTTGTTTAGTTTCATTAATTGCATTCTAGTTGTTTAATTTAGTTAAATTTGGGTAGTGAAATTTCAATCTTTGCTTGTCTAAATAGTAGTTAATCAATCAATTGTGGTAATCAATACATCAATCCTTGTGGAACGAATTCTATTAATCATTGTGTTATTCCTTCGGCTCCGTACTATTGCGGGTGCTTATTTAGGAGTGGTCAATTTTTGGCGCCTCTACCGGGGATTGAGCGGTTTATTGATATCACTACTAGTTGATTCATTACTAATTTATAATTTTTTTTTTTACTTTGTGTTTATAGCCGGTTGCTCTTGTATGCATCATAGTACAAAGAGTAACAACTTACATGATTTGAGCTTCAATCCGGATATAGAGGTGACGGCCTGAAGAAATAAAAGGAACCGAAGACTAGCCATGGGGGATAATTTTAATCAAAATCCAATATCATCCGTAGCCCGAGAGGGGCTACATGCAAAATGAGCAAATCAGGGAGGATGAAAGAGTCATGATGGACTATGTCATGCCAAGGGTGAATTAAAACTTGTTACCCATCCAACTCCCAACAATAAATGCCAACAACTTCGAAATCAAGTCCCATGTCTTTCAACATTTGGCGATGATAGGGCTATTTGGTGGTAAGCCGACGGATGATCCAAACGAGCATTTGAGGAACTTTGACCAAATTTGCTCAACATTCAAGGTCAATAGGGCTTCGGATGATGTAATTTGGCTAAGGGTTTTCCCCTTTTCATTGAAGGACTGAGCTAAGACTTGGTATGATACTTTTGCACCAAGGTTGATCGCCTAGTGGGATGTGTTGGCCCAAGCCTTCCTTAGAAAATAATTCCCTCCTGAAAGGACAACTCAATTAATGAACAAGATTCATGAATTTTACCAATTTGAGACAGAATCTTTGTATGAAGCTTGGGAGAGATATAAGGAGTTGCTAAGAAAATGCCCGTGCCATGGAATGCCGATGTGGTCAATTGTGGACAATTTTTATTGGGGAATGAACTTGTCCACACGCGTCCACACGCCAATTTGCGGATGCTTCGGCGGGAGGCTCTTTGATGAACAAGTCTATGGATGTGGCGTATGATTTGATTGAAGACATGTCCGTTGCAAATTGTCATTGGAGTAGCGATAGGAAGACGCCGAAGACAGCACCCGGTATGTTAGATGTTGATCAAGTGACGGCAACGCAAGTACAAATTAATGCCTTGACAAGACAAGCGAACAACATGTGGGCAAGCTTTAGTATGGCCCAAGTGAAAATGTTGAGTTGTGATTTATGCTTGGGTCTCATGAGAGTGTGGATTGTTAAGCGGGGAACCCATTTACTTCCGGATCTTCAAAGCAAGTTTCTTTTGTGAATTACAATAAGAACTTCAACAACCAACCAAGACCTCAAAATAATCCCATCTACTCCAACACCTACAAACCCCTTTGGAGAAATCACCCAAATTTCTCATATAAAAACAACCAAAATACCCATCAACCCGAAGCCAACCTTAAACCACCCGGATTTAACCAATCACAACAAGCATTTCCTAACCAACAAGCCCAATTCCAAAATCAAGCTGAGAGAAAGTCTACAATTGAAGAAATGTTCTCTAAGTACATGGGCAAGCTCGATGTTCGTATGGAGACTCAAGACTTGGCTTTGAGGAAGCTAGACACCAAGGTTGATCAACTTGCACAACATTCATAAGCCGCAATTCAAAACCTTGAAGTGCAAATTGGTGCTAGGGGGTCTCAAGCTCGCCAACAAGGGACAATGCCAAGTGACACGGTGATAAACCTTAAGGAACAATGCAAAGCAATTTCTCTAAGGAGCAGGAGAAAGGTGGAGCAACCAAACGAAGTTGGCAAAAAGAAGGAATACATGAGTGATGAAGAGGCGATTGAAAAATAAGTTGCTGAGGAGGAGCATGTTGAGAAGGACAAGGTAGAAGATAGCCCATCCAAGTTGTCTTGTGAGCCACCACCCCCACCACAAGTCAAGGCATATGTGCCTCCAATATCATACCCCCAAAGGTTGAGGAAACACAAGGATGCCCATCAATTTGCAAAGTTCTTGGAGGTTTTTAATAAGCTCCACATCAACATACCATTTGCCGAAGCCCTAGTGCAAATGCCCACTTATGTCAAGTTCTTTAAGGACTTGCTTTCCAACAAACGGAAGCTTGAAGAGTTTGAAAGCTCTCTCCTAAGTTGAAGGACCCGGGCAAATTTACAATACCATGCACCATTGGAACCTTAGAATTTAGCAAAGCCTTGATCGATTCGGGGGCAAGCATAAACTTGATGCCTTACTTGGTGTTCAAGAAGCTAAATGTTGGGGAAGTGAAGCCCACACATATCACTCTCCAATTGGCGGACCGGTCAATCAAATATCCTAGAGGCATGATGGAAGATGTGCTAATGAATATGGATAACGCATACTTTCCAGTGGATTTCATCATTTTGGAGATGGAGGAGGATGTAGAGATACTTCTTCTCTTAGGAAGGCCATTTTTTAAGACTGCGGGTGTTTTAATTGATGTAAGAGATGAGAAGATGACTTTGAGAGTTGTTGACGAGCAAGTGGTGTTTGATATGTCCAAGGAAACCAAAATGCCATTGAATGAGGACGATTGTTTTAGGATGGAAGTAGTTAAGCCCATAATACAAGAATACTTGAGAAAGGAGAACCCCAAGGAGCCACTTGAAGCGTGTATAATGTATGGAGTGGTGGAGGAGGATGAAAACTTGGAAATTGAAGAATGTGCCAAATAACTCAACTCTCTACCCTTGAGGACACTTAGGGGAAGATTTCACTTTGAAGAACTTAGTGTGGGAAAGCCAAAACTCTCACCATCTATTGAGAAGCCTCATACTCTAGAACTCAAGCAATTACCGTCTCACTTGCGGTATGCATTTTTAGGAGAATCATCAACTTTACCGGTGATCATTTCGGTAAGCTTGTCCAAGATTGAAAAGGATAAGCTACTAAGGGTGTTAAAAGATCATAAGAGAGCAATTGGTTGGTTAATTTCGGATATCAAAGGACTATGCCCTTCAATTTGTATGCACAAGATTAGAATGAAGGATGAGTTCAAGCCGATGGTTGAGCATCAAAGGAGACTTAACCCAAACATGAAAGAAGTGGTGAAAGCGTAAGTTATGAACTTTTAGATGCGGGAAGCATCTATGCCATTTCGGATAGCCCATGGGTAAGCCCCGTGCAAGTGGTTCCAAAGTAGGGGGGAATAACGGTAGTTCCGAATGAAAATAATGAGTTAATCCCACAAAGGACCGTCACCGGATGGAGAGTTTGTATCAACTATTGAAAATTGAACAATGCTACAAGAAAATATCACTTTCCTTTGCCCTTCATCGATCAAATGTTGGAAAGACTTACGGGTCATGAGTACTATTGCCTTCTAGATAGATATTCGGGATACAACCAAATCCCGATCGACCCCGAAGATTAAGAAAAAATCACCTTCACTTGTCCTTACGGAACTTTTGCTTATAGGAGGATGCCATTCGGGCTATGCAACGCCCCGGCCACTTTTCAAAGATGTATGATGGCAATATTTTTTGACATGGTGGAGAAATTTATAGAAGTTTTTATGGATGACTTCTTGATTTTTGGATCTTCTTTTGATGGGTGCTTAATAAATTTGGGGATGGTTCTCAAGAGGTGTGAGGAGACCAACTTGGCGCTAAATTGGGAAAAATGCCACTTTATGGTGAATGAGGGCATTGTACTTGAACATCTGATCTCTTCTCAAGGCATCGAAGTAGATAGAGCAAAGATAGAGGTGATTGAGAAATTACCACCTCCAATTTCAATCAAGGGAGTTAGGAGCTTCTTGGGACATGTCGGTTTTTATCGGTGCTTTATTAAAGACTTCTCCAAGATCACCAAACCATTGTGTGCATGTCCCATTTGTTTTTGATGAACAGTGTCTCCATGCTTTTGAGACATTGAAGAAAGAGTTGACATCCACTCCTATCATATTGACACCGGATTGGGAACTTCCCTTTGAGCTTATGTGTGATGCAAGCGACTATACGGTTAGAGCGGTATTGGGGTAAAAGGAGAACAAGAGGCTACATGTGAATTACTATGCTAGCCAAACTCTAAATGATGCCCAAATCAACTATGCTACAACCGAAAAGGAACTTCTAGCAATTGTGTTTGCATTTGACAAGTTTAGGTCCTACTTGGTGGGTTCCAAGGTGATCGTCTACACGGGCCATGCCACCATTAAGTACTTGTTAGCAAAAAAGGATGCCAAACCATGGTTAATCTGGTGGATTCTCCTCTTACAAGAGTTCAATTTAGAGATAAAAGACAAGAAAGGATTCGAGAACCTTGTGGCGGATCACCTCTCAAGGCTAGAGAGGAATGAGAGGAATGAGGTGCAAGTGGCAATAAATGAAACATTCCCGAATGAGTAACTACTAGTGGTCCAAGACTTGATGACTCCTTGGTTTATCGATTTCGTAAATTTCCTTGCAAGTGAAATCGTGCCGGTGGAGATGAATTTCCACCAAAAGAAAAAATTCCTCTCGGATGCAAAGTCATACTTGTAGGATGAACCACTCCTATTTCGGATTTGTAGTGATGGTCTCATTAGAAGATGTGTACCCGAGGAAGAGATGAGGGATATCATATTGCATTGCCACTCTTAGGAGAGCGGAGGACACTTTGGAGCAATTAAAACCTCAAGGAAAGTCCTCTAATCGGGATTCTATTGGCCTACACTTTTTCGAGATGCAAGAAGCTTTGTGGATGCATGTGACCGATGCCAAGGGACTGGTAATATTAGCAAGAGGGATGAAATGCCGTTCAATGTGATACTTGAAGTGGAATTATTTGATGTGTGGGGTATTGATTTCATGGGACCATTCCTAGCTCTTATGGAAACCAATATATCTTGGTGGCGGTAGACTACGTGTCTAAGTGGGTGAAAGCTATAGCCACACCAAAGAGTGATGCCAATGTGGTCACAAGATTCCTAAAGAAGAAAATCTTTACAAGATTTGGTACTCCAAGAGCAATTATTAGTGATGGAGGCTCTCACTTTTGCAACAAATTATTTGAAGCTCTATTGAAGAAGTATGGTGTGTAGCACCGCATCACTACCCCCTACCACCCACAAGCAAATGGCCAAATGGAGTGTCAAATTGAGAAATCAAAAACATCATAGAGAAGACGGTGGTAAACCGGAGGAAAGATTGGACTAAGAAACTTGATGATGCCTTATGGGCTTATAGGACGGTCTTCAAAACCCCATTAGGCATATCTCCTTATAGGTTTGCCTACGGAAAGGAGTGTCACCTTCCAATGGAGCTTGAACACAAAACATATTGGGCAATCAAAAAGTTAAACTTTGACATGCAAGCGGTGGGAGAGAAGAGATTGCTTCAACTCAATGAACTTGATGAAATCCGGCTTGAGATATGAGAATGCCTGCATTTACAAGGAGAAAGCCAAGAAGTGGCATGATAGAAGAATTTTGAAGAAAGATATTCAAGTGGGGAACCAAGTTCTCTTTTTCAACTTAAGACTCCGTTTATTTCCCGAAAAACTCAAGAGCCGGTGGACGGGCCTTTTTACCGTCACCCAAGTGTTTCCGTACGGAAGTGTAGAAATTGAAAATGGAGCAAAGGAGAAGTTCAAACTGAATGGGCAAAGAGTAAAGCTTTATTGGGAGAATGCATTAGATGAGCCAAAGGAAAAGGTTCTTCTCAAAGAATCAACTTGATCATTCACCAAAAGAGGTACTTTCTTGTAAATATTAGTTAAATTTAATTGCTTTCATGGTTTTATCTTACTTTTCTGATTGAGTTTTTACCTTCCGAGCTTGAATTATGTATTGTGAAATCTTTTTGGTAAATGTGGACATAATGTGGACATTGTACAAATTAGGTTTGAGGGTATGGGACACTCAATCGTGTTTTGTTTAGTTACGCGTTTAGTTAATTTACTAGTTTATCTCAAAAAAAAAAAAAAAAAAAAATCCATGTAAGTAATGCTTCTAGTTGAGTTTTGTAAGTATGCATGACCAATTTCAAGTAGGAAAGCTTTGGGGAGAAATAGATGTGCAAAAAGGCAAAATTTGCCCAAAATCCCAGATTGGCACTGTACGAAGCGTTGTACATAACGTTGTACGTACATCGCCCATCCTGAAGGAAGGGGGCCCACCACTTACCCAAGATGACACCGTTTTAGCATGGTCGCTGTACATAGCGTTGTACGTAAAGCGACTACCCCAGGTAGTGTTGTAAAAATGGACCAAGCCCAAGTGGGTCGGTCCGTTTGGCCTGCCAAGCAAAACAGGCTGGATCAGGTCTGATCCGCGAAGGGGATGTGCCGGATCAAGACCGGCACGGAGGCGTGCCGCGTGCCGGGCTGAAGGGGTCCGGTCCGCAGGACCAGCCCGCCACGGCACGTCAAGCCCGCGGACCAAGCCAGGCGGACTGCCGCCGGACCGGTCCGACGGGCCACCCCAAGGTCCGGCCATTTGAAAAAAAAATATAATAATTAATTTTTTAATGCATCAACGGTTGAATTCAAAATTCAACCGTTGGCTGACGTCAGTAAAAAAATTACCAAAAACCCCCTAAACTCTTCTATTTTATATTTTCACCCACAATTCTAATTTTTCTATAAATACCCCTATCCATTCCATTTTTCAATCACTTTGACACTTTCTCTCATTCTCTCATTCTCTCATTCTCTCAATCTCTCTCCATTCTACAAATCTCTACACATTTTCATTCAATTTCATTGTTTCTCTCTCTTTCTCTCTCTCTCTCTCTATATATATACATTTATTACATTTTATAATATTATTATATTAATTCCCTATTATCTATCTATCTATTGACTATTGTTCTCTTCATTTTCCACCAACACACAAAACATTTAAGGTACATTGTTCTTTAAATGTTGTTATTTCTTTATGTGAGTAAATTTTTAATGTTATGTAAACACTTTAGCTAATTTTTTAAATATTTGTGTTTATTTAGTAAATTATTTTTATTTTTTTTAGTAGTTAATTAATCATTATTATGTGTACTTGTGTAGTAGTAAATTTTAATATTTGTGTTAGTAAGATAATTGTTTTAAAGTGTACTAGTGTATTAGTTAATGTAAATATTTTTTGTTATTAAATTATGATTTATAAGTGTAATAGTTAATTTAAATATATTTTGTTAGTAAATTATGATTTTTATGTGTAGTAGTTAATTTGAACATTTTTAAGTTAGTAAGTTATGATTTTTAAGTTTAGTAGTTTATTTAAATATATTTTGTTAGTAAATTATGATTTTTATGTGTAGTAATTAATTTTAACATTTTAAAGTTAAAATTATGATTTTTAATTTAGTAGTTTATTTAAATATATTTTGTTAGTAAATTATGATTTTTATGTGTAGTAATTAATTTTAACATTTTAAAGTTTAAGTTATGATTTTCAATTTAGTAGTTTATTTAAATATATTTTGTTAGTAAATAAATACTTCTTCATTTCATATTTTCATAACGTCATCTATTTTATATTTTTGTAATACTTTATCTTTATTCATTTTTTGAATTATCTTATTACCAAAAATAATAAATCTATCTAACTACATTTACATAATTCAATTGTTAAAATGTTAAGTATTTTAATTTGTAATTATATATTTTATTTTTCCCTAAACCAAAAATCCAAAAAAAAAATTAAAAAAAATAATAATAATTGGGCCCGGTCCGGCGGCACGCCGGCACGGTCCGCCGGAAACGGTCCACGTGCCGTGCCGGGCTACCATTTCCGAAAACATGCCGGACCTAGTCCGGTCCGCCTACCGGCGCGGAGCGGACCAAGTCCGGCTCGTTTTCAAAAACGGGCCAGACGTGCCGGATTCAATTGGGCCGGACCGGTCCACTTTTACAACTTTAACCCCAGGTTTGCGTTTTTGAATCAGGGAAACCACATCAGCCCACACAAACTCACAAAAACTCACCAAAAACGCTCTCTTCTCCTCTCTCAAGGGTTTTCGGCCAAAGTGGTAAGTTTTCCATCCAAATCCCATTATTTTTACTTCCTTATCATCCCAAGTTTATCTATTGCATGATTTAAGCTAACTAGGGCAAGATTTGGGTAATGTTCGAATTGATTAGGGCATAAATTGGGGTTTTTCGAATTTCTGTGGATTTGATGGTTTGTGGGTGTTGATTTTGGTCCAATTGACTATTACTTGCATGGGTTATTGTTTGTTTGGATTTAATTTTCAGTTGGAGCATTTTTTGGCCTGAGTTTGGTTGTCTTTGGTTGAGAAACCGGTTTTGGTAAGAAATTGAAGATTGTTTATGGAGGAAAATAGCTAGAGTTGGCTATTGAAGTGAAGTTTGGGTTGATTGAGAATATTGAAGTGTTAGATTTAAGGGTGGTTGTGCTTTGTGACTTGCTAGAAGTGTTGTGGGTTCGGTTTGCCTCCATTTTAAGTCGAAGTGCTGCCCGTTTGTGCTAAGAATGCCGCCAAAAGGTAACAAGAGTCCTAGAACCGGTGAGGGTTATTCAAGGGGGGAAAGTCAAGGAGTGGCCCCGTGTGTGCGGAATAGGGACTTTGCCACAAGAAAATCAATACTTCTGAACCGTCCAATCATTCATGAGAGAGGCATTCATGTTTTCACCCTATATCGCACTACTATCCCAACCATTGTCAAAGCAAGGAAATGGGAGAGTTTTGTTTTGTCACAATGATTGGCCAACATTATCGTGGTGAGAGAGTTTTACGCTAGTATGGTACCTGAGAACTCAAAAACGGGGGATGTGTGTTAGTCAGAAATGTTGTGGTGGAAATTTCAGAAAACAAGATCAATGAACATTTTGAGACGCCCCTCATGAGACAGAGTGCCTTACCTTTAGGTTATACCCCCTACAGTGGGGAATCTGAAGACTTGGCTAAGCTGCTGAGAGGGAGTGAAGATGGGGTGTGGACCAAGAGGCACCCAATTAGGCAATCCGGCCTTTCTAAAGACACGGCATTAATGAACCTGTTCGGCTTAGCCTCTCTGAGACCTATTTCCCACGCCAGTTCCATTTCAGTGAAGCAGGCGGAGTTATTGGCATGCTACCTCAATAGGAGCTCGATTGATGTGAGGAGAGTCATCAAGGCTGAAATCAATGAGGCAGGGGAGATTGACCTCAAGAACAAGCCACGAGCAATGAAAAAGCCCGTCCCTTTTCCATACTTAATTACTATATTGTGCAGGGAAGCTGGAGTTCCGGAATTTGATAGTGATGAGATGGTCAAGGGAGATCTCAATGTTCGCTCATGGAATGACTCAACCAGCAAGACCAAGGGAAGGAGAAGGCTAGGGATAGCGGCACATTCCCGTCTAGTATATTTTGGGGCTGGAGAATCTAAGGATGAAGATGAGGATTATTTGCCCTAAGAAGAGGAGTTGGATTTAGGGGGTTCAGAGCAGGCAGACAGCCTAGGGAAGTCTCAGTTTGATCAAATTATGAAAGCTCTCTCGGATAACAAGCTCGCCACGAAACGAGTGGAAGAAAAGATTGATTTCCTCTCACAATAGTTCTCAGATTACATGCAGATGCAGGAGTTCTACAGGCAGGAACAAGAGGCCGAAGATGAGAATATCATGACTGATGTGGCCACCGTGAGGACCCAGCTTGGCTTTCAGACCTATCAGAGGAGAGAGCACCGCACTAGACCACCTCCGACTTTCGGTACCAAGGACGTCTCAACTAGATGTCTTTTATTTAGTGTCTTTTATCTTATCTTATCTTATTGCTACATCTAATTTCTGGTTAAAATTTACTTTCTTTCTGATTTAGGTGTGTAGCGTCACTTTTTGGCTTCCCTCCCGCTTCTAAGCTTACATTGTCTAATCTTTTTTATGTGTAAACATTAAGGACAATGTTTCATTTAAGTTTGGGGGTGTGGCTAATTAGTGACCGTCTTGGGTTTTGTATGTTTTGCATGAGTATCTTGTGTGCTATTATTATTTAACATTAAAAAAAAAAAATTGCATGATTGTATGGGCTTATAGTCAAATTTTATCAAATTTTCTAACATTTTGAGTCAAAATCTAGAGCAGCAAGAGTTGCTTGTTGAGATGCATTTGGGTTGAGCCGTTGTATACACTTTATGTATGCCATGTGTTATTAAGGGAGGCCATGTTGGTCAAAGTTGCATCACATTGCTTGCACATATCCTACCGGACTCATTTTGTGTTTTAGTGAATAAGGTAGCGCACTTGAGATTTCTAGATCATTAGTGGAGACTACCCGTGTGAGCTTCATTGGCCAAATATTGCGTCCACAAGAGTGAATTTTATTTTTATTCTCTAAACACTCATCTTGTAGATACTAGGCATGATAAAAAGGACCTATTCTCATTTCATTGAGCATTAAAGAACATCTCTTTAGCATTGTGCATTTTGTGTTCCCTTGTTGTTTTGCTAGATTCATACCTTTAGAGATGACGTAGGCAATATGTGTTAGTCACTCAAAATGACCCAAACACATCCTTAAGCCTTGTGTGTGTGCTTTCATGTCCAAAGAATGGAGACCTACACACTACATTACCTGATCACCATATCCACCTATGTTACATTTACACCACATTAAAGCCAAACACTAGACCATCCCATAACAATGATCATGATAATATGAAGATTGAAGCTCAAGATAGAAATATATCCAAATAGCATATACTTAGGCCTTTTTAATTATCTTTAAAAAAAAAAAAGAAAAAGTTGTCCAATTGCTAAGCAACTACATATTGTGCAAAGTTCTTAAGTTAATAAAATGCCTAGGCGCTAAAAGGGGATTGCATAGTGCACCATGTAGAAGACTCATGATCATTAGCTCACCAATAATTCCATATCCACTCGACCTCTCCATCACCAACCAACCATCAAACTCACTTGCACTAAAAAAGAAGTCATAATTGATCTTTAGGAAGTGTCTAGCTAGAAAATAAGGGTGTTCTTAATGTTTGATTCCTTTCTTGAGGTCCACTTGAATTGAAGATTGAGCGCTCTTAACAACTTTTCATATGCGTTTTAATTTTGAAAATTCTTTGTACATAAACTCCAACTCGCATATGTTTGATGAGTGAGCCTAGGTTCAGTGTGATAAAATAATGAGAGAACCTAAGAGAGGCTTAGAGTCAAAGCGAAATGTATCTAATGACTCTTGTGTTCAATGCTTTTGTAACTAAATTCACTAAGAAGCCCGGAATTGCAATCATTAATGTTATAACACCTTGGCATCCACACCTCTAGAATGCACTCAATGATCTTATCATGTTTGTGTCTACTTTACGGTTCTCCCAATGTCGCATCTCTTCTTTAATTGACTCGGTAGAAAATACGTTTGTGGGTATTGTTCTGTAAACTCTCATGAGACTTCACTCATCCTATAGGGATCGCCTAGGGGTTTAAAAGATTTATTAAGAAAAAAAAAAAAAAAACTTGTGGCACGTGCCAAGTGCCATCGTGTCACCCACGAAAGTGATGTTTTCTTTTCCTCAATTTTTAGAAGGTTAATATGAGTTTTGTTTGTCTTTGTTTTGCTTAGGGACGAGCAAAAGATAGGTTTGGGGGTATTTGATAATACCGTTTCTACGCTGGGTATATCCCCGTTTTACCTATTATTTGCTTTCGTTTTCCGGGTAAAACCAGTTTATTTAATGTTTAAACAAGCTTGTGTAGGTTTCTAGGCTCCCCAGGGCTTTACTGTTGAGAAAAGAGGAAATTGGAGGCAAAACAACATTTTGGAAAACAAGAAAAGAAGATGGGCGCTATACAGGTCGCTCTACGTACAACGCCCACAAGAGTGATTTAGGGATAGAGGTTAGGCACTGTACAGGTGCTGTACAGAAGCGCTCTACGTACAACACCCATCATGCAAAAATAACTTTAGAGGATTAGCGCTGTACATGCGCTTTACATAAGCGCTCTACGTACGGCGCCGATCCTACCAAATCAACATCAACAGATCGGCGCTGTACAGACACTATACAGAAGCACTCTACGTACAATGCCCATACTGACACATCAACCATTTTCCTAGGCTTCATTTGAGACACCTCCTGCACGACCATTGAGCTCCAAACTACTCTCATAACACTTCAAACCTTCCAAGATCAAACCTTTCACCAAAATCCTTCACTAAATCACCTAAAACCTCCATCAAATCACCATATAAGCCCAAATCCCACTTCATTATCTCATTTCCTTACCTATACCCATCATAAAAATCCCACCTTGGAGCATAAGAAGTCAAGGAGAGAAGAAGCCTAGCACAATCCAAAGTCTTCCAAACCTCACACAACTTGAAAAAAAAAAATACTATTGTTATTAAACTTTTAATTTTAAAAGTTATTTGAGAAAAAAAAAACTTACTGTATATCATCTTGTGCTTGAGGTTTAAGCTTGAACAGTGAACTTCGAGTTGTTTGAGAATTAGAGACTTAGAGTTTTAGTTAGTGTAGACCTGACAAGGTTCCGGTTCCAACTGTGGAATCGGAACCGAAAAAACCGAAACCGAAACCGGTTTCAAGGTTTGAAGAACCGGCTTGTTCAAACCGTACTGGAACCGACGGTTCCAGTTCGGTACAAACCAACCGGTTCTTTTTTTTTAATTTTTTTTTGGGTGACCGTTGAGGCCCAATGGTATGCCGACATCAGAATGCCGTTGGGCCTCAATAGCTACCCCTTTAATTTTATTTTTTCTTTTTGTTATCTATAAATACCACCCCCCCCTTCATTTTTTCTCACACCAATTTATTATTTTCCTCTCATTACTATTCTCAATTCTCTAAATCTCTAATTATAAATTTCTAATTTGTCTTTCAAGTTTCAAGTTTCATTGTCTCAACTCTCAAGTCTCCAACACTCTTCAACTCTCGAAGACTCCAAGTTTCCAAGGTTTTTATTATTTATTTCATTTTGCAATTAATTTTATTTCCAATATATTTTATTTGCAATTAATTTTATTTCCAATTAATTTTATTTGCAATTTATCTTATTTCTAATTTATTTAATTTCCGAATAACCAATTACTATTTACTAAATACTAAGTTTCCAATTTCATTTATTTGCAATTTATTTTATTTGCAATTTATCTTATTTCTAGTTACTACTTACTACTTACTACTATTATAGTATTATAGTATTATAGATTTATAGTATTATTCTTCTAAGTTCTAAGTTTTCAATTATCTATTTCTCTCCCAAATTTATTCTGTTCAATCCAATGGCAAGTGTTGGAAATGGAAAGGGTCACGGCCGTGACGATCATAGGCGTTCGATTTCGATGAAAGGTAAGGGTCAAATAGTCGATAATCTCGGTCATAACGACACCACCTATCACGATTATTTACAACGCCGGGTCTATGCTGAAGACCTAGGCCTAAACATTCCTACTCCCCCTTTAATAATTTCAGAACCCGATCCTAATGCCACCCCCCCAGCCCTAATTTGACAAGCCAGTCAGAAAATATGCCTGATATTGATACACCTCCGGATTATGATTTTGATCCACCGGAAGCAGATGAGGACGAACTGGATCCGAAGCAGAGCAAATCTAATCTATTCGTCAAACATATGAAGAAAGTTAGGCAAGAAGATGGAAGCTTTGTGGCGGCTTGCAATTATTGCAAAAAAGTATATAAGTGGTCCAAATCCAGAGGATATGGCACTTATTGGAAGCATATTCAAACCAAACATCCAAAAGAAGAGACCAGATCGAGGTCACAAACACAAATTCCTAGATACACTACTCCTAACGAACAATTATTTCATTATACTGATGAACAAAATAGGGAATAATTAGCTAGAATGGTAGCAGTAGAACACTTATCATTCGGTTTTGGTGAAAAGATTGGTTTTATTAATTATTGTCGACAAGCATTAAACTCTGATGCTGCCGTGTTCCTAGATCCACGCTTGTATATACACTTGAAAAGATTTATGTAAAAGAAAAATAAAAGTTAGAAAGATTTTTTGAAAAATATAACAATCGTGTTTCCGTATGTGCCGACATATGGACTGACTATTGGCGATCACATTCATACTTGGGTGTCACTTGCCATTTTATGGATGATGCATGGAATTTCCAAAAAAGAATTCTTGCATTTAGAGTTTTTGATGATTCACGCACTGCTCAGAATATTTTTAGAATGCTTAAAATTATTTTTTCAGAGTATAAAATTGAGAACAAATTTTTTGCAATTGGTTTTGATAATGCTTCTAGCAATACTGCTGCTATTCCATCTTTAATTGATTTGTGCAAATCATTTGTTGGTGGTGCATTTTTTCATCAAAGATGTGCATGCCATGTTTTAAATTTATGTGTTAAAAAAGGATTAGAAACTATTGATCATTTTATTCTACCTATTAAAGAAGCCCTTCAGTTTTTATGGAAACATTCTTCTATAATGAATGCATGGGTAAAATATTGTAAACAAAATGGTAGACATGCCGTTAGATTTGCTCGTGATGTTCCAACACGTTGGAATTCTACTTATAAATTGCTTGCTCAAAGTTACGAGTATAGAGATTTATTAGTTTCTTTTATTCAATTTCATGTTATTGACATTGAACTTTATAAATCTCATTGGGATGCTTGTTACAACGTTTTCAATTTGTTAAAAGTTTTTCATACTGCTACAACAAATTTATCTAATGTTTATTATCCTACAACTTATTTATTTATTATTGAAAGTCTAAATATTGCTGGTGCATTTGCTTGTTGTAAATCCGACGTAGAAATAGGGAAAGTCGTTAATGCTATGAAGGAAAAATGGTTAAAATGGTTACGTTATTATGATGAGTTGCCAGATATTTATTTGATTGCCATGGTTTTTGATCCACGTTGTAAATTAGAACATTTTTGTTATTATCTCAATGGTTATTATGGCCCCCAAGGTTTAATATAATGTTAATGCATGTTATGATAGAATTAAGAAATTATTGTATTCTTTATATGATGAATATCTTTTAGTTTATGGATCCTCACTCAACTTAAATGTTACACGAACACAAATTGCACAGCCCACATCATCATCCTCTGGATTTTTGAATTTAAAGTATAGTCTATTATAAAAAAAAAATCCAAAAAATCCAAAAAATCTAGATCTTCTTCTTCATCAAGCATTAACAAGTATTCTGAGCTTGAATCTTATCTAAATGATTCTTATGAGTTTATAGAAGATATGCCAGACAAAAAATTTGATATATTACAATATTGGAAAGAGTACGCAAAGTACTATCCAATCATGGCTATTATAGCCAAAAATATATTTTTAACACCAGCTTCTACAGTGGCGATGGAACAAGAGTTCAGCGTCGGGAGGAATATCTTGGATGAAAGACATTCATGCTTGACTCCGAAAACACTTCAGATACAGGTTTGTGTAGATGATTGGACAAAGGCTCAATATAGACAACAAAAAATCGAACATGAGATAACATACGATTTCTTCAAAGATGACGAACATAAAAGTGGAGCAACAAGTACAATGGGCCCGGAATAGAAGATGTGGATCACGTATTCACATTATCATAAGTCCATGTCATCAACAAACCTGCAATAAAAGGTAAGAGAACTACGCGACCTTTGATTTCTCTAAACCCCCTTAAAAGGATACGTATGCAACTTAATTGTAGTGAAAATTAAGTGTAAGACTAATAACTTTACTTTTTTTTTGTTTTATTTTAATTTAATTTTGTAATTTATCATTTATTTATTTTATGTTATTTTCGAATTTTGGGTGACCTAATTCCCAAATATCCAATGAAAGGTAATTTATAATTTGACATTTTGTTTAATTTTATTTTAATTTCCTTTTGTAATTTATATTTTGTCATTTGTTTATTTTTGGGTGACCCACACGGCCACAGTGCCACACTCAAAGGTCCCAAACCCAATGTAATCACCTAACTCCCAAGTCCCAACCAATGAATTTTATTTTATTTTATTTTGTAATTTTTCATTTATATATTTTATTTTATTTTATTATTTAAAATTACATTATTACAAGTTTACAATTGAGAAGTCTTTTTTTTTAATTAAAAAAAAAAAACGGTTCAGAACCGCCGATTCTGTAAAAACCAAAACCGACGGTTCCGGTTCCACCCAAATCGGGAACCAGAACCGCCGGTTCAGAACCGGAACCGGAACCTAACCGGAACCTTGCCACCTCTGAGTTAGCGGCTAGGGTTTTCTTATAGTATTTTCTTTTGTCACTTTATGTTAATAATGGTGGAAAGATGTAAAGTTAAGGTTAATGTGTGTATATATATATATATATATATATAGATATATTTATTTTCTTTGAAACTACGTAGTTTAACTAAGTATTATTTTAAACGGAGCGGGGCGGGGTGGGGAGTATAAAACCCATCCCCGCCCCATATCCATTGCGGGTTAGATTATCTATCCCCATCCTCATCCCCGTCTCATTCCCACTAAATTGAAACTCATCACCACCCCAAAAGTGCAGGTCCCCACTGGGCCCCGTCCCCGCGGGGAATTTTGCCATCCCTACAATGATACAACTTCAAAAACCGAGTTCAATCTTGAATGTCAAGAATATCCATTACTAAATTAAATGAACAAGATATGGGTGACCAGGGGTCAATGGGCATGGGCTGATCTTCAGTTGGGCCACAATCCATCCCTTTTATTAACACTACCTTTTACCGGTTTCACACAATCAATTTTCTGAACTAACACAATCACTTTTCAATATGTT
The DNA here is from genome assembly GCA_035582765.1 of Acer negundo. Classification (NCBI taxonomy): domain Eukaryota; kingdom Viridiplantae; phylum Streptophyta; class Magnoliopsida; order Sapindales; family Sapindaceae; genus Acer; species Acer negundo. The sequence goes on along the minus strand of CM069235.1, from coordinate 26,044,082 downwards.
GTTTGAATAAATCACTTACAAGCATAATAAGTAATAATAAACAACAGAAAGACACAATCGAGCGACAAGCTAATAGCAAACAAACCACACCACGATAAAATCAATTTATGTGATTAACAGATATGGCTATATCTAAGGAGGTAACCGATTTAATTAAATATGAAAATAAAAAAGATACAAGAGATTACCAAATAATTTTAACAATACGGCCATTGTTTTTGTCAAATAAAATGAAAAGCATGGGGCAGCCCAATCATCTTCGGCCGATATGGCACAAGCCTAATTATAGGTTTAATGAACCGAGAATTTAAGGCTTATTTGGTTCTATGGGCCTGTTTATTAATGACTCGGTTAAAATATATCTAGCCCATTTCTTGTTATTATTATTATTTTCAACTAATCATAAAATTTAAAAGAAAGACGATATTTACACTCTTTGAAAATTATATGTACACCCCAAATTAGTATGTTAATACTCTTGAGTAAAATTACTAAGAGGACTAATTGTTTGTTAGTACACCTACCAATAATTATTAACTAGTTTCATATTTTAATCTTTTATATATATATTTTTTCCTATTAATGGTTTGATATTAATATATATCATAAAAACTCTTTTCATTTTAATAAATCATAAATTCTCTTTTAAATATATTTTCAATCTCTTTTAAGGAAATACAAAATAATGAGACAAATTTGGTTGTGAAAAAGTAAAGATTTAAATTAATTTTTATTAGAAGAACAAAATCATTATGCATATAAATAGATTTTTAAATTAACTATATTATCTATATATTTATATTTATTTCAAACAAACTTTAGAATTTTTATTTATTTATCAATATTATATATTCTTTCTTGTTAAAAATATATATAAGATGTTCTACAATTTTATCGAACATCTATCTTTTTTTTTTTTTTTTAAATATCATTTAACACCTATTTACTTCCACATCAATTGAGACATGACATAAATCTTGCATTCCTACAACTCTTTTAAACAGAAAGTGGTTCTCCAATAATAATAAAATCTTAAAATCAATGTTTAACAAAAAATAGAGTTTGATTTTGAAAAAACCAAGGAGAGAAAAGAAGTAGGGAAGAGAAAGAATAGTAAGAGAATTAAAGGTAATAAAAAAAAATTGAAATAATAATAAAGTTGATTAAATAACATATACTTACAAAAATATAATACAGTATAATTAAAGAAAGGGTATTTTTGGCATTAAGTGGGGCTTATTTACAAATTAGATATTTTTTAAAAATAATGATGGTTGTGATTATGAAAGGGGTGTAGATACAGTTTTTGAGGGATGTTATTATCGCAACTCAATTTAAAAACCTTCTCTTAGACCATTTCCAACCTAAATAATGTTTTTAGTGTAACTTTTACACTATTTTACTATTCCATCTTCAACCCATTGCACCAAATCTTATACTATTTCTTTTATTATTATTTTTATTATTATTATTATTATTATTATTATTATTATTATTTGTCAACAAATACTCATCTCCAACCAATCAAAACCAATCAACAATAAAAATAAATAAATAAAAAGTAAAATCTATGCTAAAGTTGCACCAAGTGAACAACGACATGCAATGGATTGCGAGATACTGTTCATTGGAGCAAAAATAGCATGGGTTTTGCTGTTGGGTTGGAGCTCCAATTCGCTGGAACATGGTGATTTGCAGCAGGGTTGGAGATGCCATTAGAACATCTCCAACCAATACTTTATCTCTAACTATAAAATAGAATTTCAAAAGTGAATATTCCCTCTAATTAAAATTTTTTACATTATTATTATTATTTTTTACTCTCTTCAATAATTTTTTTTTATATAATTTTATTTTTCAACTAAATTTTAACGGATATTATTTTAATAACATTTAATTTTTTTTTTTTTAACTTTTTATAAAAAATATAACGTTTTTATTAGTGCATGAATATTAGTTCCATCATCTTAAATAAAATGTTTTTCATTAAGGTTTTTCAATATAGTTTGCTCAATCCCACATTTTTTTTCTTAATTTCATCATATTTTTATTTTTATTTTCGAAATATTATACAATAGGAGTTGTTACACTAACATACAAGATTTGTTTTTTTTGTTTTTTGTTTTTTGTTTTTTTTAAAGACATACGAGATTTGTTAAACGATACTAGTTTAACGTATAAAACTAGTGGATTTATAAAACAATTCTAGTTTCACATGTATGAAACTAGTGAAGATGTGACATTGACTTTATTAAATAATATGTAAATTAAAATTATGATGATAGATTTGGATCCACAAAAAATCCTTTTACGGTTTATTGATATTCACTTAGGAAGGGGCTGATCTTCGGTTGGGCCAGAGTCCGTCTCTTTTATTACTAACAACTCCTTTTACTGATGTTCACTTAGAGCATCCACAATGGTTCTCAAAAGAGACCCACTTTTACAGGACCCTTTTTTTTTTTGATCCAATGTTTGCCACAATGGTGAGAAAATGGACCCAAAAAAAGGGATTGAAAAGTGGGCTCCACTCAACTAGACCCAAATTGGGTTTCAAATTTGAAACCCAATTTAGGTCTTGCCCAATGATTGGCTTGGGTTCCCAACACCTCTCAATCATTGAGTTTGGGTTGGGCTTATATATATATATATATATAATTTAAATTTAAATATATAATTATTAATTTCAATAATTATATATATAATGAAAAATATAAATAAATTTAATATATATATATATATTTCAATTATTTAAATTTAAATATATAATTACTAATTTCAATAATTATATATGTAATGACAAAATATAAATAATTTCAATATAATTATATTTAAATTATTATAATTTAAATATATTATTATTAATTTCAATTATTATAACTTAAATATATTATTATTAATTTCAATAACTATATATATAATGAAAAAAATATAAATAATTTTAATTTCAATTATAAAATCGTCGGAACCGGAACTAAATCGACGAAACTGTCGGAACTAGAATCGAAACTGAACCGTCGAAAACTGGACCGGAACTAAAACTGAACTGTCGGAACCACCTGACCCAAACCGTCGAAACCTGACCGGAACCAAATCTTTAAAACTGGAACTAGAACCAAAACTAAACCTTCAAAAATGGTACTGGAACCAATTTTGAAGGTTCGGAACCGAAATTGAAATCTAACAGAAACCGGAACCGAACCGAAACGGGAACCAAATCGAAACGGGAAATGAACTGAAACCGGTGCCATATCTAATCGTATAAAATATTTTGTTTTAAGTATTTATTTTTATTGTTGATGTAATTCAGTTGTGATAATTTTAAATTAATAATTTTTTTAATTTTTAATTAATTATAATTTGTTAAATAATTATCGATAGTGTTGATATTTAAAATATATTATATAATTTATTTATTAATATATATATATATATATATATATATATAATATTTTAAAGAAGAGTAATGATTGTTTAGAAAAAAGTTAAAAAAGTGGATCCACTTTTACTTTTCCAATTTAGTCCCATTATGGGGAAAAGAGACCCAAATTAAGTGGATCCAAACGGTAAGACCCATTTTTGATGATGTGGTAATAAATGGGTCTTGTTTTTAGGTCCGACCATTGTGAATGCTCTTAGGAATTTTATCAAACAATATATTTTCTAAACTAACACGAGCACTTTCCAATATATGTTTGAATAGACATTCAAGACATATATGTACAATAAGTAATAAGAGACAATAGGAAGACACAACAACTATTCTAGAGGTTTTCTCTCCCATCTAGGTCTCAATCTTTATACCTCACAAGTTCTCGGTTTTTATCTCTTTATTGCTCTCTACTAGTGGTGGCAAGGGGTCGTATTGGATCGGATCAGAGGTGTCCCATACCTGAAACCCGATTTATACGAATTGTCCTAAATTCGACCACCCGTGTTCTGAATAGGTTTTCGTTTTCTACCCCAAACCCAACCCGAAATGATAAGGGGTGTCCCATACCAGACTCAAAATGACTAATTTCGTTATTTTTTTCTTTAAAAAAAATTCTCAACCCACTAAATATATAAATTATTTTAACATACAGTTCAATTTTAAGACATTGACATAAATTTGAACATTCAATTAATTTTTAAAATACATTTAAATTAATATATATATATATATATATAATTTTTTTTTTCTTTTTTGATTGCAGATTTAAATATACACTTAAATATAAACATACACTATAGAAAAACATTTTAACATACATTTAAAATTCATACATAAACTTAAATTTAATAGAACACAACGTCTAAGTTTAATAAACTTTAAATTTAAACATAAAATGCAAGTAGGTAAAGAGACAAAGAGAATAAATATTTGTTTTTCCCTCTATATTTTTATATTTAAAAAAAATAATTATTTAAATACCAAGTCAAATGAGTTGGGTTGGGGCATAAGAGGTTGACCCATACTCGACCCGATAAAAAATTGGGTCAAAAAAGTTTGACCAATATCCGATCCGAACCCTGTTTTAAGTGCTCCAAACCCACTCCGAACGGATTGAAGCCTCACCGGTTTGGGACGGGTCGGGGATTTTTGCCACCCCTATGAGTCTCTACACACTAGTAAAAGCTCTATTAAGTATTAAAAACACGTTTATATACTAAAAGACTTTTCACTGGTTTCAACGAAGTTTACACAAAATTAGAAATTATAAACTAGCCCAAAAAAACCAAACATATGGTTTTTTTGAGACATGAGTCGACGAAAGGAACAATACTTGCTGATTTCCAAGCCAGATTCATTTTCCACTGTATTAAACCAAAAGCACTTTTCTTGTAATGGCCATTGTTTTTGTCAAATAAAATGAAAAACTTGGGCCAGCCCAATCATCTTCGGCCGATAAGGCAGAAGCCTAAATATGGGTTTGATGAACCGAGAATTTTAGGCTTGTTTGGTTATGGGACTGTTTGTTAATGACTCAAGTTAAAAAATGAGTGGCGATAATGACACCTCTTAAAAACTGTATCTATACGACTACACCCCTTAAAAACTGTATCTACACCCCTTTCGTAATTACACTCATCAAATTTTTAAAAAAAATCTCTAATTTGTAAATAAACCCCATTTAATACCAAAAATACTCTTTCTTTAATTATAATGTATTGTATTTTTGTATGTACACACCACCTATAACTATTATTATGTTATCTAATCAACTTTATTGTTATTTCAAATTTTGTTGTTATATTTAGTTCTCTTACCATTCTTTCTCTTCCCTACTTCTTTTCTCTTCTCGGTTTTTTCAAAATCAAACTCCATTTTTCATTATTTATTTTTCGTTAAAAATCAATTTTAAGATTTATTATTATTATTATTATTGAAGAACCACTTTTTGTTTGAGAGAGTTATATGATGCAAGATTTGTGACATGTCCCAATTGAAGTGGAAGTAGATAGATGTTAAATGATATTTTTTTTTTTAAAAAGATTGGTTTTCATGAAATTGAAGAACATATAATATACATATTTGTATATATATATATATATATATATATATATTAAACAAGAAAGAACATCTAATATTGATAAATAAATAAAAAGTATAAAGTGTGTTTGAAAAAAATAAAATAAAAATATAGATAATATAGTTAATTTAAAAGTTTGTTTATATATATAATGATTTTGTTCTTCTAATAAAAATAATAAAAATTAATTTAAAACTTAACTTTTCACAACCAAATTTGTCTCATGATTTTGATTCATTTTCCATATTTAACAATTAGTTTGTATTTCCTTAAAAGATATCGAAAAGATATTTAAAAAAGAATCTAGGGTTTATTAAAATGGAAAAAGCTTTTATGATGTATTATTAATATCAAACCATTAATAGGAAACTAATTAATAATTATTGGTAGGTGTACTAACAAACAATTATTTATTTTAGTAATTTTACTTAAGGGTATTATTGGATTTTACTAATTTGTGGTGTACATACAATTTAAAGGGGTGCAAATATTGTCACTTTAAAAAATATATATATCCAGCCCATTCCTTATTTTATTTTGAGTGGCGACAATGATTCCCTTCAAAAACTGTATCTACACCTCTTTCATAATCACACACATCAAAAATTTTAAAAATTTATCTAATTTGTAAATAAACCCCACTTAATGCCAAAAATACCCTTTCCTTAATTATACTATATTGTATTTTTGTAAGTACACACCACCTATGATTATTATTATATTATTTAATCAACTTTATCATTATTTCAAATTTTATTGATACCTTTAATTCTCTTACCATTATTTCTCTTCCCTACTTCTTTTCTCTTATTGGTTTTTTCAATCAAACTCCATTTTAAGTTAAAAATCCATTTAAAGATATTTTTTCTATTATTGGAGATCCACTTTCTGTCTGAGAGAGTTGCATGGATACAAGATTTGTGTCATGCCCCAAGTAATATGGAAGTAAATAGGTGTTAAATGATATTTAAAAAAAAAAAAAAAATCGGTGTTCGATGAAATTGAAGAACATCTAGTTTTTTTTTTTTTTTTTTTTTGACAAGAAAAAACATATAATATTGATAAATAAATAGAAGTCTAAAGTGTGTTGATAGAAATTAAAAAAAAGAAGAAGATAATATCGTTAATTTAAAAGCCTATGTATATACATAATGATTTTGTTCTTCTAATAAAAATTAATTTAAAACTTTACTTTTTCACAACCAAAATTGTCTCATGTTTTGATTTATTTTCCATACTCAGTAATCAATTTATATTTCCTTAAAAGGGATTGCAAATATATTTTAAAAACAATGTAGGGTTTATTAAAATGGAAAGAGTTTTTATGATATATGTTAATATCAAACCATTAATAGGAAGAAAAAAAAAGTACAAAAGATTAAAATAGGAAACTAATTAATAATTATTTGTGGGTGCACTAACAAACAATTAGTCCTCTTAGTAATTTTACTCAAGGGTATATTGGATTTTTAAAAACATACTAATTTGGGATGTACATACGGTTTTTAAGGGGTGCAAATATCGTCACTTTTATTTTATTTTTTCAACTAAACAAGAAATTTAAAGCCCTTCTCTTGTGGGCTAACAATTCTGGTTGATGGGTCGGGTTTAGCTATCATGTTTATTTTTTACTTAATCCAAACACGACCCGATTAGTAATCGTGTCAAACCTCTCCATTAGAACACGTCGACACTTGACACTTGACACGCTCCATTTATTAAACAGGTGACACTACTTGTGTAACTCGTTTATTACATAGGTCATGTTTGTTTTACGTCATGTGATTTGTTTGACACATTTAATTTAAATTTAATCTTTCCGTTAGTTTAACAAAAGTTGAAGTTTATATTTATATTGATGTATAATTACAATTATAACTTTTAATTAATTTTAAATTATAAATATAACTCAATAATTATGTCAACTTACACCTATTAAGAAAAACAGAATAAATAAGTTGACATGATTATTGATCGGACAATATTAAGTTCAACCCGAACATAATAATTTGATTCATGTATGTATTAGACCTGAACAAGGTATAAAAAATATTAAAAAAGGTTTTTAATTAGATTTATTTTTGGATTTACAATGGATATAGAAAAGAAAATTTGTAATTTTTAAATTTGAAAGATTGAATTTTGTGAGAAAATGGGTGCAAGCAGGGGTGGGACGGGGGTCGCCCGCTCAGGGCCCATCATTCCAAGGGGCCCTCAATATGTGTGTTTAGTTATTATGTGTTAAAATTATAAAATAAAAAAAAAGGCCCCATTATTGTTTTAATACTAATGCTAGACCATCCAAAAATTTAGTCTAAATTTCAACACAAATGATGTGACAAGTGATTTTTTCATTAACCACATCATCATTTGTTGTGTGTGGTGATGACAACTCACTAGCCACATCATTTGGGTTAAAATTTGGGCTAAATCTTTGGATGGTCTAGTATTACTCTTGTTTTAAATAGAATAGCTCAAATATTACCCAAAAAAAATAACACTGGACCCATATCTAATTTGTTTTATTCATATCTTCAGACAAAACCTAATTTTTTAAGGTTTTAATATCTTATTAATTTTATTTTAAGCCCTAGGTGGTTATACCATATTACTATAAAATTGTTTACATATAATATATACTATAAGTGGTTTCCAAACGAAAACCCTAGCGCTCATTCATCTAATTTTAAAAGCTAGCCGCAACCTATATTGCCTCTTCTCTTTCAAATTTTTTATTCTTGAAAGTTCTTCCTCATCTCATCCAACTGCTCAATCTCTTCTCGCTCATTAACATTTCGCCTCCCGTTCTTCTTCACCAACCAATGCCCCTACCCTCATCTCTTCTTTGTCAACCGTCGTCCGCTATCTATCTTTATAATTTTAGAGTTTTTTCTTTTAATGATTTGATTTTTAAATTTCATCTACTCTTATATGTGTTTTATCTTTCGTCAACTAACCTGAATATTAAATTACTTAGTTTCAAGAAAGAAAATATTGTAAAGTTTGTAATGAATCCATCTATAATTTTTTTTTTTGTTGGAAATTTTTATTGTATTTTTTTAATAGCGAGAAGAACAAAGTTGAGGGAATTTTTTTTTTTTTTTATATATTAATTTAAATAATTTGTTCAATAAAAATTAATATTCCGTTTAATGGAATATATACAAGGACCCCTTTTATATATTTTGGCGAGAGGCTTTGGAAATGTCAAGACCGACACCGAGTGCAAGGAGGAGATATTCTAAAAATAATATGTGGCCTTAATTTTAGACAGGCCCATAGCCAACCGCCGCCTTACTTGACTGAAATCGTCGGATTCTTCACTCACTTTTTTTTTTTTTCTTTTTATTGCTGAAGACTGAATAGTAGCAAAAACACTCAACCTTGAACCCTCAACAACTCATAGATAGTTACAAAGTGCAATTTTATCACTCTTGTAACTTTCATCTTGCAATTAAAAGATGAAATCTTGTAAGCACATTCAGGTATTACTAAATATGTTATTTCTTTTAATATTTTTTTAATTCTTAAAAAAAATTATAAATAACAAAATTATAATATATATAGTAATTTTCTAATGATGACTTTTTACGATGTACACTTTAAGCACATTTGATGAAATTGTATGAAATATATTGAATCTTGATTTGATTTTTTGTATGGATGGTGAAAATATTGAAATACATTTATGGAAAAAAAAAAATAATTCGGGTGCAAGAACTAATTTTTTCGATTTTTTGAAGATAAAACATTTTAAAATAAGGAAATATAAGAAAAAATAGTTCTCAAATCCAAAAAAATTCCAAATTTTTACCAAATATGTATTTTAATTTTCTTAGGATGCATATAAAAAATCAAATCAAGATTCAATATATTCTATGCAATTTCATCAAAGATGCTTAAAATGTGTATTTTAAAAGTCCTCATTAGAAAATTACTCTCTCTCTTCTATCTACATATATATATATATATATACAGTTCTTTTCTCCTCAGTGCGTCTTGATATAACTCCATCAGTACGTTGCATGTGGGCCATAGATTATAGAGAAGTTTGAACAAGTGCATACACTTTGAGTCAAAGCATGTAAATCTAATGGTCCACATCTAACGCACTGATGGAGTTATATCATGACGCACTGATTTGAAAATTTTCCTATATTTATATATATATATATATATATATATATATGAGGGGCCGCACACCATCTCTTTACATTTTGATGGATCTTTTTCTAATACCAAATTTTGGACTGCAACTGTTGGTTGCAAAATAGCAAACAAAAATAATATTAAACATTGCAAGTGGATAAATCGTAAACGATAGCACAATAGGTAAACAAGGGTCATTCCCACGAGGAATGAATTACCTACGGAAGTTATGAATTTAAAACACTAATTTAAGACATTCTAAGACTCTAAAACAACTTTAATAAAACATAACTCACACACATGATTGGGGGTTTTCGAATTGGTTATTACAAACTACGAATTTAAATTAAACTAAAATTAAGAATGCAGCAGAAAAATTATTTAGAAAAATCAATAAGGAAAAGCTAGCTAGAACTTCCTATCCACCACTAAACATTAATCCAATCCATAGACACTAATGAAGTTAGTAAACAATCAAACATGATGAAGATATCTACGACAAGGTATTGACATCCCACTCGAATCGTATAGATTCTCTCTTAGTTAGTATGTAAGTTGCATGACATCTACATAAATACGTGCATTCCAAATTAAAACCTAGCATGGACATCTATTAGATTTAATAATAGGAATCCATTAAGAACGAAGAGAATATGAATACCACATGACCCTAAAACATGGTATTTATTCTAGGCTTTTCATGAATCAATTTCTCTTAATTAGGTCTTATTCCAACGTAGATCCTAAAATCATTCGAACTCTATCCTACAACATAGATCCTAAAATCATTCGAACTCTATCCTACAACATAGATCCTAAAATCATGCTCCTAAGGTGATCAATTAAAGAAACACAATAAAAGAAAAACAATTATAATGGAAAAATTGAAATCATCATGTAAGAAAAATAATACTTCATTAAAACACACTTGTCTATGGAATTAGAATCATGTCTAGGGCTTCAAGTTAGCCATAGCTATGAGAAGTTTAGCTACACATCATAACTATGAAAGCAAATAAAAGCATTAAAACTAAAGAAAGTTAGAAGAAGAGAGAAAATAAAACTACGAAAGATATTCAATCTTCAATCTTGAATCATGAATCATGAATCTCTGACCCTTCTCTTGAAGAAACTCTTGGTATTTATAGGTGACTTCGCCTTTCAGATTCCCAATTTGCTTTGATGTGGGAAGCACACCAAGTAGGAAAGAAGAATGAATTTAGGAATAAGAATCTTTTCCTAACTTAGAGTTCCTCTTTGATGATTAATTCCTAAATTGAGTTTAGGAATTTTCTCAAATATGTCTTAATCTTCTAGAGTCATTAGGATTTGAATTGGAAAGTTCTAAGACAATTCTAAACCAATTCGAAGTGAAAATCCGTTAAAAATAAGCAACAACCGATGTGGGGACCACTGTGGGTGTCACAGTGCTATTGACAACATAAAGCACTAGAAGTCTGTGGATTGCAAAACGGTTTTGACAGCGGTTGGCAAAACGTGATCGCTTGATGTTGAACCGTTGTACAAGACGTTTTGAAAATACGAAGTGCACTGGACGGCGCAAGGCACAAATTTTGGAGCGCTGAAAGGCGCTGTGAAAGGCACATCAATTGCCTTTTTGTATGTGAACGCTGTGAAAGCGATTGCCTTTTCGCTTGTGAACGCTGTGAAAGGCACAACTATTGCTTTTGTTGTTGTTCTTTGACTTGTCTAATTATGCTTTAACCCATTTTTTTACAATTACACTTAATCCCTTAAATCTTTAAAAATTACCTTTTTATTTTCAAATTTACTCCAAGAGCTATCTTCTGCACAATCTCAACAAACACATTATAATATTTAATTATACGCAAAAACATAACATAAAACATAGTAATTAAGGGTCTCAAATGTCAACATTTATCGATCTAACAACAACCCAAATGTGTTGTCCAAGCAACTATAATTGGAAATGAGTGACTTGAAAATTTACCATTTGACAACAACTTTTCGTACTCACCTTCATGTTAGCCTTCACCATCTTTTCAGACCTAGTGGAAACCTACCGAGTTCTCCAACTTTTTATTTGGGTTTTATTTTTCTTTATTATTTTTATTTCATCTATTTTCTTTTTATTTAATTTGGTTTAGTTAGGTAAAAATTTGAAAAGTAAAATACTTATAAAAAATATTATATCTTTTAAAATATTATTAATATAATTTAAGGGTAATACTGAAATTTTAAAAATATATAAATTTAAGGTGTATAAACAGTTTTAGAGGGATATAAATATCGTTACTTTTTTTTTTTGGCTTAATCTGAACACGACCCAATTAGTAATCATGTAAAACCTCTTAATCAGGACACATCGACACGACCCATTTATTAAATGTGTAACACAACTTGAATACTCATTTATTATATAGGTCATGTGGCATGTTTAGTCTGTTTAATTCATGTTTAATTCCAATCGTTTAACAAAAGTTAAAGTTCAACTTTATACCGATTCCAAATTACAATTATACTTTCAATTAATTTTAATTTATTATATTATTTCAAATGCTTTATATCAAGACAGATATCACCATATAAGAGGATCCAAATCCTAAGTGTAAAGAGGAAAAATTAATAAAGGTTTTTAATCAGTGTTATTATTATTTTTTGAAAGAGTGGTCATTTTTAGTATTACAATTTTCAGTGATATTGAAAATGATTTGTGGTTGTGGCCATTTGGTGTTAAAGTCTACTCCCACAAGGGGAGAGGGCTACTCCCACGAAGATGGGGAGAGATGACTCTCACTTGGTGTTAAACCAAGGAGGGACAAGAATAGCACACACACACATATATATATATATATACATAATATTTGCATGCTATTTGTATTGAACTTGGATGGTGGAGGGTTCCAAAAGAAGGTCCAACACGTTGGCAAGGGACCCGTTGGCAAATGAATGATATTGAAAATGAGTGAGTGATATTGAAAATGATTTGTGGCCATAATTTTAGACGGGCCCTTAGCCAATCGCAGCCTGACTTGACTATGGCGCCAGACGCCCCTGTCCATATTCCATTCATATTCCATTTCTTCACTCATTGTTTCTTCTTATCGCTAAGAAGCTGAAGACTGAAGACTGAACAGTAGCAAAAACACTCAATCTTGAACCCTCGATAGCTCAGAGATAGTTACAGAGGTGCGATTTTTTCACTCGCATTACTTTCTTCTTGCAATTAATAGTTTTTCCTTCATTTTGTTGGGTTTTGCTTTCAGTTCTTAATCATAATTTTCTTTTTAAGTCATTTGAGTTTTTTTTTATAACTTTTGCCAAATAATTTTAAACAAAATCTATCTCACCACCAAGCTCTTCCTATCTATTTTTCGTCACAAGAATTCAGGGATCTGCGTAGAGCCAATTGTTTTAATAGATCTATAGTTTTGGAAAATATCAGAGAGAAAATGCTAGACACAAGAGAGAAATTTTAAAGTGTTGATGCAATACTTGCAATTCATTTGGTTAATGATTTTTTTTTTTTAATAAATAATTTGCTGATTAACCTTATATGATTTTATTATTTTGACAGGTCATTATAACATTTTTCATTGTTTTTTCATTTTACAATATTGTTTTCCTTTTCAGAATACTGTATCAATCATTTATACCGGACACGTTTGTTTGATCGTAAAATATGAAATTCAATTTCTCCTTTCCAACCGGAAATTGATGAAACAGAAAACGAAAATCGAAAACATAATCAAACATACCCTTAATCTTCTTTTAATCTATAGTTTTGTTGGCTGTCATTTGCTTCCACTTTCCACTTTTTTTTTTTTTTTTTTTTGCTATTATTAATTTATTGGTTGTTGGCTTCCACTCTCCTCTTAAACTTTGTTATTGCTGCTCTTTCTTTATCCTCACTTTGTTAATTATTTGTCACTGTTTTTTTATTTGAAGGAGTATCGAGAAACAAAAAAATAAAATAAAATGGTGGACGTAGTTATTTCCATTGCAGCAAAAGTTGCAGAGTTGATGGTTGTTCCCATTGGAAGGCACATATGTTATCCGTTCAAATACAATCGCAACATGGATGCGCTGAAGAAACAAGTGGAGAAGCTGAAAGGTGAAAGAGAGATGTTGCAGCACTCGGTCGACGATGCTAAGACACAAGGGGATGAGATCGAAAAGGTTGTTGAGAAATGGCTGACTAAAGTGGATGAGTTCACTGAAGGGGTTGTAAAACCCATCACTGATGATCAAGACAAAGTAGGGAAGCTGTGTTCAATAGGATTCTGCCCCAATTTGATGGCTCGTTACTCCCTCAGCAAGAAAGCAGCCAAGACGGCAAAGGAGGTGATCGAACTCTGGGGAGAAGGAAAATTTGAGAAAGTTTCATACCGTCCTCTTCTTCGAAAAACGATTTCGACCTACATCAGAGGCTATGAGGAATTTGACTCAAGAACACCAATTTTTCAGGAAATTATGCAGGCACTAAAGGATGATAACTCCAAAATGATTGGGGTTTACGGCATGGGAGGTGTGGGTAAAACCACACTAGTTAAAAGAGTTGTTGCGCAAGCCATTGAAGACAAGTTATTTGATTTCGAAACTATAGTTGACATAACAGAGACCCCTGACATTAAAAAAATACAACAACAAATTGCTGATGACCTAGGCCTAAACTTTCGTGAGGAGAGTTTATCAACCAGAGCTGTTCGATTACGTGATAGGTTGAAGAAAGAAAAGAAAGTCCTTATAGTGTTAGATAATATCTGGGCAAAACTTGACCTTGAGGCTGTTGGAATTCCTTTTGGTCATGAAGAGGAGAAAGGAAGTAGCAGCTTGCAAGAAGAAGATCCAAAAGGAAGAAATGATGATCAAAGACGATGCAAAATATTGTTGACATCTAGAAGTGAAAATGTATTAAGAGACGACATGAATGTTGAGAAGAATTTCTTGGTTGAAATGTTATCTGAAGAAGAAGCTGGACATTTATTTTGGAAGATTGTGGGTGATGCAGCCAAAAATTGTGTTTTTGAGGCTATTGGAGTTGAGATAATTCAATATTGTGCTGGCTTGCCTGTTGTAATTGCAACAATTGCAAGTGCATTGAAAACAAAGAGTGTTTTTCATTGGAAGGATGCCTTGGATCAGCTAAGAAGGTCTAATCCAAGACACATCAAAGGGATGGATGCAAATGTGTACTCTGCCATAAAATTGAGTTACGATTTTTTGGAGAGTGAAGAAGCAAAATCACTATTTCTACTTCGTAGTCTTGAAAATGCAAGTTCAGATATGAGCATTGATTACTTGTTGAGATATTGCATGGGTTTGGGTTTGTTTCAAAATGTTTCTACATTGGAACAAGGAAGAAACAGATTGCACACATTAATCAATCATCTCAAAGCTTCATGTCTATTATTGGACGGTAACACAAACAGGTGTGTTAAAATGCATGACATTATTCATGCTGTTGCCGTTTCAATTGCATCCACAGATAAGCTCATGTTTAATATTCAAGATGTCACTGACTTAAAAGAAATGCTGGAGGAGAAATTGCCCAAAGATTCAACTGCTATTTCTCTCTTTCGTAAAGATGTCTCCATGCTTCCTGAAAGGTTGGCATATCCGAAACTCAAGTTATTTTTTTTGGTTATGGAAGAATTCTCTTTACAAATTCCGGACACTCTTTTTGAAGGGATGGAAGAACTTAAAGTTTTAGATATGACTAAAATTCATATGTTATCACTACCTTCGTCGCTTAGCAAGCTAACAAACCTTCAAACATTATGTTTGGACCAATGTCAGCTAAGAAATGTAGCAATTATTGGAGAGCTAAAGAGATTAGAAATTCTTTGCTTTTGGGGTTCTGATATTGAACAACTGCCGACACAAATTGGACAGTTAACTCGGTTAAGGTTGTTAGAATTGGGAAATTGTTCAAACCTTAAAGTGATCTCACCAAATGTTTTATCTAGCTTGACTCGGTTAGAAGAGCTTTATATGGGTAATAGTTTTATTCGGTGGGAGGTTGAAGGCCAAAGTAATGCTAGTCTTTCTGAGTTGAAGCAATTGTCTCGTCTGACAACTTTAGAAATACATGTTCTTGATGCCCAGATTATGCCACTAGACTTGATGATCTTTGACAAGTTGGACAGATGTAAAATAATTATCGGAGATGTGTGGGAGTGGTCCCATGATTATGAAGCCTTGAGGGCATTCAAACTGAAATTGGATAATAACATTTATTTGAGAAATGGGATTAAAACTTTGTTGAGTAGAACTGAAGATCTCTATCTAGATGAACTAAAGGGTGTTAAGAATGTTATTTATCAACTTAATGGGGAAGGATTCCCACAATTGAAGCATCTTCATGTTCAAAATGGCTCTGAGATTCAATATATTGTTAACTCAATTGGATGGGGTCTATGTAATGTCTTTCCCAAGCTAGAGTCATTGTTTCTTCATAATTTGATTAACTTGGAAAAGATATGTCATGGCCAATTGGCAACAGAATCTTTCAACAAATTAAAAATCATGAAAATTGGAAGATGTGATGGATTGAAGCATCTCTTCTCATTATCCATAGCCAAAAACCTTTTGCAGCTACAAGATATCGAAGTCACCAACTGCAAGAAGCTGGAAGAGATTGTTTTTAATGAAAGCCATGAACAATTCCAACAAAATGGCAGCGTTAATAAGATCAAGTTTACTCAACTGCGCACTCTGATTCTACGATACCTACCGCAGCTCACAAGTTTTGGCTTCAAAGAGTCCACACCCTATGCTGGTTCTGAAGAAATCTTTGCTGAAGATAAGCTTGGCGGTTTCGTACCATCATTCAGTCAAAATGTATGTTTCTCTTGTTCTCCTCTTTTGTTTTCGTTTTGCATTGGAGGGTGGTGACATAAAAAAGTATATTATCAAGTATTTATAGGCCTCGATTTTTAACCATTAATAACAAAAAGATTGTATTTACAGGTTTTGCTCCCAGGCTTGGAGAACTTGAAGCTGTCTTCAATTAACATTGAATGTATGTGGCTTGATCAACTTCCGGCAATCTCTTCTTGCTGTCAAACTTTAACAAGCTTGACTATGGAGGAGTGTAGCGGTAATTTGAAATTTCTGTTTTCGTATTCTATGGTTAAAAGTCTTGTGCAACTAGAAAATCTTGAGGTACGGAATTGTAAGTCGATTGAGGGGATAATCAACACAGAAGAATTAAGAGAAGAGGGAAAAATGATTAAGATGGTTTTTGCTAAACTAATCAAGCTGCAGCTCAAAGGTCTTCCAAACCTCACGCAATTTGGCTCCGGAAATTCAGTTGAATTCCGCTCCATGACTCAACTATCCATCGAGGATTGCCCAAAGTTGAAGACATTCTCCCATGCCCTTGCATCTGCGGACATAAAACAGAGCAATGAAATTGAACAAATGAATTGCCAATATGACATTCATCCTTTGTTCGGCGAAACTGTAACTTTGATTTATTCTGAAGTGCAGTTAATTAATAGAAATTCTTCGTTTTATATTCACATTTACTTAATTCCTCACTTAGGTAGACTGATTAAACAACAACATTTTCTTGCATGCAGGTTGTATTACCCACATTAGCATCCATGAAACTGTCCATCCATATCCAAACCTTATGGCACAACCAACTTCAGTCAATGTCTTCAAGCTTTCAAAATTTAACGGAAATTGTCATGGATGGTTGTGATACTTTGAAACATGTATATTCATCTTCTATGGTTGAAAGTCTCATCCAACTTAAGAACCTTGAGATTTCCAATTGTAAGTTCATGGAAGCGGTAATAATCACCCAAGGAGAAAGAACAAGCAACACTTTGTTTCCTAAATTGTACCGGCTGCATCTCAAACACCTTCCGAAACTCCAAGCTTCTGCAACTTTGTGGGAAAATCAATTGAGTTGCCTTCCTTGGATTCATTGTGGCTTGAGAATTGCCCCAAAATGCATGCATTTGTCTCTAATTCTCCTGATGCAGATATTCCAACAAACAAGGAAGAACAAGTGAATTCAGAGAAGAGCATCCATGCAAACATACAATCTCTTTTTGATGAAAAGGTATTCTCTCTTTCCTCTCTTTGTTATTCTTTTTAAAATATTTTTCGCATCAATTTACTTTTTATTTTTTATTTTTTTTATTTTTAACTTTATAATTGTAGCAATCTTGTTTTTTGTTTTCAAAGTATAAAAAAGGAAGAACACAAAAAGCAAAATGATTTCACAAACACGCCTACCTCATTCTTTCCTCTTGTCAGCACCATCTCTTTCCATTTTAAAAATTCAATCAGAGATAATTTTTCAAATTTCTTACTGGAAATTTTTTTATTTGACAAATGAAATCTTTGTATATTACCCATAAAAATGACTTAGATCTAGTGGAGAAAGATGAAGACATAGAGGATTCAGTAGAAGAGTCAATGCTTTGATTGTTTGTTGTTGTTTTAGTTGTTTTAGACGGTGAGGCTGGGTTTGTTTTTCACCGTTTCAAATTGTGACATAATTGTTATATATATTATTATTATTGAATTTATCTTTTAGTTAATTAAGAAAAAAAAATTAGGAAAAATAATAGATTGAACATCTCTTTTTATTTTTTTAATCAATGATAATTTAAAATTTATCACCAATGATTTGTTTATCATATTTTTCAAGAATAAAAATCAAATAATTTAAATTGTGCATTTTTTTTTAAATACTTTTTCTGTTAATTGAAAAAAATAGATTTAAAGGTAAAAAGACATGAAAATATTTTCACATTAGACTGTACTGGGCACATTCTCATTGTTTGTATTTTCAAAAAGATTTCTCAAAAGTACTCTTGTTTCTCTTGTTTTAATTTTTTAATTTTATTCTCTGAAAACAAAAAATAAAAACAATACCGAACACCCTCTTAGTTTCTAAATCTAATATGTCATCTCATTTATTCTTGGTCCATTGTTTCTAATCGTGTTTGGTTATCAATTATGTGTATTTTATTAATTAATGCAATCCATTGAATTATTCAGGTACGAATCCCAGATCTAAAGTTTTTGGTAATACAACAAATGGACATGAAAAAAATATGGCTTCATGATCAACTCTCTTCGGACTCCTTTTCCAAAATAGATCATTTTGGGTTATATGATTGTCATAACCTTTTGAATATTTTTCCATCTAATATGCTTGGAAGACTCCAAAAATTAGAGAGATTGGATATAGGAAGTTGTATTTCATTGGAGGAGATATTTGAAGAGCTTAAAATATCGCCTTGCATGATGGAAGAAATTGTAGCCAACGAAGCTATAGAAGCGGTCCCTAGGTTTGTGTTTTCTCAATTAAAACGGTTGGAACTATGGAATCTACCCGGCCTTAGAAGTTTCTATCAAGGATTATATATTTTAGAATTGCCGAAGTTAAAGACGTTAAAGATGTGGGGATGCAATAAAGTAGAGATACTCACTTCAGAATTGTTGAGCCATGGAGGGAGTCAACTTGAGAATTCAATCCGAAAGCCACTATTCAATGTTGACAAGGTAAGAATGCAAGGCACATTATTCATTTTTAATCCTTAACTGGAGTAATAAGGAAAATACCATTAAAATTAAAAATTATGATAAAGGCTATGTATTCCAACGTCTCGTAATTCTTGTATATATGTACACATTGTTTTAGCTATATCCACTACGGATTTTACATTTAATTATGTCAAGTCCACCCTAAGTTACTAACGTACTAACTGATAACTTTTTTTTTTTTTTTTTTTTTAATATTCCAGGTTGCATTCCCCCAAGTAGAACAACTAACGTTGGAGTGGATTCTAATTGTGAAAGAGATACTACATGGAAAATTTTCAGAGTTCTCATGCAATCTTAAAGTTCTTGAGTTGAGAAATGTTAGTAAGAAAAGTGCTATCTGTCCATGTTGTTTCCTTTACACATTACCCAATCTTGAAAGACTTGATGTTTTTTCTGGTTTTGGTGAGGAAATATTCATATGTGAAGGACTTGATTGTAAGGTAAAACAGGTAGAGGCACCTAGTAAATTGAATTACTTAAGTCTCGCTGAATTGAAGGACTGCTCGCTTGTGTGGGAGGAGAATTCTCTACCATCTAAAATTTTTCGAATTTTGACAACTCTAGTAGTGTCAAACTGTAACAACTTCAAAACCTTGGTGCCATCCTTTGTTTCCTTCCAAAATCTGTTAACTTTGGAAGTATCAAATTGTAATGGATTGGTCAATTTATTGGCGGTCTCGGTAGCCAAAAATCTGGTGCAGCTTACAGAATTGAAAATAATAGGATGCAAAATGATAGAAAAAATCGTAACACACGGCCGGGTTGATGAAATGGAAGATATGATCTTATTCAACCAACTGAAATACTTGGAGCTTCATCGTTTACCAAGGCTTACAAGTTTCTGCTCCGGGAATTATGCTGTTGAATTTCCATCTTTGCAACAAGTAGATATGAGACAGTGTCTAAATATGAAGATTTTTTCGCAGGGAGCCTTAAGCACACCGAGGCTGCACAACCTACAAATAACAGATAAGGAAGGAATTTGGTATGGTGATCTTAATACCACCATACAAAAAATGTTCAAAGAGATGGTATGTATCTTCCTTACACTATTATTGTTATCGATTTATTGTGTATTTTTTCCATTTTCTTTTTCCCATAAGACCATTTGTCTCATCAGGTAAAAAGGTAATACTCTTCCCTGCGTATCCCAACAAACTCTTTTTTTTTTTTTTTTCCTAATTAGAAAACTACCTTTGTTTAATGTTAGAAAACTATCATCACTTTTTTTTCTTTTTTCTTTGGTCTTTAAGAATTAAATCACATATTTGGGTTTGTCAGGATGGATTCCGTGATTTAGAAAATTTTAAGGTCTCAGACTTTCCCCATTTGAAAGAAGTATGGCACAACCAATTACTAGTCGGCTACTTCAGCAATTTAAAATCACTGGTGGTGGATGATATTTGTAGCAGCTTGAAATATATGTTTACTCCATCTTTGGCCTTGGGCCTTGTTCAACTCCAGGAATTGGAAATAAAAAACTGTGCTGTTCTAGAAGCAATAATAGCCATTGAGGAAGAATGGACAGATAACACGCTGTTTCCTAATCTAACTAGCCTGGAGCTCGAAGATCTTCCAAAACTCTTAAGATTCTGCAACTTTTCTGGAAATTCAATTGAACTGCCTTCCTTAGCCCTATTGTTGATTGACAATTGCCCCAACATGGAAACATTTATCTCCAGTTCTACAGATGCAGACATGCCAGCAAGCAAGGAAAACCTCCACACAGATATACAACCTTTCTTTGATGTAAAGGTATTCTTTCTTTCTTTTTTATTTTATTTTTTCACCTGGAATTATTTTCCTTTTTGAAATCACTGCTTTTGAGATTTGAATATTCTTTGACGAAAAGGTATCTAATCCATTCCCGGTTATAATTTGTAATTAGTATTAAATCTTTGTTTTACATTTAAATTAATCGTTCCCCACCTAACCCACAAATGATTCATTTTGAAATGGTAAAGAGTAGAGCAAACCAAGTGGGATATTCGAGTCATTTTTGATCTGTCAACCCTGTTATATGTAATTGTGTTTGGTTATCAATTATTGGTATTTTATTAATTAATGCAATCAATTGAATTATATAGGTACAGATACCATATCTAAAGTCTTTGCAAATAAAGAAGATGAACATGAGAAAAATATGGTGCCATTATCAACTCACTTTGGACTCCTTCTCCAAAATAGTTTCTTTTGGGGTATATGATTGTCATAACCTTTTGAATATTTTTCCATCTAATATGCTTGGAAGACTCCAAAAATTAGAGGCGGTGGTTATACAAAGATGTAATTCAATGGAGCAGATATTCGAAGAGGTTAAAATATCATCTTGCATGATGGAAGATATTGTGGCCAAGGAAGATTTAGAAGCTGTCCCTAGGTTTGTGTTTCCTCAATTAAAATGGTTGAAACTAGTGGATCTACCAAGCCTTAGAAGTTTCTATTCAGGAGTATATATTTCAGAATGGCCAAAGTTAAAGATTTTAAGGATGTGGGGATGCAATAAAGTGGAGATACTTACTTCAGAATTTTTGAGTCTCCAGAAGAGCCAAGGGGAGAGTCTACTTGAGAATTCAATTCAAGAACAGCTATTCATTGTTAATAAGGTATGAATCATTTTAATCTTTAACTAAGGTTATTAGGAAAATACAATTAAAATTAAAAATTTAAACTATACTTTTTATAATTGAAGTAGAGTTGTATGACGATTAAGGTTTAATTAAGATTTAAATAAAAATAAAAGAAAGTCCATTCCCAGTTTTTCATAAAAGGCATTTTATATTAATAATATGTTATTCAATTTAGTGTTTAAAAACGACGTCGATCAATAGACAATCACTTTGATTATTTTTCAATTTCACCAAGTCTAAAGTTCAAATCGTTTAATCCAATGTTTAGGTTGTGCGTATTAAGAAAAGAGTAACTAGATTTTTGAAAATACCACACGAAATGGATAGGTGCAGCTAGTTATATTATAATATATAAGATGCAGTGTTGGAGAAGAACCTGAGAAGAAACCGTGTAACATACAGGCTCATGGTTATACACCATTGTAAGATAAGAGCTATGTATTCCACCGTCTATTAATTCTTGTATATGCGTACACTGTATATCCACGTCTGATTTTTCTTTTAACTATGCCAAGTCTACCCTAATCTACGGTCCTACACCAACTAATAAATCTTTTTCATATTCCAGGTTGCCTTCCCCGAAGTAGAACATTTGACATTGGAGTGGGATTTGATTGTGAAAGAGATACTGCATGGAAAATTTTCAGAGTACTCATGCAATCTAAAAGTTCTTGAGTTTTCAAGTGCTAGTAAGCAAAGTGGTGTCTGTCCATGTTGTTTCCTTTACACATTACCTAATCTTGAGAAACTTTATGTTTGTTCTGGTTTTGGTGAGGAAATATTTATATGTGAAGGACTTGATTGTAAGGTAAAACACGTAGAGGCACCTAGTAAATTGAATTACTTAAACCTCATCCAATGGGAGGACTCGTCGCTTGTGTGGGAGGAGAATTCTCTACCATTTAAGTTTTTTCGAAATTTGACAACTCTAGAAGTGTCAAAATGTAACAACTTAAAAACCTTGCTGCCATCCTTTGTTTCCTTCCAAAATTTGTCAACTTTGGAAGTATCAAATTGTAATGGATTGGTCGGTTTATTGGCAGTCTCGGTAGCCAAAAGTCTAGTACAACTTACAAGATTGAAAATAACAGAATGCAAAATGATAGAAAAAATCTTAACACAAGGTTGGGTTGATGAAACGGAAGATACGATCATATTCAACCAACTTAAATACTTGGAGCTTAATTGTTTACCAAGGCTTACAAGCTTTTGCTCCGAGAATTATGTTGTTAAATTTCCATCGTTGCGACAAGTAGTTGTGGGACAATGTCAAATTATGAAGATCTTTTCGTATGGAGCCTTAAGCACACCGAGGTTGCACAAACTACAATTAACAGAAGCAGATGAGGAAGGAAGTTGGGAAGGCGATCTTAATACCACCATACAGAAAATTTTCAAAGAGAGGGTATGTATCTTCTTTACACTATTATTGTTATCCATTTATTTTGTGTAGTTTTTTCATTTTCTTTCTCCCAATAAGACCATTTGTCTCATCAGGGCAAAAAGTACAACTCTTCCCGGTGTATGCCAAAAAAACCTTTTTTTTTTTTTTTTTTTTTTTTTTTTCTAATTATAAACCGACCATTGTTTAAAGTTAGAAAACCATCTTCACTTTTTTTTCTTTGTTCTGTAAGAATTAAACATATTTGGGTTTGGCAGGCTGGATTCCGTGGTATAGAAAATTTTACGGTCTCAGACTTTCCCCATTTGACAGAAGTATGGCACAACCAATTACTAGTCGGCTACTTCAGCAATTTAAAATCACTGGTGGTGGATGATAAAAGTAGCAGCTTGAAATATATGTTTACTCCATCTTTGGCCTTGGGCCTTGTTCAACTCCAGGAATTGGAAATAAAAAACTGTGCTATTTTGGAAGGGATAATAGTCATAGAAGATGAAACGATAAGGAATGATCTGTTTCCCAATCTAAATAGGCTGGATCTCAAAGATCTTCCGAAACTCGCATGTTTTTGCAACTTAGTCGAAAATGCAATTGAATTGCCCTCATTGGCCACATTGTCTATTGATAAATGTCCAAACATGGAAACATTTATCACCAATTTTACAGGTGTAGACATGTCAACAAGCAAGGATAACCTCCACAACGACATACAACCTCTCTTTAATGAAAAGGTATTATTTTTCTTTTTTCACTTCTGCGACATCACCTAAAATTCTTGGTTCACATTTCTTTGCTCTTTTTGTTATATCATCCATATCCATTCCCGGTGTCTTATAATTCATAACTTTTTTTATTATTGATTTATTAATGAATGTAATCAATTGAATTATTCAGATACGACTTCCCAATTTAAAGGTTTTATTCTTAGACAAGATGGATAGATTGAGAAAAATATGGCATCATCAACTCACTTCAGATTCCTTTCGCAATTTTGAATCTTTGGAGTTATATAACTGCCATAACTTGTTGATTGTTTTTCCTTCAAATATGCTCGGAAGACTCCAAAAACTAGACAAGTTGTGCCTAGGAAATTGTAGCTCACTAGATGAGATATTTGAACTTCAAGCTTCCATTTGTGGGAAAACACAAGCTATAACAGCCACTCAATTGAGAAAATTGGAGCTAAATAATTTGCCAAAGCTGAAGCACGTATGGAATATGGACTCCCAAGGTCTTCTATCCTTTCCGAATCTACTTTCAATGAAAGTAACAGGTTGTGATACTCTGAAAAGAATCTTTCCAGCCTCGGTAGGTAGAAATCTTCTTCGTCTTGAAGAACTTTGGATAGAAAACTGTTGCATGGTGGAGGAAATTTTTGCCAAGGAAGAAGAAGTAAATGAAGTAGTGCCTAGGTTTCCTCGATTAACACTTATGATACTATCAGATCTATCGAGGCTCCAAAGTTTCTACCCAATGGTACATATTTCAGAATGGCCAATGTTAAAGAGGTTTTATATTTTGGGTTGTGACAAAATAGAGATATCTGCATCAAAAAATTTGAGATTTCAAGTGTCCGATGGGGAGAGCCAACATGAGATGCTCTTACTTGACAAGGTATGTCCCAAAGTACTTAATCAAATATCAGAGTTCTAACCTCCAGCATCATTTATAGTTTCAGAGTTTCTATGCTATTACATTATTGAACTATATACTAGACAAATTAATTAAAGTCTGCTAATTCTTGTACACTTGTTTTTAGTTATAATCACTTATTATTTCTTTTTTATTTACTCCCTGTCCACCGTTATTGCTCCACATTCAATGCCTACACCTACTGGTACTTTGGTTTCATTTTTCAGGTTCCATTAACCAACCTGGAACGTTTGGGGTTGGATTGGAAGTGGATTGAGAAAGAAGCGTTGCATGAAAAACTTCCAGAGTACTTATGCAAATTAAAGTTTCTTACATTCAATGGCTTTCGTAAGGGAGCTGATATTTGTGTATTTTGTTTGCTTAAGAAACTACCCAATCTTGAGAAACTTCAAGTTACTAGAGGCGTTTTCAAGGAAGTATTCTTAAGTGAAGGACTTGGTTGTGAGGAAGAACATGTTGAAACACCTAGTAAATTAAGCGTCTTAAGGCTTGTTTTTATGTATGACTCATTGCATCTTTGGGAGGAAAAATCTTTATGTAGCAAAGTTTTTCAAAATCTGGCAATTCTAGAAGTAGTTTGTTGTGACAACTTAAAAAGTCTAGTGCCAAGCCATGTATCTTTCCAAAATTTGACAACACTGGAAGTGTTATATTGTAACGAATTGCTCAATTTAGTGGCGGTCTCAACAGCTAAAAGTCTAATGCAACTTACAAAATTGAGTATTTCCGAATGCAAAATGATTGAAGAAATTATAATTCATGAGGGAGATGAAGTTGAAGATTGGATCATTTTCAAGAAACTAAGATACGTGGAACTTAAGTGTTTACCGAGCCTTACAAGCTTCTACTCTGGGAATTATACTATCGAATTCCCATCATTGCAACAAGTTGTTGTGAAAGAATGTCCGAAGATGCAGATTTTTTCTCGAGGAATCTTTAACACACCAAGGCTGCACACATTACAAACAACAGAAGCAGAGGGTTATGGATTTTGGGAAGGCGACCTTAATACTACAATAGAACATCTGTTCATAGAGGTACACATAAATTTACCATATTTTCTCATCTCCTTTACACTTTGATTTTTAATATTTTTCCGTCCATGTTGTGGAATATTTGCTACTTGAAATGTTTGCAAAATTGTTCATAAAAATTTCAAATGAACATTAGTAGTTGAGAAATAGTTTGATTAGATTTGGATTATGTGATTGAAGTATTTAATTGCTTGCTTAATTGACTGAATATTGTCTTCTTTTATGTCTCACAATCAATGCTTGTTCTTAGAACTCACCCTTTTGTCTTTGTTATGCTATGTTATATGATTAATTCTTCATGTTGAATATCAAATAATTTATTACTAATACAATTCTTTATAATTATAGAATGGGCAGAGTTCTAAAGAAAATTGAGATGTTGGGACAAAGCAAATATTTTGTGATTTGTCAGCATTGCAGTTCATTTTCCTCCACCACTTGAAGAGAATTGTGTGACTTCACTGGTGTTATTCATCATTTGTACATTTACGCGCAATTTGTACTATTGAGTTTCGAATTTCTGGTTTGTTTTCTAAGTGCCTGATTAAATCATCTTAATGATCCTGTAGCAGATTTTGGCAAGTTAATTTCTTTGTCATGATGCCAATGGTTTGTATTGCATTCTTTTCGTACATTATTCTTGCATTCTGCTTACTTATCTGTTGAGATTTATGTATTTCTCAAAGTAAGGCTCATTACGTCCATGTTAAGTGTACCTATTTTGTTTTCTCTTTTCATTAATAAATTTTCTTAATATCATCTCGGATTGCTAAAAATAATAATAATAAATCATTTTATTGAATTTCAAAACATCACGATTTACTTATAAAAGCATTTCTCCAAAGCACAATGGTAAATGATATGAAAGTTTTTTTTTTTTTTTCCTTAATAATTCTGGAAACAAGATGTCTAAACTCTAAACAATCAGATTTTATTAGTATAGTAAATTTTGATGGACTTTTTACTACTAAGGCATAATTTTAAATAGTAAAATTTTTGATGGACTTTTAAGAAATAAAATAAAAGTATATATATATATATATATATATATATTAAATTTCTCTAGGTAATTATTTTGAGCCCTGATATGTAATAATGGATGTATTCATATATTTAGAATATGTTTCTTTGAAGAATAGAAATATTAAAAAATAATATAATAAAACTTGTGTTATTCAAGGCTTCTATCTATTGACTTGTTTATGTGATCTTACATCTTCTCTTTAACATTTACAAAAACATACAATTTATGGATCAAATCATATCGTTGATGATGAATCTCAAATACAAATTAGTAAATAAATAATGACATTTGTGTTTTGAAGCGGAATTATATAAAAAAGAAATGAAAATTCCATAAAGAGACTCACTAATACACCATTATAATAACAACACGATTCTCCACATCAAACAGTATAAAATCAAACAAGTTTAGGCTCTATTTCAAGGGATTGGTGAGCCAGGAATGTCAACGGAAAAACAGTGGAGTTTTCCGGAATTGGCGTTGCGATATGCGGGCCCACGGATAATGTGATATTCGAATTGAAAAAGCCTTTGATTGGCGATCGGATGAACAAGAATGCAATTTGTGAGTAATTCAAGTCCTCATTGAATCTTATTGCGTATTTGATTTCTCGAATGTTTTGTGATTGATTAGTTTTTTTACTTTTTCTGGGCATTGGGAAATTCTGGAGAGATTACATTCCTTTAGTTTGCATATTCTGTTTGGTTCCCAGTAAACACTCATTTAAGAATTGAAGAAAATGAATAAAACAAAAATGTTTATTATTTGAAAAAAGACTAAAGTGGGATTGAGATTTGATGGATTGAATGAATAAATATAGATAAATAAATTTTATTGTTTTTGCCACAATTCTTCACTAATAAATTGAGCACTGCATCATATTAAGTGCATTTGATTTCTCTATTATTGGAATTGTGGCACTGTATGTTGATGTTCAATCACCCCCTACAGATGGATGCGATCATGTGGTTATGAGGCTGACATTTAAAATGGCTTTGCAGATTACTGGGAGGTGGCCACCGAAGCAACGCAAGATTGCTGTGTTAGTCAATCAGGTGCACCTTCTTCATAGAGAATTTCAGAGTTGCAACCCCGTTCTTGTGGCACGCAATGATTTAAAGTATGGATTGAAACTTGCAAGAGATGCAATAGTTTGTCAGACCACATTGCCTGCAGAACTTAGTCATGGTATAATTATGATAGAAACTTGTGTTATTTGTTTAGAACTTACTGATGTTGGGAATATGTTCTTGATTGATGGTTGCCTGCACCGATACTGCTTTTCTTGCATGAAACTGCATGTTGAAAACAAGTTGCTTCATGCCATGGTTCCTAAATGTCTGAACTTAAAGTCGACAGCTGCATAAAATTACTTGAGAGTGAAGCAATGCATAAGAGAAGCTTCAATTCCTGATATGGAGAGAGTTTATTGCCCCTATCCCAAGTGCTCAGCATTAATGACACGAAACCTGGTTTCAAAATCTGCTAAAAATGGGTTTGTTGGTGGTGGATCTGGAACTCGGAAATGTGTGAAATGTCAAGGCCTTTTCTGTATAAATTGCAAGGTTCCATGGCATAAAGACATGACATGCTATGAATACAAACGATTGAATCCTAATCCCCCAACAGAGGATGTGAAGCTGAAGTCTCTTGCATCAATGAATCTATGGCGTCAGTGTGTAAAGTGCAACCATATGATAGAACTTTCTGAAGGTTGTTACCACATGACTTGCAGGTACTTTGTCTATCCTTCCAAGTTAATCATTTTATTATTAATTTTGTGAAAAATAATATCTAAGTGCAACGATTGAGATGGGGAGATGGATATAAGGTTTCCAGCTTCATGCTTTACTGTTGAACATGCACTAGCTTAAAGCAATGTACGTAATGTTATTGAGATTTGAGGTTTTTATTTGTGCTTCATGTTCTTTTTAATTCTCTGTTAACCAAACATATGGAAGAAGAAACCAAATAAGATCTTTGCTTGAGGTGATCAAGTAGAGAAGGGAAATTTTAGTGCTATCTGATCTTTGCGTATCATTGTTGTAAAGGCGAAGTAAGTGGGATGTGTATTAATCTTGCCAATTGAGGGACATGTCCATAAAATCAATAGTTGAAATGATGAATACCCAATTTGATATTTAGAGTATGCTTAGATAGAGGTAATAAGTGTTCTTTTTGTCATATTCTATGAACGCCAAATTTTAAGGCAAGATGAACCCATATGAAGGTTGATCGAGTTGAAAAAGGTTCGATTCCATTGATTTTGATTGGAAGCTGAATGGCAAAGCGGTTACATTTACACCTTTGTTCAGTAGAATAGATGATGTTAAGTGCTTTGCTTTGTTTTTTTTTTTGTTTTGTTTTTTTTTGTTTTGAACTATTACAATGAATTCGGGGTTTGGGGGAGGGGGATACCGGATACGACTTAAACCCACGACCTCATGGTGCAAGTGTGAAGGTATGAGGGTGTGAGTGGTATACCATTGTGCCAATATCATCTCGTCAAATGCTCTGTATGTTAGTAATATTCATATACACATGAAAGTATGTTAGTAGTTCTCAAAAACTTGCATTGAAAATATTATCACCTGTTTGCCTTTATTTTTTTTGCAGATGCGGGTACGAGTTTTGCTACAACTGTGGAGCTACGTGGAAGAACAAAAGGGCAACTTGTTTTTGTCCACTATGGGATGAGGATAATATTTTGTTTGATGATGTTGTAGACTCTGATGAAGAAGTGATAGGACGATTCTATCATTCTGATTACGATGATGAGGACGAGGACGGTGATGAAAAACTAAAGCCTTTGTAGCTTTGGATTACTGTGGTCAGCTATACCATTGGAGTGTTTCTGGAGAAAATGATAAACAGATTTGTTTCAAGGCAATTGTTTGCTTATATATGCATTATTTCATCATTTTCCAGTTATTTGTGTTTGGATTTGCCTGGATATTTATCTGAGGAAGTGAAAGAAAATCTAGAGTTTTCTCAAATAGCTCTTATTGAATTTTAATTAGTAACAACATGATGAAAAAAATGGTTCATTATCATCCTAGTCCTTATCTAAATGCGGGATTCCTGAAATAACTTATGTGTAGGATCCAGATACCGAGCCAAGGGGAGGCTCGATCATGGTGGGGGGAGTTAATAGAATCTTTGGGATGTTGATTTTGTTTGTGGCCCTTTACTTTTTCTTGCCATCAAAATTTTAATATAGGTTCTGGACAAATAGAAGCTTTATAATTCTGATTTGATTATAAATTGCAATTGCATTTAATCAAGTGAATGATTCTTGAGGTTTTGATTGATGTGGAATTTTATTCATTAGCTATACCATGTGCTTGAGATGCTTGAATACCCTCTTTCATCATCAACTTGCATAATCAAAATCAACATAAAAACAAAAACAAAAGGTGATAGTAATTACTTTTCAGCTACTTGGAACACTAGTAATGTATTAGAAATAACTGGAAATTTTTTCAGAAGATTGTTTTTAGTACGAATAATTTATATTGATATCATTGGTTGGTTCAAGTTCAAAGGCTTATAAGAAAAGGAACGATGCTTACAATGGGGTGATATTAATTCAGAGTTAAGGGGAGGGTGGCACAACTCGAAACCAACAACTTTAATGGGTCAATGGGCGTGAGGAACATATATCAATGAGTCAATCTCATCTCGTCACCGATTATATTTTTTATGGATGTTACCTGTTAAAGGATTGTGGTCCGGCGGTTTAAAAAAAAAAATGGATAGTTTGTCATTGCTTTACAGTTTACACTGGCATTGAATTGATGTTACCTGTTGTAATATATACAATATCTTCTCCGATTCCCACCGCCTCTCACCCACTTGCACACCCACTTGTATACCCACTTTTCTTCTTCTCTTTTGCTTGCTAATATATATATGATCATCAGATCATTTGTAATAATGTTAGAGAAATCATCAAAGACAAGTAAATGCTCTGCTCTCTCTCTCTCGTCTCACTTACTTAATTCTTCTCCCATCTCGCTCAATTATTTATTAATTGTTATTCAACTATTCTCCATCTATATTATTTCTTTATTTTATTTTATAACACGTTATCAGCACGATTGTATGTAAATAAAAAGGATCCCTGATGGGTGATTTAATTACATCCTAATATTCTGAATCTATATATATTTCGTGTCAACGGAACATATATATATAGTTCTGAATTTATTCACTTTAAATCTCAATATTCTGAATCTATATATATTTCGTGTCAACGGAACATATATATATATAGTTCTGAATTTATTCACTTTAAATCTCAATATTCTGAATCTATACATATTTCATGTCAACGGAACATATATATATAGTTCTGAATTTATTTATTTTAAATCTCAATATTCTGAATCTATATATATTTTGTGTCAACAGAACATATATATATATAGTTCTGAATTTATTCTCTCTAAATCTCAATACTCTTGATCTATTTATAGTTCTCTATACAAGATAGTTTATGCCGTCAACGGATCATCTATATATAGTTATGGATTTATTTTTATGCACATAACAGGTGAGCTCAGCCTCCTGGAACTATTAAATTACAGGACATATATACCGTCCTGGAACTGTTAAATTAATGCACATAACAGGTGAGCTCAGCCTCCTGGAACTATGAAATCACAGGACATATATACCATCCTGAAACTGTTAAATTAATGCACATAACAGGTGAGCTCAGCCTCCTGGAATTGTTAATTTACAGGACATATATACCGTTATAGAATTGTTCAATATACTTTTTACTTATATTCACACTAAATTAAATTCACAATTTAATTTACAGAAAAAGAAGCTGTAAGCATGTCCAAACTTTCAAATTTGAAGTTCGATGCACTCAAAGTGTCAGGAGACAACTATATGTCATGGGTTATTGATGCCGGATTATACCTAAAATCCCAGGGCCTATATTACACTATTTATGACAGTCAGGCTAATGAATAAGATAGATCAACAGTCGTGGTCATAATTCGTCATCATCTACATGAGGATTTGAAAGCTTAATATTTTACTGTCACAGAACCTGAAGATCTGTGGCAGGAGCTAAAAGATCGCTATGATCATCAACAGGATGTTACATTACCAATTGCAAAGTATGAATGGCTGAATTTACGGTTCCAAGACCACAAATCAGTCTCTGATTATAATTCTGATTTATTCATGATCACCACAAGATTGAAATTGAGTGGTGATGAGGTATCTGAAAAGGAAATGTTAGAAAAAACATTCACAACTTTTCATGCCTCGAATATAATATTGTAACAGCAATATCGAGAACGCAAATTCTCGAAGTATTCAGAATTGATCTCGTGCTTACTAGTAGCAGAAAAGAATAATGAGCTACTGATAAAAAACCACGAAACACACCCGACTGGTTCTAAAGCATTTCCAGAAATGAATGCTAATACCGTCGGATACCATGGTCATGGTCGTGGTCGCAATCTTGGTCATGGTCATGGACGTGGTAATAATCATAATCCAGATCATAGACGTGGTTATGGTCGTAATAGTGATCGTGGCGGTCGTAATCCGGGTCGTAATCCTGGTCGGGGCTATGGACGTAGTTCCAGAAGAGGACGTGGTTATTTCAGACCAAGTGAATACAAAAGAAAAGGTGTTCAGAACAAGCCAAATGCAAAAGAGGGCGTTTGTTATAGGTGTGGTTGTTACAATCATTGGTCAAATGAATGCAGCACACCTAAACATCTTGTTGAGCTTTATCAAGTGTCAATCAAAGAAAATGGGAAGAAACCCGAGACACATTTTATTGAAGATCCATATCTTATGAATGTTACACATCTTAATGTGACAGACTTCTTTGACGATCCAAAGGACAAACCAACTGATTCAATTGGTGATGAGAATGTCCATACCAATTAAATACTACCTCTGTAGTATTTTTTGTTTTTTGTTTCAATTGGTGATGGGAATGTCCATACCAATTAAATACTACCTCAATAGTATTATTTTGTTATTTTGTCTATGTAAGATATTTCTCAATATAATATATGCCTTTAAATTACTTTGTCTGATGTACATTTTATTTTTTCCTTTATGAAGCATATAAAATGAATCTAAACGATAAATTAAGGATTATTGAAAAGCTAGAAGAGAGAGATATATGTCTAGCCGACAGTGCAACAACTCATACAATTTTACGGAGTCAGAAATACTTCATGAATTTAACTTTGCTCAGAGTAAATGTTAATACTGTATGAGGTCCAACGGACTTGATAGAAGGCTCTGGAAGAATCATGATATTGTTATCAAACAATACAAAATTATGTATCGATGATGCATTATATTCAAGCAGATCCAGAAGGAATCTGCTTAGTTTCAAAGATATACGAAGGAATGGATATTACATTGAAACTATAAATAAAGAGAATGTCGAATGTCTATGCATCACTTCTCATGATTCAAGCCAGAAAATCATTATAGAAAAGCTGTGTGCTTTATCTTCTGGATTATATTACACTATTATTAAAAGTGTTGTAATTTATGTAGTTATAAATCAGAAGTTCTCAGATCCAAAAATATTTGTACTATGGCATGACTGTCTCGGTCACCTAGGATCTACAATGATACGTAGAATCATTGAGAATTCCCATGGGCATCCATTAAAGAACCAGAAGATTCTTTTATCCGATGAAAACTTATGTACTGCATGTTCCCAAGGGAAATTAACAATAAAACCATCTTTTTCTAAAGTTGGTCTTGAATCCCCATCATTTTTACAAAGAATTCAAGGGGATATATGTGGACTTATTCATCCACCAAGTGGACCATTTCGTTATTTTATGGTTTTAATTGACGCATCTATCAGATGGTAACATGTATGCTTATTATCAACACGTAATGTTGCTTTTGCAAGATTATTTGCACAGATTATCAGGCTTCGGGCTCATTTTCTCGATTATTCAATTAAGTCCAAACACCTTGAAAATGCTGGTGAATTTACTTCTAAGACATTTGATGAATATTGTAAAGTGGTTGGGATTGATGTTGAGCATCTAGTTCCACATGTTCATACTCAGAATGGATTAGCAGAATCACTTATTAAACGTGTCCAGATAATTGCAAGGACTATATTATTACGAACACAATTACCAATTTCTGTATGGGGGCATGCTATTTTACATGCTGCTGCATTAATCCGGCTTTAGCCCACTGCTTATCATCAGTATTCACCAGTACAACTTGTATTTGGTCATCAACTAGATATATCTCATTTACGTACATTTGGGTGTGCGGTATATGTCCCAATTATACCAACGAAAAGAACTAAAATGGGACCCCAAAGGCATTTGGGAATATATGTTGGTCTTGATTCACGATCAATTATTAGATATCTGGAACCTTTGACTGGTGATCTTTTCACAGCACGGTTTACAGATTGTCATTTTGATGAAACAAATTTTCCATCATTAGGGGAAAGAAAAACTTCTTCTGAAGAAAAACGTGAACTTTCCTGGAAAGTTCCAAGTTTAATTCATTTAGACCCATATACATCTCAATGTGAGAATGAAGTATGTAAAATAGTACATCTTCAAGCAATAGCAAATCAGTTACCAGATGCATTTACAGATGCTACTAAAGTAATAAAATCATACATCCTTGCTGTTAATGTACCAGCATGGGTGATTGTTCCAGAAAAACATTCTAAACAAATAATAGCAAAAGAATCATCTTTGGCACGCCAGAAGCGTGGTAGACCGCTTGGTTCAAAAGATAATGTTCCTCGAAAAAGGAAACTAAATAAATCCACTTTCTCTAAGTTGACTCCAGAAGAGTTAAGTGTCCCTTTAGGGACACAAGTTACTAAAGTGACAAAATCCCCTGTAGGGGAAGGAATCTCTGAAGAGATACAAGAGTATAGAAATGAGGAAATTTCTATAAATTATACAAGAGAATTGTGGAATTGTGAAGAAACAATCATTGATGATATATTCTCATACATAGTGGCAACTGAAATTATAAATGATGATTATGAACCTCATAATCTCGATGATTGTAGGCAGAGGTCTGATTGGCCTAAATGGAAAGAAGCAATTCAAACAGAATTGACTTCATTAGCCAAACGTGAAGTATTTGGATCTATAATCCAGACACCTGAAAACGTCAAACCTGTTGGGTACAAATGGGTTTTTGTACGGAAACGTAATGAGAAAAATGAGGTCGTGAGATATAAGGCACAACTCGTAGCACAGGGTTTTTCGTAAAGACCTGGCATCGGTTTCGATGAAACATATTCACCTGTGATGGATACAATTACGTTTTGATTTCTAATAAGCATGGCTGTCTTGGAAAGACTTGAAATGCATTTGAATGACGTAG
Source organism: Acer negundo (assembly GCA_035582765.1). Classification (NCBI taxonomy): domain Eukaryota; kingdom Viridiplantae; phylum Streptophyta; class Magnoliopsida; order Sapindales; family Sapindaceae; genus Acer; species Acer negundo. Next base: position 26,008,743 of record CM069235.1, on the reverse strand, counting down.
TGATCGCTTATCTATATGGTTCACTGGATTCAGATATTTACTTGAAAATCCCTGAAGGGTTTAAAATGCCAGAATCATGTAACTCAAGATCTCGTAATTTGTATTCGATAAAATTACAAAGATCCTTATATGGATTAAAACAATCTGGGCGGATGTGGTACAACCGTCTCAGTGAGTATCCGATAAAAGAATGATATATTAATAATTTTATATGTCCATGTGTTTTCATTAAAAAATTAGAATATGGATTTGCTATCATAGCAGTTTATGTTGATGATATGAATTTAATTGGAACTCCTAGGAAGTTTCTGAAAATTGTTGAATATTTAAAAAGGGAATTCGAAATGAAAGATCTGGGAAAGACAAAATATTGTCTCGGCCTCGAGATCGAGCATAGATCAAATAGAGTACTTATCCATCAATCAGCATATATTGAAAAGATTTTAAAAAGATTTCATATGGATAATGCTCATCCATTAAGTACTCTTATGGTTGTTAGAACTCTTTATCCTAAAAAGGATCCATTCCGTCCAAAAGAAAATGATGAAAAGATACTTGGTACCGAGGTACCATATCTTAATGTCATTGGTGCTTTATTATATCTGGCTCAGTGTACTAGACCAGATATTGCATTCTCTGTGAATGTACTGGCTAGATTTAGCTCAGCACCAACTCGAAGGCATTGAAATGAAATCAAACATTTCTTCTGTTACCTTAGTGGAATAAAAGATTTAGTATTATTTTATACAAAGTCTAACATTTTTTCAGGTTTACTTGATTATGCTGATGTCGGGTATTTGTCTGATCCCCACAAAGCTCATTCACAAACAGGATATGTTTTTACATATAATGGCACAGAAATATCCTGGCGTTCCACAAAACAGACTTTGGTTGCTACATCATCTAATCATTCTGAAATCATCGCACTTCACGAAGCCAGTCGAGAATATGTTTGGCTAAAGTCAGTTATTCATCATATTTAGGACACTTGTGGACTTTCATTATCTACAGAAATGCCAACACAAATATTTGAAGATAATGCTGCTTGCATTGCTCAAATTAATGAGGGATGTATTAAAGGAGATAGAACCAAACAGAATTCTCCTAAATTCTTCTATACTCATGAGCTGCAACAGAGTCGACAAATTGATGTTAAGCAAATACGGTCTATAGATAATCTTGTAGATCTGTTTACCAAATCATTGCCTACATCAACTTTTGAGAAGCTGGTATATGGAATAGGCATGTGTCGACTTTCTAAATTACAGGATTAAACGCTAAAGTTTGATGAGGGGGAGCGTTCAATCACGGGGAGCAAAATTCAGAACAGACATATGTATACTATACTCTTTTTCCCTTCGTTCAGGTTTTGTTCCACTGGGTTTTCTTGACAAGGTTTTTAATGAGATAGTTTTTAATATCCAACCCTATTAAATCCAGGAGATCATCGTATATATTTTACTTAGGTTTTATCCCATTGGATTTTTCCAAGAAAATAAATACATGTGGTATAAATCCAAGGGGGAATGTTATAATATAGGTGGCTTTTTACCACATGTGTAATATACACAATATCTTCTTTAAATCCCACCGCCTCTCACCCACTTGCACACCCACTTGTACACCCACTTGCCTTCTTCTCTTTTACTTGCTTATATATATGATCATCAAATCATTTGTAATAATGTTAGAGAAATCATCAAAGACCAATTACAAGTAAATGCTCTGCTCTCTCTCTCATCTCACTTAATTCTTCTCCCATCTCTCTCAATTATTTATTAATTGTTGTTTAACTATTATCCATCTATGTTATTTCTTCATTTTATTTTATAACAAGATCATGATTGTGTCGTTTCGTTAGTTCTGTCTTCAACAATTGTTTGCTTAAAAAGAGAGAAATAGTTGTTGGCTGTATTGCATCGAAGAGCTTGACCAATCAGCCTTATCTCTAACCAAACACATCACTATCATTTTATTAATTAGTTAACAAAACACATCACTATCTAACCAAAAGAGATTAAGGTGCACCACTGCATCTTAATTTTCCTGTCCCCACCTTCAGTTTTTTTATTAATTAGTCACGTTTTTCATTCTGATGTGTCATTTTTGGTAGAGGAGTCCTTCAACATTTTATTTATTTATTATTTATTTTTAAATTTATATGTATTGTCTTTTTTATGGCAGTATTATTTTCATTAATCCACTCCGTTAAATTAATGCTCGACCCAAAAGTGTAAGCAATAAATTCCTTAACATATATACTGATATGAGCGAAGTCGAATAAATATTATGTATATATAGTTAGTTTGATACCATGAATTTAGTTGATTATAAAACCCGAAAAATTAAATTTATAGATAAGATTTAAATAATAATATTGAGTTGGAATAAAAAATTGGGTAGCCGACACCATATTATTATTATAATAAACATAATTAAAGAGAATGATGAGAAATCATAAGGAAAAGAAAATGGACCATGAAAAAAGCAATTAAAGAAATTAAACTTTTTATTAAATTGAAAATTTGTAGTAACAAAACAACCAACAGAGTCCAGAGACCACCAACTTATTATTTCTTTATATATATTTGATGACTATATTAAAACCTCAATATTTAACTTTGAAGAAAGGAGGCAACTAGGCAAGTAGAAGATGATGAGATGATGAGATGAAATTGACCATGCACGATGCACCACCATTTACATAATTACATGATTGTACAACCTTGTGAATTGTCTTCACAGGAGTAGTACTCACTGCAACGAGTTCCACAGTTGCCTCTATATCCACCGCAGCCGCAACTACAATACACTGGCCATCCACAGTTGCCTCTATATCTACCGCAGCCGCAACTGCAATACACTGGCCTTACACAGTTACCTCCATATCCACCGCAGCCGCAACTGCAATACACTGGCCTTCCACAGTTGCCTCCATATCCACCGCAGCCGCAACTGCAATACACTGGCCTTCCACAATACCCATCACAATTTCTTCCACAATAACATGATTTTGGTACGTCAAAAAAATTGACCTCTATAGTATTCTTGTCTTTTATGTTCACTTCATGTGTTTTGGGCTCTTCAGGTTTTTTGGATTCTTCAGGTTTTTTGGGCTTTTCAGGTGTTTTGGGCTCTTCAGGTTTTTTGGGCTCTTCAGGTTTTTTAGGCTTTTCAGGTGTTTTGTGCTCTTTAGGTGGTTTTGGTACGTCAAAAAAATTGACGACTATAGAAGTCCTGTCTTCTATCTTCACTTCAGGAGCGTTGGCGGTGGCATTGGCAGTGGCGTTGGCAGCGGCGGCGGTGGCGGCGATGGGGGTGGTATGACAATCTTTCTTCTCTTCAGGAGGCTTCTGTGCTGGTTTGAGAATCTCAATACACTTGATGATTCCTCTACCTTTGCAACATATCTTGTCCCTGATCTTCTCCGGACAGCAACACACCACTTTAATAATCACTGTGTTCTTCTTCTCATCATACACCGTTTCTTGTATTTCTTTTGTTTTGTTCACAAAAACACCAAACACGTACACATCTTAATTCAAAATTCACTCCATTTCCAATACATACTCATAATTCGAAACGTTAAACAAAAAACAAACACAGACTTACGAGGGAATTTACTAAGGATTTTCTTCACTTTCTTGTAGCACTTTGAGCACTCAAGGTCATGAACCTTCAGCAACATTTCTGTAACCTTTTTATGTAAAAAAAAGATGCCATTTAAGATACATAAAACAGAATCAAATGGGCAATTAAGGAAAAAAAAAATACAAAAAAGAAAGTAGGATTCTCAAACCTTTTCTCCCATAGCTGTGTCTTTTGCTAGAGATCAGATGAGATCTACAACCTCCCTCCAAAAGTAAGACAGATGAGTGTTATTAAAACAACTTAATCAAAGGACTAAAGAGAGCAAGATAAAGCCCTTCGGTTAAGATTTCCGTACAACGTGGCCAATGATGTGTTAACACGTAGATATTGTTGTTGAAATTCAACATCAAGATTGTGGTTTAGCTTTTAATCGATGATTGCTGACTCTTCAATCTTTTTCCATGTAAGCATTTGCATGTGTGCATTGTGATCCAATTTATATTAGCCATCATTATAAATTTTTAAAATTAAAAAAAGCTTTTTTTTCTTTTTTTGACAGATCGGTGGACTGTGCTTCTTCTTCTTCTTCAATTTTCTTCCCCAACCATTTTTTATTTCTTTCCCAATCAACATCACCAGTTTAAAGAACACAAATTTAAAACGCATCAATTTAAAGAACAAAAACAATAAATAAAATTTATTGCCTAAATATAACCGAAATAAATAAATAAATATTCCATTATTCTGGAAATTCTCAAACAAAAACTCAGATCCTAAAAAATTCTCATACAAAAAGTCAAATCTCCATTATTGCCTAAAAATAACCTTAATAATTAAAAAAAATAACCATCGTTCAAGCACCATCCAATCAATAACCTAAATCAATAAAAATAACCTAAATAATTAAAAAAAAAAAATCCAAAAACACAATCCAATAACCATCATTCATCGCCCATTAACAAAAATAAAATAAAATAAAATAAAATAAAACTCAATCTGGTTTTCTGGAAAAACCAGATTGGATTGCAATTTTTTTCTTCATCATCATCCTCAAGGAAACCAAAAACATAAGAGATAAATAAAAAATTTAACAAATCAAAACATGAAAAAAAAAAAAAAAAAAAAAAAAAAAAAAAAAAAAAAAAAAAAAAACGAATCGGACGATATCCTTGGATCTCACCGGATCCTGGTGAACGGAGGGGAGAGAGAGAGGGGGAGAGAAAAATGAAAGGAGAGATAATTTTTTTTTTGTAAAATGGAAAAATATATTATTTTATTAAAATATCTCATTTCCTTTATGAATTTACCAATCTAGCCTTAAACTAACAGTCAACTCATCTATTTTAACAGCTGGATAATAGTAGGGGAGAAAATAGCTAATTTTAAAAATAGAAGGTCAGGGGTATTTAATAATATCTCTTAAAACAATTTGATTAAAGGACTAAAGAGAGCAAGAGAGGCAGACAACGAGACGAGTACTAGAAGGAGAGACATTAACAAGCAGAGTCTTGTAAATTAAGCCAAATTGCAATGCTTAAGAAGACGTGGCCACCTAACACTCTAGAGTCTAGATAATTAAATTATAGGATAGACTCATGATTTTCTCCTCTAATTTTTAATTTGAAGAGCCAGCCTTGAGACGGAGCACCATGGGCGGCCGCCTAGGCACAAGAAAAAGTCACTTAAAAAGGGGTATTTTTTTTAATCTTGTCTGTGTTGTTTATTGTTGAACATAATCATTTTATTTCAGAGACTATTTATTTACTGTAGCTGACTGTTCACAGGTGTGTGGTGTACTGTTCACGGGATACTGTAGTAGAACAGTGACACTGTTCACAAATGCTGTAGCTGGTGTGGCACTATAGTGGTACTGTTTATTGGTACTGTAGCAGAGAGTAACACTATTTACAGACTGTAGGACACCGTTCACAAAAAAAAAAAAACTTTTTGTTTGCATACGCATGGTTGTTAGGGTTTAGGTTTTGTGGTTTATATGGTTTCTAACTCCATGAATCCGATGATTATGGAGGCTTTTTCCTTGCCTTTGTCATCTATTAGGGGTTCTTATGCGGATCTTTTTAAAGCTGTCCCGATTTAGGTGGAAAAAATTTCTGGTCTTTCGATTCTTTCGAAAAAGGGTGGTTATATGACTGTTCGGGTGAATCCCTCTGCTTATAAGTCTAGATTGGAGGTTTATAAGTTTTCTTTTATTGGTCGGATTGTCCTTTCTAGTGATGAGAAGCCTTATAAGTTGGTTGATCTTAAAGTCAAACTGCAGTCTCTTTGGAAGTTGAACTCTGTTTGGAGGCTGATTTCTTTAGGTAAGGGGTACTTTCAGATTATGTTGAATTCAGATGCTGACAAGAATATTGTTTGGAGTTTGGGGTATATTAATCTCAAACTAGGTGTTTTACGGCTTCAGCCTTGGATTCCAGATTTTAACCCAGTATTACATAAGTCTTCAAATGCTCAGGTTTGGGTCCGTTTTTATGATCTGTCGTAGGAATACTAGCATCCGAAGATTATTTCCGATTTAGTTAGAGGGATCGGAGTGCCTTTATGGCTGGATAGGGCTGCTGTGGAGGGTGATTTTGGACATTTTGCATGTGTTCTGGTGGATATTGATGTGGCTACTGTGCCTCCGTCTTCTTTACTTCTTGAGAGGGATGATTCTCATAGTTCTTTCATTTCGGTGGAATATGAGAATCTCCCGGCTTTCTGTTCTACTTGTTCCTCCATTGGTCATTTTCCCAATGTTTGTTGTTGGAACAAACCCGGCAAGGGGATTCTTGTTAGTTCTAGTAAGCTTGAATCAGCTAGAGAGGGTTCGAATCCTCCTAGCAGATCTCAATCTAGGGGGCCAAAACAAGTTTATAGACCTGTTAATAAGCAGGTTCAGATTATTTCTCAAGATGATGCAGTTGGTTTTACTATGCACATAGAGACTGATTCAACTGCGGACCATGTGGTGCACAATTGCGACAATAATCAGCAAGATACAAAGGGTATGAGTCAAAATGTAGGGATCTTAAACACAGAGGCTCTTGTTGACAGTCCTGATCCAAAAGAGGTAGACAATATATAACTTTTGGTCTTGGAGGAGCAGAACAGCCACAGTGAGAGGCAGTATCATGTTGAGGAAAATATTCCTATTTTGGTTCCGCAATTGTCAGAGGAGATTAAAATTCCTCCAGTTGTTACAATAGTTTTGGGAAAAGAATCTGGAGATCACTTTGTCAATGATAGAGATTTTACCAATTCAATATCTGCTTATTTGGAAAGCGGTAATTCTGGGAATCCAGGTAACAACTTCTCTAGGAAGGATGACAAGTATGCAGAAGCTCATGATCTAATTAATCCTGACAATAATTGGATTCCCGTGGTGAGAAAATCGAAAGAAGAGTGAAATCAACTTTAAAGTCTTTAGCTAATTTCAAGTCTCAATTAAGTAAGAGAAGTTCTAAGCGCCTCCCTGTTGTTGAGACTAAGATTTGCCATGATTTTGTGACTCTATCGATCCATGCAGAATTACATCGTGTTGCCAATGCAGAATTACATCATATTGCTATTTCTAATTGAGCCGCACCATTTAAGGCAGAAGGGAATGTTTAATTTTATGCATTTTTAGGTTCTTGTTTCCTTGCCTCATGTTAAGGTTTACGTACCTTTTTATATCAATGTTTTAGGGTCTACGCGCCACTTTGCTTTCACTTTTTTTTTTTTTTTAATTTTTTATTTTATTTTAATAAAAGGACTTGATCTAAAAAAAAAAAAAAATTCAGAGAAAAAGGACCCAAATATTTGTTTATTATTTAAAAACCCAAACATCTCAACAGTCAGCACTATCATTTGATTGAACCCCACGTGATTGAATTGTCCACATGTGACATTTTATTTTTAATTTTTTTATTTATCTTTGGTCTTATTATTTGTGCCATTTCTCATTTTTATTTTCTACACCCCACAATTTCATATTTCTTTTCGACTTACAAACACCGAAACTCTTTCTCTCTCTTTTCATCGATAGATAAAGGCCTTCATAGTTATATATCAACGTGATTGTATGATGAAGTAGTATTTAGTTAAGATTTCCGTACAACGTGGCCAATGAGGTGTTGACACGTGGATATGGTTGTTGAAATCTAACATCAAGATTGTGGTTTATCTTTTGATCAATGATCGTTGACTCTTCAATCTTTTTCCATGTAAGAGCATCTCCAATGCAAATATTTATTTTTAAGTTTCTAAACAGTGTCACATCAGCATTTCTATTTATTATGGACCCACTTTTGAAAAAAAATTAGAGAAATGCATATTCACATATTCAATGTAATTATCTAAAGTCAAATATGTATCAATTTTATGCTCAATCATAATAAAACAATTATTACACTCTCTCTCCTCTTTTATTTTACAATTAAATGAGGTTCAATCCTTATTGGTAGAAAGAGTTGAAAGCTTTAATCTTATTGGTGGAAAGAGTTAGAAATCCTAGTTAGCATTTCTAGGAGAGTTTCTAAAATTAGAAACTCAACTCCATATTCTCTAACTTCTTTTTGGTCACATCATCTCCATATTCAACTTAGATAATAGCATTGGAGAGAGTTTTTCTAACTTTTTTAATATCTATCCTATGTGGCACTCTGTTTTCTTCAAATACATAACAGCATCAGAGATGCTCTAAGCATTTGAATGTGCTGGCTTTGAATGATTGACACACATCTCTCAGATTCCATAGTACATGGTTTTCTTCAATTGCAGTCATGGGCCATGCATTGTTTGCACACTCACGGGTCATTGGTCTACAGTACAGTCCCGAGACTAAGAGACATGCGTAATTGCCTATGTGGGGCATATCAATTTTTAATGGTTCTCAATTTCTAGTGTTATGGGGCCGGGGATAAAGTAACCGGACCCCATTTTAAAATTGTATTTATATTTTTTTCTTAATTATATTTATATAAAATTTTAAAAAAATCAATAATTTATAATTAAACACCATTTTATATCAAAAATACCCTTTCTTTAATAAAGTACTATATTTATATATATATATATATATATATATACACCTTCACTTTCTTGTAGCACTTTAAGCACTCAAGGTCATGAAATTAAAGTAGGATTCTCAGACCTTTTCTACCGTAGCTGTGTCTTTACTCTTTACAGATCAGATGAGATCTACAACCTTTTCCCCCTACCGATATCTAACCGTTAAATTTTAGATTTAAGGGTAAATTAGTAAATTCAAAAGGAAATGAGATATTTTAATAAAATAAAATATTTTTCCATTTAATTTTTTTTTTTTTTAAATTCTCTCCATTCATTTCTTTCTATCTATCTCTCTCTCCTCTCTCAATCATCATCTTCACCTACACACCATCTCTCTCCTCCTTTTTCACCTCTCTCCTCTCTCTCCTCTCTCACTCGATCATCATCTTCACCTACACACCACACCAGACAACATCTCTCCAATCAACACAATATTTTCTTTGTCCAATTTATTAGCCATCATTCTAAATTTTAAAAATTAAAAATTAAAAATAAAAACTTTTTTTTCTTTTTTGACAGATCGGTGGACTGTGCTTCTTCTTCTTCTTCAATTTTCTTTCCAACCCTTTTTTATTTCTTTCCCAATCATCATCATCAATTTAAAGAACACAAATTTAAAACGCATCAATTTAAAGAACAAAAACAATAAATAAAATTTATTGCCTAAATATAACCTAAATAAATAAATAAAAATTCCATTATCCTGGAAATTCTCAAACAAAAACTCAAATCCTCAAAAATTCTCAGACAAAAACTCATATCTCCATTATTGCCTAAATATAACCTTAATAATTAAAAAAAATAACCATCGGTTCAAACACCATCCAATCAATAACCTAAATAATTTTTTTAAAAAAATCCATAAACACCATCCAATAACCATAGTTCATCGCCCATTTAAAAAAATAAAAAACTCAATCTGTTTTTCTGGAAAAACCAGATTGGATTGCAATATTTTTCTTCCACTTTTTTTTTTTTCATCACCATCCTCTTGGAAACCAAAAAACATAAGAGATAAATAAAAATTTAACTCAAAACATGAAAAAAAAAAAAAAAAAAACAAAACAGAAAACAAATAAACGATTTGGTCGAGATCCTTGGATCTCACCGGATCCTGGTGAACGGAGGAGAGAGAGAGAGAGAGAGAGAGAGAGACGGGGAGAGAAAATGAAAGGAGAGATTTTTTTTTTTTTTTTTTGTTAAATGGAAAAATATATTATTTTATTAAAAGAGTGATGCTACCCATACAGACATACAATGAGCTAATAAAATCCTGAATTTTGAAAAAGAGTAGGACCCACAAATCATAAATTTAATTTATTATTATTAATAATAATTTTAATTTAGATTAAAATTACTAAACAAGACAAAAAATATTTAGACACTCCAAACTAATTAAATTATTAAAAAAAAATTAAATATTAAATTATTAGATTAAATATTACGTATTAAACTCTCACTCTCCTAAATATGTTATTATCATATTAAAACTCTCTCCTAATTAATCTCTTTCCATTTTTTTTTAAAAAAAAAAACATGTTTTCATACTTTCTCTATCGATCTTTGATTAATTGTTAAGAAAAAAAAAATATAAATATTTTAGAAGTGTGAGTTTTGCTTTTGAATTATAGCATCCTTTTTTATTTTTTTTTTTATTGTCTTTTGACTTTTTTTAAATTTTTATTTATTTCTTTATCCTATAAAATTATAAATGCAACCCTTAAACTTTATATAATTACTTAATAGATAGTTTTTAGTAAGATTTTAATTATAGCATCTTTTATTTATTTATTTTTTATAAGTCAAATGATAAATACAAGTCTTCGAGTTTGTAAAATTACTTAATAGACATGTCTTAGTAATAGTAACACAACATGGATTGTACAGTAATTTTCATAATTTGTCCTAATCTAAAATATCTATATACAATATATAAAAGTGTGGATGACCACTTGGAATTATAGCATCCTTTTAATTTCTTTGACACTTTTTTTTAAAAAAAAAATTCTTTAAAAGTAAAATTATAAATACAACCCTTAAACTTTATATAATTATTTAATAGATAGCTTTTAGTAAGATTTTGGTTATAACATCCCTTATTTTTTTGAGAAAGTCAAATGATAAATACATGCATTCGGGTTTGTAGAATTGCTTAATTGACATGTCTCAGTAATTATTATAATTTTAGACGATTATTTGCTAAGAGGCTAGAGGTAATAATATTGACTGGACTCAAATCAATATCTATATCTATATCTATACTATATATAAAAGTGTGATATGTCGGTTCAATTATAGTATTCCTTTTTGTTCTTTTAATTTCTTTACATGTAAAATTACAATTACAACCTTTAAAGTTTATATAATTACTTAATGTACAGAGTTTAGTAAGATTTCAATTATAGCATCTCTTAGATTATTGAACGACGATTAACAAATACAACCCTTTAAGTTTGTATAATTACTTAATAGACATGTCTTAGTAATAGTAACACAACATGGACTATAAAATAAGGATTTTTGATTATTTTAAATTGTAAAATGGGACTGGGGATGAAAATATAATTTTCTATGTATTTAATGTGTTGAAAAAGAAAAAAGAATTATACAGGGGTGAAAATGTAATTTGTGTTAAACTTTATGACTTTGTGGATTATACAATGAATGTGTGTAAAGTGAAATGCAGTAAAAAAAAAAAAAAGTTTTAGAAAAAATCCAAGCGGTGGTTTCTGGTCAAATAGAAAAATAATTAAATCATCCACATGAGTTTAAGGTTTTCTCAAGATGTTAGATCAATGTAATAACATTTACATTAACTAAAATTATATGTGTTATATTAACATTTATTATTTCTCAAAGATATGTATATTTGCAAATATGAAACTCAAATATTGATTTAAACACATAGCTGGCATGTGCTCCAAAACTAGTATATATTAAAAAGTCAATTTAAAAAAAAAAAAAAAACACAGATATATTAAAACTTGGATTGTTTCAACTAGATTTGATTAAAGTCGGAATTTCTAAGACTAATAAAAGAATTAAAGTTCTCTCGGTAATCACATACCTACAAGAGTAACAAAAAAATTTTTCATATTTCGATTTAAAAAAAAAAGGGTACTTGTTATTTTAGTTTTTATTTATTTGTTTTTATTTTTTATTTTTTATTTTATTTTAATATATACATACACATGGTTTCTAAAAATCAAGCTTATTAGTAATTTTTTTTTTTTTTTTAACTGTTAGTTTTACCTGAGAAATAATGGAGATAGAAAATTAAAGATATGTATCAGAGAAGAGAGAGTTTAATATGATAATTAAAAATTTAGTAGATAGTATTTAATATGTAATAATTAATTTAATGATTTAGGAGAGATAATTTCTTTTTTTAATAATTTTATTCAAAAAAGATAAAAATGATAATCTTGTAATAAAATAAAGTGTCTTTAGAATTTTTTAAAATTTAAATTTTGAGAATGAAGTGTTTTTAGAAAAGAAGTGTAAAAATAAAAAATTGAATTATCAAAAAAAGCTCTCTTTTTAAAAATTATAATCATTTATATCCTAAAATACCCTTCAACTCATCCTTTAGATTTAACAATTACTAGTACCAAGCAAGACTATTAAAAAAAAATAATAAAAAAAAAAAAAAAAAAAACAGCGAGTTCATACACCCCGCACCCCTTCTCTCTATATTTTGCATTTCTCTCTGTAATTTGCATTGCCTTCTGGCTTCCTTCTATATATTATTATTTTTCTTATCCCAATCACACATCTTAATAGCCTTTTTTTTTTTTCTTTCTTTAGTTCTAAATTGACTATATTTTATTGTGGAAAAAAAAAAAAAATCTCTCTCCATCGCTTTTATATGTTTCGACCTAAATTGGAGTTATATCTTCTAATTTTATTAAGTTTATTTCTTTTGTGATATTCTATATATATGGAAGAAACAATTCTTTTTAAGATTATTATTTATTGAAAAACAAAGGATTTAGGGTCTATAATGTTAAAAGAACTTTTCTGAGACAACATAATTATGTGTATACAAAAAATAAACAAATATAATTTTTTTTTTTAATTTTTTTGATTGAAAATAAAGAATTTAGGGTTTATAATATTAAAAGAAGTTTACCGGCGATGAAATTATAACCAGAAGTGAAGTTTCATTGGAATTCAATCGGTAAAAGAGTCAACTGTGGAATTGGATTTTTTTAAATAATTTTGATAAAGGATATAAATGTAATATGAAATAAATTTTAAAAGTGGGGTATTATTAGATCAATAAAGGGTGTGTCAATAGCACCACTCTTATTAAAATATCTCATTTTCTTTATGAATTTTCCAAATTACCCTTAAACTAATGGTCAACCCCCATCTATTACAACTAGATAACGGTAGGGGAGAAAATGACTAATTCTGAAACCAGAAGGGGTAAAACGACGTTGATGCAAACGTCAGGGGAAATTTAATAATATCTCTTAAAACAATTTAATTAAAGGACTAAAGAGAGCAAGAGAGGCAGACAGGTACTAGAAGGAGAGACATTAGCAAGCAGTCTTGTAAATTAAGCCAAATTGCAATGCTTAAGAGCATCTCTAACCCAACTATAACTCTTCATTTTGCAGCTGCAATCCTCTCTAACCGGACTGCATTTTCATCGCCAGAGTAGAGACCTTTTGTTTTCGTCGCTAGATCTGGCGCTCCTTCAAGTGCATCGCTACTTTTGCAGCTCTTCTTGGCTTTTTAAATTTTCAGTCCCTTCATTTTCATGTAATGATAGTTCTGTATGCTGATTTTCTGATTTTTCACTTGTATCCCTTTTTAAAAGTTTTGTTAATCACAGTTTTATCCCTATTAAATAAAATGTATTCCAATTGTATCCTTTTAATTATCTAATGCTTTTGGTTATATTATATATTTTTAATTTAATTATTATTTATATTAATATTTATAATAAACTAAAATTAAGTATATAATACAAAAATTACTAAATGATATTTTTGTTTTAATTTGATTTATAAAAAAAAAAAAAAAAACAATTGAAGCAACACACTACATTAATAAAAACATTAAAACAAGAAGGAAAAAAAAAAATAGAAATTACAAAGACAATTTAGAAATCCGGGAGATCATTTGCGGATCCTTTAAGATCATTGAAATATTGGCTAAAAGAACCAGATGTATTAAGAGAACCTTGGCCTTCTTCAACTCTTTTTACCATAATTCTTGCTCGTTCACTTCGTACAAAATGGTGTACGCTTGGATCAGGTTCGAAAATTATATCTTTTAGAAAAAAACCCTATTTTCCTCCCGTAATTGTTTGACAACCCATTTTTTTTGCCTAGCTCTTACCCGTTTTCAAGAATTCCTAGTTCGACATAGACAAATCAAGGATAAAAAAGCTCACAATGCACTCTGGGATGCATTAATTGATCATTTGTGGGATGAATATACTAATTCAAAGAATTAAATGATGATTAATATGTACTTTTAATTATGTTTTTTTTATATGTTTTATGAAATATAATGTCGAAGTTCAATTAATAATAAATGTAATATTTTAGTTAATTTCATTTTATTTATTAATTTATTCATCTCTTAACTTATCGTAATATTATGTTAATTTCTAAACTTATCGTAATATTACCTTAAGTAAGGGGTGAAATATTAATTATTATGAAATAATAAAAAAAGGAATATTTAAGAAATATTATTTTTAGAGTTGCATTTTAGAGTTGTTGGTTTTAGATGAAAGTGAGAAATTTGTTGCATTTTAGAGTTTATGGTTGGATATCGTCTAAGAAGACGTGGCCACCTCACACTCTAGAGTCTAGATAATTAAATAATAGGATCGAGTCATGATTTTCTTCTCTAATTTTTAATTTGTAATAATTTAATAAAATTTAGAAAAAATAAAATAAAATTGAGATGTTCAAGGATAATAATTTTTAATTAGATTAGTTCTGAAAAAAATTTCAAAACCGAAAACATATAATATTATAAATATTATATAAAATTGGTCCATAATGTTATTTAACTTTAGTCTCGAATATTTTAAAAACCAATCTAACTATAGAAAAAGATAAGCCCTTCATAGTTATATATCAACGTGATTGTATGATGAAGTCGTATTCGGTTTATGATTTCCGTACAACGTGACCAATGAGGTGTTAGATATGTGGAAATGTCGTTCAAATCCATGGTGATCATTATCATAATCAAGATTGTCGTTTAGCTTTTGATTGAAGCATTTGCATGTGCTGGCTTTGAATGATCGACACACACCTCTCATATTCCAAAGTACGAGAGAATTCTGTATGGGACTATCACGTGGCGAGATTATATCAAATTAGAATTTTATACTTTAGTTTTATGTTTCCAAGATAAATGGTGCAATCTCATTAGAATGTCTCACAATTCCATACAAGATTTTCTCCTAAAGTACATGGTTTTCTTCAAGCGCAGTCATTGGCCATGCATTGTTTGCAACCTCATAGTACACATGGGTATATCAATTTGAGAACATTTTTACTCACCCCCATGAAGGGGTAATGCTTATCCCCTTTGTAGAGGGGGTGAACAAAAATGGACTCTATCAATCTTTAGTGGAGTTGGCTATGGTACAAACGTATAAATTATTATATTACAAACGTGTAATTATATTATATTACATATAAATTAATAAAAAATTATTTTTTATAAAAAATTAATGGAAAAATAAATAAAAAATTATATATTATATTATATTAAATAAATAAAACAAAATAAAATTTTTAAAATTTTGAATTTCAAGAACAAGTTCAATGTAGGTTAAACAAGTTTAATGTTCATCCGAATGTTAAACTCGTTCCGTGAACAAGTCAACGTAAATCTTTATGAACAAGTTAAACTTCATGAACAAGTCAACGTTAAACTTCATGAACAAGTTCAAGGTAGGTTGAACAAGTTTAACATTCATCCGAACGTTAAACTCGTTCCGTGAACAAGTCAACGTAAATCTTCATGAACAAGTCAACGTAAATCTTCAGGAACAAGTTCAACGTAAGTTGAACAAGTTTAACGTTCATCCGAACATTAAACTCATTCCGTGAACAAGTCAACGTAAATCTTCATGAACAAATTCAACGAAGGTTGAACAAATTTAACGTCCATCTAAACTTTAAACTCGTTCCGTGAACAAGTTCAAGGTGACACGTCCAGAAAAAGGATTTTACTCCCAAGTGTATGAGCGTCGTAGTAATATATAACCCGGTAAGTACGGAGTCGTTCCTCAAGGAAGGAGTTTTAATGTTAATAACCAACAATGATCTCAATAGTTATCAAGAATTAAAACAATTAAATTGATAAATGATGAACAAATATAATGATGAAATTACTCAAATAAAATATGTATACTAAGGTTAGAGGTTTCACTCTTGGTATTTAGAATAAAGGTTTATAAAGATTAGGAATATATCAATTCTTCCTAATTTTATTAAACGATTATTTTTGAGGTTACATTTTAATTATTGATGAATATATCATTTCTTTTGGGAATGTTTAATCTTTATAGTTTGTAAGTTGGGAAGATTTTCATAATTATGATCGAGTATCATCCTAATCTGTTGGTATCAGATTTGGGGTGTTTCAAAAAGAGTGGGTGATTATATACAACTACGAATCCAATCCCTCCACTGCTTTCCAAAACCCATCCCCTCCAAAACCGAATATAAAAAAGAGTGGTCTATGCTATCATACGTCTTTTCAAAATCAAGCTTCACCATGAGACCTCCTTGTTTATCTTTCTTCCAAGAATGAATAATTTCATTAGCAATGATAAAGCTGTCCACAATCTATCTTCTTTTAACAAAGGTCATTTGGGTGCCATCAATAATCGAACCCATGACCTTTTTAAGCGGTTGACCAAAACCTTTGCTAAGACCTTGTACATCAAACCTATTAGGTTAATAGGTCTAAATTTTTTTCATGGAAATAGGCTTATCAATTTTCAGTATAAGAGCTACAAACGTTCTATTCAAGTCCTTAATAATAGAGATGTCATTGTAAAATTCTTTCAAAAACAACATAAAATCCTCTTTGACGTCCTAGTTTTTTTTGACAAACTTTAGATTCAAACTGTCCGGCCTCGACGCTTTGTTCCCATCACAACTAATCAAGGCTCATTGAACTCCCCCTCTAAGACATCATTATTAACAGAAGAGATTCGCCCAAGAGCCAGACTATTTAGGCTAGGGTGACTCCACTGAACCTTTCAAAAATGATGCTTGAAGTAGTTAAAAATTCCGCCTCTAATTTGACTCGGCTCATAATGAGACCTTTTAATTGATCTATGACAGCATCAATATGCATATCTTCATTTTGTATGTTCTTACTAGGTAACAGAGTTAACAACAAATAATATATCATACCAAATAATCATACCTAACAAAAAATCATAATTTTCTAATTCATATGTTGCTAAACAATTTGCATCACTCCTAGGATCTTCACTTGTTTCCGCTAGTTGAATTAAAGCATCTCTAATTTGTGGAGTTTGATATCTTTTTGCTTTAACACTTTCTATGCGACTCTCTCATTGTGTTTGTGATAAAGATTTGGCAGTTAAATTGGTGATATTATCTTGTAGAATTTTCCATCATTTTGTTGAAGAAGAAAGTAATGAATATACACGTTGTAAAGTACCAAAAAATGAAATAGCTATAGGACAAGAGTTTGCCATATCACAAAGAACTAAATTAAGACCGTGACAATCGCATGGAGTATAAAATGCTCTAGGATTTATATCTAATAGTCTTTTTTGTACACCTTTTTCCTTTCCTTTCATGTTAGACCCATTATCATATCTTTGTCCTTGTACATCATTGATATCAAGTTCTAAACTTTTTATTGCGCTCACAATTTCATTAAAAAGGCCCTTTCCTGATGTATCAACTACTTTTAAAAATTTTAAAAAATATTCTTCTATTTTTATTGGAATTTTTGAAACATCTACACATATTAGTTTAAGTGTCATTTGTTCTTAATGGCTTACATCCAGAGTACAATCATGTATAACAGAAAAATATTTTGCGTCTTTAACTTTTTTAATAATTGAATTTTTAATTTCAAGTGCTAGCATTTGCATCAACTCATTTTTTATATTGTGTCCAAGGTAATGATTATGAATTCACTATTTTGAATTCGTTGAACATGTTCTTGCATTGTTGGATCAAATTCTTCTATCATTTTAATTAGACTTAAAATGTTTCTATTATTTTCTTGATAGATTTTCTCATTCTTTCCATGAAAAGCCAAATTGTTTTTAGCAAGATTTTTCACCACAACAATAACCCTTATTAATACTTTTTTCCAATGTTCTCTTTCCTTGTTAATTTTTTCCTGGACATCTTTATCAATTGTTTTATTCTTTTAACAATCTTACTTGTAGATCAACCCATGCATTCATATATCAGTTATATGTGCGTTGTTTGTTTTATGAAATTTAATCTTAATGCTAAGATTTTTCCTATCTTTAGTTCCGTCATTACTTAGTTGATTTTTGTTAAACTTTGTGTTGAACAATTTACAACAAAAACAATAGACTTTATCAAATTCTTTGGAATACACTAACCATCTTCTATCATGTTTTTCTCCATTGGGCAATTTTCTAATATAATGTGCGGCAGAGAAATGCCTACAATTTTCATCTTTTGGGAACATTATATTGTTCTCTCTAATTGGGCCCTTTTCTATCATTAAATCTCTTATCTTATTATCAATGTAATCCCAATTTCCAGGATCATAGATACTATCAGAGATAACTGTTTCTATATTTGTATTATTTTCCCCTGTATTTTTTTTTGTTGGAGATGACTTGAATATTTCAATGGTATCAAACACGATTTACCAATATGGAGACTTTCTGGAGACGTGAGAGCGTTTGAGAGTATGAGGTTATGTTTGAGAGAGGTTTTGGAGGACATGACGAACAATAGAAGCGAAGAACAGCGGTTGTCAAGCGTTGTGAATTTGTGTAGCGGCAACGAGAGCAGTCAAATTCCAGTGCTTCACACTGTGGGTGGCGCTGTAGCTCTCACAGCGGCCATGACAGCGGTTGACGATGATGACGCATAAAGATCACGGTTTTCTGAGTGATCAAATTCAACACGGTTTAGGAAGCGGGTGACCAACTGCAACTTGAATCGTAGTCAATCACAAACATGTGTTGAATCAGGAAATATTCATGGAAGAGAAAATATGTTGTTTCTAGAAGTTCTAAAGGGAAAAGGATTTCTACGTAAAAGAAGACTTGTCATAAATAGGAAATAGTATTTATGTGGGACAAATAATCATTGTACGTATAGGAGTAGGATTTCCTTTTAGCTTAAACTCTATGTGATTCATATAAATAGACCATAATAACTAGGTTATTAGTGTTGGAGCAAAATAGCAAATACTAGAGAGATTTCAAAGTGAGCATTGAGTGTAATTGGGTTTGGGGTATTATTTAGAGAGATAACATGAGTGTGTGGTTATAACAATTTACTACATATTGGAACTTTCTCTTGTTCTCCTGATGGCCGTGGTTTTTTCCTTGATTTGGGTTTGCACGTAAATTCTTGTGTTGTGTGTGATTGAATTTAATTACTTCTCTTCATCTTATCTTTTCTTTGTTATTGTGTTTGTTTGTGTTCTATCCGGCAACGCTTCCGCGTGTATAATGACGTTTGTTCGCTAACATATTTTTCACGTTCTTTATTAGAGAGTGTGATGTTGCATGTTTTGTTATCATTTTGTTTAATGTTATCTATAAATTCAGTTGGATTAGACTGTTCAGCCATAAAAAATTTCATTCAAGTCCGTATTTTATTTTGCTACTTGTGACAAATTTATCAAGAGTCCCTTTTTGCGATCCAACTAATTTTTCTATTCTTCTCTTCTTTTTTTAGTTTTTCATATCCGGATTCGTATTTTATAGTAGACATTTATGATTTCTTATATCTAATATCACTATATCACTATATCAGGTTATCAATTATCAAAGCTTTAAAAAAAAACAAATAAGGTGAAAACTGAAATGTTGATAAAACAATTAAAAAAAAGACAGAATTTCACATAAGTTCTATCTTTTTGGTGATTTGTCACCTTTATAAATGTCTTTCTAAACTTATTACTTTAGTCCTTTCGTTTTCCAAAACTCATCACTTTAGTCCATTTGACTAAATATGTGAAAGTCAACTATTTTAAAACCTATGAAAGTACACTTTTACCCTTTTTACTATTTAATTTAGCTAAAATGATTATCTTAGCTTTAAATTAAAATAAAAAACAATAAAATTCTCAATAATAAAATCTTAAATAAATATATTTAAAAAAGCTTAAATAAATAATTAAAAAATCCATTAATTTTTTTTTCTTATTTTGTATTTTTTTTTTCATAATAGATTTTTATTTAGCTAAAATGATCATCTTAACTTTAAATTGAAATGAAAAAAAATAAATTCTCAATAATAAAATCTAAAATAAATAGATTACAAAAAAAAAAAATTATGAAAAAAAATCATTTGAAGCTAAGATAATCATTTTAGCTAAATAAATATCCATTATAACAAAAATGCAAAAAAAAAAAAAATAGTGGATTATATTATTATTATTTATTTAAGATTTTTTTTAATATATTTATTTAAGATTTTATTATTGAGAATTTTATTATTTTTAATTTTAATTTAAAACTAATATAACCATTTAAGCTAAATTAAATAGTAATAAGAGCAAAAATGTACTTTTATAAGTTTTAAAATTGTTGACTTTCACATATTTGGTTAAATAGACTAAAGTGATGAGTTTTGAAAAAAATGGAAATAACTTCAGGACCCAAGAGATATTGTTACTTGTAAGAGAAATTTGATTGCAACAGCCAACATCAAGCTTTCCTAAAGAACATGACATTTTAACAATATGAGGATTTTAAAGGCGGAAAGGAATGGGTGTGCGGTAACGGTAAGGCAAAGCATTGAAGCATGACCCATTGGGTACTGACTACTGACCGTACTGTCGGTGGGGAAATTATACATATATAATGTTTATAATAATAATAAACATTTACAAATCTCAAGCATCATCTATGTTGATAATATTCAAGTTGTTGATATTTATTACAAAATATTGCACATCCTCATACCATCGTTGATTTCATGGATACACAATAATATGTATTGTTATCATTTTTTTTTCTTAAAAAAAAAAAAATTCTCACTTTTTATTTGTTGATAGAGTTCATAATAAGAAAAAAAATATACGTACCTCTCTATGATCAGAGTCCTCTGAAAATTATTTTTTTGTTACTTTGTTATATGATAATGAGAGATTGTGGTCTCCATTTTTTTTTTTTTTTTTTTTTTAATAAAAAGATATGTGTGTAATTAATGAGTGTACATAGTATTTGAGTAAACTATGTCGGTCTTCAGACCGATTTTTAGAACCATTGTAGAGCCAAACCCACCGCACGACCCGACCGATCGACCCAACTCGAAAGTTGAAAATAATTTTTTAATTAATTTTTAATTTCTTACATAATATAAAATTACTATTTTACCCTTAACAAGTTAAATTATTTAATTTAAAATAGGATCATGATCATCTACTGTGCTGATCTTTTTCATGATCTAAAACATTTGAAAATAAAACTTGTATTTAAAAATAATGAAATTGAAATAAATAAATGAAATAAATTATAGTTATTGATTATATATGTCAGTAGATCTATAGAGATTATGATAAAGATCGGTTCAACAGAAGATTTAAATTCTTTAAAATAAGAATATTGTTATAATATGTGGTTTTTACCACATGTGATAACAAGTAAAATATCACCATAAAATATCTCCTCTTACACATGCAAAATATCACCACAAATATCACCACAAAATATCTTCTCTTACACATGCAAAATATCATCACAAAATATCACCACAAAATATCTTCATTTAAACCTCCACTCCACCGTCCCTCTCACCTGATGCCACCCTTTTTGTTCAACTAGCTTTACCTATATATATGTTTGTCTATCATGTAAATTGTTGGTTAGAAAAATTATCCAAGATCAATACATGTAATGCACTGCTCTCCCTCGCCTCTCTTGTTTACATTTTTCTCTCATCTCTCTCTCTCAATTATTAATTAATTATTCTTCATCTATCAATTCTTCTTTTATTTTACAACACGTTATCAGCACGATCGTATGTAAATAAAAATGATCCCTGATGGGTGATTAGATTACATCTCAATATTCTGAATCTGTATATATTCCGTATAAACTGGCTTTTGCCGACAACGGAACATATATATACAGTTCTGAATTTATTCTCTCTAAAATCTCAATATTCTGAATCTGTATATATTCCGTATAAACTGGCTTTTGCCGACAACGGAACATATATATACAGTTCTGAATTTATTCTCTCTAAAATCTCAATATTCTAAATCTGTATATATTCCGTATAAACTGGCTTTTGCCGACAACGGAACATATATATACAGTTCTGAATTTATTCTCTCTAAAATCTTAATATTCTGAATCTGTATATATTCCATATAAACTGGCTTTTGCCGACAACGGAACATATATATACAGTTCTGAATATATTCTCTCTAAAATCTCAATATTCTGAATCTGTATATATTCCGTATAAACTGGCTTTTCCCGACAACGGAACATATATATACAGTTCTGAATTTATTCTCTCTAAAATCTCAATATTCTAAATCTGTATATATTCCGTATAAACTGGCTTATGCCGACAATGGATCATCTATTTATTTACGCACATAACAGGTGAGCTCAGCCTCCTGGAATTGTTTATTTTTATACACATAAAAGGTAGGCTGAGCCTCCTGAAATTATTTATGTTTATGCACATAACAGGTGAGCTCAGCCTCCTGGAATTGTTTATTTTTATACACATAAAAGGTAGGCTGAGCCTCCTGAAATTATTTATGTTTATGCACATAACAGGTGAGCTCAGCCTCCTGGAATTGTTTATTTTTATACACATAAAAGGTAGGCCGAGCCTCCTGAAATTATTTATGTTTATGCACATAACAGGTGAGCTCAGCCTCCTGGAATTGTTTATTATACTCTTTAATTATATTCAAACTAAATCAAATTTACAATTTAATTTACAGAAAAAGAAGTTGTAAGCATGTCTAAACTTTCAAACTTGAAGTTCGATGCACTCAAAGTGTCAGGAGAAAATTACATGTCATGGGTTATCGATGCCGGATTATACCTAAAATCCCAAGGCCTATACTACACCATTTATGATAACCAGACTAATGAACAGGATAGATCCACTGCCATGGTCATAATCCGTCATCATCTACATGAGGATTTGAAGGCTCAATATCTTATCGTCATAGAACCTGAAGATCTGTGGCTGGAGCTAAAAGATCGCTATGATCATCAGCAGAATGTTACGTTACCAATTGCAAGGTATGAATGGCTGAATTTACGGTTCCAAGACCACAAATCAGTCTCTGATTATAATTCTGATTTGTTCAGGATCACCACAATGATGAAATTGTGTGGTGAGGAGGTATCTGAAAAGGAAATGTTAGAAAAAACATTCACAACTTTTCATGCCTCGAATATAATATTGCAACAGCAATATCGAGAACGTAGATTCTCTAAGTATTCAGAATTGATCTCATGCCTACTAGTAGCAGAAAAGAATAATGAGCTACTGATAAAAAATCACGAATCACACCCGACTGGTTCTAAAGCATTCCCAGAAGTGAATGCTAATACCGTTGGATACCATGGTCGTGGTCGTAATCGTGGTCGTGGTTATGGACGTGGTTATGGTCGTAACACTAATCGTGGCCGTGGTAATGGTCGTAATCCGGGTCGTAATCCGGGTCGGGGCCATGGACGTAGTTCCAGAAGAGGACGTTGTTATTCCGGACCTAGTGAATATAAAAGAAAAGGTATTCAGAATATGCCGAATGCAAAAGAGGGTGTGTGTTATAGGTGTGGCTGTTACAATCACTGGTCAAATGAATGTAGCACACCTAAATATTTTGTTGAGCTTTATCAAGCATCAATAAAAGAAAAGGGGAAGATATCTGAGACATATCTCATTGAAAATCCATACCCTATGGATATTACACATCTCAATGTGACTGACTTTTTTGAGGATCCTAAGGACAAGTTGACTGCTTCAATTGGTGATGGGAATGTCCATACCAATTAAATACTACTTCAGTAGTATTATTTTGTCAATGCTTCAATTGGTGATGGGAATGTCCATACCAATTAAATACTACTTAAAGTAGTATTATTTTGTTATTTTGTTTATGTAAAATATTTCTCAATGTAATATATACTTTTTGGATCACTTTGTCTGATATGCATTTTATTTTATTTTTCTTTATGAAGCATACAAAATGAATCTGAACGATAAATTGGGGGTTATTGAAAAGCTAGAAGCTGGAGATATATGTTTAGCCGACAGTGCAACAACTCATACAATTCTGCGTAGTCAGAAATATTTTATAAATTTAACATTGCTCAAGGCAAGGGTTAATACTGTATCAGGTCCAACGGACCTGATAGAAGGCTCTGGAAGAGCCATGATATTGTTATCAAACAATACTAAACTATGTATCGATGATGCATTATATTCAAGCAAATCCGGAAGGGATCTGCTTAGTTTCAAAGATATACGAAGAAATGGATATCACATTGAAACTATGAATACAGAGAATGTTGAATATCTATGCATCACTTCTTATGATTCAGGCCAGAAAATCATTAAAGAAAAGTTGCGTGCTTTATCTTCTGGATTATATTACACTATTATCAAAAGTGTTGAAATTTATGCAGTTATGAATCAGAAGTTTTCAGATCCAAAAATGTTTGTACTCTGGCATGACCGTCTCGGTCACCCAGGATCTACAATGATGCGTAGAATCATTGAGAATTCTCATGTGCATCCATTAAAGAACCAGAAGATTCTTTTGTCGCATGAAAATTTTTGTACTGCATGTTCCCAAGGGAAATTAACAATAAAACCATCTTTTTCTAAAGTTGGTCTTGAATCCCCATCATTTTTACAAAGAATTCAAGGGGACATATGTGGACCTATTCATCCACCAAGTGGACCATTTCATTATTTTATGGTTCTAGTTGACGCATCCGTCAGATGGTCACATGTATGCTTATTATCAACACGTAATGCTGCTTTTGCAAGATTACTTGCATAAATTATCAGGCTTCGGGCTCACTTTCCCGATTACTCAATTAAATCCATACGCCTTGATAATGCTAGAGAATTTACTTCCAAGACATTTGATGAATATTGCAAAGTGGCTGGGATTGATGTTGAACATCCAGTTCCACATGTTCATACTCAGAATGGATTAGCGGAATCACTTATTAAACGTGTCCAGATAATTGCAAGGACTTTATTATTACGAACGCAATTACCAATTACTGTATGGGGGCATGCTGTTTTACATGCTGCTGCATTAATCCGGCTTCGGCCTACTGCTTACCATCAGTATTCACCAATACAACTAGTACTTGGTCACCAACCAGATATATCTCATTTACGTACATTTGGGTGTGCGGTATATGTCCCAATTGTACCAACGAAAAGAACTAAAATGGGACCCCAAAGACGTTTGGGAATATATGTTGGTCTTGATTCACCATCAATTATTAGATATCTGGAACCTTTGACTGGTGATCTTTTCACAGCACGGTTTGTAGATTGTCATTTTGATGAAACAAATTTTCCATCATTAGGGGAAGGAAAAACTTCTTTTGAAGAGAAACGTGAACTTTCCTGGAAAGTTCCGAGTCTAATTCATTTAGACCCGTACACATCTCAATGTAAGAATGAAGTACGTAAGATAGTACATCTTCAAGCAATAGCAAATCAGTTACCAGATGCATTTACAGATGCTACTAAGGTAACAAAATCATACATCCCAACTGTTAATGTACCAGCACAGGTGATTGTTCCAGAAAAACATTCTAAACAAATAATAGCAAAAGAATCATCTTTTGCACGCCAGAAGCGTGGTAGACCGTTTGGTTCAAAGGATAATGTTCCTCGGAAAAGGAAATTAAATAAATCCACTTTCTCTAAGTTAACTCCAGAAGAGTTAAGTGTCCCTTCAGTGACACAAGTTAAATCCTCTGTAGGGGAAGGAATCTCTGAGGAGATACAAGAATATAGAAATGAGGAAATTTCTATAAATTATACAAGAGAATTGTGGAATCGTGAAGAAACAATTATCGATGATATATTCTCATACACAGTGGCAATTGAAATTATTAATGATGATCATGAACCTCATAATCTCGATGATTGTAGGCAGAGGTCTGATTGGCATAAATGGAAAGAAGCAATTCAAACAGAATTGACTTCATTAGCCAAACGTGAAGTATTTTGATCTATAATCCAGACGCCCGAAAACGTCAAACCTGTTGGATACAAATGGGTTTTTGTACGGAAACGTAAAGAGAAAAACGAGGTCGTAAGGTATAAGGCACGACTCGTAGCACAGGGTTTCTCGCAGAGACCTGGCATCGATTTCGATGAAACATATTCACCAGTGATGGATACAATTACGTTTCGATTTCTGATAAACATGGTTGTCTTGGAAAGACTTGAAATGCGTCTGATGGAAGTAGTGACCGCTTATCTATATGGTTCACTGGATTCAGATATTTACATGAAAATCCCTGAAGGGTTTAAAATGTCAGAATCATGTAACTCAAGATCTCGTAATTTGCATTCGATAAAATTACAAAGATCCTTGTATGGATTAAAACAATCTGGGCGGATGTGGTACAACCGTCTCAGTGAGTATCTGATAAAAGAAGGATATATTAATAATCCTATATGTCCATGTGTTTTCATTAAAAAATCAGAATCTAGATTTGCTATCATAGCAGTTTATGTTGATGATATGAATTTAATTGGAACTCCTGGAGAACTTCTAAAAACTGCTGAATATTTAAAAAAGGAGTTCGAAATGAAAAATCTGGGAAAGACAAGGTATTGTCTCGGTCTCGAGATCGAGCATAGATCAAATGATGTACTTATCCACCAATCAGCATATATTGAAAAGATTTTAAAAAGATTTCATATGGATAATGCTCATCCATTAAGTACTCCTATGGTTGTTAGGACTCTTGATCCTAAAAGGGATCCATTCCGTCCAAAAGAAAATGATGAAAAGATACTTGGTACTGAGGTACCATATCTTAATGCTATTGGTGCATTATTATATCTGGCTCAATGTACTAGGCCAGATATTGCATCCTCTGTGAATGTACTGGCTAGATTTAGCTCAGCACCAACTCGAAGGCATTGGAATGGAATCAAACATCTTTTACGTTACCTTAGTGGAACGAAAGATTTAGGATTATTTTATACAAAGTCTAACAATTTTTCAGGTTTACTTGGTTATGCTGATGCCGGGTATCTGTCTGATCCCCACAAAGCTCGTTCACAAACGGGATATGTTTTTACATATAATGGCACAACAATATCCTGGCGTTCCACAAAACAGACTTTGGTTGCTACATCATCCAATCATTATGAAATCGTTGCTCTTCACGAAGCCAGTCGAGAATGTGTTTGGCTAAGATCAGTTATTCATCATATTCAGAGTACTTGTGGATTTTCATTATCTACAGAAATGCCAACACAGATATTTGAAGATAATGCGGCATGTATTGCTCAAATCAGAGGGGGGTATATCAAAGGAGATAGAACCAAACATATTTCTCCTAAATTTTTCTATACTCACGAGCTTCAACAGAGTCGACAAATTGATGTTCAGCAAATACGGTCCTCAGATAATTTTGCAGATCTGTTTACCAAATCATTGCCTACATCAACTTTTGAGAAGCTGGTATATGGAATAGGCATGCGTCGACTTTCTAGATTACAAAATTGATGCTAAAGTTTTATGAGGGGGAGCGTTCAATCAGGGGGAGCAAAGTTTTGAATGGACATTTGTGCACTATACTCTTTTTCCCTTCGATCAGGTTTTGTCCCACTGAGTTTTCCTGACAAGGTTTTTAATGAGATAGTTTGTAATGTCCAACCCTGTTAAATCCAGGAGATCATTGTATATATTTTACTTAGATTTTATCCCATTGAGTTTTTCCCTAAAAGATTAATACATGTGGTATAAATCCAAGGGGGAGTGTTATAATATGTGGTTTTTACCACATGTGATAACAAGTAAAATATCACCACAAAATATCTCCTCTTACACATGCAAAATATCACCACAAATATCACTACAAAATATCTTCTCTTACACATGCAAAATATCATCACAAAATATCACCACAAAATATCTTCATTTAAACCTCCACTCCACCGTCCCTCTCACCTGATGCCACCCTTTTTGTTCAACTAGCTTTACCTATATATATGTTTGTCTATCATGTAAATTGTTGGTTAGAAAAATTATCCAAGATCAATACATGTAATGGACTGCTCTCCCTCGCCTCTCTTGTTTACATTTTTCTCTCATCTCTCTCTCTCAATTATTAATTAATTATTCTTCATCTATCAATTCTTCTTTTATTTTACAACAAATATAAATGACTTTTTTGATTAATATATTAATAAAAAGGTCGTGCTCAACACAGTGGCCCAATCCAACCCATATACCGTGTATCGTTGTGCCTTATCTTACAGAAAACATATTAGGATGAACATTAATTCCATTGATTATGAGAACAGGGATGGCAACTGTCCACCCAACAAACTATTACATTATTCAAGCTTGACATTGATGTAATTGGTAGATATATAGAGAGAGTAGGGTCCATGCCAAAAATACACACAAATTGCATAAAATTTGAGATCATGATTGTGTCATTTCGTTAGTTCTGTCTTCCACAATTGTTTGCTTCAAAAAGAGATAAATAGTTGTTGGCTGTATTGCATCGAAGAGCTTGACCAATCAAGCCTCATGCCTAACCAAACACATCACTATCATTTTATTAATTAGTTAACAAAACACATCACTATCTAACCAAAAGAGATTAAGGTGCACCATTGCACCTTAATTTTCCTGTCCCCACTCCCCTTCAGGTTTTTATTAATTAGTCACGTTTTTTATTCCGATATATCATTTTTGGTAGAGGTGTCTTTCAACATTTTTTTAATTTTAATTTTAATTTTTATATTTATTTTTATAGGTATAGTCTTTTTTGTGGAAATATTATTTTCATTAATCAACTACGTTAACTTAATGCTCGACCCAAAAGTGTAAGCAATACATTCCTTAACATATATACTGATAAGAGCAAAATCGAATAAATTGGGTAGCAGAGACCATATTATTATTAGGGTTCAAAAATTTATTGTCACTATTTGGAGGGACTTTTGTGAGAATGTCACTGGTTTAGTAATGTAAGTTTAAAAGGCACCTATTTAGGTGACCAGACAAAAATACCCTCATTCTTGTCAGTTTGCGTCTGAAGAGAAAAAAGTTGAGAGAGAGAGAACAGTGGAAAGAGAGACCAAGAAATCCGGTACTAAATCTGACGGGAAACCTGCCGGCGGTGGCGATACAGTCTTGAAATCGACGAGAAGGTGATATGATTTTCTGACGCGTTTTTGTTGTTGAAACTTTTATTTGCGTTTGATGTTGGATGTTCGTTTGATTTGATTTGTTGTAGATTAGGTTTGTTTGATTAGGTTAGGGTTTAAATTTATGAAAAAATTCTGTTGAACACGATGAAGTTCTGGGTTTTCAAGCCTTTTCCGAGCTTTTCACATGTAATCCGAGCCTTTTCCGAGCTTTTCACATGTAATCCGAGCCTTTTCCGAGCTTTTTGATTAGGTTTCTGCTATCTGAATCTCCGAGCCTTTCACAGTGGCTCCGAGATTTCAATAAGCTTCTGCAATTTGAATCTCCGAGCCTTTCACACTGGCTCTGAGACTTTTAAAATAGGATCTGAGCCTTTTAAGGAATATGAATAGGTTTCTAGAATTAGAATCTCCGAGCCTTTCATATAGTTTCCGAGCCTTTTCATATAGTGTCCGAGCCTTTTCATATAGTTTCCGAGCCTTTTCATATAGTGTCCGAGCCTTTTCATATATTGTCCGAGCCTTTTCATATAGTGTCCGAGCCTTTTCATATAGTTTCTGAGCCTTTCCATATAGTGTCCGAGCCTTTTCATATAGTTTCCGAGCCTTTCCATATAGTGTCCGAGCCTTTTCATATAGTTTCCGAGCCTTTCCATATAGTGTCCGAGCCTTTTCATATAGTTTCCGAGCCTTTCCATATAGTGCCCGAGCCTTTTCATATAGTTTTCGAGCTTTTTCATATAGTGTCCGAGACTTTTCATTTAGTGTCCGAAACCTTTCATTTTTATATTATTTATTTTATTTAACTAGATATATTTTTTTTATGTCAATAAGCAGATGAGGAATCAACTAAAAGATTCGCTTAAAACTCCAGAGGAAGAAAGGTATTCGGGGAAAATAACTCGACATGACCATTTTGATGACCTTACAGATATCGACAACGCACTTAACAAGGTACTTGAACATCTTGCGATCGAAGAACGACGTCGGTATACTGAGTCGTGTTTTGGACACCTCCTTCTGATGGATCGTGGGATGAAGTTTTCAGCTGGCATTGTACATCGGTTGCTTATTCGCGAGTTGCATCACGATGGGCCTGAAGATGAGATGAGATTTTTGTTAGGAAGGCATTCGGTCCGGTTCTCAAAGGTTGAGTTTTGTCTAATCACCGGATTGAAGTTCGGAGAACTTCCTGACACGTCGACCTATGATATGGTAGAGAATGGCATACACCAGCGGTACTTTGAGGGTCGAGATGAGGTCGAGTATGCAGAGCTAAAAGCCGTTCTACAGATTGGTGTTTTTTCTGAGCAGTACGATGCGGTTAAGCTTTGCTTATTGTATATGCTTAACTGGATACTGATGGGGTTGGACGAGAGAGAGAAAGTTCCAGTATGGCAGTTTCGCCTAGTCGAGGACTTGGACGCTTTTGATGCGTTCCTGTGGGGTGCACACGTGTATAGGCGGTCTATATACGGTTTCAAGCATGCGTTGGATGGCCGACGTAGGCCGTTTGAACAACGCCAGCGACGAAAGGGCGTTGATGTACACACCACGGAGACATATAACATATATGGGCTAACGCACGCCCTGTTGGTGAGAATTTTGAATTTGTTATTTTTTTCATATGACTTATGTATTGTATTGGATTCTTATCGTTCTTAGCTGTTTTGTAGATATTTGCTTTCGAGGTTATCCCCGAGTTTGGCAACAGCGGATGTGGGAAGCGGAAGGAAATCGAGCTCTCCCCCCGAATTCTAAAATGGGAGTTGAGTACGCGACCGAGGGGGGAGAAGTTGAATAGCATTTTCCTTGAAAGTGTAAATATCTATATATATATATATATTTTTTTATGTTCATAACTATTAGTATGTATACAATTACAATGGTCTAACTGCAATTTCAGATGTTTGCGAGGGTAAAATTGGTGCCGACGGCAACTGAGAGGGCTGAACGGTACTTCGAGGGCATTTCCCAGGGAGGCAGTTTGTATGATGCTGATCTCGGTGATATACCTGTTCCCGTCTCTGACCCCGAACGATATACAACTGCTGGAACCAGTGACACTGAGGGTCCGTCTTTCGAACCCAGTGATACAGAGGGTTCTGACTCGGACGGTCGTCATATTCGTCTCGCGAGGACTAGGCGGGTTCGATTCACGTTGCCTAGAGAGCCTCGAACTAGAGATGACTCTCGAACTGGAGATGACTCACGAGGAGGCGTTGGAGGGCAAACAGAGGTACGTATAATTCTTTTTACCGTATTATTTAATTTCAATCGAGTGAATGGTTTTAGTACTGACAATTTCGAAATCCTTTCAGGACCGTCGGTATACTGAACGCGTTACGCGAGTTACAGGAGGAGGTGCGAAAGAGTAATGAGAAACGAGATCAACAACATCAGGAGTTGCTAGATTTGATTCGGGGGCTTCAGGGTTCGACGTCGCACGCCCGTACTCGAGGTACACGGTTCGATGACCCACCCTTCGATGACCCACCCTTCGATGACCCAGACGGACACCGAGACTTCAGTCCCAGAGGGAGGACAGGTAGTCATCAGGGTGATCAGCAAGGGCCTGGTGTGACACCATGAGAGGAGGTTACTCGTGGTACTAGTGGTACTGATACAACACCTATGGAGATAGAGGAAGAACCTCAGCAGGTTTTACCAGACCAACCTGTTCATTCTCAAGAACTAGTACAGAGCACCTCCTTACAGCACACCCCTCCGGTCGATCCTGGTGCAGAGCACCCCTTCATTTATTCCACAGAGACAGAGATCCCCAGTCTCAGTGCACCCAAAGAGCTTACACCTGTAGGCGATCGACGGCGCGATCGACGGCGACATAGTTCCAATGTACAGCGCACCCCTACAGGCGATACAGGGGGACATAGTCCGTCAACACATCGCACCTCTGGAGGCAATACACGGGGACAGAGTTCCTCCTTACAGCTTAGCCATCCAGTGGATCACATTGAGCTGGACCGGATTACCCCACCCCTTCAACGTCAGGATCGGGTTCGCAGGGCAGGTTGGCAGCAGCGGACCCCATACACTGACCCCTCTCGGCCGAAGAGGCCAAGTATTAGGCCACAACCACCACATGTACGGGCGCCCCACGCATTGATAGATCCTGACCACCTTACGGCGTACCAAGCCTATAAGAGGAACTCGACTGGGGAATTGTAAATATAATCGCAGATATTACAAAAATTATTTTGTATTTTGAAACTGCTAAGTAAAATGACTTTCTTATATAACTTCTTCAAAAATTATGCAGGCGTGATGTGGATCTACTCGAGCCAGTTGGTGTCCCCTGGTTCCATCGATTTCAAACCAACACCATGGAGTTGGAGGATACCGTATGGTCCTTACCTGAACACTTTGTGTATAAGATGTTTCTGAAATAGTAGAATGCTAACAATACAAAATGTTGAAATTGTCAGCATATGGACGCCTACTTGCATATTCTGCGGAAGCGTCAGAGATATTACTCCACTGTCTACGGTCCGAGGATCAACATACAGGATTTACAGTTCTATGTAAGTGTTTAATTTGTACGGCTTTTGAACATCTATTTATGTGTTTCGAGGATCAACATACTGGATTCACAGTTCTATGTAAGTGTTTAATTTGTACGGTTTTTGAACATCTATTTATGTGTTTCGAACATCTTTTATCTAACGTTTTATAAATTTTCTTTGTACAGTCATGGTTATTGAATGATTGGGAGAGATTGATGGGAAGTGGGGCCGACAAACCCCGCCGCAGTTGGTCTATGTTCAAGCATCAGTGGTCCGCTGAGGAACTTGCGGTGGTACGTGGATTGGTCC
Organism: Acer negundo; assembly: GCA_035582765.1. Lineage (NCBI taxonomy): Eukaryota > Viridiplantae > Streptophyta > Magnoliopsida > Sapindales > Sapindaceae > Acer > Acer negundo. The sequence goes on along the minus strand of CM069235.1, from coordinate 25,975,658 downwards.
CGGTAGGAACCAAACCATGGAACGAAGTTGACGTGGTCAGTGTTTTATTTACATTGTTTGAATTTGAATTTTAAATACATTTCCCATTGATAACACTTTTTTGAAACACATACAGGTTTTGATTCCTTGCAACCTTGGACGTACGCATTGGGCACTAGCCAGCGTCGACCTCACAACAGGGAGTATTTACCTAATGGACCCGTTCAGACAGGAGGTGCCATTTCGCCATAGGAAAACGCAGCTCGCTTGCTTACGATATTTTTTACCGTCGATGCTGCATGCGGTGGACTTTCACGGTCGCAGACGGAAGGGCGATATGACGTATACATTGCAGAATAAGCCATTTCCACTCAACATTGTGTCTAGAGACCGTGTGCCCCAACAGGATAGAGGGTATGACTACTTAAAAATCTTATTCTATCCTAATCAGTTTTAATAACATTCAATTCTAACGGTTGTTTATGTGGTGAATTGCAGTGGTAACTGTGGTGCCCATACTTTGAGATTGATAGAGTACATGGCAGCGAACAGAGATACGTTCGACTGGTCAGAAAACGAAATGGGCACCATCCGAGAGAAGATGGCTGTGGAGGTTTATTGTAACTCAAAGGATTGGACATCCAGTTAGTGATTTAGTTGATGTACATAACATTTGAGTAATAAAATGAAATTATTTTTTAAAAAAATTTAGTTGTTTGCAATTAACACTTGAACACACATTTGATATATTGAAATCCATAAACAATACAATGAATTGTAGACACTAAAACAAAAGATACAGCATGGCATTAAACGAACAACCAATAAATATATCATAATAGTTCAACATAAAAAAGCATAATAACCAACGGTCTCATTCCACTGTAGAGTCTTTCTCAGGGCACGTTTGTTTGTTGTGTCCAATTGAATGACAGATGCTGCACTTGCGACGGTATTCATCGGGAACACTTATGCTGGGACCTTCATTAACCATCGGTGGGTTGGAGCACCGCCTGCTATTATGTCCCGATTGTCCACATCTTCTACACGACTGTGTGGTTGTCCTCTCCGAAGACGAGGCATGTCGACCCTCCATCGGGCGACCCGATTGTCTCTTCGACTTTGGATTTAAAACCACCCGAGATGCGATGTCGGATGGCACTACCCATGAAGAAGGATGGCCAACAGGCATAATAGGAACCGAGTATGCATCAATAAGTGTCTCTCTCTCTTGTAGTAGTCCGCACACAGAGATGTGTAATCCAAGTTTCGCTCCCTACAACAATGAAAACAATGAGATTCACGAACCCAAATAATATAAATCGTTAACTGTAACATCTCATGTACCTTGCCGCTGCGAGTGCATGAGAACATGGGAAATGGTCCATTTGGAATTTGTTGCATGTGCAAGTCTTCGAGTGTAAGTTAACCGTCCATTGGTTTCCCTTCAATTTGACGGAGAATATGTTCCAGTCAACTGGATTTACGGTCATATAATTGCACTTCTCGACACGTTTTAGGATCACAAGATGTGCTGCATCGGTCAGTTGATGACGCATGGACCGTGCAGCTGCATGACGATCGTAAAACCACTTTTGTAGCATATTCCTAATGAACTCCGCCAGTGTCATCATTGGCAGTTGCCGTGCGAATTTTAGGCATAAGTTTATGCACTCTGTAACATTTGTGGTCATCAGCTTGTATCTTCTTTGGGGACAGTGTACGCGAGACCACTTGCGTGGACCGACAGCAATGGCATATTCGAATGCACCCTTGTGCAGCCTATGTAACTCCTCCATGTGCCTGTTATAATTGAATTCACTGTACGTCCTAGCTGCTGAATCCATTATATCGGCAACATCCTTTCTGTGGAATCGCTTCTTCATATTTTCACCAAAATGCCAACAACATATCGTATGGGTTGCATAAGGGAACACTTTAGAAATCCCCGCTTCAATGCTTGCATGGCGATCGGAAATGAAAACCAGGTCATCTATATGACCAAGGGCACCCTTCAAGCATTCCAAAAACCACTCCCATGAAAGGTTGTTTTCTGAGTCACCGTACCCAAAAGCAATTGGATACACCCGTTCGTTTCCATCTTGTGCAGTTGCAACAAACATTGTACCCCCGAATCTTCCCTTCAAATGGGTACCATCAACTGCAATCACAGGACGTATACACCTCCGAAAACCTCTAATTGAGGACCCCAACGACATGAAAAAGTACAAAAATGTATCATCGTCTGCGCATTGTAAGTCGGTGATTGTGCCAGGATTTTGCTGTTCCAAAACGTACGCAAACGATGGTAACAATTTGAAACTTTCTTCATGCGTTCCATAGGTCAAGGACAATGCATATTGCAAGGCATCATGTGCCTTACTGTACATGACTTCGATGCCATACATTGTTTTCATATCGGCGATTATGTCCTTCGGACGCATGAGACGACCATCATGTTATTGAAGTCTAGGTGCAATGACTTCTCCGATTATGACTGCACTAGCTTGTTGGTGGCGACGGTGAACCTCCTCTAAAGGACAACTGTGTTGGTTGACAAAACTTCTGACTTGGAAGTAAGTCCCTTCATCTCTCCTCACCGCTCTTAATTTCCACGTACAGTTGTCAATGATGCAAACTAGATGTAACGTTGTCTTATTAGACCTTTTCACCTTCCATTCAAAGTTCTCCCGTATTGAAAAAGGCCAACTAGCCTCTTCAAATCCTTTTTACTTGGGAAAAATTGACCTTTATAAATCATGCATGTAGGTTCTTGCGTTGCCAAGGTGCTGCTTCTACCAATACCAAACGAGTATGAATCTGCTCCGGGAATAACCCACGTTATCGTATTATCAGAATCAGATACAATTATATATTATGTCGGACCTCGGAAGTCCCAGACATATTTGGTACAGTGCAACTAACTCTTCGTACATGTCTTCCTTGTGTTTGAATTTGTGTACGCTCTTCATCCACATTTTCTAGATCATCTACATGTTCATTATTTGCCTCATTATCCACCTCATGGTACTGCTCAATTTGACAACCAAACACATCGCCAAATTGAGGTTCAACTACTTGGTCAACCGCTACCGGCGGGACACCACACATGTTTTCCCTACTTTCGGCGAAACTCCTTTGGGGATATAGTTGGTTGCTACCGCTAAAGGATCCAAATTGTTGGGTATTTTCAGGAGGAGGAATATCATTCCCTATCACATCTCCAGGTGTCCTCTGAGTTAGACTTACACATACTTGAGGGATCACCCGATCTTCCCCTAGCATAAACTGAACATCATCGTTATTTCTTATAAATGTACGACATGTACTGCCAGGAACGATTGATACTGATGCCAGATCAACATTGAATTTGTTTACATCATACTTCACAATGGTATGCACGATCGCCACCAATTCTTCGTAAGTCATATTCTTTGACACATACATTCCCTTGTTATCGATCCAACAAACCTCTGACTTCCATCGGGTAGTTGCTCCCATTGACCGTTGTAAGATATTACTATTCTAACCCGATTCATGATGCTGTCAAATTAATCAAAACTATTAATTAAAACTCAGGAGTACAAAATATTTTCATAAATTACATTTACAAAGGCTCGTGTGAGGATATTTAAAAGGCTCGGAGAACACTAGCAAAGTCTCGAAGAATACATGAAAGTTTCGAAAAAGACATTTTTGGTTTCGAAAAAGTCTTTAAAAGACTCGATTAGTAATTCAATAAAAAGTCTCGGAGAAGACCTAACAAGGCTCGATTAGTGATTATTTGAAAAGTCTCGGAGATGACTTGAAACGTCTCTGAGAAGACTTGAAAAGGCTCGATTACTAATTTTTGAAAAGTCTCGGAGATGATATGAAAAGGCTCGGAAAAGACATGAAAAGTCTCTGAGAAGACATGAAAAGTCTCGATTGGTTATTTTTGAAAAGTCTCGGAGAAGACATGAAAAAACTCGGAGAAGACTTGAAAATGCTCGAATAGTTATTTTTTAAAAGTCTCGGAGAAGACTTGAAAAGTCTCGGAGAAGACATGAAAAAGCTCGAAGAAGACATGAAAAAGCTCGGAGAAGACTTGAAAATGCTCGAATAGTTATTTTTTATAAGTCTCGGACAAAACTTCAAAAGGCTCGGAGAAGACTTGCAAAGGCTCGGACAACACATGAAAAAGCTCGAATAGTTTTTTATTAAAAGTCTCGGAGAAGACTTGAAAAGTCTCGGAGAAGACATGAAAAAGCTCGGAGAAGACTTGAAAATGCTCCAATAGTTATTTTTTAAAAGTCTCGGACAAAACTTCAAAAGGCTCGGAGAAGACTTGCAAAGGCTCGGACAAGACATGAAAAAGCTCGAATAGTTGTTTTTAAAAAGTCTCGGAGAAGACTTGAAAATGCTCGGACAAGACATGAAAAGGCTCGGAGAAGACTTGAAAAGGCTCGGAGAAGACTTGAAAAGGCTAGATTACTGAATTTTGAAAAGTCTCAGAGAAGACTTGAAAATGCTCGAATAGTTATTTTTTAAAAGTCTCGGAGAAGACTTCAAAAGGCTCGAACAAGACATGAAAAAGCTCGGATAAGACTTGAAAAGGCTCGATTAGTGATTTTTGAAAAGTCTCGGAGAAGACATGAAAAAGCTCGGAGAAGACTTGAAAATGCTCGAAGAAGACTTGAAAATGCTCGAATAGTTATTTTTTAAAAGTCTCGGAGAAAACTTCAAAAGGCTCGGAGAAGACTTGCAAAGGCTCGGAGAAGACTTGCAAAGGCTCGGACAAGACATGAAAAAGCTCGGAGAAGTCTCGGACAAAACTTCAAAAGGCTCGGAGCAGACATAAAAAGGCTCGGACAACACATGAAAAGGCTCGGACAAGACATGAAAATGCTCGATTAGTGATTTTTAAAAAGGCACGGAAAAAGGTGACAAAGTCTCGGAGATCCACAATTGTCACAATGAAAATATGAACAAATGAAAAGAAGTATTTACACGAAATATTACCTTGTTGTAATGAAGCACGTCCAGTTGTTTTGATCTTGAACTTCTATTTGTATTGAGAGAGAGATAGAGAGAGAGAGAGTAACCCCGTTATCGTTTTTGTTGGAAGTGTGGAGAGAGAACCAGACAAACACAATAACATAAATGATTATCTAAGGGCAATTTTGGTAGTTCACCATAATAGGTGCCTTTTAAACTTAAGTTATTAAACCGGTCATAGAGTCACCAAATCAGTTGGAAAAAGTGATACTTTCCACCATTTCCACTTATTATTATAATAAACATATTTAAAGAGAATGATGAGTAATCATAAGGAAAAGGAGATGAACCATGAAAAAAGCAATTAAAGAAATTAAACTTTTTATTAAATTGAAAATTTTTAGTAACAAAACAACCAACACCAGAGTCCAGAGACCACCAACTTAAAACCTCAATATTTAACTTTGAAGAAAGGAGGCAACTAGGCAAGTAGAAGATGATGAGATAAGATGAAATTGACCATGCACGATGCACCCCCATTTACATAATTACATGATTGTACAACCTTGTGAATTGTCTTCATTGAAGTATTACTCATTGCAACGACTTCCACAGTTGCCTCCATATCCACTGCAGCCGCAACTGCAATACACTGGCCTTCCACAATAACATGGATTATAACATGGTTTTGGTACTCAAAAAAATTTGACGACTGTAGTAGTCTTGTCTTCTATCTTCACTTCAGGAGCGGTAGGAGGCTTCTCTTCTGGATTGGGAGTAGGCTTCTCTGCTGGTTTGAGAATCTCTATACTCTTGATTGTTCCTCTACCTTTACAACATATCTTGTCCCTGATCTTCTCCGGATTGCAACACACCACTTTGATCATCACTGTGTTCTTCTTCTCATCATACACCTGGTCTTGTATTTCTTTTGTTTTGTTCACAAAAACACCAAACACGTACACATCTTAATTCTTAATTCACTCCATTTCCAATACATCCTCATAATTCGAAACGTTAAACAAAAAACAAACTCAGACTTACCAGGGAATTGACAAAGGATTTTCTTCACTTTCTTGTAGCACTTTGAGCACTCAAGGTCATGAACCTTCAGCAACATTTTTGTAACCTTTTTATGTAAAAAAAACATGCCATTTAAGATACATAAAACAGAATCAAACGGGCAATTAAGGAACAAAATACAAAAAAGAAAGTAGGATTCTCAAACCTTTTCTGCCATAGCTGTGTCTTTAGCTAGAGATCGGATGAGATCTGCAACCTCCCTCCAAAAGTGAGACAGATGATTATTATTAAAACAATTTCATTAAAGGACTAAAGAGGAGAAAATCTTGCATGCACCCTAACCAATGGGTGCATGCCATTGTGCCATAAAGAACTGTTCTTGCCACATGGCATGCACCCATTGGTTAGGGTGCATGCAAGATTTTCTCCTTTTTAGTCCTTTAATGAAATTGTTTTAATAATAATCATCTGTCTCACTTTTGGAGGGAGGTTGCAGATCTCATCCGATCTCTAGCTAAAGACACAGCTATGGCAGAAAAGGTTAATCTTGCATGCACCCTAACCAATGGGTGCATGCCATTGTGCTATAAAGAACTGTTCTTGCCACATGGCATGCACCCATTGAATGAGTGCATTGCACCGGTGCATACAAGATTCAATTCTCTCCCTAAAGCAGAGACTTGTAAATTAAGTGTATATGACTCTTCAATCTTTTTCCATGTAAGCATTTGCATGTGCTGGCTTTGAATGATTGACACACACCTCTCAGATTCCAAAGTACATGGTTTTCTTCAAGCGCAATCATGGATTCATGGGCCGTGCATTGTTTGCACCCTCCCATGCCGCCATGCCGGGTTCGACTTTTATACAGGGAAGAAAAACACCCTTTACTGTGCAGGGATTTTGAGGAAGAAATTTTATCCATTGGATGAAAAAAAATTCGATCCACGGTTTATATAAAATACTTAATAAAATTAATCTTTCAAAACAAAATAAAAATAAAAATGGGAAAACTCTTGAACCGGTAATATCTCACTCTTCTTCCCAATGCCTCTCTCTCTCTCTCTCTCTCTCTGTCCCTCTGCTCCTCCAGTCCTCCACACCCAAAGATGATTTCGCATTATAGGCATTTTGATTCTTTTCTTATGTTCTTGTCTGCTTTTGTGTGTTTATGCATCTGGGTTCTGTAGCTTTTAAGTGCCTTTCATTGTTTTTTTTTTAAATTACCAATTACAACATATTCTTTCTCTGTTCATGGTAAATTTACCTTTGTTGGGCTAAATATACTGTGATTTATATCCATTTTCAGTTTCCTCTATATTTTCCTTCTGTTTCAGGCAATTGGCTTTTGGTATTCTAGTTGGCTTTTTTTTTTTTTTGGTCATTTTGAATTCTAAGGGTTATTGTGCTTATCAGGATTATATACCAACAGTGTTTGATAACTTCAGTGCAAATGTGGTAGCTGAAGGCATTACTGTCAACTTGGGTCTCTGGAACACAGCTGGTATGATTAACTCTTTACTCATTTTTAGCTTCATGTTGTTCACTGATAATATCTAATATAATCGTCTTATATAGGTAACTATTTACTCAATTTTGGCAATTCAATTTCCTCATATATCTGTTTTCTATGGCAGGGCAAGAGGATTGCAATAGATTAAGGCCTTTGATCTATAGAGGAGCAGATGTTTTTGTCTTAGCTTTCTCATTAGTTAGTCAAGCAAGCTACGAGAACGTTTTTAAAAAGATTCATTAATGTTTCCCATTAATGATTCTTTCTTGTTAGTCCTAAGTCGCTTCTTGTAAGTGGTCCTTTTGGGTCACCGAACGATATCAAATACGTCTTAAAAAATGGGGTATCCTAAATACCATCTAACTTTAGGAATAAGTGGTTATAACACTGCATGATCTCAAGTTTATTTTCTATACCCCATTCCATCTAACTTTAGGAATAGATTGTTATAACACTGCATGATCTCAAGTTTATTTTCTTGTAAATAGATATTATCTCAACTGATATGGTGTTTACAATGGACATGTAGATCTTCGTGAGGATAAGCATTATATGGTTGATCATCCATGACTGGTGCCTGTGACCACTGCACAAGTGTGTCTTTTCTCATTTGTTACTTTATTCCCAATGCAGCGTTTCTGACGTCTTAATAGCAATATTTCTTATATAAATGCAGGGAGAGGAACTCCGTTAACAGATTGGTGCTGTGTTTTGGTTAATAGGATTTAGTTTTATGCTCTGTGTTTTTATTCATTTTAGACCCATCTATCTGCATTTTGGAATAATCTATCTGTGATAATGTATGCCATCATCATTTCTGGTTGAACTAGGAATTAACGTGTATTGTTTATATTTTAAGCTCCATTTTTTGTTTGTTGATGTGATTTTTCTCCTTTTGGAGTTTTTTTTTAAGCAATACTGATAATGTGACCATTTGGTATTTTTTTTAAAGCATCATCTTGTGAGGTTTTGGCCAATTATCTTTAGATTATTACACATCTTTATGATGATGGACCATTGCTGCTGCTTAATGTGTCATGTTGCTGTTTTTCTGCCCATTGTGTGGCATGCATATCAGTGTTAACATGATATTTAACTTGCAAGGTGCCAATTGACATGAAGAATTCTGAATGCCCTTGATGAATTCCTAATGTTTTCTGAACTTTAAGAATATCAAGGCCTGTTTGGTTTCCAAATAGAATATGTGGTCTAGTTTTCTTTATTCTTTGAGATGTGGTGTTTGTTTCATTGTGCAGTGTCCTTTAGTCAACTCTAATTTTTTTATTTGTGTTGGACATTGAATTCGCTGTTATGCTGCCTTATGGTTATTTCATTGTGTTTTAATTTGTAAGAGTGGTTTAATTTAATGACTTTTTAATGGTTTCGAATGTTACGTATTTCTGGACCTTCTGGCATATTTAGGTGTATTTAAGTCTATATTTATGTTTCCGGTTAAAGAATTTGATGTGTTAATTTTGATTTTGAAGTTAAGAAGGCACTAACATAATCCTAATGAAACTGAGCATCAGTTGCAATTAACAAGGTCGTCAGATTTATAACTTTTTTTGAATGTTCGTATTTTTGAGGTTTTATGGTTTATACCAGTGTTATCTGTTCAATTATGCTATTTTTGGGTTTGCAAGTTGAAAGATATACACACATTGGTTGCAGACTTGCAGTTCATACTTCTCCTATTTAACTGTGCAACTGTTGTGGGTTCTTACAGTTTATTAGACTTGTGTGAATGTCCTTGTTGATCTTGTTGATAAAATTTCTCCTTGTTTCTTTTATAAAAAAATAAAATAAAATAAAAATAAAAATAAATCTTTTGGTATATAATTGATTTTTACTTTTATTTTTTTGCATTGGTGTATTCTGTTGGTGATGGGGTTCTGATAATGGTTTATGAAACTATGTTAGGAGTGTTTTGATGGTTCATCTTTGTAATCAAACTATCAAAGAGGACTTCTTGGGGACATGTTTGTCACTCATTTGTGTTAAGGGGTGGGAGGGATTGGTTTCATCTTCTTGAATTTTGTAATATCTTCCAAGATGATGACCTTTTTCCTTTCATTTGATTCATTTGGTCTGTATCAACTAGTTTTTATCATTCGACATTTTTTTTCTCTCATTTGATCTTTTCCCTTTCGTTTATTTAATTTGATCTCAATTTATATTTCAAGTTGACATACCTAAACTCATCTACTTGCTTATGATTGCTTGTGCTATAGGAATTGTGACCTATAGGACTACTGAAAAGATTGGCAATGCCTGGTACGCTTGAGAGTACAAATTCGCTCTATCCAATTTGAAACACACTACTATTGGCTTGAAAATTAAAAATTTGATTTAGAACAAGTAGTTGATTCCTACATAGCTTTGAAGGACCATCCTAAATTCAAGGCTAATTGACTTTGCCTTTGGCGGTGAAGCACGTCTTTTTTTGGCCAAATTCTATCGTTTAGGCCCCGTAATTGTTGTTTTTGTCGTTTTAGAAAAGTTTTGTTTTAGTCATAAGTTGAGTTTGACAAAGTCAGAATCGACTGCCGTTAATTCTGGCTTGCTTAGGGTCGTTGGTAGTATTTATTTCCGCAATTATTTCAATTTTGCTATTTTTGGTAATTTTTGTTAATTAGTCCCGCTTCTTGTCCAACAAGGATTAGGGTTAGGGTTTATTCGCTTTAAATAGAGTTGTAAGCTGAAAGGCTTATATATCTTTCATTCAATAAAAAATCAGAGTTTCTTTGAAGAGTTTTATCTCTTTTTTTGATGCATTCCGGATTATTACGGAATACAGTCGTTTGTCTTATTCCTTTTATGTTTTCCGTTGCGTCAAAATTTCTCTTTGGATGAAGAATAAAAGACATAGAAAATCTTTTTTTTGTTTTATTATTTAATAGTTATAATTTGAAAGATACTATTATTACTATCATCATTTTAGTTCTGAAAATATTTTTTCTGATATCATTTACTTGCCTGGTTATTGGGTGACTCTTAAATTTGTTAGGCAATGTCTACGGAAGTAGCCAAGGTCTTCGGTTTAAGTTACAAAGTCCAAACAACAAATTGATTCGATGAAGTTGCAAAAATTCACATAAGAAAGCCAGAGGAGAAACTGCCTAGAACTCTGATAGATATGTTGTGATAGGTAGAAACAACGGTTCAAAACACAATGTATTGGGAAATAAATAAAATATCAAGTCTTATTTGTGGTGGACGAAGCTTCTTGATGTTATAGTACTTTGAAACTTGTAAATTCCTTCTCAAAAGAATAATATAGGATCCATTTCTTTGTTCAGTTGGTGAATAATCAGTCGTTTTCAAGTCTGTTGATGGTATTATAGTTTAGAAGTAGTTTTTTTTTCATCCCTTTTAGCACCAGGAAGATTGCGGCAACATGTTTTTTTATGACCATATCAGGGGATGTTTGAGCCATTCAATTATTAATATGATTATATCCTCGTTTTTCCCTTTCTATGTTCACAATTTGTTTTTCATATATTTCATAAAAAGAAAAGGAAAAAGAGTTGGGACTTAATTTATATTGAGCATAATTATAATTATCTTTAAAAAAACATATAATTCAATATTAACTCGGTTTGAAATTTTGGATAATAAAAAATGCATTTCAATATCATGTGTGTACAAACCAATCCAATTTAATAGGATCTTGGATCATAAATTCTAAAATCTTTTGGATCGGGTTTTGGATTTCCATATGAAAATTTGTCAATCCACCGTATCTTAATTTATATTGGGCCAATTTATTTTGTTTTATGTAGATGAATATTGAGCAAATTTTGGGTAGTTTACAAGTAAAATTTTGAAGAAACCATGAAATGGTTACTGAAACCGTAAATGTATTTACTAAAGTCGTAAATGTAATTGCCATAGGAGTAAACATAGTTACAAGTAAAATTTTAAAACAACTAAAAAAATGGTTACCAAAGCCGTAAAAATGTTTACCGAAGCCATAATAGTAGTTACAACTTACAAATCAAATTTTGGTAATTTTAGAATTTTAAAATTTTATTAATTTGGGGTGTACGTGCAATTTTTGAAAGGTGTAATATAGCCACTCTTAGATGATTTTTCGTACAAGGCACACCCAATATATTACCAATAATGTTCTTTATTTTAATTTTTTTGTTAAATACCATAAATTAATAAATTATAAAATAATTAAAATGCAAAACATATATAACATAAAAGCATGTGAGGAGGATCATTTTTCTTATAATTGTTTTACTTTTAGTTTAACTTATCGTTAATTAAATTAAATTATTTTAGCTATTTAATTGTTTTACTTTTAGTTTAACTTATCGTTAACTTATCGTTATTATTATTTTGTTTTATTTTCTAAACTACCATTTTTATTTATATTTCAAACTTAATACACCCCATTTCAGATCTCTCTATCTCTGACCTCTTTATACGTCTTTCTCACATATTTATTTTTTCTTTTTATTTCTTTTTTTTTTTTTAGTTTTTTTTTTTCAAATGAATTATTATTATTATTATTATTATTATTATTATTAAAACCATGAAATGGTTACCGAAGCCGTAAATGTAGTTACCAATTAAAGTATCACTAATGCTAGTCAACCCAAAAACCAACTTAAATGATGTGGCAAGTGATTTAAAAAAATTAGTATTTATTCTCTTTTAAGAAACCTTGAAATGGTTACCGATGCTGTAAATGTAGTTACAAGCAAAAATTTTAAAAAACCATGAAATGGTTACCAAACCCGTAAACATATTTACCGAAGCCGTAAACATAGTTATCATAGTCGTAAATGTAGTTGTAAGCAAAATTTTGAAGAAACCATTAAATAGTTATTGAAGTCGTAAACATAGTTACCAAAACCGTAAATGTAGTTATTGTAACCGTAAACGTAGTTACCAGCCAAAATTTGAAGAAATCATTAAATAGTTAACGAGACTGTAAATGTAGTTACCGTAGTCGTATATGTAGTTACAAGCAAACTTTTAAAGAAACCATGAAATGGTTGCCAAAGTCGTAAATGTAGTTACCAAAATCGTAAACGTAATTACAAGCAAAATTTTGAAGAAATCATTAAATAGTTACCGAACCGTAAGTGTAGTTACCAGAACCGTAAGCGTAGTTACCAAAGCCGTAAACGTAGTTACCGTAGTCATAAACGTAGTTACAAGTAAAATTTTGAAGAAACCATTAAATAGTTACCGAAGCTGTAAACGTAGTTACCAAAGCCGTAAATGTAGTTACCGTAGCTATAAATGTAGTTACAAAGTCGTAAATGTAATTACTGTAGCCATAAACGTAGTTACAAGTAAAATTTTGAAGAAACCATGAAATGGTTATTAAAACCATAAACGTAGTTACCAAAGTCGTAAATGTATTTAAAGTAGCTGTAAACGTAGTTACAAACAAAATTTTGAAGAAACCATTAAATAGTTACTGAAGCTATAAATGTAATTACCAAAGCCGTAAACGTAGTTACAAGCAAAGTTTTGAAGAAACTATTAAATAGTTACTGAAGCTGTAAACGTAGTTACCAAAGCCGTAAATGTAGTTATTGTTGCTGTAAACATAGTTATCGTAGCTGTAAATGTAGTTACAAGAATTTTTTTGAAGAAACCATTAAATAGTTACCGAAGCTATTAACGTAGTTACCAAAGCCGTAAATGTAGTGACCGTAACCATAAACATAGTTATAAGCAAAATTTTGAAGAAACCATTAAATAGTTACCGAAGTCATAAGCGCAGTTACCAAAGCCATAAACATATTTACCGTAGCCGTAAATATAGTTATAAGCAAAATTTTGAAGAAACTATTAAATAGTTACCGAAGCCATAAACGTAGTTACCAAAGCCGTAAATATAGTTACCGTAGTCATAAACGTAGTTACAAGTAAAATTTTGAAGAAACTAGTAAATAGTTACCGAAGCCGTAAATGTAGTTATCAACCGTATATGTAGTTACCGTAGCTATAAACGTAGTTACAAGCAAAATTTTGAAGAAAACATTAAATAGTTACTGAAGCTGTAAACGTAGTTACCAAAATCGTAAATGTAGTTACCAAAGCCATAAATGTAGTTACCGTAATTACAAGCAAAATTTCGAAGAAACAGTTAAATAGTTACCAAAACCGTAAACATAGTTATCAAAACTGTAAACGTAGTTACTAAAACTGTAAACGTAGTTACTGTAACTATAAACGTAGTTACAAGCAAAATTTTGAAAAAAAACATTAATAGTTACCGAAGTTGTAAATGTAGTTACCAAATCCGTAAATGTAGTTACCGTATCCATTAACGTAATTACAAGTAAAATTTTTAAGAAAACATTAAATAGTTACCGAAGTCATAAATATAGTTACCGTAGTCGTAAACGTAGTTATAAGCAAAATTTTGAAGAAACCATGAAATGGTTACAGAAGCCATAAACATAGTTACCAAATCCGTAAATTTTGTTATCATAGCCGTAAACGTAGTTACAAGCAAAATTTTGAAGAAAACATTAATAGTTACCGATGCTTTAAATGGAGTTACCAAAACCGTCAACATAGTTACCATAAAAAAAAAATAAAAAAAAATAATTTAATTTATTCTAATTAAACATTATTTTTCTATATTATTTTTTCAGATTAAATAATTTATTATTATTATTTTATCGTATTTTTCTTTATTTTAATTATTAGTAAAATTAATATAATAAATATTTATTATTATTTTAATAAAAAATAGGGAAGAGCCGGTTGAGTCCCATTGAAACCGATTGATTCCCATTGAAACCATCATTATTTTATTTTTTGTTTGCATGATGCAGGGACTTTTAGTCTCATCCCCACCTCACATGCCTACAGTACATGTGTCCCGACTCCTGAGACATAGTTTTAAGAGACATGCCTATATCGGTAAAGAGCAGTTCTATGTACTACTAGGGTTGCGGTATCGCCGCGGCCTTATATTGAAAAAATAAATGAAAATTATTAGGACTTGTATAATAAATATATGGGGTCCACGTGTTTTTTCTCTTATTTTCCATTACGGGACAGAGGCGGTGCCACGACCCCGGTAATACAAATCTTTTCTCATGGGTAAAATAGCCATACGGGCATATCAATTTTTACTTTTTTAGTGGTTCTCAATTTCTAGTACTATGGTGCCCGTGTGGGTAAAGTAACTGGACCCCATCCAATCATGATCAATTTGTCATTAATCCATCAATGGTGGGTCCCTAAGTGGAGGCTTTGGAAAGATAAGATTAAGCAATCTTCTAATCTAAGAGTATCTTCAATCCAATACATAAAATATTATATCAATTTGTCATAAAAAGAGCATATTTTTATACCAATATATATATATATATATATATATATTTTTTTTCACTCTAATGTATTCACACCAAGTTATACACAAAAATAACATCTTTTAAGAATATTCTTCCAATAAATATCATACAATATCAATTAATTTATATTAGTTAACTTATATAATATTTAATAATTTTATTGACATAAAATATATATCAAAGTGGGTATTATTTTAAAGATCTCAACAGGATCTTTTCAACGGTATATTTTTTAGAATACATATTGTTATAATTAAGTATGAAATGGTTAAATTAGTAATTTTAATAAATATTAATGGTTGATGTGACCTTTAACAAAAAAAAAAAAACATTTGGCGTAGCTACAGTGTACACCAGGTTTGGTGAGCACTGTAGCTCCACCAAATATAATTTGGTGTGTTGGTTGAAAGAGATTATTTGGTGCGTTTGATGTGTTTGGTTTGAATGATGTGATAATCGGAAATGCTCTGAGCCCTATAAAAATATTTTGGGACTAAACATGCCAGAAAGGTACTACATTCTCAAAACCATCTACTAGGTTTCGTTGTCTTATTTTATCATGGTCGGATGATGGGTAAAGCTTATGTGCCTTTAACTTAGGTGAGTAAGCAAAATGCAAATTTTGAATGGTGTACGGATATATAAATACATAGTAAAATATTTATAAATTATATATATATACACATATATACAGTTCTTTTCTTCTTAGTGTGTCCTGATATAACTTCATCGGTGCGTTGCACGTGGGCCACGGATTATAGAGAAGTTTTGACAAGTGCATACATTTTGAGTCAAAGTATGTAAATCTAATGGTTCACATTTTTGATAGTGTTGCAGGCGGTGTGTGTAAATATATATATATATATATTTACACACACCGCCTGCAACACTCCGTTTACGAGGCTAAGACACAAGGGGATGAGATCAAAAAGGTTGTTGAGAAATGGCTGACTAAAGTGGATGAGTTCACTAAAGGGGTTGTAAAACCCATCATTGATGATCAAGACAAAGTAAGGAAGCTGTGTTCAATCGACTTCTACCCCAATCCGATGGCTCGTTACTCCCTCAACAAGAAACCAGCCAAGACAGCAAAAGAGGGGATTGTTCTCTGTGGAGAAGGAAAATTTGAGAAAGTTTCATACCGTCCTCTCCTTCGAAAAACTATTTCCACGCATCAAAGGCTATGAGGAATTTGACTCAAGAACACCAATTTTTCAGGAAATTATGCAGACACTAAAGGATGATAACTTCAAAATGATTGGGGTGTACGACATGGGAGGTGTGGGTAAAACCACGCTAGTTAAAAGAGTTGTTGGGCAAGCCATTGAAGACAAGTTATTGGATTTCGAAATTATAGTTGACATAACAGAGACTCTTGACATTAAAAAAATTCAAGAACAAAGTGTTGATCACCTAGGCCTAAACTTTCATTAGGGAGAGTTTATCAAGAAGAGTTGTTCAATTACACAATAGGTTAAAAGAAAGAAAAGAAGGTCCTTGTGAAGAATTTTACGTATAGGAGATATATTTTCTAGTAGATTTAAACTCTACTAGAAAATATATAAATATACCATAATAATTAGGTTATTCTGTGTGGAGCAAAATAGCAAATATTAGAGAAATCTCAAAGAGTGGGCATTGGGTATAATTGGGTTTGGGGTATTTTTTAAAGAGAAAATCATAAGTGTGTGGTTATAACAATTTACTACATAGTAAAACTTTCTTTTGTTGTCCTCACGGTTGTGGTTTTTTACCACGTAAAATTCTTATGTTATGTGATTGGATTGATTATCTCTTCTTTCTTATTTTTTCTTTTGCTATTGTTTGTTTGTATTCTATCCAGCAACGTTTCCGCGTAATGATTTGTTCGCTAACAGGATTTTGGGAAGGCGACCTTAATACTACAATAGAACATCTATTCCTAGAGGTACACATAAATTTACCATATTTTCTCATATCCTTTACACTTTAATTTTTAATATTTTTCCGTCCATGCTGTGAAGAGTGCATTTTGTATTTCAGTTTTCCTTGGGAGTGGCACTATTGTTTCATCATTTGAATAGAGTTGTGCTGATTTCAGTGGTGTTAATCATCATTTGTGGTTGTAAAATGGTGTATGTGAAATTGTTACGCATCATTTGTACTATTCAGTTTCGAATTTCTGGTTTGTCTTCCAACTGCATGATTAAATCATCTTAATGATCCTACAAAAATCTATATTGTCCACTTGCCAATACAATCCTGTACCTGATTGTAACAATGTTACAGCAGGCTCGTATATTTCCATTCTTGGCACATTTTGTACGTGCATTCATTCCCCTTGTAACACATTTTGTTGCAATTTGAACCATCGTCTATGAGATAGGCTGCACTCTAGAAGTCCGAAGCTGGAATACAAAGCGATTAACCTTGAAGCCTTGGCAATTCAGCAATTTCATCCTGTTATTCTCATTTTCACTATACATAGTTGTTTTCACAAATTCTGATTTTTATTCTGAATTATCTACAATTACACAAAGTCTCGGAGTTGTAAAGAAGATTGAGGTAATCCTTCGCATACAAGTTGGATCTTTGGAAGATTTTTTGGTTGATTTAGTAATAAAATATTGATGAGGAAGAGGAACTCTGTTTCTGCTCTGCTTGTTTTATTGCATGCTCTGCTTTGGCTTGCTCTGTTTCTGCTCAGCTATGGATTTGATTTCCAATGATTATATATTCAAAAACATTTCAAAAATAGCTATCGGTTACTAAAAACCTTTAAAAATATAAAAATACCCACTAAATTCAACGAAATTGTAACCTAAAGGTATGAGAATATTCAAAATACTCCTCCAAACTCAATGTTATTGGGAGTAGATACCTAGACTTTGCATGCAATGTTTGATCTCAATAGGTTCTGCTAAACTTACGTCAAATTTCGAAAAAAAAAATAAAAATTTGTTATCTTCTCTCAAAACTCTAAAAGCATTAGATATCAATTACTTCAGACCTTTGAAAATTAAAACCAGCTACTAAATTCAACCATATTGAAACCTAACGGTATGAGAATCTTGAAAATAGTCAATCAGTTTAAGTAAGATTTTCCATGCGGTTATTTTTCATATTAATATAGCATTTTTGTCAGGTGTTGGAAGTTGGGAAACAAGCGCCTTAGGACACAAGACAAAACTGAACTGACACTGGATGTTTTATCTTTATCTTACAATTTTAGGACTTCCAATTCAACCATGCATGGTTTTCCTCATTTTCAATACTTGTGTCATGCGTGAGTGTGATTACTCACTATTGCAAGGGATTGTGTTTGAATTTGTTACTCATGAGAATAGTTTTCAAAACATTTTGTTTAAAAGTAACATGTATTTGTATTTGGGGTATATTTGTAATTTTGGATTTTAATGGGCTACTTTATAATTAGCTAAAAGTCTTGCTATATAAGTCAGTTGTTAGTTGAGTTTTTTAGACTAAAGTGTGTACAAATATGTAGAGACAACAAAGCTAGAGAGAAAAACCTAGAACAAAGAGAACAAAGAGTGATTGTGAGGTTGAAGGATTAAGACCTAGAGGGAGAGAGAAGGCTTGTGGGATAAATGTAATCTCTAGTACTTGTCATTCTCATTATCTAATAAAATTGGTACCTCCATAGACGTAACCAATTTGGTGAACCATGTAAAAATTTGCTTGTGTTGTGTTGTGGTTTTTTACTTGCTCTTGTTGATTGTGTTTCCTAGTTGCTTGTATTACTTTTGTGTTTTTATTAATCCATTCAAACAAGGTTTTGGAAGGAGTTTATGGTAGTTTAGGTTTTCCCTACAAGGTATTCGACGAAATTACCAAGTGAACTCAACAAGGGTGTTGTCACACCGCTTACATCTAAAAATCGTTTTTATTTGTTTTAACCGGCCATTATACATCAAGTACAAAGTATTTGATTATTGAAAAGAGAATGGATAAATAATACATTTTAAATTGATAAAAAAGTTGATGTGACTCGATGTTAAGTTCATTACAAGCCCGCGTTCGGAGGTTCAAATATAAAAGAAACACACTTCAAACAAGAAACTAAAGATACGTCTACAATATTTTCAGTATATATACCATGCAATTGTTTCTTTAGAGATTTAATTTTAAATGAATATTTAATTAATTTAAGAAAACTCATGAATGATAACCTAGTTCAATAGGTCTATTATACAAAATTTGTTATGATACTGATTACTGAGTTTTAAATTTTGATTAGATTGGAATTCAATGATTAAAAGGAAAAAGACACTTTTAAAAGTAAGTATCCAAAGATATATAATTGTGTACACCTTATTTTCCACGTTTTTGGTAGACTTGAGTCCTATCATAATATTTTATAAATATGAATGGAAATGGGTTAGATTTTGGATCGTGTATATAATATTTGACCTCGACAGATCCTAACAAATGGTTCAGATTTCAAAAAAGAAAAATTATCCAACAACTATACAGTTTTTGTATAGCAGTTGAACCGATTTCAATGGTACAATCATAATTCATATTTCATACAACTTTATCTCGAAAGTCAAGAATATTCATTACTAAATTAAATTAACATGATATGGGTACCATGGGTCCATAGGCATAGGCTTGTCGTCAGTTGGGCTGAAATCCATCTCTTTTATTTATTTATTTATTTTTATTTAATATTACCGTCTCTTTTATTACTTTCTCAAAGTTAAAAAAGGAAAGAAAGAAAAAAAAAAAGAACATGATTTTTTTTATTTTTTTTGGAAATATTGGACATTTGTTTTTGTTAAATAAAATCAAAATTAAAAAATGAGAAAAAAAAAAGGATAGAATACAAAAGATTTTTGAATTCCAAAATCTTTTCATATAAAGTAATGCTACACATTCACATTTGTATAATTGTATTCCAACATATGATATGACAATTGATAATTTTTTATTTTATTTAAAAAGAGTAACAATATACAAAGGGTGACTTACTAATAGTCTGATACTAATGATAATTTATTTCACTTGCTAGTTACCACGTGTTATGTGAGTACAGTTGTTAAATCAAAGATTTGGATGAATTTGAAATACAAAAGTCAATTGTTAATTATTCTTTTATAAATAAAAATTGCTTTTTGATTATAGATTACAGTTCAATTTAACTTAAATCGCTTCACATTTTGCATTTGATACACAATCTTGATTATACATAGTAAGTGATCATATGGTTCATATAATTAAGTATTATAATCATATGAAGATGAAACACATAAATCAAGATTTACAATTTTTTTTTTTCCATATATCTATAATTTTTCAATAAACACAACAATCAAATAGGAATGATGAAACATTCCAAACACTTTTGGGTGCAAATGAGAGTATAAAAGTAGAGAGATTGTCTTTAAAAAAAACAAAAAAGACTTGGAGAGAGTGGGTTCATTTGGGCAAGGTCAATCGACGATCATCATCGACCAATACGGGGCATGCCTATTTATAGACTTGATGGGCCGATAATTGCATGGCTTGTCTGGTATTACCGCCTTACGGGCCTGTTTATTTAAGACTTGAGTTAAAAAAAAATATCTAACCTATTTTGTTTTCAAGAATAAATTTAAAATCTTATCTTGTTGGCGATGGGCATATTTTATATCATATTTATAACTCCTAATTTGGATTTTTTAACTACTTGATTTATTTATTTTCATTTAATTAGAGTTATTTTTTGTATTTTAAGGTAAAATTGTATGGAATCCGGAAAATAATCAATTTTAGTCAAGGAGGCACATATGATTAAGCAAAGTCATGTGAGCTTTTTCCAAGAAATTGAATATTTAAAGACCCAAGCCCATGTAAAGCCCAAGTCTCATCAGCCAAATTCAAGTCCAAGCAAAATCTAAGGCAAGCCGTGAGCCCATCTAGAGAAAACGTGGGCTACAATTGGACCACAAATTTTACCAAGTCAAAGAGAAGTTCACGTGGCCCAATGTTGTTGAGAGAGAACTTGAAGAGATATAAAAGCATCCATTGCGCAGCAGGTGGTACTTGGGCGTGGAGCTGTGTAGTTTTGGTCCGCGAAGATGGATTTTGAAGGCAGAGCTTCAATGCGATTTAGTTTTATTGTCTTTTTAGTTTTCTTTGTACTAGGGTAGACGATGAAACCATGTGTTATGGAATAACTTTCAGATATTTTTATTAATTCCTAAATATTGTTCTTCAATGTTTATGGTTTTCGCTTCTATTGATTTTTAAATATAAAACTCTTTCATCTTTAATATCATATATTTTTAATAGTTAGGTATATATTTTAATCAATGTTTGGTTTCATAATGCCAATTATAATTTCTTTGATTCTTTGTTTTTTTTTTTTTTTCCATTAATTTGGATACATAGAATGCTTAGGGATTGTATTTTGAAGCGAAGGAAAATCAACTTAAGATTTTAATTAATGCGCTTAATGTTAAATTCATAGGTAGACAATAAATTGATTTTTAATTATCACTCTAATTTTGGGAATTGATAAATTATCAAGATCTATGAAATTACACAATGGTGGATTCCGAAACCTAATACAATGTCAAGATAATTTATTTTAAGAAATTTAATTTGAAGATAACCTATTTTAAAAAATTGAATTTAATTGAATTTCTAAAAATACTTCATTTCATTTTAATATTATCCCTTGTTAATTTTGATGAATTTTTCAAACTCTAATACAATATATATACACTAAATTCTTGCATTAACATCGAGAGAAATCATTACTGTGGAATAGACTTTTAGATGAGATTAATGACCTTTATTTATATATATATATATATATATATTTTATTTTATCGGTAAAAGATCTCAATTTGAGCTGCAAAATTCATATGAAATTAAAGAACAATTAAGTTGTCAAAATGTCAGTGATCCATTAACACCTATGCAAAACAAAATGTACTCAGTCTCAAACACATTCCTGGCAGTAATCCTGACAACCGTCTGTCCCAATCCTTTTACAGCAAGAAAATGTTTACATATTTAGGCTGAGAGCTTCTATAATCAATGTGAAGAGAAGGGACACAACACACAGAGGATGGTACCAACTACCAACTACCAACTACCAACCGTCAACCTACAATTTGGGGTGTGATTTCTAGGCAGATTGCAGCAGAAGGGATGTACAGAGAAAAAAGTGAATGAGATAATGTACATATGTTTTAGGTTGTAAATTGATTTGCAGTGTTTTTAGAACTCTGTTGTTCTCTAGTGACTATAATCAAGGTTAAACTTGGTTTATGACCAAAAAAAATTAAAAAATTAAAAAATAAAAAATAAAAAATTAAATTGAGTGTAAAAAGATGTTTTGGGATTGCAAATAGCATTTTTCATTTTTTTTTTTTTTGGGAAGAATTGTAATAACTACGTTTGATAAAATGTCAAATCAAACCATTTAATTTGAACAATCAATAAAAAAAACTCTTACTATTAATTAACAGTTAGTTGACTTTATATATATATATATATATATATGTTAAAATTTAAATCCTTTATTATAATAGAATTAAAAAAAGAAAAATATAATAAAAATATATACTAATAATAATTAAATCAATTTCATACAAAAATAATTTTTTATATTTTAAAATAAATTTTTTGGTTCAATTTTATAATGATTTGATTGCTTTGTTATAATATATTTTAATATTTTTTATTTTCATTAAAATAATTTTTTATTTTTTATTTTCAAACATATTTTTAGTATATTTTTTCATTATTGTTTTAGTTTAATTATAGAAAAAACTACTTAAATAATTATATTCCATTAGATATAATTAAAGTCAACTAACAGTCAACCAATGGGTTTTTGCTAATTTTTCAAAACATAGGGTTTGATTTGACATTTGATCAAAAGTTGGGGTTTTTTTTTTTTTTTTTTGTAAAAGAGCCCCTAAATGACTTAATTGCCCTTAATGAACTCAATCATACAACACAATAGGGAAAAACTTGAAACCTTGAACCCGAAAGTCGCCTTCGCCCTAACCCGGAACCCCACCCAACCCGAAAAGTCGCCTCGCCATCGCCTTCCGCTTGCATGTCAACAGCTGTAAAAGTTAGGGGTTATTTACAGTTTCCTTTTTTTTTTTTTTTTTTTTTTTTTTGTGTGTAAAAGAGCCCCTAAATGACTTAATTGCCCTTAATGAACTCGATCATAGGCTATGTTTGGGATTGCTTCCTGATGTGCTTTTAAGAGAAGTTACAAAATATAGCTTTTCATTTTCTCATTTGGGAGAAGCCAAAAATGATAAAAAATGAATAGGGTGTTTGGTAAAATTCTAGAGAAGTGCTTTCGGTCATTTTAGGCTTCTCTCAAATGAAAAAAATGAGAGCTATATTTTGTAGCTTCTTCCAAAAGCACTTTAAGAAGCAATCCCAAACATAGCCATACAACACAATCGGGAAAAACCCGAAACCCTAAACCTAAAAGTCGCCTTCGCCCTAACCCGAAACCCCACCCAACCCGAAAAGTAACCTTGCCGTTGCCTTCTGCTTGCATGTCAACAGCTGGAAACCATCGCGCTGCACTGCTGGCTTGGTTGTCGGGCCGAACTCCTGCACGGCCAACGTTACTTGGGCTTTCACTTTCCCACAGCTCATTGGTAGCCTGGTAAGATTCCTCTGCTGCCTTTAGACATTTCTAATTTGTAGCTATTCCACTTCAAGAACATTTATTAGTACATGCTCACCACAAGAACTAAAAGGTTTTGTAAGGATGATCACTAAATTTCTATCTCTTAATGATAACATCTGCTTCCTAGTTGTGTTTCTGGGTTTGTGTGTGTGAATGTGTGTTACTGTGTATGTTTATAAAGGATTCATCTGGTAGGCATTTGTTATATTACCTGTTACCACAACTAATTAATGCTTTGGAACATACGTTGGTAAGATAAATTATTTATGCATTTCTATTTGAACCATTCAACCACCTCTTGGTGTTGAATGTGTTCTGTGATTTGAACCTGATGTTATCTTTGTGTACTCAATTGAACAGATATCAATGGGCTATGGATCAATTACAGATTTACCGCTCATGCATTAATGAGTTTAGAAGCTCAGTTATGGTCTTTGAATATGACCTCTGGACTTTCTATTATTCATAATCGGTATGTGGATTGAGTTATCTTACCAAATGGAGTGTTTAATATAGTTATTTGTTTGAATTGCTGCTGCTAATGAAAAAGGTTTCATTATAATTCCCAGATTCTTAAAACTTGATATTTATTATCATATTCATGTGTCATTCATACATACACGTTACATTTCTAATTTGTTTCTTCTACTGGCTTCCTAGTTGTGTTTGTGGGTGGCCCGATAAACACAACTTTTGTTCTTATATAATCTTTGTTATTAAAGGCGCATCTAGATTCTAGACGCCTTTCATTAGAGCTCTTTTTAAAAAACAAAGTTCTTTACATGGTTTTATATGGATCGGTGTAAAATTTACTCAATAAAACAAGAAATTAAAATTTGTTCTGGGGCGCTGCAAATTTACCCTTAAAATCAAGTCAATTGTCAAGTGTCAACCTAAACCCGTATGATAAACTGGAGCACAACTCGTTTATTAAACAAAATAATCAAGTTGACATAATTATTGACCCGATATGATTAAGTTTTAACCCAAACTTGTTAATTTGTTTTTTGTTCGTGTCTAGTTATCGTCAAATCGTAATGTAAATTGTCAGCCTTTTACTTGAGTTGATATTAATTCTTTCAAGCAAAGTGACCCTAAAGTTCTAGTTAATTTTTTTTTTTTTTTTTTCTTTCTCTTCCTTGGTAGAATTTCTTTCTTCTGATTTTTTAGATAAGGATTGATTACAAATTAGTTCAAACTTGAAATTGGATGACTACAATAAGTCTTCATGATCATTTGTTTTGTTCAATAAAAAGTTGAAAACTTTGGTAGTTGCTGAAATCTGATTCAGGTAAAATTACTATTGAATGCACTGCATCATTGAATATTCTCTGATGCTCTCTCTCGATCTCTCAATTTGGACGTTTCTAATTTGTTCTGTTGCAAAAGTCTGGTTTTAGGTATTATGGTCAATATTGTTAATTATAATTTGGTAGGTATAGTCCATTTTTATATAGCAATTTTATTAAATTAAATTCTATATTAGGTGGCTAATATAGTCAAGTTGATAAGGGACGTTTTCATATTACAATTTGTATTATATTAAATTCTATATTAGGTGGCTAATATATTCAAGTTGATAAGGGATGTTTTCATATTACAATTTGTTTTATATTAAACTCTATGATAGGTGGCTAAACAATCAAATACGAAAATAAAATAAAATCTAATCCAACGATTATAAAACGACAAAGTAAAGTTGTAACTTCATCTTATAATTATACATTAATATGAACATATTAACAATAGGATTAAAATGAATTCCCATGCAAAAATAAAACTCTGTTGTTTGTAATTTATGGTTGGATTTTTATGCATTGGTTTTATTATAACACTCGGTCACTCACACACGCGACCTGAATGGCCGACCTTTCGTTGAAGGACTCGGGTAACGTGAATTTCCCCGATATGTTTTTTATTCTAATTTTTTTTGTAATTATGCCACGTGTGAACACTAGGGTGGACCTGCACACTAATGAGGTTTTTGTCCTGGGTTGGTGAGCTAGTGCTGAATGACTCAGAAAATAGGTCTTTTCTTTAATAAAATATAATATAATCTAGGGCTAAAAACCATAAATAGCCCTAATTTTAGGGGAGTATTTAAAAGTATCATTTCTCAATAACTACACTATTTTTATTTAAAAAAAAAAAAAAAAAGATTTTTGGACAGAAATACAATCCCTTGTATGGTTGTGTTTGGTAAGAGGGAAATATGGAGGGAAAGAGAGGGTAGGAGGGAGAACTCAATTCCTTGTTTGGTTGGAGGGAGAAGAAAAGGGAGAGGAGGAGAGGAGGGAGAGCAAATCATTCTAGGCCCACCATTTTAGATCTGCCCAAGCGAATGACAAAGGAGGCAGAGTGATGGGGGGCAAAGACAAAAATACCTTCCAATTTTATAATACGCTCCAATTTTTTAAAGGAGGGAGAGTGATGGAGGTTTGTTAGCCTACGATGACCTCCATTAATAGTGGTCCGTGAACAAACCTCCACAGATGGAGGTCAAACCTACATCTAAATTTTTTTGTTTCCAGAAACTTTATACGATGAAATATCAACATGATTATACGATTTCATTGTTTAAAGTTTCTGAAAACATTTTCAAATGACTTTTGAGGGAATAAACGATATCAAATTTTCGACCATAATATACCGTTGGAATCATTTCGGCAATGAGAACAATATTTCGAAGAGAAAGAGAGAAAAAGAAAGTTTTAGAGAGAAAATTGTGGAGAGAGAAACACAAATGAATGAGAGAGACAATAAAAACCCTATGAAGAGAGATAAATTAAAGTGTTAATGGAGATTCAAATTATTAAAATTTGAGAAAACTTATTCAATTTTTTTCTTTTTGAGAAGACTTGAAAGAGAAAAAAAAAAAAAAGAAGAAATTAAAGATGATGGTCAACAAAAGAATTTTAAAAGGGTATTTCCATCAAACCATCCATAAATATGTAAGAAAAAAAAACAGTTTACTTATTGACAATCGATAAATTTGAACTTCATAATTTGAGGGATAAATTCGGGAATTAATCCTATAATCTATATACAGGTAGTTTTGGCTGTTGTCTTCATTTCCTTTTAGCTTTTTCTTCTTTTTTTTCTTCAATAATTTAATATAATCTAAGAACCCTTCTCTTGTCTCGAAAGAAAATTTAGGATTAAAGTTGTAACGTTTTAGCTTATATAATGATTCTCTGAATAGATCGACATTGAAAAATAAATAAATAAAGATAGAAGTTATAACATCGTTGAACAATGTGATTAGAAAATCATAATATAATCTAATAAGTAAGAATTCAACTAATATCAAGGTACATGCACTAGTTGATTAGTTTAGTGATATTATCAAAATCATCTTGCAGTTTGTCATATTCCACGTTTTCTCCCTCTAATTTTATGACCAAAATCCCCAACTTTGCCATTTCACCCATTATCCCCTTACCGTTAAAAAAAATAATCTAATCTAAAATGCCCTCTACCATTAAATATTATGTCAAATATTTTAAACAGGTAGTAGTAAAAAGGTAAAAAATTTAAATTAAAAACTACTTAACAAAATATTAAAATAAAAAACTAATATTAAAAACTAATAAAATAATATAATTGTAAAAAAAAATCTAACAGTGTCTGATATCTTTCTTCTTTCTCTCTGCCTATCTTCCTCTCTCATTATTTCTTCTCTCTGTGTCTTCCATTCACATATAGTTGTTAGGTTTGTGTTTGATTTGGCCGCCAGCGAGATCGAGTGCTTAAGGCATCACAAACTATTAAGGCCTAACATTTTTATTATATATTTAATCATTTATTTTAAAAATTGATTTTGATATTAAAAACTTTCTATTGACATTGTTTGTAAAAGTTAAAACTTCTCAAATTTTCATTGATTTACCAAATAAAATATCTTTCAAATTCCTAATAAGGTATAAACTTAAAGTCTATTCAACTTTTTTAACGGCTAAAACTATATGCTATTTTGAATCTCATTATGCTACCGGTGACATCTAAAGATGACATCTCAATCCACAGCTTCCAAGCTGACGGGTCACCCATCTACACCGATAAGATCAACAGTCACTTTATCTGAGATGATGATCCCAATATGTGTGACCCAGACTGCGACTGCCGTCAGAAATTGGAGCGATCATTTTCCTCATGCAAGCCGCAACGTAAACCTTGCAAACCTGATGACCCAGACAGTCCTTGGATTGGTCTACCTCCTATTAAGACCAACCATCTTTCCATTTACGATAGAGCAATAGAAATCCTACGTTCTGAAAGACTCCTATCATCTGAACCAAAACCCCTATCCATTTCTTTTCCTCCTGCCATCCCTTGTTATATGGCTTCCAACTATGACCACGATTTTCCTCCTCTGGAACCGACATCTAACCTTGAGAAAACCAGATTTTCCAGGCCATATGTTCAATCCACTGAGGTCTTACTTGATGGATCTCTCAAACACCCTTCACAGGCTGAACAAGTCCTCAACTGGCAATCCCATAATGCCAGGATCTAGAATAGAGTCTTCAGCTCTATTGATCAAAAGATTGACCGAGTCTCCTACTGTGTCTCACAACAAGAAAACCATCTTCATCGCCTTGACTCAGTCTTCAAAGACCTGTTTACAGATCTCTAAACCAGAATCCAAAAACTGGACTCAGAACTTCACTCATGCATCAGACGTGGTTACACTGGTCCTGATTTCGACTGAAAGGAAAGAGAAATCAGACATCTTAAACAACAACTTGAACAAATGCACCGAGATCATTCTACTCCTATACCTCTGCCTTTTGTTCCACAGTTGTATCCTTCACCACAGTCTATGTTCTTTCTATCATCACCTCCTTGTGCAACCTCATCCGCTGATACATCTCAGTATTTTAAATCTATCAGAGAACTCTTCCGGAAGTATCCTCCAATTTCTCCTTCTAAAAAACACTCTTCTAGGAAACCCTCTTCCTTTCGCAAAGACAAACAACCTTTTTCGGAACATGATTATAAGCCAGCCTTATATAGTTTTATTCCTATGACAAAAGTATCCAAAGACGATTCAGAATCCTTTTCCAGTTCCTCCTTAAAATCTTCTTGGCAAGTTAGTCCCACTCCATCTGCATCATCTTTGGCTTCTGACCAAGTTGCAGATCTCATTTAAGTCTTCATAGCATCTCAAACAGATCCTCAACCCTCCACTCAGACTTATGATTCACCTACAGAAGGTGACACCTCTACAGGACCAGCCCCTTTTGTTGAAGAGCCTCCGAATCCTCCGATCCTCGGCCGACCTCCTAGTACCAAGCCTATAAATGGTCCTTGGTTTGATCTTACTGAGTCTCCAACCTCTTGGAGAAAAAAGATTTCTGAAATGAGTGCTTGGCTTGACCTTCAACTAGCCAAATCTGAATAGAACCTTGAAGCCATCATGTGAGAATTTGTCTCCTGCTTTGTTGGTTCCTTCAGAGACTGGTACCAAGCCCTTGGAGAATACCGACAACTTCAGTTTGTCAGATCCGCAACAGCATCCCATGCCATGAGTATCATATTTCCAGAATTCCTTGGCGATCCTTCTCAATTTTATAAACAAGCTCGACATGATTTCTTTGATATGAAGTACTGTTCTTTCCGCCACAAAGACATTGACTTTCATTATAAGAGAATATCTTCCAGATTCCACATTCTTGGTGGGATCAATGATCCGAGTTTGAAACATGTTTACCTAAGTTCTCTTCCTTAAAACTTCAGGATGATTTCCAACGCAGGCTTAACACTTCTGGCAAATCTATCGCAGACACTACTCTAGGAGAAATTCACATGTACACTATCGGTGCCCTAGACAAGCTCTGTGCAACCCAAAAGGTCTTCTCTAAGATGCTACATGAAGGCAAAAAATATGACTCCCAGTGCAAGCAACCTTCGCACCAAATCAAATGCAAATCTGTAGAGATGTGTACCTACAAACCCAAAAAGAAAAAAACATTTTCATACTCTCAAGCACAACAAGCCCAAGAAGTTTAAATGCTTCAAAAAGAAATCAAAGCGTTCCTAGAACAAGTCCTATAAATGCTTCATTTGTGGGTAGAAGGGACACTATGCAAAGAAATGTCCCAAGGCAGAATCAACAAAGCTAGTTCGTCAACTCAAACAAGTCACAAACGACGTCCCTTCTGATGCTGATCTTGAGTCCATCTTCTTTGAACAAGAAGGTGTTGATAATGATACCACCTTCGTCCTCCATGTTACGGACTCCACCTCTTCCTTAGATACCTCAGAGTTTTCTGACTCTGACGTCCTCGACTTCTATTAGGCTATCCAAGTTGACTCTTCCTCGGGACCACATGTCCCTATACAGATACTGCCTGAAAGATTCTCTAAGCCTATTGATGCCATCGCCTATATTGATACTTGTTCTCATACCACAATTATGAACCCTAAAGTTCTTCTTCCTGCAGCCTGGAAGCCACATCTCTGTTACTTCAAAGCGGCTGATGGTCAGATTTTCACCACCAATCTGATCTCCAAGAACAAAATCGGCATCAAGCTTTTTCCATCCTACACTTATTGGACACATGTCATTGGCACACCATTACCCGATAAAGACATCCTAATTGGCTGGGATGTTTACTGCTAATGCAGATCCCTCATGATCCTTCCAACTTGGATCAGATTCAAAAGAGACTTCAAAGCTTTTTCTACTGTTCCCAAGATCTTCCCCCTCTCTGATATCCAACCACCTTTCCAGCAAATCCAGCAGAAGTTGTTACAGCTTTGTGCAAACAGCCATGCAGACTTTCTCCATCTTTCTCCATTATGGAAAAATCCAGACTTTTTCATCCACCTACCCTTTAAATTAAATGAAGATGTCAATCCTACCAAAGCCTCACATTCGGGCATGTCTCTTTTAGACCTCCAACTGGCAATTACTGAATGTAATGAACTTCTTCGATAGGGTTTAATTGAACCCACCTCCTCACCATGGGCTTGCTAGTCCTTCTATGTCTAAAAGCGTTTAGAACAAGTCAGGGGAAAGAAGCGACTAGTCATTGACTACAAACCTCTAAACCTCTTTCTCAGAGATGACAAGTTCCCAGTTCCAAAAACAAATACATTGTTCTCACAGTTGCCTGGTGCAACCATCTTCTCCAAGTTTGACCTCAAAGTAACTTTTTGGTAGTTAGGTATCCATCTAGATGACAGGTACAAAACAGTGTTCTGTCTCCCGAACGTCTAATACCAGAGGACGGTTCTGCCCTTTGGCCTCAAAACCACCCCTTCTTTGTTCTAAAAGGCTGTCACCAGGATATTCTACCCTCTTCTCCACTCTGCCTTACTGTATATTGATGACATCCTATTGTTCTCTTCTGATGAAAACTCTCATAGCCACCTCCTTAATCAATTCCATCAAATTGTCGACCAACATGGTATCATGCTTTCTGAAAAGAAGAGCGTGATTGGTCAACGACAAATTGACTTCCTTGGTATGCACATTTCTGATGACCAGTATCGTCCTGGTCCTCATCCAGCAGTCCAGTTGCTAGACTTTCCTGATTCCCACTTGACTACCAGGCAAGTTCAACAATTCCTTGGCATCGTCAATTTCATCCTTGATTTCCTCCCTCAAGTTAGCCGCTACACTTTCGTCCTCTCTTCTCTTCTAAAGAAGACGCCTCCACCTTGGGATTCATCTCATACCGATGTAGTTACCAAACTCAAGGCCATGGCCCAGTCACCGCCAGCCCTTACCATTCCCTCTACCGGTCACCTCATCCTTCAGACTGATGCTAGTGGCACTTACTGGGGTGAGTCCTTCTCGAAGACAGGGAAGGAAAAAGAAATTACTGTGGCCATGCCAGTGGTCAATTCAAAATCGCCCAACAGCACTATCATACTGTTTACAAAGAGATTCTTACAGTCAAAAGCGGAATTCAAAAGTTCGATTTCCACCTCAGAACAAAGCACTTTACTATTGAAATGGACAACTCGTCCTTTCCAAAAATCCTCAAGTTTCGTAATAAGATTCCTCCTAATCCCTAACTATTGAGACTAAAGGACTGGTTCTCTAGATATGACTTCACTGTCAAGCACATGAAAGGCCAACATAATATAATTGCTGATATGTTATCTAGACCCACTCATGTCCATCTCATCACATCATTCAAAGCTATCCCTCTCATCTACATGGCTTCTTCCTCAACATCATCGTCTTCCTTTCCTGCTTCAGCCGTCAAAGACTTCCCTCAAAAACTCTTAGAAAGCTTACCTCCCAACCAGCAGCCCTCGCCAACATAGATTCAAGACTTCGCCAAGTCCTATCTTTCTATTTATCTTTCCCGGATCAAAAATCAAAGAGTCAAACATGATTTTACAAATCCCAGTCGACCCTTTCTGGATCCTTTCCTTATGCCTCTATTCCTTTACTTCTCTCTAGAAGTTTTTTGGTTTTTATGGTGTTTATCTGTCCTCCATCATCATGCTATTGTGTTTCCACTAGAGGCGATGTATCTGTACCTTCATAATCCCATCCACTAGAACTCCCTTCTCTGTACGTTCTTGCAATGGTTTGATTCATTAACATACTGGAGAAATGAGCTCACTATGGAAACTTGACCATGACTCAGCTACTGATGTTTCTTGGATTCTAAACAGACCCTATCGTTTCAACCCTCACAAACGACTACTCTGGTCATCTAACATCTGCTATGAATGGCACACCACTTATGACTTCTCTAAGTGGTATACTCGCAACCTCCAGACTCCTCTCCTCAACTTCTTGTGTGACGATAATGGAGTCTCCACCGACGAATGCTTCATCCTCCTAGCTGTTTCTAGAAACTCCTCTCTGAGACGACACTTCTACATGATTGACTCTCAGGATCCAATGGACTTCACCACCTGGCCTTGCCTTATTTGTGGAGCCTAGGACTCAGATGATGAAGACCACGTGAATTGCAACTTGCATAGTCCGTGAACTTGGCCTCTCTCCTTACTGATTAGTTTCAAGCTTATCTACCACCTGTTAGGCAGAGCCTTATCTGCGTACTGTTACCCTAATGGTTGTCTGTAATCATTCACTTCTGTCGGCCACCTATTAGGCCATGCTTTCATGAGTGCTTAAATTATTAGGTTTCTGTCGGCCACTTGTTAGGCCCCACTTATCCTTGTTTGTTGTGTGGTTTGTTTGTTTCTGTTTCCTTCTCCTATATAAGGAGCAACTCTTATCATTGTAAATCATCAGAAAATCAAATAAATAAAATATCAGAATGTTTTATAATCTCTAAGGTTTCTAAGCTTCTTCCTTCTTTCTTCTTCCTTCTTCAATGAGTCTCTATTAGATAAGAAACAGTCTGTAATCATCTCAGATTATCTATAGTTGAGATATCTGAAATCTTAGTATGCTCTATGCTTGCTTCTAACAAGAGGATTCTATATATCAGAAAAGAGATGTTGATTCTTGGCTTAAGGTCCTTGTCTATCTAATAGATAGTAAATCTGTAAGTACCCTGTTTAGGCAAATGTGCCGCTTGTTGGGGAAAACTCAGAATAACCTACTGGTAGACGGTTTAAGGCTCCCTGCCACCCGTCTTGGTATCAGAGCCTCTCTCCCTGGAGTCTAGGAAGATTGAGTTAGACTGTTTTAAATTAAGTAGAAGACTTTATTGTTGAAGGAAGGAATTTAGCATCATGGCTTTAAACACTTCTTCTAGTATGTTATCTCATGTTAGGTTATCTTCTTCTGTTTCTTTACCTCCTTCTGTCAGACGAACCTAGTCTCATAAAATACAAGACCTTGTAGAGTATACCCATATCCCTGATTCTGCACAAATCAACAAAACCTCTTTTCCTTTACTCAACCTTTATAATATCTTTAAAATAGAGAAATCTCTTGCTAGACGAGTCAATCACCTTCTCCGTCATAGAGCCCCTCCTGTCAAAGAATACATACAGTCCACCAGTCTAGACAATTGTCTAGTTCCTGCTATTACTGCCGAACAATACATCGACCTTGAAATCGACCAAAAAATGATCGACCAATGGATCCAAGATGGATATTCACATCTCCATGTTGGAGCTGTACGAATCATCCTCACCCTACATGGTCGGAAAGGCCTTCTAGTCACAACCTGTGTTGCCTTACTCAACACCATTTACAGAGAGTATGAGCATGCGGTTATTGGTACATGCTTGTCCACCCTCCATGCCGGTAGTATATCTCTTACGTACTACCCCAAATTCAACATCCATTTATGGGATCGGAACCTCCACAACTGCTTGAAAGTTCAACTCCAGATTTCAGGCATCTCTATGCTACCAGAGTCTTATATGGCCACTCTCCATCACTAGATCGCCTACTGCCTACAAGATCATGCCCTTGATCTTCCTATTCCTGGCCATTCTGGAGACACCATCTTTATCAAAGCTGAAAGGGAAAATGAAGTTCCTACCATCACCCAGATTCCCAAACAGCTGCCCAGAGAAAAGCTTCTCGAAATCATGCCACTAGAATGGATCACCAATTATGAGAAGACTTTCCTAAATTCAACACCAGCAATTGCTTCAGACTCAAAACATATCAGAGAGTCAGATGGTTTTGTCAAAACTGTTTATGAACCTCTCTCCAATCCTAAGGCATTTGCCAGGGGTCTCTCCATCTGTTTTTTTTATTTTTTTTTATTTTATTTTTTTTTTCAAAATTGATTTTTTTTCTTACAATTTTTTTTTTTTTTTTTATGTTTTTGTATTTTCTGTTTTTCTAATTTTTTTTATTTGAATAATTTTATTATTATTTTAAAAAAGAGTCATTTTCTTGTTATATTGAAGGATAAAATAGTATTTTTATTTAAAATCTTAATAGAAATTAATGGCATGAGATAATTGTGACCATTAATGAAATTAAAAGGGGAAAATGGGAAATATGGAATACTAAATGTGAGAGTTTGATAATATCCATTAATTTATGTGTCCTTGTCCTTGAGTGGCAGGCAGGAACTTTGGTAATCGGATTTTTTTTTTTGGTTTGAGTCAATAAATTTTTAATCTTATAATAAGATTAATTTGCATTAAATTAAGGAAAATACTTTGGTTCTGACTGGTAAGTACCCAGGATACTGATTTTGTGTTTAGATTAGTTAAAAAAACCAACACCAACCCTATGAATTAAATATCAAGTACTTTAAATGGTTTTTTCAACCAATCAAAACACAAAGTTAGTACCTTGGGTGTTGACCAGTCAGCACCCAAGTATTGTCCTTAAATTAATTCAAAATATCGTCACATCACATGCTCTCACTCACTTTCTTCTTCCCTTGCCATATTCCAAGTCTTCACTCACTGTTTCTTGTTCTTGCTGGATCTGAAGACTGAAGAGTAGCAAAAACGCTCAACCTTGAACCCTCAAGAGCTTAAACATAGTTACAGAGGTGCAATTTTTTCACTCTCATTACTTTCTTCGGTTTCATTTTATTGACTTTGCTCCCAGTTTTTCTTTCATTTCTTAATCATTAGTTTTTAAGTCATTTTAGTTTATAACTTTCGCCAAATAATGACGCAGCGGGGTATGGTGGAAATAAGAATGATCGTTTTGTCGAACCCTGAGACACACTCAGACGAACCTTGACGCAACGACCGGTAGTTACCCAAGCATGGACTGCCATGCAGGGGCCATCATTCCCAAATCTACGTTAGAAAACGGCGCTCTCGAATCCTCAAAGAGCATG
The DNA here is from genome assembly GCA_035582765.1 of Acer negundo. Taxonomy (NCBI): domain Eukaryota; kingdom Viridiplantae; phylum Streptophyta; class Magnoliopsida; order Sapindales; family Sapindaceae; genus Acer; species Acer negundo. The sequence continues at coordinate 25,940,468 of CM069235.1, read as the reverse complement.
TCGAATCCACGACAAATAAGTGTTCCAAAGAACGATTTTATTGATTATCAAAAAGTTACAATAATAGGAAATAATAAGACTATTTCTAATAAACTAATCCTAATACGACTCGAATATGACATTCCTAAAAAGACTAAAACATGTAAAGATAAAAACTAATCATAATCTCCTAAGATTTATGATTCCTAACTTGACAGAAAAACAAAGATCAAATCTTACCTAAAAGGTAAGTTTGATTTATTTCAAAAACTTAAATTTAATTCCTAATCAAACTGAAATTTATAAACTTGCTAAACAAGAAATAAAGACCCAAATTAATAAAATAAGAAACACCCAAAACCGTCTGAATATGAAATTAGGCACGGTTGGGCCGTAGGCCATCGGTAGCGGCATGTGCCATGATTCCTCATTCTTTGTCCTACATCAGTCACCCCTTCTTAAAAAGAACTCGTCATCGAGTTCGGTTAACGTATGAGGATTGACAAATAAACAAAGAAAACCCTTATTTGTCTTGTGGGAGTGGTAGACCCCAACTGAAAAATCTCTTCGTAGTCCATCCCAAATCCACAATGGCATCATAGTAATCCTCCAACGAAATGTAAAAGATGCCCAAGCTATTTGCCATTGACGATGCCTATCAGTCGCGGCTTGGGCCGTTGGACACCTGCGGAGATTTGGATAGCATCGATTCCTTGCTACTAGCTTTTCCCATTCCATATAGTATTCTCCTTCTCTTAAAAAAAAACTCGTCATCGAGTTTGGCAAGGTTTTGTTTAGGTGGATAACACTTGAGATGTACCACTTTGTCAATTACCGGCTTGAATGAACTTTCTTCAGATGGTAGGAACAATATTGGATCTTCAAAATCCGAATGAAGAGAAGCAATCTTCAAATTACCCCTGAAAAAATTGTGTGGATTTTCAAATAAGTTGTCACCCTCAAAAACTTTTTCAATGGAAATTGATTTAGCTTCCAGTTGTGTTTCAACCTCGGTTAGATCACAGTCTTCAACTTCTAAGATCAGTTGATTTTCTTCAATTCCTTCAACAATTTCCACTTCATAAGAAATATCTTCAACTATATTTTCTGCATAACAAAAATCTTCAAAATAATCATCTGGAAGATATTCCTCCTGCATTACTTGTTTCATAATAGGACATGATTGGATCCTATCCATTCCAAATCTGTTTCGATCTTTTTGAAAGTCTTCCCACCAAATTAATGCATCGTTTTTCAAACAATCTTCTACACATAAAACTTTCAGACTTTTTGTGATTCTTCGATAGTTAAAATATTCTTCAACTTCTTCCAACCAATTAATAAATTCTTCAGTTTTCATATGTCCAGAAAAAAAATCTAAGTCTTGGTTGATAATCATTATAGCTCGAAAAATAATTATTGTAACCAAGTGAACCTTTGAAACCCATTGAGAACTGAAATCAGAGTCTGAAAAAAAAAACGTACCAAAAATTGAACCTTGAGAACTGCTTACGAAAATAAATCCACTCACGGCTTCAGGTGCGTGAGACTTTGATGGTTGAGAATGTGCGGCTGTCTTTAGGGCTGATTGTGAATTCTTTGAACTATCACACACCTTTTTTTCTTTTCTTTTTTTTTCTTTTTCTTTTTGATTTTTTTTTTTTTTTTGGGAAATATGGAAGGTGAATTTGGTGGCTAGGAAAGTAGTTGGTTGTGATACGTGGACGCTGAGCCTAGCACAGAGGTAGACTCGATAGCTCTGATACCAATTGACGCAACGGGGTATGGCGGAAATAAGAATGATCGCTTTGTCGAACCCTGAGGCACACTCAGACGAACCTTGACGCAGCGACCGGTAGTTACCCAAGCATGGACTGTCATGCAGGGGCCATCATTCCCTAATCTACGTTAGAAAACGGCGCTCTCGAATCCTCAAAGAGCATGTCGAATCCACGACAAATAAGTGTTCAAAGAACAATTTTATTGATTATCAAAAAGTTACAATAATAGGAAATAATAAGACTATTTATAATAAACTAATCCTAATACGACTCGAATACGATATTCCTAAAAAGACTAAAACATGAAAAGATAAAAACTAATCATAATCTTCTAAGATTTATGATTCCTAACTTGACAGAAAAACAAAGATCAAATCTTACCTAAAAGGTAAGTTTGATTTATTTCCAAAACCTAAATTTAATTCCTAATCAAACTGAAATTTATAAACTTGCTAAACAAGAAATAAAGACCCAAATTAATAAAATAAGAAACACCCAAAACCGTCTGAATCTGAAATTAAGCACGGTTGGGCCGTAGGACATCGGTAGCGGCATATGCCATGATTCCTCCTTCATTGTCCTACATCAAATAATTTTAAAGAACTTGAGAAGAATCCAGTGTTACTCTAATCTTTGTTTAATTTATAGTTTTGTTGGTTGTCATTTTAGATTTTGTTTTTTCTTCATTTTATTGTCTTTGCTTCCACTTTCCAAAATCTCACTTTTTTCTTTCTGTTACTGGTCTTTAGTTTTCAAGTCATTCGCCGAATATTTAAAAAAAAAAAAGAAAAAATAAATCTTCATCTTTCTTAAATTCGCTATTTGACTGCTTATAAGCATCATTCTGCATATTCAACATTTCTTTTATTAATTGTCTCTTGACCTTTTTTTGAAAAAAAAAAAAAATCCTTTCTTCTCATAAACATTGTCATTGCTACTCTGTTTCTTATCACAAAAAAAAAAAAAAAAAAAAAAAAAGAAAAAAAAAAGAAAAAAAAACTTTGTTATTGCTACTCTTTCTTAAGCTTCACTTTGTTAAGAACGAGCGAGAAGAGAAGGAACCACAAGAAACAAAACAATGGTGGACGTAGTTATTTCCGTTGCAGCAAAAGTTGCAGAGTTGGTGGTTGTTCCCATTGGAAAGCACATATATTATCCATTCAAATACAGGAGCAACATGGATGAGCTGAAGAAACAAGTGGAGAAGCTGAAAGTTGTAAGAGAGATGTTGCAGCACTCTGTCGACGATGCTATGACACAAGGGGATGAGATCGAAAAGGTTGTTGAGAACTGGCTGACTGAAATGGATGAGTTCACTAAAGGGGTTGATGATCAAGACAAAGCAGGGAAGCTGTGTTCAATCGGCTTCTGCCCCAATCTGATGGCTCGTTACTCCCTCAGCAAGAAAGCAGCCAAGACGACAAAGGAGGGGCTGGACCTCTTGGGAGATGGAAAATTTGATAAAGTTTCATACCGTCCTCTCCTTCGAAAAACAGCTTCCACCTACATCAGAGGCTATGAGGACTTTGACTCAAGAACACCGATTTTCAGGAAATTATGCAGGCACTGAAGGATGACAACTTCAAAATGATTGGGGTGTACGGCATGGGAGGTGTGGGTAAAACCACACTAGTTAAATGAGTTGCTGGGCAAGCCATTGAAGACAAGTTATTTGATTTTGAAATTACGGTTGACATAACAGAAACTCCTGATATTAAAAAAATACAAGCTCAAATTGCTGAAGAGCTAGGCCTAAACCTTCATGAGGAGAATTTATCAGGAAGAGCTGTTCGATTACGTGATAGGTTGAAGAAAGAAAAAAAGGTCCTTATAGTGTTAGATAATATCTGGGCAAAACTTGACCTTGAGGATGTTGGAATTCCTTTTGGTCATGAAGAGGAGAAAGGAAGTAGCAGTTTGCAAGAAGAAGATCGGAAAGGAAGAAATGATGATCAAAGACGATGCAAAATATTGTTGACATCTAGAAGTGATTATGTATTATGAAACGACATGAATGCTGAGAAAAATTTCTTGGTTGAAATTTTATCCGAAGAAGAAGCTGGACATTTATTTTGGAAGATCATGGGTGATGCAGCAAAAATTTGTGATTTTGAGGCTATTGGAGTTGAGATAATTCAATATTGTGCTGGCTTGCCTGTTGTAATTGCAACAGTTGCAAGTGCATTGAAAAAAAAGAGTCTTTTTGATTGGAAGGATGCCTTGGATCAGCTAAGAAGGTCTAATGCAAGATACATCAAAGGGATGGATGCAAATGTATACCCTGCCTTAAAATTGAGTTACGATTTTTTGGAGAGTGAGGAAGCAAAATCACTATTTCTTCTCTGTAGTCTTGAAAATGCTAGTTTAGATATGAGCATTGATTACTTGTTGAGATATTGCATGGGTTTGGGTTTGTTTCAAAATGTTTCTACATTGGAACAAGGAAGGAACAGACTACACACGTTAATCAATCATCTCAAAGCTTCATGTCTATTATCGGACGGTAACACAAACGATGATGTTAAAATGCATGACATTATTCATGCTGTTGCTGTTTCAATTGCATCCACAGATAAGCTCATGTTTAATATTCAAGATGTCACTGACTTAAAAGAAATGCTGGAGGAGAAATTGCCCAAAGATTCAACTGCTATTTCTCTCTTTGGTAAAGATGTCTCCATGCTTCCTGAAAGGTTGGCATATCCGAAACTCAAGTTATTTTTTTTGGTTATGGAAGAATTCTCTTTACAAATTCCAGACACTCTTTTTGAAGGGATGGAAGAACTTAAAGTTTTAGATACGACTAAAATTCATATGTTATCACTACCTTCGTCGCTTAGCAAGCTAACAAACCTTCAAACATTATGTTTGGACCAATGTCAGTTTAGAAATGTAGCAATTATTGGAGAGCTAAAGAGATTATAAATTCTTTGCTTTTGGGGTTCTGATATTGAACAACTGCCGACACAAATTGGACGGTTAACTCGGTTAAGGTTGTTAGAAATGAGCAATTGTTCAAACCTTAAAGTGATTTCACCAAATGTTCTATCTAGCTTGACTCGATTAGAAGAGCTATATATTGGTAATAATTTTATCCATTGGGAGGTTGAAGGCCAAAGTAATGTTAGTCTTTCTGAGTTGAAGCAATTGTCTCGTTTAACAACTTTAGAAATACATGTTCTTGATGCCCAGATGATGCCACAAGACTTGATGATCTTTGAGAAGTTGGAAAGATGTAAAATAATTATTGGAGATGTGTGGGAGTGGTCCCATGATTATGAAGCCTCGAGGGCGTTCAAACTGAAATTGGATAATAACATTTATTTGAGAAATGGGATTAAAAGTTTGTTGAGTAGAACCTAAGATCTATATCTAGATGAACTGAAGGGTGTTAAGAATGTTATTTATCAACTTAATGGGGAAGGATTCACACAATTGAAGCATCTTCATGTTCAAAATGGTTCCAAGATTCAATATATTGTTAACTCAATTGAATGGGGTCTTGCAATGTCTTTCCCAAGCTAGAGTCATTGTTTCTTCATAATTTGATTAACTTGGAGAAAATATGTCATGGCCAACTGGCAACAGAATCTTTCAACAAATAAAAAATCATGAAAATTGGAAGATGTGACGGATTGAAACATCTCTTCTCATTTTCCATAGCCAAAAACCTTTTGCAGCTACAAGAAATCGAAGTCACCAACTGCAAGAAGCTGGAAGAGATTGTTTTTAATGAAAGCCATGAACAATTCCAACAAAATGAAAGCTTTAATAAGATCAAGTTTACTCAAATGCGCACTCTGAGTCTACAATGCCTACCACAGCTCACAAGTTTTGGCTTCAAAGAGTCCACAGCTTATGCTGGTTCTGAAGAAATCTTTGCTGAAGATAAGCTTGGCGGTTTCGTACCATCATTCAGTCAAAATGTATGTTTCCTTTTCTTCTCTTGTTCTCCTCTTTTCTTTTCGTTTTGCATTATCAAGTGTTTATGGGCATCGATTTTTAATCATTAATAACAAAAAGATTGTATTTGCAGGTTTTGCTCCCAGGCTTGGAGAAGTTGAAGCTGTCTTCAATTAACATTGAATGTATGTGGCTTGATCAACTTCCAGCAATCTCTTCTTGTTGTCAAACTTTAACAAGCTTGACTGTGGATGAGTGTAGTGGAAATTTGAAATTTCTGTTTTCGTATTCTATGGTTAAAAGTCTTGGGCAACTAGAAAATCTTGAAATACGGAATTGTAAGTTGATTAAGGGGATAATCAACACAGAAGAATTAAGAGAAGAGGGAAAATTGATTAAGATGGTTTTTGCTAAACTTATCAAGCTGCAGCTCAAAGGTCTTCCAAACCTCACACAATTTGGCTCCGGAAATTCAGTTGAATTCCACTCATTGATTCAACTATCCATCGAGGATTGCCCAAAGTTGAAGACATTCTCCCATGCCCTTGCATCTGCTGACATAAAACAGAGCAATGAAATTGAACAAATGAATTGCCAATATGACATTCATCCTTTGTTCGGCGAAACGGTAACTTTGATTTATTTTGAAGTGCAGTTAATTAATAGAAATTCTTTGTTTTATTTTGAGGGAAAATCACTTGAGTTGCCCTCCTTGGCTGAATTGTGGCTTGAGAATTGCCCCAAAATGCAAGCATTTGTCTCTAATTCTCCTGATGCAGATATTCCAACAAACAAGGAAGAACAAGTGAATTCAGAGCAGAGCCTCCGTGCAAACATACAACCTCTTTTTGATGAAAAGGTATTCTTTCTTTCCTCTCTTCGTTATTTTCTTAAAAATATGTTTTTATTTTTTTATTTTTTAACATTATCATTGTAGTATTCTTGTTTTTTTTTTTTTGTTATCAAAGTAAAAAAAAGGAAGAAACGCCTTGGGTACGTACTTTCAAAAAACAAAAAAAGCAAAACGAATTCACTGTTTTCCATTTTCATAACGTGGAGGCAGAAAACATCATTAGAGTGTTTTCTTTATTTTCTTCCCTCAGATGTCCAGTAACACGCCTACCTCATTTTAAAAAATCAATCCAATAAAATTTTCAGATTTATTACTGGAATTTGTTTTATTTGACAAATGAAATCTTTGTATATTATCCATAAAAATCAGTAAGATGAGTTAGATCTGGTGGGCAAAAAAGCATCGATTATCTGTAATTTGTTTTGGGCCTGTGGAGAAAAATGAAGACGTAGAGGATTCAGTAGATGAGTTAGATGTGTGAAGATGAGTTAGTGGTGGTTTATTTTTCATCTTTTCTTCATTAATTGCTTGCAAATTGCGACATAATTGTTATATATATTATTATTGAAAAAAATTAGGAAAAAAAATAATAAACCTCTCGTTTCATTTTTTAGTTAATGATAGAATAATAATTTAAAATTTATCACCAATGATTTGTTTATCATATTTTTCAAGAAAAAAATAATAATTTAAATAGAGAATATTTTAAAAAAGACAATAGTGTCACAATACCAGACAATCTCACAGTTTGTATTTACACATACTCATTGTTTGCGTTGTCAGAAAGATTTCTCAAAAGTTACTACCAAAAGCATTTTCAATCTTGAGTCAAATTGTTTTTCTTGTTTTCATTTTATAATTTTATTCTCTGAAAACGAAAAACAAAAACAATATTGTTTTTCGAAAGTTTGTACCGAAGGCATCTAATCAATTCCTGGTTATAATTTGTAACTAGTATAAAATCTTTGTTTTACATTCAAATTAATCGTTCCTCACCTTGCCAACAGATGATTCATTTTGCAACGGTAAAGAGTAGAGCTAATCAAGAGGGATAATCGAGTCATTTTTGATCTGTCATCCCTGTTATATATAATTGTGTTTGGTTATCAATTATGGGTATTTTATTAATTAATGCAATCAATTGAATTATTCAGATACTGATACCATCTCTAAAGCTTTTGCTAATAAAGAAAATGAAAACGAGAAACATATGGTACCAAGATCAACTCACTTTGGACTCGTTCTCCAAAATAGATTCTTTTGAGGTATACGATTGTCATAACCTTTTGAATATTTTTCCATCTAATATGCTTGGAAGACTCCAAAAATTAGAAGAGTTGGTTATACAAAGATGTAATTCACTGGAGGAGATATTTGAAGAGCTTAAAATATCACCTTGTATGATGGAAGACATTGTGGCCAAGGAAGATTTAGAAGCAGTCCCTAGGTTTGTATTTCCTCAATTCAAATTGTTGCAACTAGTGGATCTACCAAGCCTTATAAGTTTCTATTCAGGAGTTTATATTTCAGAATGGCCAAAGTTAAAGAAGTTAAGGACGTGGGGATGCAATAAAGTGGAGATGCTTACTTCAGAATTTTTGAGCCTCCAGAAGAGCCATGGGGAGAGTCAACTTGAGAATTCAATTCAAGAACCGCTATTCATTGTTGATAAGGTATGAATGCTAAGCTCATTATTATTTTTAATCTTTAACTAAGGTAATAAGGAAAATACCATTAAAATTAAAAATTTAAACAATACTTTTTATAAATAAATAAATAACTTGAATGAGTCAAAGAAAGATTTAAAATAAAATAAAAAAGAACTGAATTAATGAAGTATAGTTGTATGACGATTAAGGTTTAATTAAGATTTAAATAAAAATGAAAGGAAGTCCATTCCCAAATTTTCAAAAAAAAGGCATTATATATTTAATAATATTTTATTCAATTTAGTGTTTTAAAATGAATGATCATTTCAATTATTTTTCAATTTCACCAAGTCTAAAGTTCAAATTGTTTAATCCAATGTTTAGGTTGTGCGTATTAAAGAAAGAGTAGCTAGACTTTTGAAAATACCACACGAAATGGATAGGTGCAGCTAGGTATATTATAATATATAAGACGCAGTGTTGGAGAAGAACCTGAGAAGAAACCGTGTAACATACAAGTTCATGTTTAGACCCAATTGCTTCCTCCAAGGCTTGAATTACTTAAGGCTCACTCGATTGATGGACTCCTCGCTTGTGTGGGAGGAGAGTTCTCTACCATCTAGAGTTTTTCAAAATCTGACAACTCTAAAAGTGTCAAACTGTAACAACTTAAAAACCTTGGTGCCATCCTTTGTTTCCTTCCAAAATTTGTCAACTTTTGAAGTATCAAATTGTAATGGATTGGTCAATTTATTGGCAGTCTCAGTAGCCAAAAGTCCGGTGCAGCTTTCAAGATTGAAAATAACAGAATGCAAAATGATAGAAAAAATCGTAACACGGTTTGGTTGATGAAACGGAAGATATGATCATATTCAACCAACTGAAATACTTGGAGCTTCATTGTTTACCAAGGCTTACAAGCTTTTGCTCTGAGAATTATGTTGTTAAATTTCCATCTTTGCGACAAGTAGTTGTGGGACAATGTCAAAGTATGAAGATCTTTTCGCATGGAGCCTTAAGCACACCGAGGCTGCACAAACTACAAATAACAGAAGCAGATGAGGAAGGAAATTGGGAAGGTGATCTTAATACCACCATACAGAAAATGTTCAAAGAGATGGTATGTATCTTCTTTACACTATTATCGTTATCCATTTATTTTGTGTAGTTTTTCCATTTTCTTTCTCCCAGTAAAACCATTTGTCTCATCAGGACAAAAAGTACAACTCTTCCCGTATACCAAAAAACTTTTTTTGTTTTTCTAATTGGAAAACTACCATTGCTTAAAGTTAGAAAACCATCATTACTTTTTTTTTTCTTTGTTCTATAAGAATTAAATCGACATATTTGGGTTTGGCAGGTTGGATTCCGTGGTATAGAAAATTTTACAGTCTCGGACTTTCCCGATTTGAAAGAAGTATGGCACAATCAATTACTAATCACCAATTTAAAATCATTGGTGGTGGATGATAAATGTAGCAGCTTGAAATATTTGTTTACTCAATCTTTGGCCTTGGGCCTTGTTCAACTCCAGGAATTGGAAATAAAAAACTGTGCTGTTCTAGAAGCAATAATAGTCATTGATGAAGAAAGGACAGATAACACTCTGTTTCCTAATCTAACTAGACTGGAGCTCAAAGATCTTCCAAAACTCTTAAGATTCTGCAACTTTCTTGGAAATTCAATTGAACTGCCTTCCTTAGCCCGATTGTGGATTGACAATTGCCCCAACATGGAAACATTTATCTCCGGTTCTACAGATGCAAACATGCCAGCAAGCAAGGAGAACCTCCACATTGACATACAACCTTTTTTTAATGAAAAGGTATTATTTTTCGTTTTTCACGTCTGCAACATCACCTAAATTTCTTCATTCACATTTATTTGCTCCATATCCATTCCTGATGTCTTATAATTCGTAACTTTGTTTGATTATTGGTTTATTAATGAATGCAATCAATTGAATTTTTCAGATACGACTCCCCAATTTAAACTTTTTATGCGTAGACAAGATGGATAGATTGAGAAAAATATGGCATCATCAGCTCACTTCGGATTCCTGCAAATTAGAATCTTTGGAGGTATATAACTGCCATAACTTGTTGATTGTTTTTCCTTCAAATATGCTCGGAAAACTCCAAAAACTAGACAAGTTGTGCCTAAGTAATTGTAGCTCACTAGATGAGATATTTGAACCTCAAGCTTCCGGTTGTGGGAAAACACAAGCTATAACAGCCACTCAATTGAGAAAATTGGAGCTAAATGATTTGCCAAAGCTGAAGCATGTATGGAATATGGACTCCCAAGGTCTTCTATCCTTTCCAAATCTACTTTCAATAAAAGTTGAAGATTGTGACTCTCTGAAAAGCATCTTTCCAGCCTCGGTAGGTAGAAACCTTCTTCATCTTGAAGAGCTTTGGATAGAAAACTGTTGCATGGTGTAGGAAATTTTTGCCAAGGAAGAAGAAGTAAATGAAGTAGTGCCTAGGTTTCCTCGATTAACACTTCTGAGACTGGCAAAGCTATTGAGGCTCCAAAGTTTCTACCCAATGGTACATATTTCAGAATGGCCAATGTTAAAGAAGTTGCAGATTTGGAATTGTGACAGAATTGAGATATCTGCATCAAAAATTTTGAGCTTTCAATTGACTGATGGGGAGAGCCAACATGATATGTCAATGGGTCAACCCCTGCTCTTACTTGACAAGGTATGCCCCCGAGTACTTAATCAAATATTTGCTCAAATATCAGAGTTCTAACCTCCAGCATCATTTATAGTTTCTATGTTATTACATTATTGAACACATTCAAGAATCTACTTGAAATTCATAGGTTATGCAACATTGTGATAACTATATACTACACACAAATTAATTAGCTATAACCACTTACTATTTCTTTTTTAATTACACCCCGGTCCACCGTTATTGCTCCACATTCAATGCCTACACACCTACTATTACTTTGGTTCATTTTCAGGTTCCATTAACCAACCTGGAAAGTTTGGGGTTGGATTGGAAGTGGGTTGAGAAAGAAGCGTTGCATGAAAAACTTCCAGAGTATTCATGCAAATTAAAGCTTCTTACATTCAGTGGCTTTCGTAAGGGAGCTGATATTTGTGTATTTTGTTTGCCTAAGAAACTACCCAATCTTGATAAACTTCAAGTAATTGAAGGCTTTTTCAAGGAAGTATTCTTAAGTGAAGGACTTGGTTGTGAGGAAGAACATGTTGAAACAGCTAATAAATTAAGCAGCTTAAGGCTTTTTAATATGTATGACTCATTGCATCTGTGGGAGGAAAATTCATTATGTAGCAAAGTTTTTCAAAATCTGGCAAATCTAGAAGTAGTTCGTTGTGACAACTTAAAAAGTTTAGTGCCAAGCCATGTGTCTTTCCAAAATTTGACAACACCGGAAGTGATAGAGTGTAACGAATTGCTCAATTTAATGTCTGTCTCAATGGCTAAAAGTCTAGTGCAACTTACAAAATTGAGTATATCCAAATGCAAATTGATGGAAGAAATCGTAATACATGAGGGAGATGAAGTGGAAGATCGGATCATTTTCAAGAAACTAAGACATGTGGAACTCCAATGTTTACAAAGCCTTAAAAGCTTTTACTCTGGAAATTATATTATTGAATTTCCATCTTTGCAACAAGTAGTTGTGGAAGAATGTCCGAAGATGCAGAATTTTTCTCGAGGAATCTTAAACACACCAAGGCTACACAACTACAAACAACAGAAGCAGAGGGTGATGGATTTTGGGAAGGCGACCTTAATACTACAATAGAACATCTATTCATAGAGGTAGGTACACATAAATTTACCATATTTTCTCATCTCCATTACACTTTGATTTTTAATATTTTTCCGTCCATATTGTGGAATATTTGCTACTTGAAATGATATAATTAAACTGTTTGTTTCATTTTTCTATTTGCTAAATGAATTTGAGACTCCTAGGTGGAACAATGAAAGTTGAATAGTCATGGTTGCAGAATTATTCAGAAAAATTTCAAATGAACATTTAGTAGTTGAGAATAAGTTTGATTAAATTTGGATTCTGTTATTGAAGTATTGAATCACTTAATTGACCGAATATTGTCTTCTTTTATATTTCATAATCAATGGTTGTTCCAGCTTGTCTTTGTTATGCTATGTTATATAATTATAAAATGTCTAAGAGTCATAAAGAAAACATGAACCGATTCTTTTGTTTATCTATTTTCAATTTATATGATTAAATCTTCTTGTTAAATATCAAATACTGTAATTTTTTACTAATACATTTCTTTATAACTACAGAACGGTCAGAGTTCCAAAGGAAATTGAGATCTTCCTTTCAGATCCAAACCGGGACAAAGCAAATATTTTGCAGTTTGTCAACATCGCAGTTCATTTTCCTCCACCGTTTGAAGAGAGTATTTTGTTCTCCTTGGGAGTGGCACAGCTATTGTTTCATCATTTGAAGAGAGTTGTGATGACTTAATTGGTGTTATTTATCATTTGTGGTTTTTACATTTACGCGTCATTTGTACTATTTGTTTCGAATTTCTAGTTCGTTTTACAAGTGCATGATTAAATCATCTTAATGAACTCCTGCAGCAGATTTTGGCAAGTTTCTTTGTTATGATGCTAATAGATTTTCCAATTATAGGTTAAGTTGAGATTTGTAATAGATTAATAGGGTAATTGTCGTGGTGGCCATCGAGTTTTGCCACCACTATCAAAATGGCCACTGGGGAATTGGTTTAGAAATAGCTATTTTTGGTAAATATTGTTATACTAATGATCATTTCATCAATTTTGATAATGGTGGCAAAACTTGATGACCACCCGAGTAATTACCCCTAGATTAATTTATGTATTCCTCAGGCTCATTACATCCCCCTATTAAGTGTACCTATTTTGTTTTCCCTTTTTTTTTTTTTTTTTGAACATCAAAATTTATTAAAGAAAACCCAAAGGCAAAACATCTGTATCTTTTGTTTTCCCTTTTCATTAATAAGTTTTACTCATACCGTCAATGTTTGTTAAAAATAATAATAATAAATCATTTTATTGAATTTTAGAATGTCACACTCGAGTTATAAAAGCATATCTCGTGAGCAAAATGGTGAATGATATGAAAGTTTTTTTTTTTTTTCCTTAATAATTCTGGAAACAAGATGTCTAAACAATCAGATTTTATTAGTGCAGTAAATTTTGATGGACTTTTATTACTAAAGCAAAATTTTAAATAGTATTAAGAGGACTTTAAAGAAATAAAATCAAAGTATATATATAAATATATATATATATATATTTTTTATTTCTCTAGGTAATTATTTTGAGCCCTGATATGTAATAATGGATGTATTCATATATTTAGAATATGTTTATTTGAAGAAACTCTATTTTCTTTTGTTTTTAAAATCTTATCTGATGTAAATAATAATAATAATAAATCTTATCTTATGGGTTGACCAATCTGGGGATTTTGACCGTTTATTTTTTCCTCAATCTCAACATGACCTATCATATGTAATAATATAATAATAGCCTTTTTTCTACTTTTGATGTTTACTCTTATTTAATGTTTATAAAATAATCATATAGTTATATACATATATATATATATATATATATATATATATAACATAATCATATACAATTATAAATAAAATAAAAATTTCCGTCCATGTTGTGGAATATATATTTGCTACATAAAATGAAGTAATTGAATTGATTGTTCCATTTTTTTTCTATTTGCTAAATGAATTTGACACTCCTCAGTGAAACAATGAGAGTTGAATATTCATGGTTGCAAAATTGTTCATAAAAATTTCAAATGAACATTAGTTGTTGAGAAATAGTTTAATTATATTTGGATTATGTGATTGAAGTATTGAATTGCTTAATTGACTGAATATTGTCTTCTTTTATATTTCACAATCAATGCTTTTTCTTAGAACTCTCCCTTTTGTCTTTGTTATGCTATGTTATATAATTATATGATTAATTCTTCATGTTGAATATTAAATAATTTATTACTAATATAATTCTTTATAATTATAGAATAGGCAGAGTTCTAAAGAAAATTGAGATGCTGGGACAAAGCAAATATTTTGTGGTTTGTCAACATTGCAGTTCATTTTCCTCCACCACTTGAAGAGAATTGTGTGACTTCACTGGTGTTATTTATCATTTGTACATTTACCCGGCATTTGTACTATTGAGTTTCGAATTTCTGGTTTGTTTTCTAAGTGCCTGATTAACTCATCTTAATGATCCTGCAGCAGATTTTGGCAAGTTAATTTCTTTGTCATGATGCTAATGGTTTTTCCAATTATAGGTTAAGTTGATGATACCTTCTGTATTGCATTTTTTTCATACATTATTCTTGCATTCTGCTTACTTATCAATTGAGATTTATAATAGATTTATGCATTTCTCAGGATAATGCTCATTACATCCCCCGTTAAGTGAAATAGATTTTGTTTTCCCTTTTTATTAATAAATTTTCTTCATACCTTCAAGGTTTGCTAAAATAATAATAAAAAATCATTTTATTGAATTTCAAAACATCGCGATTCACTTATAAAAGTAGCTATCGCGATTCACTTATAAAAGCAGCTCTCCGGAGCAAATGGTGAATGATATGAAAGTGTTTTTTTTTTTTTTTTTTTCTTAATAATTCTGCAAACAGGATGTCTAAACAATCAGATTTTATTAGTGCAGTAAATTTTGATGGACTCTTTACTACTAAAGCATAATTTTAAATAATATTAAGAGGACTTTTAAGAAATAAAATCAAAGTGTATATATATATATATATATTTTAAAATTTTCTCTAGCTAATTATTTTTAGCCCTGATATGTAATAATGGATGTATTCGTATATTTAGAATATGTTTCTTTGAAGAAAAAAAATAAAATAAAAAATAAAAAACTTGAATATCTCTAATAAGTAATTGGTACATACAAGGACGCAAATTCAAATGTCTCAATCTAGACTAAATATGAAGTATTGTTGTTCAAGGCTTTTATCTAATGACATGTTTCTGCGATCCTGCATATTCTCTTTAACATTCACAAAAATATACAATTTATGAATCTAATCATGATGTCGATGTTGAATCTCAAATACAAATTAGTAAATAAATAATGACATTGGTGTTTGGAAGCGGAATTATATAAAAAATATGAAAATTCCATAAAGAGACTCACTGATACACCAATATAATAATAATAATACGATTCTAAACCATTTCTTCTAGATTTATTGGGCCGAGAATTTCAGGCTTGTTTAGCTTTATGGGCCTATTAATTAATGACTTGAGTATTAAAATATCGAGCCAGTTTTTTTAACTCTATTTTCTTTTGTTTTTAAAATCTTATCTTATATTCTTATGTAAATAATAATAATAATAATAATAATAATAAATCTTATCTTATGGGTTGACAAATCTGGAGGATTTTTGACCGTTTATTTCCTCAATCTCAACACGACCTAAGAACAACTCCGATACAAATATGTATTTTTGGGTTTCTAATCAGTGACACATTAACATGTATATTGAATATGGATCCACTTTATCAATTTTAAAAAAAATACATATTTTCATTTTCAATGTAATTATCTAAAATAAAATATATATCCAATTTTATCAATCATCTTAAAACATTTTCTCTTTTATTTTAAATCAAATATGTATCAATTTTTATCAATCATTTATCTCATTCTCTCACCTCTTATATTTTACAATTTAATGAGGTGTAATATTATTGGTGAGAAAAAGTTAAAAATCTTAGTCAGTATTTCTAGGAGAGGTTCAATTTAATATGTTTAACTCAAAGTTAAGTTTATATATAATTAATTTAAAATTATAAATATATACACTTAATAATCATGTCAACCTAAACTTGTTAAGAAAATGGAATAAACAAATTGACAATAAAAATCTGTAATTTGTTTCGTGTTCTTGTTAGGTCGGGGTATCTTAAATCATAACCTAAATTATGAGCCTTAATTTCCTTAAATTACATTAATTTGTTTTTCATAATTAAAAGACAAATTTCAAAAATTATCAAAAATTATAGAATCCCAAATTTCTGGTAAAACTTCCGCCTTCCGCGATACGCTACTCCATCGGCACCAGTTATATATTTCACTCCACCGCCAATTCACTAGTTAGCCAAAACCCTACTGATTGTCGTGAAATGGCAAACACTGTCATCAACGACGCTGACTCAGCCGACAATCTCCAGTTCCTACTTGCCGAGCTCACC
This sequence comes from Acer negundo, assembly GCA_035582765.1. Classification (NCBI taxonomy): domain Eukaryota; kingdom Viridiplantae; phylum Streptophyta; class Magnoliopsida; order Sapindales; family Sapindaceae; genus Acer; species Acer negundo. The sequence continues at coordinate 25,924,030 of CM069235.1, read as the reverse complement.
GTCGCCCAATCCTTGGAATCTGACCTAGATTTCCCTCCAGTTCGAACAAGAATGCTGTCGAGATCAAGGCTTCGACTGAAGGATTGAATGCTACTCTCTCTTTGGAGCTCAAGCGTGTTCAGTTCCTCATTGATTATTTTCCACTCTGCCAATTTGTGAGTAATTCAATTCCTCATTGAATCTTATTGCTTATTTGATTTCTCGAATGTTTTGTGATTGTTTAGTTTTTTATTTTTTCTGGGTATTAGGAAATTCTGGAGATATTACATTCCTTTAGTTTGCATTGTAAAGGATAATCATGTATAATTATATTTATCTTTGTATTTATTCTCACTATGTACAGTTTAGCCCAATCTCTCCCGTCGTGTGTTAGTCTCCTAGTTTAGCCGTGTGTTAGTCTCCTAGTCTAACCCGTTCTCTTTCAACCGTAGTCTTCAAGGTTTCTTGTACATGTCCTCTACGTGACCTTATTGTATATATATGTGCAGCAACAGTGATTAATAAATTGATCAAAGATTTATTCTATTCTCTATATGGTATCAGAGCTTCATTAACTCAAACAAGTCAACGATCCAACAATGACCACCAGTGCTTTTTCTTCCTCAACTGTCGTGACAATCATCCCTTCTACTTCTTCCTCACATGACATGGCTCTCTCCTCAAATACAATTATTTCCATCAATATTGCTGCTCAAGCACCTCTGAAATTCACTGCAACAAACTATCGCTTATGGAAACTTCAATTCCATACCCTTCTAATAGGTTTTGATCTTATGGGATTTGTTGACGGGAAACGCCCAGGTCCGCCGGAAACCATCACAACTGGTGACATCACCGCACCAAATCCCGCGCACCATATATGGGTTAGACAAGACCAATTATTGCTCAATGCAATACTTGGATGCATAACTTCGTCCATCATTCTGTTTATCGCTTCCGCCAAAACTGCTTATGATGCATGGATTGCTCTTGCCAACACCTATGCTAAACCCTCTAGAGGGCACATCATGCACCTAAAAGGAGTACTCACCAATATCACCAAAGGAACCCAATCGATCACTGAATACATGCAACATGCAACATGTAAAAAGTGTCGCTGATGAACTAGCTATGCTTGATGCTCCGGAAAACCCTGAAGATCTGACAGTAAAAATCTTAAATGGCTTAGGTGAAGAGTTCAAGGACATATCATCAGCTGTACGTGCCCGTGACTCGATAATTTCTTTTGAAGAATTACGTGAGAAACTTCTCAACTCTGAAGCCCTCCTGAAACAAGATTCCGTAAGGACTCGGAAACTTCCCATCACAGTAAATTTTATTGTCAAACCCTCTGTCGGTGGCCCTCCATCCAACAACTATCAAAATTTCAACAACAACAAGTCTCATGCACAACCACCGCAGATCAACAAGACAGCGGCCGCTGATTTTTAGAACAAGAATCTCTCTTCTTCAGCAAACCGGATCGGCGGTACAAGGCCCTACCGCGGCTTCTATCAACTGTGTGGCAACTATGGTCACACAGCCAAGCGGTGCTCAGTCTACAACTTCTCTCCGATCAGCATAAACCAACGTCAACATGGGACTGGTTCTCGTGCACAGTGGCAGTCGCGTGCGAACTTTGCGGCACCAAACTCCTCCACACCGGAATGGCTACTTGACTCAGGTGCCTCGCACCACATCACTTCTGACCTAAACAATCTATCATTGCACTCTCCGTATGATGGCTTAAATGACATAATGATTGGTGACAGCTCAGGTATATCCATCACGCACTCTGGTTCAATCCATCTTCCCACTAAAAATTCATCATTCATACTATCTAATGTTTTATGTGTACCCAATATGAAACAAAATTTGATTTCGATCTCTAAATTTTCCACATCTAACGAAGTTACTGTTAAATTTTCTCCATTTTCTTTTGTTGTGAAGGACCTTCATACAAGGGCGCAGCTTCTGCAAGGATGAACTAGGAATGGTGTCTATGAGTGGCCGTCTCATACTAAGCCTGAATCATTTCCTATCATCGCCTTCTCAAGTGTTAAGGCCTCTCTTCCTGACTGGCACCATCGTCTAGGTCACCCGTCGTTAAAAATAATCTCGAGTCTAGTAGGTTCCCAAGCCTTGTCAGTTATTTCACATAGTAGTTCTAGCAAACCATGTAGTGTATATCTCTGCAATAAAACGCATAAACTGTCTTTTTCAATTTCAAATGTTCTCAGTTCTAAACCTCTTGAGGTTATTTATTCTGACGTTTGGAGTTCTCCAATTTTATCTACGGATGGATTTAAATACTATGTTTTATTTGTTGACCATTTTACGAAGTATATATGGATGTACCCCTTAAAACACAAATCTGATGTGCATGCGATTTTTATTCGCTTCAAAGCCTCGGTCGAAAACTTTTTCAAAAATCTCATCATATCAGTTTACAGTGATAATGGTGGTGAGTATATAGCCCTACGGAAAACTCTTGCCCATCATGGCATATCTCACTTTACCACACCACCTCACACACCGGAACATAATAGTGTCTCCGAGCGTCGTCACCGTCACATTGTCGAGACGGGCTTATCTCTTCTCACTCATGCATCTCTGCCTCTCACCTTTTGGTCTTATGCATTCACTACGGCTGTCTACCTGATCAATAGGATGCCTACACCTCTATTAGACATGTTATCTTCATTTGAGAAAAAATTTGGCTCCCACCCATCCTATGCTAAATTGCGTGTCTTTAGGTGTCTTTTTTATCCATAGATTAGACCGTATAATAGCCATAAACTGGAGTCTCGGTCTAAAGCATGCAACTTTATAGGATATTCCTTAACACAAAGTGCTTATCATTATCTGGATCCAGTTACTGATCGTATATTTGTATCTAGACACGTCAACTTTGTTGAGTCTGTCTTCCCATACACCACAATTCAAACCAATCTCCCTAGGTGATGCAGCGGAAAATTCAACACAACAACAATCGATAAAAGAAAGGATAAACGATTTGGATCCGTTGATTCGCGCACGAATACTGGAAACAAACCCTACTAACGCTCCGTTGATTCGCGCACGAATACCGGATTATTAGGCTTCAAATACGATAATCGACTTCGCGCACGAAGGATAATGTAATTGGATAGTTGAGAAACATCTCTGAATTTTATTTAATCAAAAGCTGTCTTTCAAACCCTAATACAATCTAATTAAATAGAATTGCAAAACTTAACTAAAAAGAAAATCCTAAACAAAAGGAAAAGAATCCTAAATGAAAAAGAAATCAAATCTCTTAAAAATCAAAAGAATCCTAAAACATTAAAAACCTATCTAAAAAGGAAATTAGATTTGATTTAAAATTCAAATCATAAAATAATTAATAACCTAATTACATATAAACTAAAAGGAAATAAAATAACATGTATTAATTACAAGAATATTTTTAAAATAAAAAGTCTTCAAGAAAATCTCCAATAATATCTCCTGCATCATTCTCTCCAGTGTGGAGAAAATTCGTCCTCGAATTTTGACAACTTTGAGGAACAAATAAGTTGGAGATGCCGTTGAATGATGAAACACAGCAACATCGTAGAAATAATCTTCAAAAATTGAGTTCCTCTCATGCTGCTCGTTCTGGAACAAATCTTCATCGAAAACCGGTGGCTTATCGAAATCAACGATAACAGGTTCCGTCACATATTCCTCATCGAAAATTGGTGGCTTATCAAAGTTAACGATAACCGGGTCCGACACATAATCGTCATTGAAAAACAATGAAAGGTAGGAGGAAATTTTATTTTGGGGATTCATGAGAATTTGATTTTTTTTTTTTGGGAGAAATACGAAAGGTGAATATCTGATGGAGAAGGGAGAAGTAGTTTGCTATGGTTTGTGGATCGATGCGCCTAGCATAACGGTAGACTCGATGGCTCTGATACCAACTGATGCAGCGAAAAATTCAACACAACAACAATCGATATAAGAAAGGATAAACGATTCGGATCTGTTGATTCGCGCACGAATACCGGATTATTAGGCTTCAAATGCGATAATCGACTTCGCGCACGAAGGATAATGTAATTGGATAGTTAAGAAACATCTCTGAATTTTATTTAATCAAAAGCTGTCTTTCAAACCCTAATACAATCTACTTAAATAGAATTGCAAAACTTAACTAAAAAGAAAATCCTAAACAAAAGGAAAAGAATCCTAAATGAAAAAGAAATCAAATCTCCTAAAAATCAAAAGAATCCTAAAACATTAAAAACCTATCTAAAAAGGAAATTAGATTTGATTTAAAATTCAAATCATAAAATAATTAATAACCTAATTACATATAAACTAAAAGGAAATAAAATAAAATGTATTAATTACAAGAATATTTTTAAAATAAAAAGTCTTCAAGAAAATCTCCAATAATATCTCCTGTATCACTAGGTCTAGGTCTAGCACTACCACTTGCATGTCCTGGCTATCACATGAGTCCATGTCTATACCAGTCCCCGTATTACATGCTCATTCTTTTACGGGTTTGGCTTCGTATGGGACCCTTTGTCAGGACTCGCTCCATAGTTCTCGAGCTCTTGCTGTGGACCTGTGGTTCTCTCAATCTGAACATGTCCATCCACCACATGAACCAAACAGATCCACACTTGTTCCAATCAGGCTGAGTAACACCATAACTGGTCTGGCTGATCTCATCACACCTCCCAATTGCCAAGCCATCCCGCTGCTAGCTGCCGCACCTGATTCACATGTCCCGAGCAGTGCCATAATTGATCCAGTTGCTCTCGTCGCACCTCTCAGCTGCCAAACCGTCCCGCTGCCAACTGCCGCACCTGATTCACATGTCCCACTCATACCACACTCGTCCCAACCAGCTGAAACAGCTCTCATACCAGCTAATTCGTCCGCATCTCAGCCACCTCATATGACTTCCACCACCGGTCACCCAATGCTCACACGATCAAAAAATAATATTCGCAAGCCTCTCACCAAGTTATCCCTCTCCAATATTCTATCACCTCCTCAGTCTGGGCCTACATGTGCATCTTAGGCACTGAAAATTTCAGAATGGAGGCGTGTGATGTCAGATGAGTTTAATGCACTTATACAAAATGGAACATGGATTCTAGTTCCTCCGAATTCCTCGCAAAATATTGTAGGTTGCAAGTGGGTGTTCCGTATAAAAAGATCTCCCGATAGGTCCATCTCCCGCTATAAAACTCGTTTAGTGGCCAAGGGATTTCATCAACGACCGGGGGTCGATTATAAAGAAACGTTTAGTCCAGTAGTCAAAACGACAACAATTAGGGTCCTCCTGACTATTGCTATATCAAGAGGATGGTCTCTTACCAACTGGATGTACACAATGCATTTCTTCAAGGTCATCTAACTGAGAATGTATTCATGGCCCAGCCACCAGGATTTGTGGATCCAACCTCTCCGTCACATGTGTGTCACCTTAAAAAGGCCATTTTATGGTCTGAAACAGGCACCTCGGGCGTGGTACAATGAACTCCGACAATTTCTTGTCCAAAATGGGTTTATCAACTCTCATTCTGACACTTCTTTATTCATATTTAATGTTGATGGTCGCCTGATTTTTTTTCTGGTATACGTTGATGACATTATTGTCACTGGTAGCAACGACGTTGTTGTTGACCAATTTGTTAAATTACTTGCCCGGCGGTTCTCTATCAAAGACCTTGGTGCGCTATCCTATTTCTTTGGAGTTTAGGTTTTACCATGCTCTATCAGTTTGTTTCTCTCTCAGCAACAGTACGTGACTGAACTTCTAACTCGGACAAAAATGCTTGACTCTAAAATGGTCTCAACACCTCTTCCTACGGATCATGATCTTAAGCTTCTTGATGGCACGTCACTCACGGATGCAACTAAGTATCGTCAGGTAATTAGTGCCTTACAATACTTATCATTCACTCGCCTTGACATCGCCTTTGCCATAAACAAGCTTGCCCAACTCATGCATCGCCCAACAACTGGACACTGGTCTTTAGCGAAGCGACTCATGCGCTATTTGCGCAGCACAATTGGCCATGGCCTCATGATCCGCCACAACTCTCCTCTCTCCTTACATGCTTTTTCCGACACAGATTAGGCCGGCAACCATGATGACCGGACGTCCACAAGTGCATATGTAGTGTTTCTTGGATCCAATGCTATATCTTGGTGCTCTCGCAAACAACGCTCAGTTGTAAGGTCCTCAACTGAAGCTGAATACAGAGTTGTTGCAACCGCCGCCTCCGAGGTAACTTGGCTCACTGCCCTACTGCGAGAATTGCAAGTTCCTACACCTAACCCACCAACCATCTACTTTGACAATATTGGGGCTACCTACATGTGCTCCAATCCTGTCTTTCACTCTCGAATGAAACACATTACCATTGATTTCCATTTTGTTCGAGAAAAGGTTCAAAGTAATCAGCTCCGAATTTCCCACGTATCTTCTACAGATCAATTGGTTGATTCTCTCACCAAACCGCTCTCTAGGACACGGTTTTGTCTATCACGGTCCAAGATCAGTGTTTCTGAAATGCCCACTGTCTTACGGGGGCATGTAAAGGATAATCATGTATAATTATATTTATCTTTGTATTTATCCTCACTATGTACGGTTTAGCTCAATCTCTCCCACCGTGTGTTAGTCTCCTAGTCTAACTCATTCTCTTTCAACCGTAGTCTTCAAGGTTTCTTGTACATGTCCTCTACGTGACCTTCTTGTATATATATGTGCAGCAACAGTGATTAATAAATTGATCAAAGATTTATTCTATTCTCTATATGCATATTCTGTTTGGTTCCCTTTAAACACTCATTAAGAATTGAAGAAAATGAATAAAAAAAATATGTTTATTATTTGGAGAAAGACTAAAGTAGGTTGAGATTTGATGGATTGAATGAATAAATATAGACAAATAAATTTTATTGTTTTGGCCACAATTCTTCATTAATAAATTGAGCACTGCATCTTATTTAGTGCATTTGATTTCTCAATTATTGGAATTGTGGCACTATATGTTGATGTTCAATCAACCCCTAGAGATGGATGCGATAATGCGGTTATGAGGCTGACATTTAAAATGGCTTTGCAGATTACCGGGAGGTGGCCACCGAAGCAAAGCAAGATTGCTGTGTTAGTCAATCAGGTGCATCTTCTTCGTTGCAACCCTGTTCTTGTGGCACGCAATGATTTAAAGTATGGATTGAAACTTGCAAGAGATGCAATAGTTTGTCAGACCACATTGCCTGCAGAACTCAGTCATAGTATAATTATGATAGAAACTTGTGTTATTTGTTTAGAAGATACCGATGTTGGGAATATGTTCTCGGTTGATGGTTGCCTGCACCGATACTGCTTTTCTTGCATGAAACTGCATGTTGAAAACAAGTTGCTTCATGCCATGGTTCCTAAATGTCTGAACTTAAAGTCGACAGCTGCATAAAATTACTTGAAAGAGTGAAGCAATGCATAAGAGACGCTTCAATTCCTGATATGGAGAGAGTTTATTGCCCCTATCCCAAGTGCTCAGCATTAACGACACGAAACCAGGTTTCAAAATCTGTTTGTTGGTGGTGGATCTAGAACTCGGAAATGTGTGAAATGTCAGGGCCTTTTCTGTATAAAATGCAAGGTTCCATGTCATCAAGACATGGCATGCTATGAATACAAACGATGGAATCCTAATCCCCCAACAGAGGATATGAAGCTGAAGTCTCTTGCATCAATGAATCTATGGATAAATGTTTTTTTATATATTAAAATTCAAAAACATTTTATCCATTTGATGAATCCAAAAGTTAGGATGGTTTATCCTAACTTTTATTATTATTATGACGAAAAATAAAAATTTACGATATGATCTTGATTATGCATTATAAATTTGTAAGTGATCATATGGTTCATGTAATTTATAAGCTTTATAATCATATGAAGATGAAACACAACAATCAAGATCTATAATTGTTTTTTTTTCTTTTTTTTGGCGAGAGTGGGTTCACTTGGGCTAGCCCAATTATCATCTTCCAATTTGGCGCAAGCCTACTAATGGGATTAACGGGCCTGGAATTTCAGGCTTGTTTCGTTTTATGGGCCTGTTTATCAATTACTCCAGTTTCAATAAAAATTCAGTGCCAAACGGTAAGTACGTATAAAATGGTTTTCATTATGATGATTGTAGGATAGAGGTTGCAACTCTTTTAACTCCAAAAACTGTGAATCACAATCCGATAATCAAGTAGTTGAAATTGAATTAATAATGAGACCAAGAAGCAAGTCAGGTCAGAATTTTTGCAAAAAAATTGATGACCAAAGAACATTTATTAATACAAGAACTAAAAGGATTTGTGAGGATGATCAATTAATTTCTATCTCTTAGTGATAATATCTGCTTCATAGTTGTGTTTCTGGGTTTGTGTGTGAATGCGTGTTACTGTGTATGTTTATAATGCTTTGGTACATACGTTGGTAAGATAAATCATTTATGCATTTCTATTTGAACCGCTTCTTGGTGTTGAATGTGTTCTGTGATCTTCAACCTGATGTTATCTCTGTGTACTCAATTGAATAGATATCAATGGGGTATGGATCAATTACAGCTCATTGCATTAATGAGTTTAGAAGCTCAGGGACTTTAAATGTTGACTGTTATGTTCTAGTTATGGTCTTTGAATAAGACCTCTGGACTTTCTATTATTCATAATTGGTCTTTGGATTGAGTTATCTTACCAAATAATGGCATGATTATAGTTTTTTTTAGGAATTTTGGTAGACCTATCTTACCAAATGGAGTGTTTAATCTTAAAACTTGATAGATATTATCATATTCATGTGTCATTCGTATTCATTACATTTCTAATTTGTTGCTTCTACTGGCTTCCTAGTTGTGTTTGTGGCATGGATATTGTGCTTTTGGAAGTGGGTGACCTGATAAGCACAAATTTTGTTCTTCGGGTCACCCATACCTTTATGGTAACCATTGTGCTTCAACCCTACCTTTAATATAACCATTGTAATTAAAAGCATGCCTACGTGTTGGACGCCTTTTTATTAAATAAATATTTAGACAAAAAAAAAAAAAAATACCTTTAGTGCATTTATGACATGTGAGAAAAATATTTTTTAATCATCTCCATCGATCTCCATTGAAACCTCCATCGGTGGTGTAAACCTCTAAAAATGGAGGTCGTATATTTTTTAATTTCCTAAAACATTACATGACGAAATATCAACATGATTACATAATGAAATATCAACATTGTGTAAAGTTTTTAAAAACATTTTCAAATGACTTTTGAGAGGATAAACGATATCAAATTTTCATCCATTATATACTGTTGGAATCATTTCAGCACGGAGAACAATATTTCGAAGAGGAAGATAAAAAGAAAGTTTTAGAGAGAAAATTATAGAGAAAGAAACATGAATGAATGAAAAGGACACTAGGAAGAGAGAGAAATTAAAGTATCAATGGAGATTCAAGTTATGAAAATTGATGAGAGAGAAAAAAAGTAATTAAAATGATTGATATGAAAGTCAATAAAAGAATTTTAAAGGGCATTTATGTCAAGGCACCGATAATTATAGATAAAAACAGTTTACTGACTGAGAATTGATAGATCTGAACATCATAATTTGAGGGATAACTTAGGGAATTAAACCTTTTAGCTTCTTTTTTTTCCATCAATAATTTAATAGTAATTCTACATTGTCCAAATTTGTACCCAAATGATATGGCAACATTGTAGACTATTCATTTAAATCATACAAATCTAATACAATTTAAATGAATGGTCTACATTGTTGCCACCTCATTTAGGCATTAGATTTGGACACCAAATTTAGACAATGTAACATTACTCATAATTTAATATAATCTAAGAACCATTTTCTTGTCCCAAAAAAGAATTTAGGATTAAAGTTATGTAATGTTATAGATTATATAATGATTCTCTGAATAGATCGACCAAAAAAAAATTTCAAGATCATACTATAATCTAATAAGTGAGAATTCCACTAATATCAAGGTACATGCACTAGTTGACTAGTTTAGTGATATTATCAAAATCATCTTGCAGTTTGTATATTCCACGTTTTCTCCCTCTAATTTTATGAACAAAATCCCCTACTTTGCCATTTCACCCATTATCCCCTTACCGTTAAAAAAAAAAAATAATCTAATCTAAAATGCTCTCTACCATTAAATATTATGTCAAATGTTTTAAACAGGTAGTAGTAAAAAGGTAAAAATTTAAATTATAAATTATTTAACAAAATATTAAAATTAAAAACTAATAAAATAATACAATTGTAAAATAGTGTCTAATCTTATTCTTTTTCTCTCTGCCTCTCTCATTATTTCTTCTCTCTGTGTCTTCCATTCATTAGGTTGTTAGGTTTGTGTTTGATTTGGTCGCCAGCGAGATCGAGTGCCTGAGGCATCACAAACTATTAACTATTAAGGCCTAAAGAATTTATTATATATTTAATCATTTATTTTAAAATTTAATTTTGATATTAAAAACTTTCTATCAACACTGTTTCTAAAAGTTAAAAATTCTCAAATTTTCATTGATTTACCAAATAAATTATCTTTCAAAATCCTAATAAGGTGTAAACTTAAAGTCTATTCAACATTATTTAACGGTTAAAACTATATGCTATTTTGAATCTCATTGTGCTACCATCAGTGGTATTTATTTATTTTTTATTTTTCAGTTTTTAAAATTAAATAAAAAATAAAAAGAAAAGGGTCTCTCCATCTGTTTTTTTTTTTTTTTTCAATTTTGATTTTTTTCTTACAATTTTTTTTTATTTTTATGTTTTTGTATTTTCTGTTTTTCTAAAAAAAAAAATTATTTTAATAATTTTATTATTATTTTAAAAAAGAGTCATTTTCTTGTTATATTGAACGATAAAATAATATTTTTATTTAAAATCTTAATAGAAATTAATAGCATGAGATAATGGATAATATGACAACTTGGGGGATTGTGAACATTAATGAAATTAAAAAGGTAAAATGGGAAATATGGAATACTAAATGTGAGAGTTTGATAATATCCATTAATTTATGTGTCCTTGTCCTTGAGTGGCAGGCTGGAACTTTGGTAATCGGACCTATTTTTTTCTTTTTTTTTTGGTTTGCATAAATAAATTTTTAATCTTATAATAAGATTATTTTATATTAAATTAATTCAAAATATCGTCACATCACATGCTCTCACTCACTTTCTTCTTCCCTTGCCATATTCCAATTCTTCACTCAATGTTTCTTATTCTTGCTGAATCTGAAGACCGAAGAGTAGCAAAAACACTCAACCTTGAACCCTCAACAGCTCAAACATAGTTACAGAGGTGCAATTTTTTCACTCTCATTACTTTCTTCAGTTTCCTTTTTTGTCTCTGTTTTTTCTTCATTTTTTTTTGGATTTGCTCCCAGTTTTTCTTTCATTTCTTAATCATTAGTTTTTAAGTCATTTGAGTTTATAACTTTCGCCAAATTATTTTCTCCTCTTAAACATTGTCATTCTGTTGTCCTTTAAAAAAAAAAAAAAAAAATCTTTTCTCCTCTTAAACATTGTCATTCTGCTGTCCTTTTATTCAAAAAAAAAAAAAAAAAAAAAAAAAAAAAATTCCTTTCTCCTCATAAACATTGTCATTGCTACTCTGTTTCTTATCCCAAAAAAAAAAAAAAAAAGGAAAAAGAAAAAAACTTTGTTATTGCTACTCTTTCTTAAGCTTCACTTTGTTAAGAACGAGCGAGAAGAGAAGGAACCGCAAGAAACAAAAAAAATGGTGGACGTAGTTATTTCCATTGCAGCAAAAGTTGCAGAGTTGATGGTTGTTACCGTTGGAAAGCACATATGTTATCCATTCAAATACAATAGCAACATGGATGAGTTAAAGAAACAAGTGGAGAAGCTGAAAGGTGAAAGAGAGATGTTGCAGCATTCCGTCGACGATGCCAAGACACAAGGGGATGAGATCGAAAAGGTTGTTGAGAAATGGCTGACTAAAGTGGATGAGTTCACTAAAGGGGTTGATGATCAAGACAAAGCAGGGAAGTTGTGTTCAATCGGCTTCTGCCCCAATCTGATGGCTCGTTACTCCCTCAGCAAGAAAGCAGCCAAGACGACAAAGGATGGGCTGGACCTCTTGGGAGAAGGAAGATTTGATAAAGTTTCATACCGTCCTCTCCTTCGAAAAACAGCTTCCATCTACATCAGAGGCTATGAGGACTTTGACTCAAGAACACCGATTTTTCAGGAAATTATGCAGGCACTGAAGGATGATAACTTCAAAATGATTGGGGTGTACGGCATGGGAGGTGTGGGTAAAACCACATTAGTTAAAAGAGTTGCTGGGCAAGCCATTGAAGACAAGTTATTTGATTTCGAAATTACGGTTGACATAACAGAGACCCCTGATATTAAAAAAATACAAGCTCAAATTGCTGAAGAGCTAGGCCTAAACCTTTATGATGAGAGTTTATCAAGGAGAGCTGTTCGATTACGTGATAGGTTGAAAAAAGAAAAGAAGGTCCTTATAGTGTTAGATAATATCTGGGCAAAACTTGACCTTGAGGCTGTTGGAATTCCTTTTGGTCATGAAGAGGAGAAAGGAAGTAGCAGTTTGCAAGAAGAAGATCGGAAAGGAAGAAATGAAGATCAAAGACGATGCAAAATATTGTTGACATCTAGAAGTGATTATGTATTAAGAAACGACATGAATGCTGAGAAGAATTTCTTGGTTGAAATTTTATCGGAAGAAGAAGCTGGACATTTATTTTGGAAGATTATGGGTGATGCAGCCAAAAATGGTGATTTTGAGGCTATTGGAGTTGAGATAATTCAATATTGTGCTGGCTTGCCTGTTGTAATTGCAACAATTGCAAGTGCATTGAAAAAAAAGAGTCTTTTTGATTGGAAGGATGCCTTGGATCAGCTAAGAAGGTCTAATCCAAGATACATCAAAGGGATGGATGCAAATGTATACCCAGCCTTAAAATTGAGTTACGATTTTTTGGAGAGTGAGGAAGCAAAATCACTATTTCTACTCTGTAGTCTTGAAAATGCAAGTTCAGATATGAGCATTGATTACTTGTTGAGATATTGCATGGGTTTGGGTTTGTTTCAAAATGTTTCTACATTGGAACAAGGAAGGAACAGACTACACACGTTAATCAATCATCTCAAAGCTTCATGTCTATTATTGGACGGTAACACAAACGAGTATGTTAAAATGCATGACATTATTCATGCTGTTGCCGTTTCAATTGCATCAACTGATAAGCTTATGTTTAATATTCAAGATGTCACCGACTTAAAAGAAATGTTGGAGGAGAAGCTGCCTAAAGATTCAACTGCTATTTCTCTGTTTTATAAAGATGTCTCCATGCTTCCTGAAAGGTTGGAATATCCGAAACTCAAGTTATTTTTTTTGTTTATGGAAGAATTCTCTTTACAAATTCCGGACACTTTTTTTGAAGGGATGAAAGAACTTAAAGTTCTAGATATTACTAAAATTCATATGTTATCACTACCTTCATCACTTAGCAAGCTATCAAACCTTCAAACATTATGTTTGGACCAATGTCAGCTAAGAAATGTAGCAATTATCGGAGAGTTAAAGAGATTAGAAATTCTTTGCTTTTGGGGTTCTGATATTGAACAACTGCCGACACAAATTGGACGGTTAACTCGGTTAAAGTTGTTAGAATTGAACGATTGTTCAAACCTTAAAGTGATCTCTCCAAATGTTATATCAAATTTGACTCGATTAGAAGAGCTCTATTTGGGTAATAGTTTTATTGAGTGGGAGGTTGAAGGCCAAAATAATGCTAGTCTTTCTGAGTTGAAGCAATTGTCTCGTCTAACAACTTTAGAAATGCATGTCCTTGATGCCCAGATTATGCCACAAGACTTGTTGATCTTTGAGAAGTTGGAAAGATATAGAATAATTGTTGGAGATATTGGAGATGTGTGGGAGTGGTCCAGTGATTATGAAGCCTCAAGGATGTTGAAACTGAAACTGAGTAATAGCATTGATTTCAGAAATGGGATTAAAATTTTATTGAGTAGAACTGAAGATCTCTGTCTAGATGAATTGAAGGGTGTTAAGAATGTTCTTTATCAACTTAGGGTGGTTCCCACTATTGAAGCATCTTCATGTTCAAAATGAACCTGAGATTCAATATATTGTTAACTCAATTGGATGGGGTCTATGCAATGTCAATGTCTTTCCCATGCTACAATCATTGTTTCTTTATAATTTGATTAACTTGGAGAAGATATGTCATGGCCAACTGGCAACAGAATCTTTCAACAAATTAAAAATCATGAAAATCGGAAGATGTGATGGATTGAAGCATCTCTTCTCATTTTCCATAGCCAAAAACCTTTTGCAGCTACAAGAAATCGAAGTCACCAACTGCAAGAAGCTGGAAGAGATTGTTTTTAATGAAAGCCATGAACGATTCCAACAAAATGACAGCGTTAATAAGATCGAGTTTACTCAACTGCGCACTCTGAGTCTACGATGCCTACCGCAGCTCACAAGTTTTGGCTTCAAAGAGTCCACACCTTATGCCGGTTCTGAAGAAATCTTTGCTGAAGATAAGCTAGGCGGTTTCGTACCATCATTCAGTCAAAATGTATGTTTCTTTTTCTTCTCTTGGTGGTGACATAAAAAAGTATATTATCAAGTGTTTATAGGCCTCGATTTTTAATCATTAATAACAAAAAGATTGTATTTGCAGGTTTTGCTCCCAGGCTTGGAGAAGTTGAAGCTGTCTTCAATTAACATTGAATGTATGTGGCTTGATCAACTTCCAGCAATCTCTTCTTGTTGTCAAACTTTAACAAGCTTGACTGTGGAGGAGTGTAGTGGTAATTTGAAATTTCTGTTTTCGTATTCTATAGTTAAAAGTCTTGTGCAACTAGAAAATCTTGAGATACGGAATTGTAAGTCGATTGAGAAGATAATCAACACAGAAGAATTAAGAGAAGAGGGAAAAATGATAAAGATGGTTTTCGCTAAACTTATCAACCTACAGCTCAAAGGTCTTCCAAACCTCACACGATTTGGCTCCGGAAATTCAGTTGAATTCCACTCCTTGACTCAACTATCCATCGAGGATTGCCCAAAGTTGAAGACATTCTCCTCTGCCCTTACATCCGCGGACATAAAACAGAGCAATGAAATTGAACAAATGAATTGCCAATATGACATTCATCCTTTGTTCGGCGAAACGGTAACTTTGATTTATTCTGAAGTGCAGTTAATTAATAGAAATTCTTCGTTTTATATTGACATTTACTTATTCCTCCTCACTTAGGTAGAAAGATTAAACAACTACTTTTTCTTGCATGCAGGTTGTATTATCCACATTAGCATCCATGAACCTGTCCTCCATCCGTATCCAAACCATATGGCACAACCAACTTCAGCCAATGCCTTCAAGCTTTCAAAATTTAACGGATATTGTCATGGATGGTTGTGATACTTTAAAATACGTATATTCATCTTCTATGGTTGAAAGTCTCATCCAACTTAAGAACCTTAAGATTTCCAATTGTAAGTTCATGGAAGTGGTAATAATCACCCAAGGAGAAAGAACAAGCAACACTTTGTTTCCCAAATTGTGTCATCTGGACCTCAAATACCTTCCGAAACTCACAAGTTTCTGCAACTTTGAGGGAAAATCAATTGAGTTTCCCTCCTTGGATGAATTGTGGCTTGAGAATTGCCCCAAAATGCAAGCATTTGTCTCTAATTCTCCTGATGCAGATATTCCAACAAACAAGGAAGAGCAAGTGAATTCAGAGCAAAGCCTCCATGCAAACATACAACCTCTTTTTGATGTAAAGGTATTCTCTCTTTCCTCTCTTTGTTATTTTTTTTAAAATATTTTTCGCATCAATTTACTTTTTTATTTTTTTTATTTTTTTAACTTTATCATCGTAGCAATCTTGTTTTTTGTTTTCAAAGTATAAAAAAGGTAGAAACACAAAAAGCAAAATGATTTCACTGTTTTCTTTATTTTCTTCCCTCAGATGTCCAGAAAATGCAAAACCACAAACACACCTACCTCATTCCTTCCTCTTGTCAGCACCATTTTTTCTGTTAATTGAAAAAAAAAAAAAAAAGATTTAAAGGTAAAAAGACATGAAAATATTTTCACATTAGACAGCACTAAGCACATTCTCACTGTTTGTATTTTCAAAAAGATTTCTCCAAAGTTACTCTTGTTTCTCTTGTTTTAATTTTTTTTATTTTATTCACTGAAAACAAAAAATAAAAACAATACCGAACACACCCTCAGTTTCTAAATCTAATATGTCATCTCATTTATTCTTGGTCCGTTGTTTCTAACATGTTTGGTTATCAATTATGTATATTTTATTAATTAATGCAATCCATTGAATTATTTAGGTACAAATCCCAGATCTTAAGTTTCTGCAAGTAAAACAAATGGATATGAAAAAAATATGGCATCATGATCAACTCACTTCAGACTCCTTCTCCAAAATGGAATGTTTTATTGTCCTTGGTTGTCATAACCTTTTGAATATTTTTCCATCTAATATGCTTGGAAGAATCCAAAAAATAGAGGAGTTGGTTATAGGAAGATGTAATTCACTGGAGGAGATATTTGAATCGCCTTGCATGATGGAGGGAATTGTAGCCAACGAAGATATAGAAGCAGTCCCTAGGTTTCTGTTTTCTCAATTAAAAGAGTTGCAACTATTGAATCTACCCAGCCTTAGAAGTTTCTATCGAGGATTATATATTTTAGAATGGCCAAAGTTAAAGGAGTTGGGAATGGTGGGATGCAATAAAGTGGAGATACTTACTTCAGAATTTTTGAGCCTTTTGAAGAGCCATGGGGAGAGTCAACTTGAGAAGTCAATTCAAAAACCACTATTCATTGTTGATAAGGTAAGAATTCAAGGCACATTATTCATTTTTAATCCTTAACTAGAGTAATAAGGAAAGTACCATTAAAATTAAAAATTATATCTAAAAAAAAAAAAGAATTAAATAAATAAAGTAGTTTTACGATTAAAAATTAAATCAAAATGAAAACAAGTCCATTTCTAATTTTTTTATTTATGTAAAAAGAATTCATTTTTTTTAAAAAGGTGTTTTATCCAATTTAATGCTTAAAAATGACATCAATCAATAAATGAACCCTTTGATTATTTTTCAATTTCACCGAGCCTAAAGTTCAAATTGTTAAATCCAATGTTTAGGTTGTATGTATTAAAGAAAGCGTAACTAGACATTTGAAAATACCACACGAAATGGTAGGTATATAATATATAAGAAACAGTGTTGGAGAAGAACCTAATTAGAAGTAAGAATCTAGTAGAAGTTCATGGTCATGCACCATTAACGTAAGATAAAGGCTATGTATTCCAACGTCTCGTAATTCTTGTATATATGTACACGTTGTTTTAGCTATATCCACTACGGATTTTACATTTAATTATGTCAAGTACACCCTAAGTTCCTAACGTACTAAATAATAACTTTTTTTCATTTTTTTTTTCATATTCAAGGTTGCGTTCCCCCAAGTAGAAGAACTGACATTGGAGTGGAATTGGATTGTGAAAGAAATATTGCAGGGAAAATTTTCAGAGTACTCATGGAATCTAAAAGTGCTTGAGTTGAGAAATGCTAGTAAGCAAAGTGCTATCTGTCCGTGTTGCTTCCTTTACACATTACCCAATCTTGAGCGTCTTCATGTTTATTGCAATTTTCTTGAGGAAATATTCATATGTGAAGAATTTGATTGTAAGGTAAAACACGTAGAGGCACCTAGTAAATTGAATTACTTAATGCTTGCTGAATTGGAGGACTCGTCACTTGTGTGGGAGGAGAATTCTCTACCATCTAAAGTTTTTCAAAATTTGACCACCCTAGAAGTGTCAGAGTGTAACAACTTAAAAACCTTGGTCCAATCCTTTGTTTCCTTCCAAAATTTGTCAACTTTGGAAATATCAAATTGTAATGGATTGCTCAATTTATTGGCAGCCTCAATAGCCGAAAGTCTGGTACAACTTACAAGATTGAAAATAAAAGAATGCAAGATGATAGAAAAAATCGTAACAAACGGCCAGGTTGATGAAATGGAAGATATGATAGTATTCAACCAACTGAAATACTTGGAGCTTCATTGTTTACCAAGGCTTACAAGCTTCTGTTCTGGGAATTATGCTGTTGAATTTCCATCTTTGCAACAAGTAATTGTGGGACAATGTCAAAGTATGAGGATCTTTTCACAGGGAGCCTTAAGCACACCGAGACTGCACAAACTACAAATAACAAAAGCAGATGAGGAAGGAATTTGGATTGGTGATCTTAATACCACCATACAAAAAATGTTCAAAGAGATGGTATGTATCTTCCTTGCACTATTATTGCTATCGATTTATTGTGTTGTTTTTCCATTTTCCTTTTTCTTAAAAAGACCATATGTCTCATCAGCACAAAAAAGTAATACTCTTCCCTGCGTATCTCAAGAAGTTTTTTTTTTTGTTTTTTTTTTTGTTTTTTGTTTTTTCCTAATTAATTTAACCAGGTAACTGCAATTAATTAAAAGTTAGAAAACTATCATCACTCTTTTTCTGTTCTAAAAGAATTCAATAAAATATTTTGGTTTGGCAGGTTGGGTTTCGTGGTATAGAAGAGTTGACACTCTCTGAATTTCTCCATCTAAAAGAAGTATGGCACAACCAATTTCCTATCAGTTTCTTCGGCAGTTTAAAATCACTGGTGGTGGATGATAAATGTAGCAGCTTGAAATATATGTTTACTCCATCTTTGGCCTTGGGCCTTGTTCAACTCCAGGAATTGGAAATAAAAAACTGTGCTGTTCTAGAAGCAATAATACTCATTGAGGAAGAAATGACAGATAACACTCTGTTTCCTAATCTAACTAGACTGGAGCTCAAAGATCTACCAAAACTCGCATGTTTTTGCTACTTCGTCGAAAATGCAATTGAATTGCCCTCATTGGCCACTTTGTCTATTGATAAATGTCCAAACATGGGAACGTTTATCTCCAATTTTACAGGTGCAGACATGTCAACAAGCAAGGATAACCTCCACATTGACATACAACCTCTCTTTAATGAAAAGGTATTATTTTTCTTTTTTCAATTCTGCAACATCACCTAAAATTCTTGGTTCACATTTCTTTGCTCCTTTTGTTATCTCAACCATAACCATTCCTGATGTCTTATAATTCATAACTTTGTTTGATTATTGGTTTATTAATAAATGCAATCAATTGAATTGTTCAGATACAACTTCCCGATCTAAAGCTTTTATTCTTAGACAAGATGGATAAATTGGAAAAAATATGGCATCATCAACTCACTTCGGATTCCTTCTGCAAATTAGAATCTTTGGATGTATATAACTGCCATAACTTGTTGATTGTTTTTCCTTCAAATATGCTCGGAAGACTCCAAAAACTCGACAAGTTGTGCCTAGGAAATTGTAGCTTACTAGATGAGATATTTGAACCTCAAGCTTCCGGTTGTGGGAAAACACAAGCTATAACAGCCACTCAATTGAGAGAATTGGAGCTAAGTGATCTGCCAAAGCTGAAGCATGTATGGAATATGGACTCCCAAGGTCTTCTATCCTTTCCGAATCTACTTTCAATGAAAGTAACAGGTTGTTATACTCTGAAAAGAATCTTTCCAGCCTCGGTAGGTAGAAATCTTCTTCGTCTTGAAGAACTTTGGATAGAAAACTGTTGCATGGTGGAGGAAATTTTTGCCAAGGAAGATGAAGTAAATGAAGTAGTGCCTAGGTTTCCTCGATTAACACTTCTGATACTATCAGATCTATCGAGGCTCCAAAGTTTCTACCCAATGGTACATATTTCAGAATGGCCAATGTTAAAGAGGTTTTTTATTTTGGGTTGTGACAAAATAGAGATATCTGCATCAAAAAATTTGAGATTTCAAGTGTCCGATGGGGAGAGCCAACATGAGATGCTCTTACTTGACAAGGTATGTCCCAAAGTACTTAATCAAATATCAGAGTTCTAACCTCCAGCATCATTTATAGTTTCAGAGTTTCTATGCTATTACATTATTGAACACATTCAAAAATCTGTTATGCGGCATTGTGATAACTATATACTACACACAAATTAATTAAAGTCTGCTTATTCTTGTATACCTGGTTTTATCTATAACCACTTACTATTTCTTTTTTAATTACACCCCGGTCCACCGTTATTGCTCCACATTCAATGCCTACACACCTACTATTGCTTTGGTTCATTTTCAGGTTACATTAACCAACCTGGAAAGTTTGGGGTTGGATTGGAAGTGGGTTGAGAAAGAAGCGTTGCATGAAAAACTTCCAGAGTACTTATGCAAATTAAAGTTTCTTACATTCAGTGGCTTTCGTAAGGGAGCTGATATTTGTGTATTTTGTTTGCTTAAGAAACTACCCAATCTTGAGAAACTTCAAGTTACTAGAGGCTTTTTCAAGGAAGTATTCTTAAGTGAAGGACTTGGTTGTGAGGAAGAACATGTTGAAACACCTAGTAAATTAAGCGTCTTAAGGCTTGTTTTTATGTATGACTCATTGCATCTTTGGGAGGAAAAATCTTTATGTAGCAAAGTTTTTCAAAATCTGGCAATTCTAGAAGTAGTTTGTTGTGACAAGTTAAAAAGTCTAGTGCCAAGCCATGTATCTTTCCAAAATTTGACAACACTGGAAGTGTTATATTGTAACGAATTGCTCAATTTAGTGACGGTCTCAACAGCTAAAAGTCTAATGCAACTTACAAAATTGAGTATTTCCGAATGCAAAATGATTGAAGAAATTATAATTCATGAGGGAGATGAAGTTGAAGATTGGATCATTTTCAAGAAACTAAGATACGTGGAACTTAAGTGTTTACCGAGCCTTACAAGCTTCTACTCTGGGAATTATACTATCAAATTCCCATCATTGCAACAAGTTGTTGTGAGAGAATGTCCGAAGATGCAGATTTTTTCTCGAGGAATCTTAAACACACCAAGGCTGCACACACTACAAACAACAGAAGCAGAGGGTTATGGATTTTGGGAAGGCGACCTTAATACTACAATAGAACATCTATTCATAGAGGTACACATAAATTTACCATATTTTCTCATCTCCTTTACACTTTGATTTTTAATATTTTTCCGTCCATGTTGTGGAATATTTGCTACTTGAAATGTTTGCAAAATTGTTCATAAAAATTTCAAATGAACATTAGTAGTTGAGAAATAGTTTGATTAGATTTGGATTATGTGATTGAAGTATTTAATTGCTTAATTGACTGAATATTGTCTTCTTTTATGTCTCACAATCAATGCTTGTTCTTAGAACTCACCCTTTTGTCTTTGTTATGCTATGTTATATGATTAATTCTTCATGTTGAATATCAAATAATTTATTACTAATACAATTCTTTATAATTATAGAATGGGCAGAGTTCTAAAGAAAATTGAGATGCTGGGACAAAGCAAATATTTTGTGATTTGTCAGCATTGCAGTTCATTTTCCTTCACCACTTGAAGAGAATTGTGTAACTTCACTGGTGTTATTCATCATTTGTACATTTACGCGCCATTTGTACTATTGAGTTTCGAATTTCTGGTTTGTTTTCTAAGTGCCTGATTAAATCATCTTAATGATCCTGTAGCAGATTTTGGCAAGTTAATTTCTTTGTCATGATGCCAATGGTTTGTATTGCATTCTTTTCGTACATTATTCTTGCATTCTGCTTACTTATCTGTTGAGATTTGTAACAGATTTATGTATTTCTTAAGGTAAGGCTCATTACGTCCCTGTTAAGTGTACCTATTTTGTTTTCTCTTTTCATTAATAAATTTTCTTCATACCATCACGGATTGCTAAAAATAATAATAATAAATCATTTTATTGAATTTCAAAACATCACGATTTACTTATAAAAGCATTTCTCCAAAGCAAAATGGTAAATGATACGAAAGGTTTTTTTTTTTTTCCTTAATAATTCTGGAAACAAGATGTCTAAACTCTAAACAATCAGATTTTATTAGTATAGTAAATTTTGATGGACTTTTTACTACTAAGGCATAATTTTAAATAGTAAAATTTTTGATGGACTTTTAAGAAATAAAATAAAAGTATATATATATATATATATATTAAATTTCTCTAGGTAATTATTTTGAGCCCTGATATGTAATAATGGATGTATTCATATATTTAGAATATTTTTTTGAAGAATAGAAATCAAAACAAAACTTGAATATACGCAGATGTAAATTCAAAATGTCTCAATCTAGTCTAAATATGAAGTATTGTTGTTCAAGGCTTCTATCTAATGACTTGATTCTGCGATCTTGCATCTTCTCTTTAACAATCACAAAAACATACGATTTACGAATCTAATCACAACGTTGATGTTGAATCTCAAATACAAATTAGTAAATAAATAATGACATTTGTGTTTGGAAGCGGAATTAAGAAATGAAAATTCCATAAAGAGACTCACTAATACAAATTTCCATTCTTTGCTCTTTCGTTGTCTTTTGAACCATTGCTTATAGACCTATTGGGCCGACAATTTCAGGCTTGTTTCGTTTTATGGGCCTATTTATTAATGACTTGATCTTTTATTTTTTTCTCGATCTCAACACGATCTGTAAATATGTATTTTTGAGTTTCTAACTATTACACATCAGCATGTATATTGAATATGGATATACTTTGTCAATTTTTATTTTATTTTAAGGAATGTATATTTTTATATCTAATACAATTATTTAAAATAAAATATGTATCTATTTTTTTACCAATCATCTTAAAACATTTATTTCACTCTCTAATCTTTTATTTTAAATCAAATATGTATCATTTTTTATCGATTATTTATCTCATTCTCTCAACTCTTTATTTTGCAATTAAATGAGGTGTAAAAGTTATGTCAACCTAAACTTGTTAAGATAAATCTATACATTTATTAAATGGAACAAACAAATTGACATGATTATTGATCCAACACGATTAAATTCAATCAAAAATCTATAATTTGTTTCGTGTTCATGTTAGATTGGGGTATCTTAAATCTTAACCTAAATTATGAGCCCTAATTTTCTTAAGCAACATGTTAATAATTTCCTTAAATTACATTAATTTGTTTTTCATAATTAAAAGACAAATTTGGCGCAAAAATTATAGAATCCTGAATTTCTCATAAAACTTTCGCGTTCCGCAATACTCTACTTCACCACCAACACCAGTTATATATTTCACTCCACCGCCAATTCAGTCGTTAACCAAAACCCTACTGATTGTCGTGAAATGGCAAACACCGTCGTCAACAACGCTGACCCAGCCGACGACTTCCAGTTCCTAGCCTAGCTCACCGCCGCCCAATCCCTAGAATCCGACCTAGATTTCGCCTTCCATCTTCAGTTCGAAGAAGCCATCTCTGCTTCTATCGCCAATCTCTCATCCTCTTCGTTGAGTCAGTTTTTCCATACCACACACTACACAAAAGTCTTCCTAAGGCCGACCCCACTACAAGTAATATCTTGCTATCCCTCATACCTCCTATGACATCCATTCCTGTCTCCCACACTAGCCCTTCCATGAGACCGACGGTGCATGAGATACCTTGTCAGACTCTTTTCCGTGACTCCAAGCATAGGTCGCGGCTCCGACACCTTCACAACAGCCTACTATCGCACCCCATCTGGCCAACACCACTACCGTTGAAACTTCTGTAACTCCGCTATTGCACTTGACAGCAACCTTGCAAATCTTGCCGCATCTGACAGTGTACCAACATCCATTTTTACCGCACCTGACAGCACTTCTGTAGCTCCCTTCGTTGCACATGATGGCGAACCAGCAGTACCTCTATCTCAACCCACGCAATCTCAGGCTCCAGCACCCATCGCCTCCCACCCTATGGTAACTAGGTCAAAAAATAATATTCACAAGCCTCTCACAAAATTGTCTCTCACAAGTGTTCTGTCACCTCCTCAAACTGAGCCCTCATATGTGACTTAAGCCCTAAAATTTTCAGAACGGAGTCGTGCCATGTCTGAAGAATTTGATGCCCTCATCTGGAATGAAACATGGGACTTGGTTCCCTCACACTCATCATACAACACCGTGGGGTGCATGTGGGTATTTCGCATCAAACGGTCTCCGGATGACTCGATTCCCAAGTACAAAGCCTGTTTAATGGCCAAAGGGTTTCACCAGCGGCCTGGTATAAATTACACTGAAACCTTCAGTCCTGTAGTTAAGACTACTACGATCCGGGTCCTTCTAAGCCTTGCGGTATCAAGAGGATGGTCTCTTCGTCAACTAGATGTGAATAACACATTCCTTCAGGGTCATTTAGCTAAGAATGTATTTATGGCACAACCACCAAGTTTTACGGATCCTACGCTACCACTACATGTCTGTCATCTCAAGAAAGCCATATACAGTCTCAAACAAGCCCCTTCCCCTCCACAATGGGTTTGTTAACTCTCAATCCGACACCTCATTATTCATCTTCAATGCTAATAAATGTGTGATGTTTCTATTAGTATATGTTGATGATATCATAGTCATTGGTAGTGATAATACTCATGTCGATAAATTTGTTGGAATGCTCTCACAACGTTTCTCCATCAAGGACCTTGGTGCTCTATCATACTTCCTTGGAGTTGAAGTCATTCCATGCTCAGCTGGCTTATTTCTATCTCAGCAAAAGTATCTGACTGACCTCCTCAATCGCACTAAAATGTTTGATTGCAAAATCGTGGTCACCCCTCTCTCTATAGACCATTCTCTCAAGCTACTTAATGGTACCTCCCTCACGGATGCCACTGAATTTCGACAGATAATTGGTGGCCTACAGTATATATCCTTCACTCGTCCTGACATCGCATTCGCTGTGAACAAACTTGCTCAATTCATGCATCACCCAACGACAGGACATTGGTCCCTCACAAGACGTCTCATCTGCTATCTGCGTGGGACACTTGGCCACGGATTGGTGATGCGCCGCGACTCACCGGTGTCACTCCATGCGTTTTCTGATGTAGATTGGGCAGGCAATCAAGATGACTGCACATCTACCAGTGCTTACGTCATCTTTCTTAGGTTAAATGTTATCTCCTGGTGCTCTCGCAAACAACGCTCAGTAGCCAGATCCTCTACTGAAGCCGAATACAGAGCCGTTGCCACCACTACCTCTGAGGTAATTTGGATCTTATCTATTTTGCATGAATTGCTAGTTCCAAGCTCCAGTCCCCCGAAAATATACTGTGACAACATCGGTGCGACCTACTTATGCTCAAACCCCGTCTTTCACTCTAGGATGAAGCACATTGCCATTGATTTCCATTTTGTCAGGGAAAAGGTCTAAAGTAATCAACTTCGCATCTCACATGTGTCCTCTGCAGATCAGTTGGCCGACTCTCTCACCAAGCCGCTCTCCAGGACAAGGTTTTTCGACTTACGATCCAAGATCAGTGTCTCTGAAATGCCCATTGTCTTGCGGGGGCGTGTAAAGGATAATGTAAATAAAGTAGTTTAATTATACTTGTTCTCCTTGAACTTATCTTATCTTTGTATAGAGCAGTTGTAGTTACACTTCTCTTAGATTATGGTTTTCTATTTAACTTAGGTTTCTTAGTTTCACTAGAAGTACTAGAACAGCTTCTTCAAGTCTCTCCATGTATATATAGTTTCGGTTCTCTCATTAATAATATACACATAAATTATTATCAATCTCTAAACGAGCATCCCCGACAACGAGTGGTCGGAGTGGGGAGGCAACTTCAAGAAACCCTACGGCGAGGGCACTTCAAAGAGCGTCGTTGACGGTGACGATTGCGAGTTTAGGCTCTATTTCAAGGGACTAGTGAGCCAAGAGTGTATAAAAGGAAAAACGGTGGAGTTTTCTGGAATTGGCGTTGCGATATGCTAGCCCATGGATAATGTGATATTTGAATTGAAAAAGCCCCTTGATTGAAGGATTGAATGCTGCTCTCTCTTTGGAGCTCAAGCGTGTTCAGTTCCTCATTGATTATTTTCCTCTCTACCAACTTGTTAGTAATTCAATTCCTCATCGACTCTTATTGCTGATTTGATATCTCGAATGTTTTGTGATTGTTTAGTTTTTTTTTACTTTTTCTGGGTATTGAGAAATTCTGGAGATATTACATTCCTTTAGAGGGGGTGTATTGGTTCATGATTTTATTAGACAATTTTTGAAAGTAAAAATCTTCTGGTATTGGATCCAGACTTTTTCCAGTGATTTGTATAAATAGCTGGACCTCAAAATTGTATTGTCCGCTCCCACGGTACTTTCCAGACTTTTTTTTTTCACTCTTTCAACATCAGCTTCATCTTCCCAAAGCTTCTCTCAACATCAGCTCTCCTCAAAATCTGCTCTGCTCTGCAATTGTCTTGCCTTCTGCATTTTCACAAACTCCTTACAATGGCCGATGACGGAGCTGTCACAGTCTACAGTGGCAGCGCAATCACTTGGCATTGATAAATCAAAATCTGAAGAAATTTCGATCATCTTCCTCTCTCAATAGAAATGGCGTTGAGACCCGTCGATAATGCTCTTCCAACAACTACACCAGAGAGACCCAAATAGCAAGTGAAAATCTCAGTTCCAATCCAAAAGCTGACTGATTCCACTGTAAACGATGAAAACAAGGCTCTAGTTCCAGATGTCAACATTGATTACGTCTCTTCGGACAATCTCAAATCCCTACCTAATCCTGAGTCCAAATTTCAAGTAAGTCACTCACTCACTCACTCACTCACTTTTATCAAATGGGTTATCTTTGTATTCGGGTATAATCAATCAATTAGTTATTGGTTTTGGTTGGTTTGTGAAATTTCTAGAGCTTAATTGGAGGGTTGGATTCGAAAGATTGGACAAAAGTTTGTGAATCCCTAAACGATGGAAGGCGATTTGCTCTGTATCACTCCTCTCTCTTGGTCCCTATCTTGTATGGAAGCTTTCTCGGTTTAATTTTTTGAATAGTATCTGTGTGTGCTAAGATGCATACATGTGTGAAATTTACATTTTAGAGGGAAAAAGTGATGGTGGTGGTGGTAAAGTCTACGAAGAATCCTAGAAGTGCTTTGTGCAAGACCTCTATAAGTGTTCTTCTGACATTTTTTCACCTGCTACTAAAAGCTTCACAAGACAAGAAGTTTGTGTGTGAAGAAGCAGACAGAACACTGAAAGTAATGGTGGATTATATTACTCCTCTGCCTCTTCTCCACAAGCTCAAGACATATGTTAGCTACAACAACATGAGAATATCGATCTCCAATTGTGTCTCTAAGATGGTAACACTGCTCGTATTTTATAACCCTTATCTGTTTCTTTTCGTGTAATTATGAATTTTCTATGCTAACAATGAGATGATATGAATCCATTTCTCAGGTTATCAAAAAAAAATCCATTTCTTAGGGTATTGAAGGAATGAAAGAGTTTGGATTGGCTTCACTGGTTGAAATGGCTGCAGAATTGTTGAAAGAAAGACTGCCTGAGGCAAGAGAAGCTGCAAGAAATATTATGTCCTCTATTTTGTCAAATGGGTCAAATGGTTCATATGTCAGTTCATTTTCCTCCATTTTAAGAGTGCATTTTGTTTTCCTTGGAAGTGGCACTATTGTTTCATCATTTGAAGAGAGTTGTGCTGATTTCACTGGTGTTATACATCATTTGTGGTTGTAAAATGGTGTATGTGAACTTGTGCATTTACGCATCATTAAATAATGTTACAGGAGGTTCATCTCTTTTATTTATATACTTTCAAATAAATAAACAACGATTTGAACAAAATGATGTTAGTGCGGTGGCAAACCCATCACACATGTACCACGAGGTTATGGGTCCAAGTCCTCCACATTCTTTTTTAAAAAAATCCAGAATTTATGTAATAATATAATGCTTAAAAAAAATTTAAAAAAAAAATAAAATAACCAAAGGTATGTCAACATGATTTAACATTAAATGAATATTTAACGAATTTAAGATAACCCATGAATAAATAATGATAACCCTACAATATTATAATTGTGTGCACCCCTCCTGTCCGAACCGCGTATGTAGTGTTTGATCTCAGTAGATCGTGACGAACGACCCAAATTTCAAAATCACAAAGTACTCAACAACTATATCTTTCTTGCATGGTAGCTAAACCGAGTTCAATGATATGATACAACTTCAAAAACCATGTTCATATAATCATATCTTGAATCTCAAGAATATCCATTACTTAATTAAATGAACAAGATATGGGTGACAACTAACAACTTTCTCAAAGTTGCTAGTGTAACAACTAACAACTCCTTTTACTTTTTTATTTATTTATGAAATATTATATAAATTCGGGTTTTCTTGGGGGGAACACGAACTCACAATCTCATGATGTAGGTGTAAGAGGTTTACTACCGGACCAACTTCATCTCATCCCTTTTACTGATGTTCACTTAGGAATTTGTTCAAACAATATATTTTCTTAACTAACAAGAGCGCTTTCCAATATGCTATTTGACATACATGTACAATAAGTAATAATAAACAATAGGAAGACACAATCACTATTCCATAGGGTTCTCAATCTTTACATCTCATAAGTATAAGGAATTGGATTTAGCTGAATCAATCAGTTCTCATTAATTATTGAACATATATATACAAGCCGGGTATATACTGAAGTTAAGTACAAGTACTAAACCCTATTTACACAAAGAATACTAAACTAACTAGACTAAGTGTTGAGCAAGTAATGTGCGCTGTACAAGGAGAAGTAATTGAACTAAACTACTAAACTTTATTGTTTGTAACATTATCTTTAACAATAAGCTCTCGGTTTTTATCTCTTTACACACTTGTAAAAGCTCTATTAACAACACATTTATATACTAAGAGACCTTTCACTAGTTTTAACAAAGTTTACACAAAACTAGAAATTAGAAATAATTATAAAGTTTACTAATTATAGGTTTAATGAACAAAGAATTGCAGGCTTATTTGGTTCTATGGGCCAGTTTATTAATGACTCCAGGCTTATTTGGTTGACGGGTCGAATAATCCTGTTTATTTTTTACTAAATCCAAACACGATCCGATTAATAATCATGTCAAATCTCTATATTAAAATATGTCGACACGCTCCATTTATTAAACAAGTGACACGACTTTTATAATTCGTTTATTATATAGGTTATGTATGTTTTCTGTCATGTGACTTGTTTGACACATTTAATTCAAATTTAATCTCTTTGTTAGTTTAACAAAAGTTGAAGTTTATATTTATATTGATGCATAATTACAATTATACCTTTAATTAAATTTTAATTACAAATATACCTCTAATAATTATATCAACTTAAACCCATTAAGATAAATAGAATAAATAAGTTGACATAATTATTGACCCGACAAAATTAAGTTCAACCCAAACATAATAATTTGAT
Source organism: Acer negundo (assembly GCA_035582765.1). Taxonomy (NCBI): domain Eukaryota; kingdom Viridiplantae; phylum Streptophyta; class Magnoliopsida; order Sapindales; family Sapindaceae; genus Acer; species Acer negundo. The sequence continues at coordinate 25,894,516 of CM069235.1, read as the reverse complement.
TCATGCATGTTTGTATTAGACCTAAACACGGTATAGGATAGCTAATAGATGGTGAAGATAAAAACTAAAATGAAAATAACAAAATAGTTTGAGACTAATCCAAAATGTTTTAACTATTTATATCCCGTAAAGTCAACTAAGCCACACGACAATAGAAATTTTGATCGTGGTGGGTGCAAAGAGGAAATATTAATAAAGGTTTTTAATTAGAGTTATTTTTGGAATTAGGGTATAGAAAATAAAATTTGCAATTTTAAAATTTGAAAGATTGAATTTTTAAGATAACGGGTGCAAGCCGCCAAGAGGAGATATTCTTAAAAAAAAAAAAAATCTGTGGCCTTAATTTTAGACGGGGCCTTAATTTCATCTATTTCCTTTTTATTTAATTTGGTTTAGTTGGATAAAAATTCGAAAAGTTAAATAGTTATAAAAAATATTATATCTTTTAAAATATTATTAATATAATTTTAGGGTGATATTGAAATTTTAAAAATGGTGTGTATAAACAGTTTTAAAGGAGTGTAAATATCATTACGGTTTTTTTTTTTTTTTTTTTTTTTTTTTTTCTGCTTAATCTGAATATGACCCAATTAGTAATCGTGTCAAACCTCTTAATCAGGACACATCGACACGACCCATTTATTAACACTACTTGAATAACTCGTTTATTATATAGGTCATGTGACATGTTTAGTATGTTTAATTCAAATTTAATCTCTTCAACCGTTTAACAAAAATTAAAGTTCATATTTATACTGATTCCAAATTACAATTATACTTTCAATTAATTTTAAATGTATAATATTATTTCAAGTGCTTTATATCAAGACAGATATCACCACAGACACAGAAGAGGATCCAGAAGAGTAGCAAAAACACTCAACCTTGAACCCTCAACAGCTCAGAGAGATAGTTACAGAGGTGAAATTTTTTCAATCTCATTATTTTATTCTTGCAATTAATACTAGTTTCGTTGCCTGCCTGCCATTTTTATGTTTTTATCATTTATTTATTTTTCTGTTTTTTCTTCATTTTTATTGGGTTTTGCTTTCGGTTCTTAATCATAATTTTCTTTTTAAGTCATTTGATTTTATTTATAACTTTTCCCAAATAATTTTAAACAAAATCTATCTCACCACTAGAGATGCACGTTTGGGGAATGGGGATGGATATAGGTCCCCCTATCCCCATCCCCACTTTACATACCCTTTCCCCATCCCCTCCATTTCCCCATTTGGGGAAAATGGGGATGGGGAATTTTGGGGGACCTATATCCATCCCCATCCCCAATTCTCCATTTTCTCTGTTTTTTTCCCTTTTTTTTCTATTTCCCCATTTTCCTCGTTCCCTCATTTCCCCATTTGACTAAAATTTACAAATTAAATTAAAAAAACAAACATTCCATTACAAATACAAAATAAAATTCATTAGTGCATTTTATATAAAATGTGTATATATACTTAGGGAGTTAGAGTTTTCAAAGAATAAATAAAAAAATTAAAAATATATATTATAATTATATTTATATATGTTTAGGGGAAATGGGGATGGGGGACCTCCCCCATCCCCATTTCAACATAATTGTGGGTAAATGGGGATGGGGAGGGGTCCCCCATCCCCATTTGGACCCCTCCCCATCCCTATTTCAATTTGGGGATGATTTTCATCCCCATCTCCCCCCCCCATTTCCCCATTTTTTTCCAAAAAAAAAAAAAAAAAAAAAAATCCCCAAATAGGGATGGGGACGCGGGCAATTGAGGCCCCGGGAAAAAATGTGCATCTCTACTCACCACCATGATCTCCCTATCTATTTTCATTCATTAGACTCATCGTCACTAGAATTTAGGGATCTGTATAGAGTCGATTGTTTTAAAAGATCTATAGTTTTGGAAAATATCAGAGAGAAAATGCTAGACACAGGAGAGAAAATTGAAAGTGTTAATGGAATACTTGCAATTCATTTGGTTAATGAATTTTTATTTTTTTTTTAATAATTTGCTTATTAACCTTATATAATTTTATTATTTTGATTGATTATTATTATAATATTTTTCATTTTAATGTTTTTTCTTTTCTGAATACCATTTTCATTAATTCCTACCGGACACATTGTTTGATCGTAAAACATGAAATTCAGAGTGCGTTTGGTATCGTTTTAAAATGATGTTTTTGAAAACCATTTTTAAAAATAAAAACCTTGTTTTAAAAAATGCAAACATGTTTGGTAATGTTTTCTAAAATTATTTTTCAAAAACGAAAAACGATATAAATGTGGTTGATAATGTTTTTGAAATGGATAAAATAATTGTTTGGAGGGAAAAGTTGGGAAAAGTTGTGGTTTGTTTTTAAAAACTGTTTTGAAAATGGTGGAAAACAATAAAAATATGTTTTTAACTTTTTAGTTATAACTTTTTTAATTTTTTTTTTTTCAAAAATAATTTTACAAAATGATTAACCAAACAACTTTGGAGTTGTTTTTTGATTTTAAAAACAAAAAATTGTTTTTAAAAATGAATCCCCAAACACCACCTTAATCTCTCGTTTTCAATTGGAATTGATGAAACAAAAAACGAAAATTGAAAAACATAACCGAACACGCCCTTAATCTTCTTTTGATTTTTTGTTGGTTGTCAATTTGCATTTTTCCACTTTTTGTCACTGTTTTTTCTTCATTTTATTGGCTTTGCTTCCACTTTTCAAAACCTTTTTTTTTCCTGTTACTGATCTTTGCTTTTATTAATAGGTTGTTGTCATTTAAAAAATAATAATAAAAAAATTCCTTCTTTATGATTGTGAATTGATGTTGAATGTGGATGGTTATTGTTTTCTTTTCAATTTTGCTTTGAATTTGTTTATCAATTTGATGATTGTGAATTGAATGATGATGGCTTTATTTATTTATTTTAATTTTGTTTTTGCTTTTGTTTTGTTTTTTTTTTTTTCTGCTCAAATTTGTTTTGAATCTCGTTGTGCTACGGTGGTTTTTATTTATTTATTTATTTTTAATTATCAGTTTATTAAAATTAAATAAAAAAAAATAAAAAAGAAAAGGGTCTCTCCATCTGTTTTTTTTTTTCAATTTTTTTCTTACAATTTTTTTCTTCTGTTCTTGTAATATTTTGTATTTTTTGTTTTTCTAAACAAAAAATTATTTTTGAATAATTTTTTTATTTATTTTATGAAACGGTCATTTTCTGGTTATATTGAAGGGTAAAATAATCTTTTTATTTAAAATCTTAATAAAAATTAACGGCATGAGATAATGGATAATATAACAACTTGGGGGATTGGCATGACCATTAATGAAATTAAGAGGGGAATATGGGAAATATGGAAAACTACATGTGAGAGTTTGATAATATCCATTAATATATGTGTCCTTGACTCCTTGTCCTTGAGTGGCAGACTGGAACTTTGTTAATCCAACTTGTTTTGGGTTTGAATCAATAAATTTTTAATCTTATAATATCGTCACATCACAACAGGGACGGAGTCTGGATTATATTTTAGAGGGGGGGCGTTAAAAAAAAAGTAATTATTAAAAATGTTGTTTATATTTTAAAACATTATTATTTTTCGTTAATTATTTAAAATGAATAAAAAATTGAATGAGATAAATTATCTTAATTTGTATAAGAAAAATGTTAGATATTCCAACTCATATCTCAACTTGTAACTTAAACAATTTAATCCATATAAATGTGACGAATGAAATAAATCATAATTAATATGTATCGATTTGTTAATCGACACACAATAAGTTGGAATACAAGTTAAGATATAAAGTTAGGAGTATATCTAGCACAGGGGCGGACCCAGAAAATATTTACAGACCAGGCTAAATTATATATACAAGTAGTTTTTTTTTTTTTTTTTTTTTCTCAATCATTTAGTCAATTCATAATATATCAATTGTTGGATTTATTTATTTTTATTTAGTCAATATATTGTAATACTTAATTAGTGGCTCACAAACTCTCACATTGAATTATTTAGTCAATATATTTGAATGCTTAATCAATGACTCATACACTCTTACATTGATTTGTTTATCAATATATATCTTGTTTTTTAAATAGATTCTATATATTATGGAAATTAACTATTAATGACCGGTTTGAATTGTTTAAACTAACAAATAGAACAAAATAAAAAGAATCTAAATTGTGTAATCAAAAAATTGAAATAAAAGCAAGTAAATATTATATGTAAAACAAGTATAGAATAATACTTTTGTCAATTGTCATCGATTGTTTGTAATTTTTATTATTGTCTTTTGATTTTAAGTTAGAATAAATAAATGAAATAAATTATACTAATGGTAGGGGATGTTAGTGCAATTAGGGCTACAGCCCGGGCAGCGCTCTCATGCATCCGCCTCTGATCTAGCATTACTTTGAAAATAATATAGACTAAAATTTATGGTCATTAATTCAAGATTCAATAATAGTGTTTAATAGTTAGAAAATAAATTGAAATATAAACTGTATTCCTAATATTTTTCTAAAATTCAAAAACTTTTTTAATTGTTAAAAATTATAAAAGTTTGTTTGATAAAAATTTTTAATAATTAAATATAAATATATAACTATGTTTACTTGAGATGTTTTAATTATATAAATCAACACATTTTTTTAAATTGCAAAAACTAAATAAATAAATAAATAACCTATCAAAAATATGGTATGATATTACCATATTAGAGTAAGATAAGTAAGATTTGGAGAGAGATGAAATATTTTTAAGAATATAATAAAATTAGTTAAGAAAGAATTGAATAAAGTGTAACTTTGATAAAAAAAAAAATTACAACTAACATAACAAAACATATATGTTGCGATTTGATTTATATTTGAGATATGAAGAAATAATAATAATATATTTAGAATGAAATATATTCTCCACGTGATTACTAATTAGGATAAAATTATTAACAATGTAATTTATAAAAGAATTAGAAAATCTAAATACGAAGTATGAGTAAATATATAAAAATATGAAAGTTTAGGGGATAAATTTATAAAACTTTAAAACTTAAAACCCTAATTGCAAGGGGAAACTTTATAAAATTGTACAAATTCAGGGGAGGCAGTGGCCCCTTCTCGTCGTAAAGTGGCTCCGTGCCCTGCATCAATTCGTCACTCACTGTTTCTTGTTGTTGCTGAAGCTGAAGACTGAAGAGCAGCAAAAATACTCAACCTTGAACCCTCAACAGCTCAAAGATAGTTACAGAGGTGCAATTTTTCCACTCTCATTACTTTCTTCTTATAATTAATAGTTTCCTTTGCCGCCATTTTTCGGTTTCCTTTTTTCTCTTTGTTTTTTCTTCATTTTATTGGCTTTGCTCCCAGTTTTTCTTTCATTTCTTAATCTTTAGTTTTTAAGTCATTTGAGTTTATAACTTTCGCCAAATAATTTTAAAGGAAAAGAAAAAAAAAAAAAAAAAGAGAGAATACCTTTGGAAGAATCCAGTGTTACTCTAATCTTTGTTTAATTTATAGTTTTGTTGGTTGTCATTTTACATTTTTCCACTTTTTGTAACTGTTTTTTTCTTCATTTTATTGGCTTTGCTTCCACTTTCCAAAATCTTTTTTTTCCCTGTTACTGATCTTTGCTTTTATTAATTGGTTTTTGTCATTTTAAAAAAAAAAAATTAAAAATTAAAAATTCCTTCTCCTCTTAAACTTTGTTATTGCTACTCTTTCTTTATCTTCACTTTGTTAATTATTTGTCACTGTTTTTTTATTTTTATTTGAAGGAGTAGCAAGAAACAAAAACAAATGGTGGAACTAGTTATTTCCATTGCAGCAAAAGTTGCAGAGTTGATGGTTGTTCCCGTTGGAAAGAACATCTGTTATCCATTCAAATACAATAGCAACATGGATGAGCTGAAGAAACAAGTGGAAAAGCTGAAAGGTGTAAGAGAGATGTTGCAGCACGATGTCGACGAAGCTAAGACACAAGGGGATGAGATCGAACAGGTTGTTGAGAAATGGCTGACTAAAGTGGATGAGTTCACTAAAGGGGCTGATGATCAAGACAAAGCAGGGAAGCTCTGTTCAATCGGCTTTTGCCCCAATCTGATGGCTCGTTACTCCCTCAGCAAGAAAGCAGCCAAGACGACAAAGGATGGGCTGGACCTCTTGGGAGAAGGAAGATTTGATAAAGTTTCATACCGTCCTCTCCTTCGAAGAACAGCTTCCATCTACATCAGAGGCTATGAGGACTTTGACTCAAGAACACCGATTTTTCAGGAAATTATGCAGGCACTGAAGGATGATAACTTCAAAATGATTGGGGTGTACGGCATGGGAGGTGTGGGTAAAACCACACTAGTTAAAAGAGTTGTTGGGCAAGCCATTGAAGACAAGTTATTTGATATGGAAATTACGGTTGACATAACAGAGACCCCTGATATTAAAAAAATACAAGCTCAAATTGCTGAAGAGCTAGGCCTAAAGTTTCATGAGGAGAGTTTATCAAGAAGAGCTGTTCGATTACGTGATAGGTTGAAGAAAGAAAAGAAGGTCCTTATAGTGTTAGATAATATCTGGGCAAAACTTGACCTTGAGGCTGTTGGAATTCCTTTTGGTCATGAAGAGGAGAAAGGAAGTAGCAGTTTGCAAGAAGAAGATCGGAAAGGAAGAAATGATGATCAAAGACGATGCAAAATATTGTTGACATCTAGAAGTGATTATGTATTAAGAAACGACATGAATGCTGAGAAGAATTTCTTGGTTGAAATTTTATCGGAAGAAGAAGCTGGACATTTATTTTGGAAGATTATGGGTGATGCAGCCAAAAATGGTGATTTTGAGGCTATTGGAGTTGAGATAATTCAATATTGTGCTGGCTTGCCTGTTGTAATTGCAACAATTGCAAGTGCATTGAAAAGAAAGAGTCTTTTTGATTGGAAGGATGCCTTGGATCAGCTAAGAAGGTCTAATCCAAGATACATCAAAGGGATGGATGCAAATGTATACCCTGCCTTAAAATTGAGTTACGATTATTTGGAGAGTGAGGAAGCAAAATCACTATTTCTACTCTGTAGTCTTGTAAATGCAAGTTCAGATATGAGCATTGATTACTTGTTGAGATATTGCATGGGTTTGGGTTTGTTTCAAAATGTTTCTACATTGGAACAAGGAAGGAACAGACTACACACGTTAATCAATCATCTCAAAGCTTCATGTCTATTATTGGACGGTAACACAAACGAGTATGTTAAAATGCATGACATTATTCATGCTGTTGCCGTTTCAATTGCATCAACTGATAAGCTTATGTTTAATATTCAAGATGTCACCGACTTAAAAGAAATGTTGGAGGAGAAGCTGCCTAAAGATTCAACTGCTATTTCTCTGTTTTATAAAGATGTCTCCATGCTTCCGGAAAGGTTGGAATATCCGAAACTCAAGTTATTTTTTTTGTTTATGGAAGAATTCTCTTTACAAATTCCGGACACTTTTTTTGAAGGGATGAAAGAACTTAAAGTTCTAGATATTACTAAAATTCATATGTTATCACTACCTTCATCACTTAGCAAGCTATCAAACCTTCAAACATTATGTTTGGACCAATGTCAGCTAAGAAATGTAGCAATTATCGGAGAGTTAAAGAGATTAGAAATTCTTTGCTTTTGGGGTTCTGATATTGAACAACTGCCGACACAAATTGGACGGTTAACTCGGTTAAAGTTGTTAGAATTGAACGATTGTTCAAACCTTAAAGTGATCTCTCCAAATGTTATATCAAACTTGACTCGATTAGAAGAGCTCTATTTGGGTAATAGTTTTATCGAGTGGGAGGTTGAAGGCCAAAATAATGCTAGTCTTTCTGAGTTGAAGCAATTGTCTCGTCTAACAACTTTAGAAATGCATGTCCTTGATGCCCAGATTATGCCACAAGACTTGTTGATCTTTGAGAAGTTGGAAAGATATAGAATAATTGTTGGAGATATTGGAGATGTGTGGGAGTGGTCCAGTGATTATGAAGCCTCAAGGATGTTGAAACTGAAACTGAGTAATAGCATTGATTTCAGAAATGGGATTAAAATTTTATTGAGTAGAACTGAAGATCTCTGTCTAGATGAATTGAAGGGTGTTAAGAATGTTCTTTATCAACTTAGGGTGGTTCCCACTATTGAAGCATCTTCATGTTCAAAATGAACCTGAGATTCAATATATTGTTAACTCAATTGGATGGGGTCTATGCAATGTCAATGTCTTTCCCATGCTACAATCATTGTTTCTTTATAATTTGATTAACTTGGAGAAGATATGTCATGGCCAACTGGCAACAGAATCTTTCAACAAATTAAAAATCATGAAAATCGGAAGATGTGATGGATTGAAGCATCTCTTCTCATTTTCCATAGCCAAAAACCTTTTGCAGCTACAAGAAATCGAAGTCACCAACTGCAAGAAGCTGGAAGAGATTGTTTTTAATGAAAGCCATGAACGATTCCAACAAAATGACAGCGTTAATAAGATCGAGTTTACTCAACTGCGCACTCTGAGTCTACGATGCCTACCGCAGCTCACAAGTTTTGGCTTCAAAGAGTCCACACCTTATGCCGGTTCTGAAGAAATCTTTGCTGAAGATAAGCTAGGCGGTTTCGTACCATCATTCAGTCAAAATGTATGTTTCTTTTTCTTCTCTTGGTGGTGACATAAAAAAGTATATTATCAAGTGTTTATAGGCCTCGATTTTTAATCATTAATAACAAAAAGATTGTATTTGCAGGTTTTGCTCCCAGGCTTGGAGAAGTTGAAGCTGTCTTCAATTAACATTGAATGTATGTGGCTTGATCAACTTCCAGCAATCTCTTCTTGTTGTCAAACTTTAACAAGCTTGACTGTGGAGGAGTGTAGTGGTAATTTGAAACTTCTGTTTTCGTATTCTATAGTTAAAAGTCTTGTGCAACTAGAAAATCTTGAGATACGGAACTGTAAGTCGATTGAGAAGATAATCAACACAGAAGAATTAAGAGAAGAGGGAAAAATGATAAAGATGGTTTTCGCTAAACTTATCAACCTACAGCTCAAAGGTCTTCCAAACCTCACACGATTTGGCTCCGGAAATTCAGTTGAATTCCACTCCTTGACTCAACTATCCATCGAGGATTGCCCAAAGTTGAAGACATTCTCCTCTGCCCTTACATCCACGGACATAAAACAGAGCAATGAAATTGAACAAATGAATTGCCAATATGACATTCATCCTTTGTTCGGCGAAACGGTAACTTTGATTTATTCTGAAGTGCAGTTAATTAATAGAAATTCTTCGTTTTATATTGACATTTACTTATTCCTCCTCACTTAGGTAGAAAGATTAAACAACTACTTTTTTTGCATGCAGGTTGTATTATCCACATTAGCATCCATGAACCTGTCCTCTATCCGTATCCAAACCATATGGCACAACCAACTTCAGTCAATGTCTTCAAGCTTTCAAAATTTAATGGAAATTGTCATGGATGGTTGTGATACTTTGAAACATGTATATTCATCTTCTATGGTTGAAAGTCTCATCCAACTTAAGAACCTTGAGATTTCCAATTGTAAGTTCATGGAAGCGGTAATAATCACCCAAGGAGAAAGAACAAGCAACACTTTGTTTCCTAAATTGTACCGGCTGCATCTCAAACACCTTCCGAAACTCACAAGCTTCTGCAACTTTGAGGGAAAATCACTTGAGTTGCCATCGTTGGATTTATTGTGGATTGAGAATTGCCCCAAAATGCATGCATTTGTCTCTAATTCTCCTGATGCAGATATTCCAACAAACAAGGAAGAACAAGTGAATTCAGAGCAGAGCCCCCATGCAAACATACAACCTCTTTTTGATGAAAAGGTAATCTTTCTTTGCTATTTAAAAAAAAAAAAAAAAAAAATCGCATCAATTTACTTTTTATTTTGAACTTTATAAAAGTAGTAATCTTGTTTTTTGTTTTCAAAGTATAAAAAAAGGAAGAAATTTTTAATTTGCTTCTTACCCATAAAAATCAGTAAGATGAGTTAGATCGATTATCTGTAATTTGTTTTGGGTCTGTGGAGAAGACGGTAATGATGGGGCTGGATTTGTGTTTCACCGTTTCTTCATTAATTGCTTGCAAATTGTGACATAATTGTTATTCAGTATATATTATTATTGAATATATCTTTTAGTTAATTTAGAAAAAAATTAGGAAAAAAATTAATGAACCTCTCTTTTCATTTTTTAATCATTGTTAGAATAATAATTTAAAAATTATCACCAATGATTTGTTTATCATATTTTTCAAGAAAAAAATAATAATTTAAATTGAGAATTTTTTTTGTACTTTTTTTTCTTTCTGTTAATTGATAAAAAGGTAAAAAAGACATGAAAATATTTTCACATTAGACAATAGTGTCAAGATTTACACATACTCATTGTTTGCATTGTCAGAAAGATTTCTCAAAAGTTAATACAAGAAGCATTTTCAATCTTGAGAACATCAAATTGTTTTTCTTGTTTTCATTTTATAATTTTATTCTCTGAAAAACGAAAAACAAAAACAATATTGTTTTTCGAAAGTTTGTACCGAAGGCATCTAATCAATTCCTGGTTATAATTTGTAACTAGTATAAAATCTTTGTTTTACATTCAAATGATTCATTTTGCAATGGTAAAGAGTAGAGCTAATCAAGAGGGATAATTGAGTCATTTTTGATCTGTCATCCCTGTTATATATAATTGTGTTTGGTTACAAATTATGGGTATTTTATTAATTAATGCAATCAATTGAATTATTCAGGTACGGATACCAAATCTAAAGTTTTTGAAAATAAAGAAAATGAACATGAGAAACATATGGTACCAAGATCAACTCTCTTCGGACTCATTCTCCAAAAAAGATTCTTTTGAGGTATACGATTGTCATAACCTTTTGAATATTTTTCCATCTAATATGCTTGGAAGACTCCAAAAATTAGAGGACTTGGTTATACAATGATGTAATTCACTGGAGCAGACCTTGCATGATGGAAGAAATTGTGGCCAAGGAAGATTTAGAAGCAGTTCCTAGGTTTGTGTTCCTCAATTAAAATGGTTGGAACTAGTGGATCTACCAAGCCTTAGAAGTTTCTATTCAGGAGTATATATTTCAGAATGGCCGAAGTTAAAGATTTTAAGGATGTGGGGATGCAATAAAGTGGAGATGTTTGCTTCAGAATTTTTGAGCTTCCAGAAGAGCCATGGGGAGAGTCAACTTGAGAATTCAATTCAAGAACCGCTATTCATTGTTGATAAGATATGAATGCTAAGCTCATTATTATTTTTAATCTTTAACTAAGGTAATAAGGAAAATACCATTAAAATTAAAAATTTAAACAATACTTTTTATAAATAAATAAATAACTTGAATGAGTTAAAGAAAGATTTAAAATAAAATAAAAAAGAATTAAATAATTGAAGATTAAATAATCAGTTGTATGACGATTAAGGTTTAATTAAGATTTAAATAAAAATGAAAGAAAGTCCATTCCCAAATTTTCAAAAAAGGCATTTTATATTAATAATATGTTATTCAATTTAGTGTTTAAAAATGACATCTATCAATAGACGATCATTTCTATTATTTTTCAATTTCACCAAGTCTAGATCGAGTTCAAATCATTTAATCAAATGTTTAGGTTATGCGTATTAAGAACCACACAAAATGGATAGGTGCAGCTAGGTGTATTATAATATATAAGATGCAGTGTTGGAGAAGAATCTGAGAAAAACCGCGTGACATACAATACAAGTTCATGTTTATACACCATTGTAAGATAAGAGCTATGTATTCCACCGTCAATTAATTCTTGTATATACGTACACATTGTTTTAGCTATATCACATCTGATTTTTCTTTTAACTGCGCCAAGTCTACCCGAACCTATGGTCCTACTACACCAACTAATAAATCTTTTTGCATATTCTAGGTTGCGTTCCCAAAGTAGAATATCTGACATTGGAGTGGGATCTGATTGTAAAAGAGATACTGCATGGAAAATTTTCAGAGTACTCTTGCAATCTAAAAGTTCTTGAGTTTTTAAGTGCTAGTAAGCAAAGTGGTATCTGTCCATGTTGTTTCCTTTACACATTACCCAATCTTGAGAACCTTTATGTTGTTTCTGGTTTTGGTGAGGATATATTCATATGTGAAGGACTTGATTGTAAGGTAAAACACGTAGAGGCACCTAGTAAATTGAATTATTTAAGACTCGTTGCATTGATGGACTTATCGCTTGTGTGGGAGGAGAATTCTATACCGTCTAAAATTTTTCGAAATTTGACAACTCTAGAAGTGCCAAACTGTAACAACTTAAAAACCTTGGTGCCATCCTTTGTTTCCTTACAAAATTTGTCAACTTTGGAAATATCAAATTGTAATGGATTGGTCAATTTATTGGCAATCTCAGTAGCCAAAAGTCTGGTGCAGCTTTCAAGATTGAAAATAACAGAATGCAAAATGATAGAAAAAATCGTAACACACGGTTTGGTTGATGAAACGGAAGATATGATCATATTCAACCAACTGAAATACTTGGAGCTTCATTGTTTACCAAGGCTTACAAGCTTTTGCTCTGAGAATTATGTTGTTAAATTTCCATCTTTGCGACAAGTAATTGTGGGACAATGTCAAAGTATGAAGATCTTTTTGCATGGAGCCTTAAGCACACCGAGGCTGCACAAACTACAAATAACAGAAGCAGATGAGGAAGGAAATTGGGAAGGTGATCTTAATACCACCATACAGAAAATGTTCAAAGAGATGTTATGTATCTTCTTTACACTATTATCGTTATCCATTTATTTTGTATAGTTTTTCCATTTTCTTTCTCCCAGTAAAACCATTTGTCTCATCAGGACAAAAAGTACAACTCTTCCCGTATACCAAAAAACTTTTTTTGTTTTTCTAATTGGAAAACTACCATTGCTTAAAGTTAGAAAACCATCATTACTTTTTTTTTCTTTGTTCTATAAGAATTAAATCGACATATTTGGGTTTGGCAGGTTGGATTCCGTGGTATAGAAAATTTTACAGTCTCGGACTTTCCCGATTTGAAAGAAGTATGGCACAATCAATTACTAATCACCTACTTCTGCAATTTAAAATCATTGGTGGTGGATGATAAATGTAGCAGCTTGAAATATTTGTTTACTCAATCTTTGGCCTTGGGCCTTGTTCAACTCCAGGAATTGGAAATAAAAAACTGTGCTGTTCTAGAAGCAATAATAGTCACTGATGAAGAAAGGACAGATAACACTCTGTTTCCTAATCTAACTAGACTGGAGCTCAAAGATCTTCCAAAACTCTTAAGATTCTGCAACTTTCTTGGAAATTCAATTGAACTGCCTTCCTTAGCCCGATTGTGGATTGACAATTGCCCCAACATGGAAACATTTATCTCCGGTTCTACAGATGCAAACATGCCAGCAAGCAAGGAGTGTTGGGCTTGGGTTCCCTCTTATGTGAAGGATAACCCATCAATATATTGGCCCATTGATATGTTGATTGTTAAGCCCACATGAAGGTAATGGGCATATTGGAAAAGCCCACAAGTAAATTTGTGGAAGACCCAAGGACCTTTTTAGTCATTTTATTGCTTGTATAAAAGGGTTGAAAACCCTTGCTGAAAAAAGCAAGGAAAAAGTCGGCTGCAAGAGAAAAAGAAGAAAAGAAGAAGAAGAGAGAAGAAAGAGAGGTGTGTGTGTGCAGAAATTGTGAAGAAAGTCACTGTGCAGTTGTTTTCAAACACTTGGATCTCCCTCGTTTGAGATCGGTTTGGGCTGAAATTTGGAGAGGACATTCTACTCTTGTAGCTCTTCAATCTGAACGGTCGGAATGTTGATCGGAGTTTCCTGTGGTGAGTTCTGAAGTTCCGAAGAGAGCTTGACAGAAAACAGGTGAAGAAATTTCAGGATTGCACAGTCCAGATCATACACGTGGATCTCCTTCGTCTGAGATCAGATTGATCTGAAATTTGGACAAGCCCTTCTTCACTCGTAGTTCTACGATCTGAACGGTTGAAAAGTTTATCGGAGGTTTCTGCAGTGAGATACACTTCCAGAACAGTGGATCCGAGTTTGTTATCCTCTCTCTCTTGTTTCACTTGTGGAAGTTATATTTGTGTTGCCAAGAATGTTTTTCTTGATGTTGCAGCAGATTTGTATCCCTATATAAAGTTAGGGACAGATTGTACTCTTATAATTTGATTGATAGTGAAGTTTTTGGGTGGACTACGGTCCCGTGGTTTTTACTCCTCAATCCGAGGAGGTTTTCCACGTAAAAATTGGCTTGTGTCTCTGTGCATGTGTTGATTATTTATTGTTGGTGATTTTGGATTACTAGCAGCATATATATATCATTGTGGATTGTGTTCTACTTGTTTGGTTTCCTATTAGATTCACACAAAGGGATAAAAGGGAGTCATTTGTTTGTTTAGTGCTGTCCTCTTTTTCCCAACAAGGAGAACCTCCACATTGACATACAACCTTTTTTTAATGAAAAGGTATTATTTTTCGTTTTTCACGTCTGCAACATCACCTAAATTTCTTCATTCACATTTATTTGCTCCATATCCATTCCTGATGTCTTATAATTCGTAACTTTGTTTGATTATTGGTTTATTAATGAATGCAATCAATTGAATTTTTCAGATACGACTCCTGTTAGGTGTAAAGCCAGAAAACTTAATTGCACCACCCAATTATTTGCACCGGCCACCACCAAATTAGCAACCAACTACCATCGACAAATATTACAAGAATTTATTGTTGAGTTGTTGGTAGTTGGTTTAATTGATGGTTTTGGTGAACCTTGAGTACTATAAATAATCTTGTAATCTTATTGTGTTAGTATGCCAAGTAGAGAAGAGAGAAAATATTGAGAGTTGAGAGAGATAGTGTCTCACTATTGTAATTATCGATTTCATAGTGGAAATTGAGCGTGGGTGCGCTCCATGGATGTAGGCTTTTGCTGAACCACGTAAAATCTTGTGTCCCTTATTTTTTTTTCTTTTGCTTATGTGCATATCCCCTAAGTCGGATTTAATTCCTAACAACTGGTATCAGAGCTTTGGTTTTCAAGGCTTAGGGGAAGGATCCAGAGTTGAGGATCAAGTAGTACGAGGTTCCAGGAGTCCGGAACAGCAACCGTGCAGCTGACGCTCCGCCGGAGCAGCACCGCCGGAATAGTAGCCTCCGGAGAAGTCGCCGCCGGACACGGAGAGTGAGTTGTCACCTCCCACACCATTAGAATCAGAAAGAGCCGACCTCCAAGTTTCCCTTCTGGTCTGTCGTCAAAAAATCACCGGAAAGTGGTAAAATCGGCCGACGAAGGTTGAAGAGGAGCCATTTCGCCGCCCAGTTTCCGCCGGCGAGTTGAGTAACACCACCACCACCAAAAGAAGCAGAAAGAGACGATCTTCAAGATTGTCTTCTAGGTCGTCGTCATCCGAGCACCGGAAAGTTCTCAAATCGGCTGTTGAAGTTTTGAAGAACCGAACGGTTATCGTCAGATCTACGCCGATCCGTCGTGAATCTGAGAAAACCGACACCACCAGCAGACTCAGCGTGGTGAAATCTTCCAGATCCGGTTCCTTTGACATTGAAACGGAAAGTTTCAGATTTCAGCTGGATTCCGGCTGGATTCCGTCCAGGTTTGACTTTTTTGTTTACCAGTTCAAATTGCTTACCGTTCTTAGTTTGAGTTGGAGCAATGGGGTCCGAGAAGGATACATATAAGATAGAGAAAGTCAACTGTACGAATTTCAGCTTCTGGAGGATGCAGATGGAGGACTATCTATACCAGAAGGACTTGTATCTGCCAATAGTAGAAAAGCCGAAGGACGTGTCCGATGAAGAATGGGTGGTCAAACGTAAGCCAAAAGACATGACCGATGCGCAGTGGATGGTTTTGGACCGGAAAGCGCTAGGAGCAATTCGACTTAGTTTGTCGAAATCAGTCGTCTTCAACATCAAGGGTCAAGAGACAGCGGCAGATCTCATGAAGGCCCTATCAAATTTATATGACCAGCCTTCTGCAGCAAGGAAGGTCCATCTAATAAAGAAGCTAGTGAATCTGAAGATGTCAGAAAATCAAAGCTTCAAGGAACACTTGAATGTGTTCAACGAGGTAACAGATGGGTTAAATTCAGTTTCCATAGTATTTGATGAAGAAGTGTTGGCAGGCATAATTCTAGGCCAAATGCCGGAAAGTTGGAGTACGATGTGTCAATCGATCGCTAACTCGTTCGGAAAAGAAAAGTTAGCCTTTCAACAAGTCGTAGACATGATTATGACCTAAGAAATTAGGATGCGTGAAGAGGGATTAGGGGCATCATCTTCAGCACTGAACATGGAAGGTAGAGAAAGCAGAAGCAGGAATCGGAACAGAAATCAACGGGGTAGATCAAAGTCAAGAGGAAGATCCAAGTCTAGGAATCGTCAGGGCAACAATTCAGGTAATCAGCAGTGAAGCAAGAAAGACATCGAGTGCTGGAATTGTGGCAAGATGGGTCACTACTCTAGTGAGTGTAGATCCGGAAAGAAAGACGATGGCAAGAGCAGTGCAAATTGTGTTTCAGAGGAGGCAGACGATTGCCTTATCTGCGTATTGGAAAGCAAGACGGAATCTTGGGTGTTGGACTCAGGGGCGTCATTCCATGCCACTTCATACAGGGATTTGTTCGAGAATTACGTCTCCGAAAATTTCGGTAAGGTGTATCTTGGTGACGATCAAGCATGCGACATTACCGGGAAAGGAGATGTGAAGATCCAGCTGAATGGCTTAGTGTGGAAACTCGACAACGTGAGACACGTACCAGACTTGAGAGAGAATTTGATCTCCATTAGGCAATTAACGTCAGACGGTTATGTGACAACTTTCACAGGAGATAAGTGGAAGATCTCGAAAGGAGCAATGACAATCGCCCGAGGAACTAAGAACGGGACTCTTTACACGACCACTGATGGGTATGGTTTGACAGCAATGGCGGAAGGTAGAGAGGATCCGAATTTATGGCACCAAAGGTTTGGGCATATCAGTAGTCAAGGGTTGAAGTGTCTACATTCGAGAGGTAAACTACCAGGATTAAAGTCTATTGAGGTTGATTTCTGTGAGAGTTGCATTCTTGGGAAGCAGAAGCGAGTGAGCTTCAAGAAGACCGGAAGAGCACCGACAAAGGAGAAGCTGGAACTAGTGCACACCGACGTATGAGGTCTAGCTTCAGTCTCATCAATTGGAGGTAAACAGTATTTCGTCACTTTCATCGATGACCATTCCAGGAAGGTATGGGTTTACTTCTTACGACACAAGTCTGATGTGTTTGAGGCTTTCAAAAAATGGAAAGCTATGGTTGAGAATGAGACAGGGTTGAAAATCAAGAAGTTGCGTTCAGACAATGGTGGAGAATATGAAGACAACGAGTTCAAGAAGTTTTGCTACAAAAGCGGGATAAAGCTCATAAGGACAGTGCCAGGTACACCGCAGCAGAACGGTACAGCAGAACGCATGAACAGGACATTGACTGAGAGAGCCAGAAGCATGTGCCTACAATCAGGATTACCGAAGCAGTTTTGGGCAGAAGCAGTCAATACAGCAGCGTACTTGATCAATAGAGGACCATCAAAGCCTTTGGACCTCGCTATACCAGAAGAGATCTGGACTGGGAAAAAGGTAAAACTTTCTCATTTGAAAGTGTTTGGGTATGTATCTTATGTACATGTAAGTGATTATACAAGGAGCAAGTTGGATGCCAAATCAGTGAAGTGCACTTTGGTGGGTTATGGTGAAGACGAATTTGGATATAAACTTTGGGATGACCAAAATCGCAAGATGATCAGAAGTAGAGATGTTGTCTTCAACGAGAAAGTCATGTACAAGGACAGAAACACAAAGACGTCTGAGCAGAGAGAACCAGACTATTTTGGGCCAGAGGATGTATCGGATGGTGAAATTGTGGAACATAGAAGTAATCAGAGAGTTGAAGAGCAAGGTGTGCAGCCACAGGTTGAAAAACCTATACCACAAAATGAAGTTTTACCGATCGGTCAGAGGATACTGAATCCACAGGTTGCGAATGCTTTGAGAAGATCTCCAACGGCCCAGAGTACATTACGAAAATCCACTCGCCCACATATACCAAATAAGAGGTACTTGCAATACTTGTTGTTGACAGATGCAGGAGAACCTGAATGCTATGATGAGGCATGTCAGGGAGAAGATGCGAGCAAGTGGGAACTTGCAATGAAAGATGAGATGAAGTCGCTTGTATCCAATCAAATTTAGGAGTTAGCCAAGTTGCCTGAAGGAAAGAAAGCACTACAAAACAAATGGGTGTTTCGAATCAAGGAGGAACATGATGGTTCCAAGAGATACAAGGCGAGACTGGTGGTCAAAGGCTTTCAGCAAAAGGAAGGTATTGATTACACCGATATTTTTTCTCCTGTTGTTAAACTAACTACGATTCGGTTAGTGTTAAGCATTGTCGTAGCAAAAAGGTTATATCTTGAGCAGTTGGATGTCAAAACTGCATTTCGTCATTGAGATTTGGAGGAAGAGATATACATGCAGCAACCAGAGGGGTTTACGGAAAAAGGCAATGAGGAGTTGGTTTGCAGATTGATAAAGAGCTTGTATGGTCTGAAACAGGCTCCCCGACAGTGGTACAAGAAGTTTGATGGGTTTATGCAAAGGAACGGGTACTTCAGATGCAATGCTGACCATTGCTGCTACTTCAAGAAAGTTAAATCAAGTTTCATAATATTGTTACTTTATGTCGATGACATGTTAGTAGCTGGTGCAAATTTGGAAGAGATTAACAATTTGAAGAAGCAATTGTTGAGTGAATTCGAAATGAAGGATTTGGGTGCTGCAAAGCAAATACTTGGAATGAGGATTAGCAAAGACGAACAATGAGGTACTTTGCAGCTGTCTCAAGCAGAGTACATTCGTAAGGTGTTACAGAGGTTCAACATGAGCGATGCAAAGCCAGTCAGAACACCATTAGCTAGTCACTTTAGTTTGTCCAAGGAGCAGTGTCCAGAGACAGACAAAAAGAAGGACTTCATGGCTAGAGTACCATATGCCTCAGCCATTGGAAGCCTGATGTACGCCATGGTTTGCACGAGACCAGACATTTCCCATGCAGTGGGAGTTATTAGCAGATACATGTCTAATCCAGGCAAGCAACACTGGGAAGCAGTAAAGTGGATCCTGAGGTACCTTCAGGGTACGACAGAGAAGTGTCTAACCTTCAGAAAAGATGAGCTCAAGCTAGAAGGTTATGTGGATTCCGATTTTGCTGGAGAGGTGGATCATAGGAGGAGCACCACAGGATATGTGTTCACATTAGGGATTACCGCTATTAGTTGGGTTTCTCAGTTGCAGAAGATAGTGACAATATCTACAACTGAAGCGGAATATGTGGCTGTGACTGAAGCTAGCAAAGAGCTTATATGGTTACAAGGGCTGTTAGCAAAGTTAGGATTCGAGCAAGAGATGAATGTGTTGCACAGTGATAGTCAAAGTGCGATACACTTGGCAAAGAATTCGGCGTTCCATTCTAGACCAAGCACATAGACTTGCGCTACCATTTCATCCGGTCGTTAATTGAGGATGGGGTGTTGAAGCTTGTGAAGATCGCAGGGAGCAAGAATCCGGCTGACATGTTAACCAAACCAGTCACTACGGAGAAACTGGAGCTGTGTGCAGCTTCAGTGGGTCTTCAAGGTTGAAGACAAAGAAGGATGAGCGCACCGTACCTGTCCACTAGTCATCGAAGGAGGAGGAAGAAGTCCACTCGAGTTTCAGTCTTCAAGTGGGAGATTGTTAGGTGTGAAGCCAGAAAACTTAATTGCACCACCCAATTAATTGCACCGGCCACCACCAAATTAGCAACCAACCACCATTGACAAATATTACAAGAATTTATTGTTGAGTTGTTGGTAGTTGGTTTAATTGATGGTTTTGGTGAACCTTGAGTACTATAAATACTCTTGTAATCTCATTGTGTTAGTATGCCAAGTAGAGAAGAGGGAAAATATTGAGAGTTGAGAGAGATAGTGTCTCACTATTGTAATTATCGATTTCATAGTGGAAATTGAGTGTGGATGCGCTCCGTGGATGTAGGCTTTTGCTGAACCACGTAAAATCTTGTGTCCCTTATTTTTTTTTTTTTTTGCTTGTGTGCATATCCCCTAAGTCGGATTTAATCTCTAACAACTCCCCAATTTAAACTTTTTATGCGTAGACAAGATGGATAGATTGAGAAAAATATGGCATCGTCAGCTCACTTCGGATTCCTGCAAATTAGAATCTTTGGAGGTATATAACTGCCATAACTTGTTGATTGTTTTTCCTTCAAATATGCTCGGAAAACTCCAAAAACTAGACAAGTTGTGCCTAAGTAATTGTAGCTTACTAGATGAGATATTTGAACCTCAAGCTTCCGGTTGTGGGAAAACACAAGCTATAACAGCCACTCAATTGAGAGAATTGGAGCTAAGTGATTTGCCAAAGCTGAAGCATGTATGGAATATGGACTCCCAAGTTCTTCTATCCTTTCCGAATCCACTTTCAATAAAAGTTGATGGTTGTGACTCTCTGAAAAGCATCTTTCCAGCCTCGGTAGGTAGAAATCTTCTTCATCTAGAAGAACTTTGGATAGAAAACTGTTGCATGGTGGAGGAAATTTTTGCCAAGGAAGATGAAGTAAATGAAGTAGTTCCTAGGTTTCCTCGATTAACACTTCTGAGACTGGCAAAGCTATTGAGGCTCCAAAGTTTCTACCCAATGGTACATATTTCAGAATGGCCAATGTTAAAGAAGTTGCAGATTTGGAATTGTGACAGAGTTGAGATATCTGCATCAAAAATTTTGAGCTTTCAAGTGACTGATGGGGAGAGCCAACATGATATGCCAATGGGTCAACCCCTGCTCTTACTTGACAAGGTATGCCCCCGAGTACTTAATCAAATATTTGCTCAAATATCAGAGTTCTAACCTCCAGCATCATTTATAGTTTCTATGTTATTTCATTATTGAACACATTCAAGAATCTACTTGAAATTCATAGGTTATGCAACATTGTGATAACTATATACTACACACAAATTAATTAAAGTCTGCTTATTCTTGTATACCTGGTTTTATCTATAACCACTTACTATTTCTTTTTTAATTACACCCCGGTCCACCGTTATTGCTCCACATTCAATGCCTACACACCTACTATTACTTTGGTTCATTTTCAGGTTACATTAACCAACCTGGAAAGTTTGGGGTTGGATTGGAAGTGGGTTGAGAAAGAAGCGTTGCATGAAAAACTTCCAGAGTATTCATGCAAATTAAAGCTTCTTACATTCAGTGGCTTTCGTAAGGGAGCTGATATTTGTGTATTTTGTTTGCTTAAGAAACTACCCAATCTTGACAAACTTCAAGTTACTGAAGGCTTTTTCAAGGAAGTATTCTTAAGTGAAGGACTTGGTTGTCAGGAAGGACATGTCGAAACACCTAGTAAATTAAGCATCTTAAGGCTTTTTGATATGTATGACTCATTGCATCTTTGGGAGGAAAAATCTTTATGTAGCAAAGTTTTTCAAAATCTGGCAATTCTAGAAGTAGTTTGTTGTGACAACTTAAAAAGTCTAGTGCCAAGCCATGTATCTTTCCAAAATTTGACAACACTGGAAGTGTTATATTGTAACGAATTGCTCAATTTAGTGGCGGTCTTAACAGCTAAAAGTCTAATGCAACTTACAAAATTGAGTATTTCCGAATGCAAAATGATTGAAGAAATTATAATTCATGTGGGAGATGAAGTTGAAGATTGGATCATTTTCAAGAAACTAAGATATGTGGAACTTAAGTGTTTACCGAGCCTTACAAGCTTCTACTCTGGGAATTATACTATCGAATTCCCATCATTGCAACAAGTTGTTGTGAGAGAATGTCCGAAGATGCAGATTTTTTCTCGAGGAATCTTAAACACGCCAAGGCTGCACACACTGCAAACAACAGAAGCAGATGGTAATGGATTTTGGGAAGGCGACCTTAATACTTCAATAGAACATCTATTCATAGAGGTAGGTACACATAAATTTACCATATTTTCTCATTTCCATTACACTTTGATTTTTAATATTTTTCCGTCCATATTGTGGAATATTTGATACTTGAAATGAAATAATTGAATTGTCTGTTTCATTTTTCTATTTGCTAAATGAATTTGAGACTCCTGGGTGGAACAATATTGAGAGTTGAATATTCATGGTTGCAGAATTATTCATAAAAATTTCAAATGAACATTTAGTTGTTGAGAATGAGTTTGATTAAATTTGGATTCTGTTATTGAAGTATTGAATCACTTAATTGACCGAATATTGTCTTCTTTTATATTTCACAATCAATGGTTTTTCTTAGAACTCCAGTTTGTCTTTGTTATGCTATGTTATATAATTATAAAATGTCTAAGAGTCATAAAGAAAACATGAACCGATTCTTTTGTTTATCTATTTTCAATTTATATGATTAAATCTTCTTGTTAAATATCAAATACTGTAATTTATTACTAATACATTTCTTTATAACTACAGAACGGTCAGAGTTCCAAAGGAAATTGAGATCTTCCTTTCAGATACAAGCCCGGACAAAGCAAATATTTTGCGGTTTGTGATCAACATCGCAGTTCATTTTGCTCCACCGTTTGACGAGAGTATTTTGTTCTCCTTGGGAGTGGCACAGCTATTGTTTCATCATTTGAAGAGAGTAGTGATGACTTAACATTATAATTAGTGTTATTTATCATTTGTACTATTCAGTTTCGAATTTCTAGTTCGTTTTACAAGTGCATGATTAAATCATCTTAATGATCTCCTGCAGCAGGTTTTGGCAAGTTTCTTTGTCATGACGCTAATATATTTTCCAATTATAGGTTAAGTTGAGATTTGTAATAGATTAATGGGGTAATTGCCCTGGTGGTCATCGAGTTTTGCCACCACTATCATCGAGTTTATGCATTTCTCAGGCTGATTACGTCCCCTATTAAGTGTACCTATTTTGTTTTCCCTTTTCATTAATCAATTTTCCTCGTACCGTCGATGTTTGCTAAAAATAATAATAATAAATTATTTTATTGATTTCATAACGTCATGATTCAGTTATAATGCATTTTTCCTGAGCAAAATGGTGAATGGTATGAAAGTATTTTTTTTTTCTTAATAATTCTAGAAACAAGATGTCTAAACAATCAGATTTTATTAGTGCAGTAAATTTTGATGGACTTTTTATTACTGAAGTAAAATTTTAAATAGTATTAAGAGGACTTTTAAGAAATAAAATCAAAGTATATATATATATATATATATATATATATATTTTATTTCTCTAGGTAATTATTTTGAGCCCTGATATGTAATAATGGATGTATTCATATATTTAGAATATGTTTATTTGAAGAAACTCTAATTTCTTTTGTTTTTAAAATTTTATCTGATGTAAATAATAATAATAATAAATCTTATCTTATGGGTTGATAAATCTGAGGATTTTGACAGTTTATTTTTTCCTCAATCTCAACACGACCTATCGTATGTAATAATATAATAATAGCCTTTTTTTCTACTTTTGATTCTTTGTTGTTTACTCTTATTTAATGTTTATAAAATAATCATATAGTTATATACATATAAATAACATTATCATATATAATTATAAATAAAAAAAGTTTATCATTTGGCTTTTAAGATGACTTTTTAGTAGAATTTGAAACATATCAATTACTGAGATGGTTGGTTGGTTGCCACATAACCCAAAACAAGGAGAAAAATGTAAAAAGTGAAAGAGTTTTGGCCACGTGGCAACACCTTATTGGATGGTCAGTATACTTTGGTATTGACCGGTCAGCACCCAAGTATTTTCCACTAAATTATTGAGATTATCATGTAATATTTATTGAACCTAAAAAATCATTAAGTGCACTCTGCACATTAATTGAATCTTAAAGGGATAATGGTCCATATAAATTATCCCAAATTGAGCTAAATAACAATCTAATAAATAGCTAAATTATATTATAAAATGAGAAATTAAAAAAACAAATTGAAAATATACATATGAGATAAAAGTAAAGGTAAATTTTTTAATATTTTTTAACAAGCCCGTGGATCGCACGGGTAATACACTGATAAATATGTATTTTTGAGTTTTTAACTAGCGACACATAATCATGTATATTAAATATGAATCCACTTTGTCAATTTTTTTTATAAAGAAAAATGCACAATTTTATCTATAAAAAAAAAAAATGCACAATTTTATCTACTATGTAATTATCTAACATCAAATATATATATCCATTTTTTACTAATATTTTAAAACATTTATTTCACTCTTCTTCTTTTATTTTAAATCAAATATGTATCCATTTTTTATCGATCATTTATCTTATTCTCTCACCTCTTTTATTTTACAATTAAATTAACTGTTTAACGAAAGTTTAGTTTATATATAATTAATTTAAAATTATAAGTATATAACCCAAATAATCATGTCAACCTAAACTTGTTAATTCAATCAAAATCTATAATTTGTTTCGTGTTCGTGTTAGGTCTGGTATCTTAAATCGTAACCTAAATTATGAGCCTTAATTTTCTTAAGCAACATATTAATAATTTCCTTAAATTACGTTAATTTGTTTTTCATAATTAAAAGACAAATTTGGCGCAAAAGTTATCGAATCCCGAATTTCTTGTAAAACTTCCGCCTTCCGCGATACGCTACTACTCCATCACCAGTTTTTCACTCCACCGCCAATTCGCTCGTTAAACAAAACCCTACCGATTGTCGTGAAATGGCAAACACCGTCGTCAACGACGCTGACCCAGCCGACGACTACCAGTTCCTACTTGCCGAGCAGCGAGCCGAGCTCACCGCCGCCCAATCCCTAGAATCCGACCTAGATTTCGCCTTCCGTCTCCAGTTCGAAGAAGCCATCTCCGCTTCTATAGCCAATCTCCCGTCCTCCTCGAAGCCGTCTTCGTCGTCGTATTCGTCGCAACGACGACAACAGCAACCAACACAAAACGACACCGTTGTTACAACCTTCGCGGCCCTCCAATCCGAAGAACTCAAGAAGACAGAGCTCGAACTCGCCGATAGCGACCAGGCAAAACTCGAGATGTGCAAGACGAGGGAGGAGCTCAATCGTCTGATCCACGATCAAATGTTCGCGAAGGAGATCTCGAGCATCCCCGACGACGAGTGGTCGGAGTGGGGAGGCAACTTCGAGAAACCCTACGGCGAGGGCACTTCGAAGAGCGTCGTTGACGGCGACGATTGCGAGTTTAGGCTCTATTTCAAGGGATTGGTGAGCCAGGAGTCTGTCAACGGAAAAACGGTGGAGTTTTCCGGAATTGGCGTTGCGATATGCGGGCCCATGGATAATGTGATATTTGAATTGAAAAAGCCTTTGATTGGCGATCGGATGAACAAGAATGCTGTCGAGATCAAGGCTTTGATTGAAGGATTGAATGCTGCTCTCTCTTTGGAGCTCAAGCGTGTTCAGTTTTTCACTGATTATTTTCCTCTCTACCAATTTGTGAGTAATTCAATTCCTCATTGAATCTTATTGCGTATTTGATTTCTCGAATGTTTTGTGATTGTTTAGTTTTTTTTACTTTTTCTGGGTATTGAGAAATTCTGGAGATATTACATTCCTCTAGTTTACATATTCTGTTTGGTTCCCTTTAAACACTCATTTAAGAATTGAAGAAAATGAATAAAAAAAAATGTTTATTATTTGGAGAAAGACTAAAGTGGGATTGAGATTTGACGGATTGAATGAATAAATATAGATAAATAAATTTTATTGTTTTTGCCACAATTCTTCACTGATAAATTGAGCACTGCATCATATTTAAAATGCTGAATGTTAGTGCATTTGATTTCTCTATTATTGGAATTGTGGCACTATATGTTGATGTTCAATCACCCTCTAGAGATGGATGCGATCATGTGGTTATGAGGCTGACATTTAAAATGGCAGATTACCGGGAGGTGGCCACCAAAGCAACGCAAGATTGCTGTGTTAGTCAATCAGGTGCACCTTCTTCGTAGAGAATTTCAGAGTTGCAACCCTGTTCTTGTAGCACGCAATGATTTAAAGTATGGATTGAAACTTGCAAGAGATGCAATAGTTTGTCAGACCACATTGCCTGCAGAACTTAATCATGGTATAATTATGATAGAAACTTGTGTTATTTGTTTAGAAGATACCGATGTTGGGAATATGTTCATGGTTGATGGTTGCCTGCACCGATACTGCTTTTCTTGTATGAAACTGCATGTTGAAAACAAGTTGCTTCATGCCATGGTTCCTAAATGTCCTCACGATGGTTGTAAGTCTGAACTTAAAGTCGATAGATGCATAAAATTCTTGACACCTAAATTACTTGAAAGACTGAAGCAATGCATAACAGAAGCTTCAATTCCTGCTATGGAGAGAGTTTATTGCCCCTATCCCAAGTGCTCAGCATTGATGACACGAAACCTGGTTTCAAAATCTTCTAAAAATGGGTTTGTTGGTGGCGGATCTGGAACTCGGAAATGTGTGAAATGTCAGGGCCTTTTCTGTATAAATTGCAAGGTTCCATGGCATAAAGACATGACATGCTATGAATACAAACGATTGAATCCTAATCCCCCGACAGAGGATGTGAAGCTGAAGTCTCTTGCATCAATGAATCTATGGCGTCAGTGTGTAAAGTGCAACCATATGATAGAACTTTCTGAAGGTTGTTACCACATGACTTGCAGGTACTTTGTCTTTCCTTCCAAGTTAATCATTTTATTATTAATTTTGTTAAAAATAATATCTAAGTGCAAGGATTGAGATGGGGAGAAGGATATAAGGTGAAGAAATTTCCAGCTTCATGCTTTACTGTTGAACATGCACTAGCTTAAAGCAATGTACATAATGTTATTGAGGTTTTTATTCGTGCTTCGTGTTCTTTTTAATTTTCTCTATTGGCCAAACATATGGAAGAAAACCAAATAGTATCTTTGCTTGAGGTGATCCAGTAGAGAGGGTAATTTTAGTGCTATCTGATCTTTGCATATCATTGTTGTAAAGGCGAAGTAAGTGGGATGTGTATTAATCTTGCCAATTCAGGGACATGTCCATAAAATCAATAGTTGAAATGATGAATAACCAATTTGATATTTAGAGTATGTTTAGGCAAAGTTAATAAGTATTCTTTTTGTCATTTTCTATGAAAACCAAATTTTAAGGCAAGATGAACCCATAAGAAGGTTGATCGAGTTGAAAAAGGTTTGATTCCTTTGATTTTGATTGGAAGCTGAATGGCAAAGCGGTTACATTTACACCTTAAAGTGCTTTGTTTTTGTTTTTTTGAACTATTACAATGAATTCGGGGTTTGGGGGAGGGGGATACCGGATACGATTCAAACCCACGACTTCATAGTGTAGGTGTGAGGGGGATACCATTGGGCTAACCTCATCTCGTCAAATGCTTTTTATGTTGGTAATATTCATTTACACATGGAACTATGGAAGTATGTTAGGAGTTATCAAAAACTAACTTGCATTGAAAATATGATCACCTGTTTGCCCTTTTTTTCACTTTTTTCTTTTTGCAGATGCGGGTACGAGTTTTGCTACAATTGTGGAGCCACGTGGGAGAACAAAAAGGCAACTTGTTCTTGTCCACTATGGGATGAGGATAATATTTTGTTTGATGATGATGTAGACTCTGATGAAGAAGAAGTGATTGGACGATTCTATCATTCTGATTATGATGATGAGGACGAGGAAGATGATGATGATTGGTATTAAACCAATATAACCTTTAGGTCCTCCCCTCTCTCTTCCTGCTTTCTTACACCCGTTTTTTATTTTTATACAACTTTTGGGATATTTATCTAGGATGAAAATTAGTGAATGCTTTGGATGGGATTCACTGCAAAACAATTAGCTATTTGGTATCTCTTTCGCATTCTAATTAAATGCTATATTTTGGCTAGTGTATCTAGATATTTGTGAGAAATCATTGCCTGCAAAAGTCATTTACCATCATTAGAATGCCTGCAAAACTTATTCAGTGAAAATCATATTGGTGATATCTACAAAGAAGCATATGACAGTATGTATTTGAAGCTATTGCATATTATGTTAAGCATCCTAAAATTCCCCCAAAGAACTTGGAATCATGATTGAAAGAAAATGTTTGTCACGAATAGCCTCGACTGCAAATACTAATTATTGTTATTTGAAGGTGTGGTTATGTTCTGTGTTACTAACTTACTACTTTAGAAAACTTTCGAACCAGGCCTGCTCGTTTTGAGGCCAGTGGTTTTGAGGCAAAGCAAACCTAGTTGCGGTTTTCTTTTTTTGACTTAGGGAGAG
The DNA here is from genome assembly GCA_035582765.1 of Acer negundo. Taxonomy (NCBI): domain Eukaryota; kingdom Viridiplantae; phylum Streptophyta; class Magnoliopsida; order Sapindales; family Sapindaceae; genus Acer; species Acer negundo. Next base: position 25,866,080 of record CM069235.1, on the reverse strand, counting down.
GAATTTGAACTTAAAATCTCAACTTTAGTTGAGATGCCTGGTTACCACCAGGTTATGCTTTTGACCACATTGCGCCTGGTTTTATAATATACACTACATTGTTCTTTGCTTGCATATTGTGAATTTAGCCTTTGAAGCTTTGGATTACTGTGGTCAGCTATAAACATATTTTGTCATGGTGGCTACTGGCCAGGCTATCGGAGTGTTTCCGGAGAAAATGATAAACAGATTTGTTTCAAGGCAATTGTTTGCTTATATATATTGCTTTATTTTGTTGGGTATTGTATTCCATTGTTTTCCAGTTATTTTTGTTTAGATTTGCCTGGATATTTATCCGAGAAAGTGAAAGAAAATCTAGAGTTTTCTAGAATAGTAGTGAATGCCCTTATTGAATTGTAATTAGTAACAACAAAATGAATAAAATGATTCATTATCATCATATTCCTTAATCCTTATATCTTATGCGGGATTCCTTAATTAACTTTTGTGTGGGATCCAGATACTGATCGAGATGGATATCTGAGGGGAGGCTAGGCTCGATCATGGTGGGGGAAGTTAATAGAATCAATGGGCTGTTGATTTTGTTTGTGGCCCTCTCCCTTTTTCTTCCCATCAATTTGAATATAGGTTCTGGACAAATAGAAGCTTTATTATTTTGATTTGATTAAAAATTGCAATTGCATTTAATCAAATGAATGATTCTTGAGATTTTGATTGATGTGGAATTTTATTCATGAAGTAATTCTAGCTATACCATGTGCTTGAGATGCTTGAATACTCTCTTTCATCAACTTGCAAAATCAAAATCAACATAAAAACAAAAACAAAAGGTGGTTGTTGTACATGTGAGTTGGAGAATTCTTTAGTTGTGATTCTATCTTTCTGTGTCGAGCATCAATTATGTGAGCAGGACCACGGACCACCACCAACAGTCCACCACCACTATCTCCCCATTGCCATGCTGGCCAAAAAAAGTCATGATCTCGGATTTTGGCTTGTTGGTTTTAGTGTTTGTGCACTTCTCATTCACTTTTACAATAAGAGTTTAAGTCATTTTAGTCTATTAAATCACATAGCGTGAGGGGAGACCATTTTCCAATAGTAGAAGCTGCATTATGGAGGTTGTGCTTGTAGAAGCCGATCTCATCATCTCCCGGTAGACTTCTAAGAGCATCTCTAACCATGCTTTCTAAATTTTAGCTATTCTAGCTAGCAGTTTTTATAAGATCACTCTAACCATCCTTCCTATTATAGCTAGTTATTAATATTTTTATATTTTTTAAATTTAAAATATAAATAAATTTATTTTGTTTTAAATTATAAAAATAAGATGAAGAAGATCAATCAACTTAGAAACAAATAAAAAATATATATATAAGAGAGAGCAGATAGGGAGCTTGAAATGGCTCCTTACATTTGGAGAGCCTCTTGATGGCTCTTTAAAATAGGGAACCATTTAGGGAGCTCATTTGAGTGCTCTAAAACCAAATCCACCATTTATTTTAGTTAAGGACATGGTTTAGGGAGTCCTTTGGAGATGTTCTTAACCTGGTTTTTATCGGATTTTTTTTATAAAAAAAAAAAAATAGAAATCACATAAGTTAATTGTTATGAATTGTAATCAAATAATTACATATATGCACATGGAGTTCAACATCCACGATGAGATGCGTGAGTTGAGTATAAAATTTGTGGAGTTCAAATTTAAATATATTCATATGGAATTCAATGTGAATACGCATTGGTTGATGTTCTCGTTAGTAGTTACTTTTCAACTACTTGGAAGTTGGAACACTATGGATGAATTAGAAATATAACTGGAAATTTTTAGATCAACAAAATTTTATATGTTGAAAGCAATTTTTCAGAAGATTGTTTTTAGTACGAACAATTTTTATTGATATCATTGGTTAGTTCAAGTTCAAAGGCTTATAAGAAACGGAACGATGGTTTCAAAGTGGTGATATTGATTCTGAGTTTAGAGGAGGGTGATATGACTTGAAACCGACCACGTTAATGGGTCAATGGGTGTGAGGAACATATATTAATTAGTCAATCTCATCTCGTCACTGATTATATTTTTTATCGAAGGATTGTGGTCCGGCAGTATTAAAAAAAAAAAAAAAAAAAAAATTGGATAGTTTGTCATTGCTTTACAGTTTACACTGGCATTGAATTGATATTACCAGTTAAGGCAGCAATTTAACGTGCTTGCATTATTTTGTCTAAGATTATTATTTATTCATTATGAATCATGATTCATGATAATACCCTGTAACTACCAAATAATGTCTCCTTTAATTAGTCAATAATCATTTAATCTCATTGAAGTAAATGTTTCTTTGATAATCATGATGATGTGCAAAAACCCCTCGTACCTACAATATGAAATTACGGATTCGAATCCTCTCCTTTTCTAAAAAAAACTCAAATTTATATAATATTATAATACTTTAAAAAAAAAAAAATAGTCAATAATCACATAATCTTATTAATGTGAGTGCAATCAACAAAGACCAACTTATGTCATTTTATTTTTACCTATTTCTTCTAATTAAATATATATGAATAATGCTACTAGACTTTCTAAATTTTTTCTTACATTCTTTTCCAAATGATGTTAACACTTGGCACGTGAAGTGTCAACATCAAATTATTCATCACATCATCTTACGATTTACAAGATGTTGACACTTTATATACCATTGTAATTTGGGAAAAAATTTGAGAAGTCTAGCATTACTCAATGATAACGATTCGAATCTAAAATATTGTCATGTCTAAATTTGTACGTGAGAAATCCGTTTTTTTTTTTTTTTATATTTAAATTTTTTGAATAATTGCTTTTCATTTTTAAGTACAAATTTATAACTTGAGAAAGAGAAAAACAAATTGAATTAACAAATTTATACATATGAGTATAAAAAGTTTACCAGAAAGTACTAGAACGATACAAATAGGATGACACAATACTATAGGCCTATAGTTTAATTTTAACTTTTAAGAAAATCCCAACGTTGAAACAAAAGTACACGACGTCGGCGTCACGGTGATTAGTGGTAGCAGTGGCGCATGACATATAACTTAAAAGTTATAATACAATACAGCTGGCCAAAAAGACAGACCTATCAAATATCAATTTATTATATTTATTAGAGTAATGTTATACGATCCAAATAATTAACTTAAATTTTAACTCAAATAATGTATCGAGTGAGTTATCATCACTACATACAGTAGGAGATGATATGGTTAATGAAAAAAATCATTTACCACATCATTTGGGTTGAAATTTGGACTAAATTTTTTAGTTGTCTAGCATTAGTGTACTTACAACAGGTTACGTGGTATTATTTCTTTTAAGGGCTCGTTTGATGTCAAAAATCCCTATGAGTACGGGGCCCTGTGGGGACCCACCCCGTTTGGGACGGGTTTGATACATATTAATTGGGGTATGGGGCGTTGATATAATTTGATTTTAAAACCCAATTAATTTTGGGACGAGGAATGGTATTTTGGTCTCCGCCTCATTTTAATTTTGACATGGCACTCATACAGCCGTTATTCTTAATTGTAGCCAACAATTACTTCACCATTTAAAATATCTTACTCTTTCAACCAATACATGACTAATGTTATGTATATTTCAACAAATGCATGATGTACCTTTGGTAATTTAGTCTATGATAGACTTACTAATGAAAAAAAAAAAAAAAAAAAGGGTGTAATATCCATACGTTTGGTAATTTAGTTTGTGCTAAACTTAATATGAATTAAAGTTTAGTTATTTTTTTAACTAATTTTGTTCTTCAATCATTTAATATTTTTAAAGACTGATCGACACTTGTGATTGTGGCTTACTAGATAAGGTATATATATATATATATATATATATTGTCTTAATCAAATGGCAGCGGGGCAAGGTGGGGCGGGTACCGGGAGCCCTCTCCCCAAAAGTGGATTCCCCGTCCTCGTCCCCGCCCCAAGCAGGGAATGAGATGGGGACGGGAATTCTAGTTATATTTGGGATTGGGGAATGGGGATGGTATCCCCAACCCATACCGCCCCATTGATATCCCTAACTCTATTATATCGTATTAGGTTTTTCCTATATGACTTTGTTGTATTTTATTATATTATAAAAATATAAATTTAAAAAAAAATACTTAATAATTAATTTTAAATATCTTTACCATGAATAAATCAAAAAATATTTTTATATAAAAAAAATCAATAAATATTTATTTTAATTGAAACAAAAAATTTACATAAAATTTTACTATATATTTTGAAATTATAAAAAAAATATTAACAAAATAACACTTTTTTTTTTACTATTCTATATTCATTGAAAAAAAAAAGAGAAAAAAAAATGTTTTTTCTAATACAATACAATATAATAACACAAAATATAATGTATTAGTTAATACGGTATTTACTGTATTAGATAATTAAAATATATTAAAATAATACAATACAGTGTATAGTATAAACACTGTATTATATTATTTTAGTACATTTTAATTGTCTAATACAATACAACACAGTCAACTTAACGAGGCTTAAAGGTGTAATTTAAGACAACCATAGATCGTTAGACATTTTAAAGAAAATCTTAAACGTATAGAATAAAGTGTGAACGGTTCAATGGTACATCCGGCTACTGAAAATATGGTGGCTAGATATGTGTAATATACGATTTTCATGGACGGTGTACATTTTTTTTCATATTTCTTACTGAATTGTCAAAACTATAAGACCAATGAAACACCGCCACATTTTTTCTAGACAATCATCTTCGAAACTAGAAAATTCCTCGTAATGAGGAATTGACCCAAACAGTTAAAAAATAAGTTATACATTACACATCATTTTTTTTCTGCACAATCACCTTCAAACTAGAATATCCTTGGTAATGAATAATTGACTCAAAACAATCACAAAATATATTATACATTACGCATCGTATATTTTCAAATCACATAATGTTTTATGATCCTAAACTTGTTTTTTTTTTTTTTTAATATGATTGAATATATGATAAAATGTTATAATAGTCATTTTATTTAAATATTACCGTAATTTAAGGTTAAGGGAGATCAATAGACTTAAACTAACAACTCTATAACATAGACGTGAGTGACGAACCATTAGGTCAATCTCACGGCGTCTTGCCATCTTATAGTTTTATTGAATATGTTTAATTAGTATATAAGATTTGTATAGGTTTTAATTTTTTAAAATTTAACCCCCAATCTCTGTCGCAGTAAAATCAGTCACACACAGCAACAGCCAACAGGCACAAAAGCCACTTCACTTTCTGTTCTTGATGACTCAACATGATCTGAACACGTGGATCCTCATCAGCTGTCCATCTCCATTATCCACCACACCTACCGCTACTTCACCGTACCCAGTACCCACCACAAGACCCAGATCCAGATCCAGACCCAGACCCGAACCCAGTAGTCAACCACCAACCAGCCACTCTACCACTACAACCACAAGAAAAACAAAAGCGTTTCACAATCTTAAAAATGTCACAGAGAGGTCCCAACTTCAAAAGGGCCACAGCTTTTCTTTTCTAACCAAAAAAACTTTACTTGTCAAACCTTTTGCGTTACAATCAAGTCAAGTCTCATGCCATAAATAAATAAATATGTGTACATAGAAACTGTAAACACACAGTGACCAAGACTTTTTATTGTATGAATTCCAGGTTGATGAGATATGGGGACTAGTGGAGGAGATGCATCATCATATGCAAGTTTTGTCGGTGGGTACGGGTCAGGGCCAGGGCCAGGGATGGCATACAGAGGCGGCGGTGCATGGAGAGGTTATGGTGGGCATGCGATGGAAGTTGAGGGTTTTGGGGATCAAGTGAAGGAGTTTGTGAAGGCGGCGATGGAGATGAGTGTGGAATTCGCTAGAGGGTGTAGAGATATAGTGTGGCAGAGTATAGGGAGAGAGGATTCTTATGTTGGGAGAAGAATCAGGAAACTTAGAGGGCCTTGTCGGAGATTTTTTGGCAAGTTGACATTCTTCAATGACTATTTTCCTGAAGACAAAGATCCACTCCATGTTTGGTCTGTCATTTGCTTTGTCTTTGTTCTTGCTTTTGCAGGTAAAAATGATTTTTCTGTTTGTTTGGTTGATGAGAAAATGTGGGAAATGGATTTGGGTATCTTTCGTTTTTTTTTTTTCTTATGGTCTTTTTGAGTGTGTTATGCTGAGTTTGGTTGCCAAGAAAAAATGGAGTGAATGTTTGGAATTTTGGGTTCATTTAATGTTGCTGTTTGGTTGCTGAGAAAATGTAGGGAAGTGGAAAATTTTAAGGATTTTCATATCTAGTATGCAACTGCATTTATGTGCTTTGTACTCTATAGTGTCAATTTGCTAAATATAGAAGGTCCCTTGTAAATTGAATTAGATCTGCTGGAAGTTAATATTAACTTGTGTTCTCACTGCAATATTTATTGAACTTACCATGTTTTCCTGTAGAATTATTACTCTCAAAATTGTGTAAAAGTGAATATTAGTATATTAGTGTGATGTATTGTGCTTTATTCTCCCATTGCCGCTGAATTATCTTATGACTTTTGGTCAACTAAGTTGCAGCCTTGAGTTTAAGTACTGAGAGTGAAACCTCAACCACGTTGATAAAGAAAGTCTTGACACATCCTCCCAGTGCTGATCGGATACTGCTTCCGGATGGTAGATACCTGGCATATAGGGAGCAAGGTGTTCCAGCCGACAGAGCTAGATTTTCCATAATTGCTCCACATGCTTTTCTTTCTTCCAGACTTTCAGGTTGGATAATTTTCTTAGTATAAAAGATTAGAGTAAACCAATTCAAGTACTGTTCGTCATAATTACGTACATTGGATTGGATTTAGTTTTTGTTAGTTTACCTATATATGTTCTTTGTTATTTAGGTATACCTGGACTCAAGGCTTCACTATTGGAAGAGTTTGGCATTCGCTTGTTGACATATGATCTTCCTGGTTTTGGTGAGAGTGATCCTCACCCGAACAGAAATCTTGAGTCATCAGCATTGGATATGTCATTCTTTGCACAATCTATGGGTATTGTGGACAAGTTCTGGGTGTTGGGATACTCAAGCGGAAGCCTGCATGCTTGGGCCGCTCTCAGATACATCCCTTATAGGCTTGCAGGTATTGACAAGTTCTCGTTATTATTTTTGTAAATTTATCAAGCACAAGTCTCATGAATTGAGGACAAAGATCCAAAGGTTGTTTCTCTAGCAGCAAGTAGACTAATAACTGCATAGTACAGGGGCAAAGGGTGTTAGTAGGTTCTTGAAATCAATGTTGACATGTGATAGTCTAATATGACATAACTTACTTGTATTAAGAGGCCTCGAAAGCAAATGAATTTTCCTTCTCATGATTTTTAACTGTGATTTTGATGTTCTCATTCACTGAGTTTCATAAGAGAAACAGACATTTCTACTATATTCAACCCAAAGACAATTGTCTCTGAACCTGGTCTGACTTGCAGGGGCTGCTATGTTTGCTCCTATGGTTAATCCATATGATTCAATGATGACTAAGGGCGAGAGGCATGGAACTTGGGAGAATTGGACTCGGGGAAGGAAATTTATGTACTTTTTAGCTCGGAGGTTTCCTAGGCTTCTTGTGTACTTCTATCGCCAAAGCTTCCTCTCTGGAAAGCATGGTCAGATTGACAAGTGGTTGTCTCTGTCACTTGGAAGAAGGGTGAGCTATTTATATCATCAATAACTTCTTAGTCTATCAACAAGAAATTAATTTCTTCTAATGGTTGCGGATGTGATTTGTTCCTAATACAGTTACTGATAGATCTTAAAATCCTATTTGTGCTTTATAGATTGTTTTTGTTTTGTCTTTTCTACTGTAGGAAGGAAAATTAATGTAGGAATTATTGGTTCGACATAAAATGGTGGACAGTTAGAAATCCTATTAACTTCTTTTGTAAATGGACCTCTTTTTGTAGTGTTCGATGATAAATTCCTTAAAATGCCCATACAGACGCCTTTTAAATTGGTTACTTACTTATTACACTTGTCATGTGTAATATTGCTTACCTTTATAGGATAGAGCTCTGATTGAGGACCCAATCTATGAAGAATTCTGGCAAAGGGATGTGGAAGAATCAATTCGACAGGGAAATGCGAAACCCTTTGTGGAGGAAGCTGTGCTGCAGGTATCAAACTGGGGTTTCACACTCTCAGATCTCAAAATGCAGAAGAAATTGCGAGGGAGAGGCATCTTCAGTTGGATCAAGTCTTTGCTGAGTAAGGATCAGGAGGAATACACAGGTTTTCTAGGCCCAATTCACATGTGGCAGGTCAGTGATATCTCTGTTCTTTTTATACTTCCAGCTGGTTACTGCTCGGGCTTTTCCTTTTAACCATCTTAGAATAGTATACTTATTGATCCTCTAGACTCCCTCCACTTGCATTTACCATCTCTATCTTCTTCATTATCTTTCGGTGATAGCATTTGATCTACAATGTCAAGCAAATGAAAGTAGAATATTTCTGAAACCTCTGAATAGAATATTTCTGCTGGAGGTGATGTAGAACTAGTGCTTATGATGTTTCTTGCAGACTAGAAACTCAGGAGATGGATTTTGTGCCAACAGATTAATTAAATTCAGTGGAAAACGGATACATAGTTTTTCTTTTTCTTTTATTTTGAGTGATTATCGTGTTACTATAAGCAAATCGTTAATTAAAGAACTCCAATGTTATTTACTTTTAATTTTGTTCGCCTTTCCAATGACATAGGGAATGGATGATAAAGTGGTTCCTCCATCGATGACTGATTTTGTGCACCGGGTTCTACCAGGGGCTGCAGTGCATAAGCTCCCATACGAGGGCCATTTCACGTATTTATACTTTTGTGATGAATGTCATAGACAGATATTTACTACACTTTTCGGAACTCCACGAGGCCCACTCAACATTATTGTAGTAGAAGTAGATCAAACCCCAATCGAAGGTGATACAGAAGAGCCGGAAGAGACTACCCTTATCCTTGGCGATGCTACCACAAACTGAGACACCTGTTTTCTCCCATACGATAGAAAATAAGCAACGTATATATACCATAGGTCTGCCCTGTTACTCACAGAGCAGAATAACTAAACTAAACTAAATAGACCGTTTTCTCTCTGTTGTCTTTTCGGTTTATTTTTAGGGGCATTTGGTAGGTGGTAGGGTTTGCTGATACTTATATGCAGGGAGATGTTATCCAAAGTAGACATATACGCAACAAGAGTTGGATTTTTTTTCATTACCAATTGTTTCCAATAAAAAGTTAGCTTCAAACTGCATTTTCTTTCTCATGTACAGCTTATTGACCTTCTTTTCACTTTAGATTACTCATTTGTATATCTTTTCTACATGTCTGCAATATGTGACACTAGGACAGATTAGAACAATTAAAGGAAACTATTTGATATCTCAGTTGCAAGTTTGTCGATGATAAGTTGAAGGAATTGTCTGATTTCCTTACCAAAACAAGTGCCCTTAGGCCATTTTCAACCCAAAAACCCAATTTGTTGCAACTTTTGTATTAAAATGGTGTAACTTTCATGCTATTTATTTTTCCATCATCTCCACCTCATTGCACCAAATTATTACACTAAAAAGAATATTATTTTAAATATTTTATTTTATTTTATTTTATTATTATTATTTACCAACAAATACTAAACTCCAATCAATCCAAATTGCCTTTTTGCACTAAAATTGTGCAGGGTAGGAGATATCCTTAATAAATTTAGGATAATTACCCTGATAATTATCGATTTGATGACACACTGTCAAAATGGTCACTAGATTGAGAATTAGTTTTAAAATATCAATTTTGACGAAAAGTGTGACATTAGTGGCTATTCCTTTCAATTCCATATAATTTCATCAAATTCCATCAAATAAGTGGTATTTTAGTAAATAAGACGATTACATTAATTTATTTTAGATGTTTTTTTTTTTTTTTTTATCAATTTTTTCAATAAGTAGCATTTTGGTAAATAAGGGGATGACATTAATTTATTTTAAATGTTTTTTGGAAATCAATTTTTTCTTTTGTTTTTTGAAATGAATAATTATATTTAATGTGTGTAAATATATATATATATATATATATATGTTTGAGACAGTCCTGTTCCTATTAGTGCATCATGATATAACTTTATCAGGATATTGAATGTGAGCCACTCATTTATAACAGTGATTTGACAAGTGCATACATACCAAATCAAAGTATGTAAAACGAGTGACTCACATTCAATGTCATCCATTTATTTACCAAAATACCACTCATTAGATAGAATGATTATTAGTGTCATACTTCTTGCCAAAAAAGACCATTTTAAAACAAATTCTCAATTTAATAGTCATTTTGATAGCGGGTCCATGATTCATGAATCTATAACAAGCTAAGTTACTGAAAATACTAAAACAACACTCAAAAGTTTCCATTTGTATGCAGCTTCCAGCCCAACCGCCCATCGTCACTAACAATTTGCCGCCTTCTCGTTTTAAATTTCTTCAGTAACTTGGCTTGGACTAAGCCAACATCACCATGTTCACCAAAACTAGTTTCCACATTAAGATCACTCTTCACAAACAGCGATTCGAATCCAATTTTACTAGTAAAAATAAAAGGACGAGAGTCTAGAACTATTTTAATCTTTGAAGGCCTGCCTCCTGTCCCTATATTTTCAAAATAACACGTGGCAGGACCCTGACGACGAAACAAAATAATCCAGTGCACCCCAACACACCAAAACCCAGCCTTCCCGTTAAATCGGCCGTTTCTAGTATTAGCAGCGGTAATCGACTCATCGTCTCTGATATTTATGTGTAACGCTACTGGGAGGTCGCAGACACACACACACAGAGATTGCCTCGTGAATCGTGCGTGCGTTTTTTTTTTTTTTTTTTTAATATAATCATTTGCTATAAATAGCCATCGTATTGCGAACACTGGAGTTGTTGAATGACGGCATCGCTGAGAATCCTCTGCGCAATCTCTTTTCGTCACTCTCACTCTTGTTATATTCTATCGAAGACCAGAGAATCGTTGTTCTTGCTTCGCTCGTCGTCTCGCTCTTATCTAAGCCTAGCTCGCTCTCTCACTTTCACTTCCTCGGTTTCTGTTTCTCGTACGGTAACCATGCCCAATTATAAGGTCTGCTCGATCATTCCTTTTGTTTTGAATTTGAATTTCTTATGTTTCATTTCTTTTTAATGCTCTAATAATTTCTTCATTGTTGAGTAGTAATTTTTCTTGCTGGTTAGTTGTACATTAATAAGATGACCAATATTTGAATTGATATAGTTTGATTTTAATTTCATTTAGCTTGCATTGTGAATCCTATATTTAATTGGTGTTTTTCAATGTCATCAACCTTTTGCAAGTCGTATCTCATCCCTAATCTCAAATTTGTACTTCAGAAACCTTTTCTAGGAGGTTTCGTTGACTTTTTTTCGCATTGACATGGCTTTGAATTTGTAATGTTGTTATGTATGGGATGTACTGCTACTTGCATTCGTTTTATTTGTTGACAAGGACGTTAGGTTTTGGCAACATTTGGTTGCTGTTAATGGTGTTGATGATATCCGAAGTTGAAAGTTTATTTAATTGTGATTTTTGGAGTAAATAACTTATTTTTTATTCTTTTTTCTGCATTGTATCTCAATGTGATTAAGCAGGTGCAATTTCTGTATAGTAGTGTAATGCGGAAGAGATGAAGTGGTCTCTATTTGTTTAGGCTTAAATTTTGAATTGATAAATTGGGTATTATATTGGTTGTTTGCAGAGAAGAGGTGGGCATAGACAAGAAAAGACAAATGCACCATCTTCAGCCGCGGAGGGTGAATCCTCCGCTGTTGCTGAAGCCGTCGCTAACAGAATTAGTGGATTGAATATTGCTGAGAATAGTGAGCAGACAATTTGGAAACCCAAGTCGTATGGAACAGTCAGTGGAGCTGCAACTGCAGAAGTTAAAAGTGCATCCGATGCAGCAACCTCCCAAAAAAGCAGCACGAGTTTGAGTAAAATATTTAGTGGTAATCTTTTGGAAAATTTTACTGTGGACAACTCAACATATTCACTTGCTGAAATAAGAGCCACTTTCTACCCCAAATTTGAAAATGAGAAGTCTGATCAAGAGGTACTTTTTTTTTTTGGTGTGAGAGATGACTTCACATACTTAAAATGTAAATGTCCTATTCATCTTTCAAACTATATTATTATTGAACACTTGAATTAGGATATATGTTTGGAACACTCCCCTTCCCCTTCCCCTTCATATATTCATTGACTTCTGGCCAAAAGGGAACCAGGGATATGCTAGGTAGTTGACTTGGAGTTGGCTCTGAACTGTTTGCTTCCTTTTTTGGATAGTAAAATTTTCTTTTATTCTCTTAACTTGTACATCTATTTTCATTCTGGTACAATATTACTTGTTTCAACAAATTCAGGTTAGGACAAGGATGATAGAGATTGTATCTAAAGGCCTGGCTACAGTGGAGGTAAGGGGTTTTTTTTACTTGGATATATATTTACACAATTCTCTGTTTATGCTATCTGAGATCTCAATCTTTGTTTCTCCTCATTGCTGACTATTGTTAGTGATTCTAACTTGTTTATTTACTTATTTTTATTATTTTCTCTCTTAGTTTATTGAGAATTCATTTACAATATCAATCTTGATTAGTTGGCTTCAATGGTAATGGCACATTCAACAGGTTTCACTTAAGCATTCTGGTTCGCTTTTTATGTATGCGGGTTACAACGGTGGAGCATATGCCAAGAACAGCTTTGGGAATATGTATGCTCATTTTGCAAATTCCATTGCTCATTTTTTCTTTTCATTTCTAAGTTTATTCTTCATTCATGCTTCTTTTTCTGATTGTTTCTAATTTCGATGGGTTTCCACCTTATCTTATCATTTATTTGATTAAATTATTAAAATGGTGGTAAAGGCATATGTAATGCACTAGACTCCACATCTTTCACATTCTTTCACAATAGTTGCTTTTGATGATTGTATCATTATCAAATGGGAATAAGACACATCTAAAGGAACTTAAATGCCTCATATGAGATAATATAGCTTGCTGTCTAGCCTTGTCATTTTGCTGTTAAATATTGAAATACATATTAAATTTTTTTCCAGAATACATTATTTTTGGTTCTCATTCTCTTTCTTTTTGCTTCACTGATTTATTTATATCTCGTTGAATGCAAATAATTAAATGCAGGTACACTGCTGTTGGCGTCTTCGTCCTTGGACGGATGTTTCGTGAGGCATGGGGTGCTGAAGCTGGAAAAAAGCAAGCTGAGTTTAATGATATGCTTGAGGTAACGTTCGAATAATTAATTTCTAAAAATAGGATTTACTAGAAATCCTGGAGACCATCAGTTTAACTTGCTGATCTTTTGCATCAAAAGAAGTGAGTCGCTACATTTTTCTGGCCACTACAAGGTTGTTCATTCATAGACTTTTCAACTAGGACTTGATTCATTTTTGGTGACTTAAGAGATCCACGAGTAGAATTGTGACCGATTAGACATGGTGTATGAATGTGATTTTTGAGTGGAAGGTTTCTGACTTGAAGCAAAATATCACTTCATTAAATCTTTAATTGTATAATGGGAAATTTATCTTGCATTCTGAATGTAAGAGAAGTTTGCAAGCTGAGGATTTGTGATTGATTCCATGTGGTTGACTAGCTAGGTTAAATGTCATTTTGAACATAGGTTGTGTTTTTAAATGAAATGATTGATAGGCTACATCATTGAGAGTTACCTATTGTCCTATCGATCAAGATAGCACCCAGCTTCATGTAAACACCCCCCACAAGCTTCACATTATCTAATTGTGTCTCGTGAAAAATCTGAATCTGCTGTATTTGGATAATGCTAATTACTGTCTTTTTATCCCCTCAAAACATTGCTACTCGTTATCCCAACCATTACTGTTCCAATTCCTTGATTATGTGATAGGAACCAGATAGAAAATAGATGCAAACTTAGATGAGATGCCGAGTGAAAACCTGAATAAGAAAGCTCTTAGCACCACACATTTAGTGGATTTGATGAATAATGAACCCACCTGAAAGTACTGTCCTAGAAAGGTGGGTGATTTGTTAAAGCTAGGTATAGGAGACTTTTTGAAGAAAAAAAAGGGGATGCTGTAAATTGTTTGGGAGATTGAGCTCACTTTCTTGACGCTCTTTAGGGTACTGTTTCAAAAGAGTTTGAAGATTCATCTTTCTCCTTTATTCATCTAAATTGAAATGTGGTTTTGGGTTAGCCTTGTAACTTTGGGGACCTTCTTTTGAACCATGCATGTAATATACTAGAGCAGAAATAGATTACTATTCTTTTGTTTGTCTTTGTGAACGACTTGTTCACCTTTGTATCCACTTTTCATGTAATATATTCCGGTTTCGTTTTCTATAATGCAGTGCCATCTAAAATTCATATAGAAATAAATTCATCATCGGCTCTTCACTTAGGTATTATTTAACTTTTTTTTTTTTTTTTTTCTTTGTAACATGCTCCTGATGCTTACTAAAATGTACATGTGTGGATCATTTTGGGTATTAATCTGTTCATATCATGTGTGTTTGCTCGCATCTACTTGACTAATGTCATCATTGTATGCAATGTCTGCAGGACATGTATGGATTGCAATGTTTTTGATAATTATATTGATTGTTGAATTATATTCTAAAGTCTACACAAGTTTGTCTTACTATTGATTGTTCTTTCAGAAAAATCACATGTGCATATCCATGGAACTGGTAACTGCTGTTTTAGGAGACCATGGACAGCGTCCCCATGAAGATTATGGTAAATGATTCCTTTTTTTTTTTTTTTTTCTCTTTTCAACCAAGAATTTGATGTGTAAGTAGTATAGATCTATAGACCTAGTCATCTAGAGATCATGCATTTTGAGGCAAATTGATTGTGATATGTGAAACTTAGACCGAGTAAACTTTAGTTTGTATTAAAGGAATGTACTTATCTTTAAACTAGTCCTTACAGTTTGATGCTCTAAGTCATTCCATTTTTTTGTAATGTGTCACGTCAATGCTTATGTATGAACTTTTGCTTTTTCTTAGGTTGATAATGACCTAAAACTTATCTTCTTACCATAACTTTTTATGTTTATAGTTGTATATGTTTTACTTTTGAGAATAATTTTCTTTGATTATTAGCATTATGGTGTTTCTTTTGATGACCATTAGTTTTGTATTTTTCTTTTGATCGTGATTTGACTATCTTATATTCATAAGGCAAATGACAATACAAGGCAACATACTTCTATTCATTATTTATGCATAACAATTGCTTCTTGCTTCAAACAGTGGTGGTGACGGCAGTCACAGAATTCGGCAATGGGAAGCCAAAGTTTTACTCAACTCCTGAAATAATAGCTTTTTGTCGGAAGTGGCGCCTACCAACTAATCATGTGTGGTTGTTCTCAACTAGGTGTTGATCTAAGATCTTCATTACTTAGCATAGAGAAAAAATTTCATTTTTTATTTCCCAAATAGTTGCTTATTTGTTTATTTTCACATCGCTAACGTTTATAGTGGATATTTCTGCTTGCATTATAGATTTTTAATCGTTTTTTCTTATAGTGCGAAAACCCTTTTCTTCTTATATTTGTATATTCTTTAGCTGTTGAAGGAAGTATGAGAATTTTCTGATTTTTGTTTAAACTTTTGCCTACTTCAAACTATTTATTTATTTTAATAGAAACTAAAACTTGTATTACAAGCAAAAAGATGTACTTGTAACCAAGCTATTCACATCAAGGAAAAAACCAGAGACAGCTCCAATATACATTTATCTTAGTTCTTAGGATGTCATAATAACATATCCCTCTCTTATAAGAAGCCTACATGGAAATCTGTGTTCATCTGCTTAAAACTGGTTAACTTTATTGTTTTTAGCTTTTCTAACTGGAAAGTTCTACTTCTTCATGCCATACTATAAGGTAGATGTTTCTATCTTATTTAAAAATTTAATTCTTGATACTTCTTAAGTAAGTATTTGTTATAGACTTATACTGCTATGCACCTTCCTTATCGGGAGGATTATTTTAGGAATCTTCTTCTTCTTCTTTCATGCCATATTATGATGAGATATTTCTATCTCATTTAAAAAACTACTTCTTGATACTTCTTAACATAAGTATTTGTTATACTGCTATGCACCTTCCTTTTCAGGAGGATTATTTTAGGAAAACTTTTGTACTCGAGGAGATTATTTGGTTTATAATAATCTTTTCTTTTAAATGAAGGAAATCAGTTGCGTCATTTTTTGCGGCTTATGATGCACTCTGTGAAGAAGGAACAGCAACTTCTGTTTGTAGGGCTCTTGATGAAGTTGCAGATATATCTATACCAGGTTAAACTATCCCCTTCTAAGGATCATTGGATTGTTTGTTCTTCGTTTTCTTTTCTTTCATTTTTTTAAAAAGAAAAAAAGAAAATGCCATTTTTTTCCAGTCACCAATATGCATACAAGAGATGTTGCAAAAGTAAGAAAGCCACATGAAACCAAAATTGAAATGAAAAGACAAAGGGTGTATAATCTTCGTTGTTCAGGGACTGTGACTATATCATCTCCATTTCATCACCAGTTCCTATGCATCTAGTGATATGTTCCTCAGAGGTACTGCAATTATTGTCATGGCAACCACCACTTTAAATCATTGCATCACATGCTTGCCAACTCCTCACTTCATTTGCCACAGAACATGCTGCAACCCAATATAACTGTCCGTACAGAATTATCTAGATTCATTAAATTACCGCAAGAGCTCCACTTTTACTTGGCTATCCTAAGTTGCACCATATGTCTATACCAGTTACATATTTGGTTTCTCTACCTTCTCTTGTGCTTCATTATGTGATTAGTGTTTTTTGTTCTTCTTTCTGAATTCCCCAAACAAAGCTGGTTATTTCTGGAAAAAGTTTTAGAAGACAAATAAAAGTTTTAGAAGACAAATAAAAGTCAAGTTTCCAAACAGTCCCTTCCTATTTCGTTTGGTGTCGTGCATCATTTCAGTTTCTCACATAATTGTTTAGTTTTACTATTTCATGCCATTGTCTTGTTGTCGACTTTGGGTTGCTCTGTTAAAAAGTTTTTTCCATGCTGAACTTTTAATGTCAGTGTAATTTACATCAGTTCACATGTTTCTCTTAGATGACTTTGTTGTTGTAGAATTTCGAATTAACTTTGAATATACATACAGGTTCTAATGATCATATTAAAGCTCAGGGTGAAATATTGGAGGGTCTTGTAGCTCGTATTGTAAGTCATGAGAGCTCAAAGCATATGCAGGAGGTTTTAAGAGATTTCCCGCCTCCACCGCTTGACGGAGGTATGCTACATAATTTCCTATACTCTGCGTGAAATGCTTGGTTTGAGCTTTGGAATCTTGATCCTTTCTCTACCTATATTTATGGATAAAATAGGTTTTATTTACTTTTCATTATCATGGTGCTAGAGTTATATTTATGGGTAAAGATCTTCTCATCATTTCTTCTTTGCCTCATCTCTTTTGAAGCTTATGATTGGTAGTTATTTATTATTACTTTTGTTTTTGGGAAAAGCATATGATTCCACTGAAAGAAGGGCTGGAAATGTGATTTTTTTTTTATTAAAAAAACAAAAAAAAAAAACAGAAGTTGTATTGATCAAAATGTTTTGCAATGTAGAAAGATCCAAATTATATATTTATCCTAGTATCACTTATTTTTAGCCAGTTCTGCAGACACTATCTTTGGAAAATCAGCTGATAAATTGTATATTTATAAGCATAGCTCATATGATGATATGGGTCCAAGCATGTCTTTGTCTGTGTGTGAATGTGATTTTAATCAGCTTTGTTTTTCCATGGACCCGCTGTTTAATCAACTTGCTTTTTAAGTATAGAATTTGATTATTGATCTTTGGCAATAATACCTAAGTTTGCTTTGTACTTAAGATGGCCTAGATTTGGGACCAAGCCTGAGGGAAATTTGTGCTGCAAATAGGTCAGATGAAAAGCAGGTATTGCGGAGTTTTGCTCAACATGAACCAATTTTTAATTTTTAATTTTATATTCTGCATTTGGTTGAGTAATTAGTTTACTAGGGAACTTCAGTATTTAAATTCTCTTTGAAAACACTACTGCAGCAAATAAAAGCACTCCTGCAGAATGTTGGCTTATCCTTTTGCCCTGACTATTCTGACTGGTTTGGAATTGAAACTGGTGAACCTCATTTAAGAAATGCGGACAGATCTGTTCTTACAAAGTTTTTGCAATCTCATCCTGCTGATTTTGCGACCACAAAGTTACAGGTCAGGCCATTTTTCATTGACTCCTATAATATAAATAAAAAAAGTTAAGATGAATTTACAAAATTGTCTCTTTATTCACTTTAATAATTGCGTAGACGATCTTTCCGGCCAATATTGAAGTAATTTATTTCTAATATGTAATATGTTAACTTTTAACTTTAGAATTTATGCATTGCTTCCAGGTCCAATGGTTGCATGGCCTCTTTCGTTAAACTGTTATACATCATATGGCTGTTTCTTTTGTGATTCAGGACCTTTTGATTGTACTATCATACTGATTTATTTAATTTTTGTCAACCAGGAAATGATGCTTTTGATGCGAGATAGGCGTTACCCGGCCTCCTTTAAATGTTATCATAACTTCCACAAGATTGATTCCGTTTCAAAGGACAACCTCTTTTATAAAATGGTCATTCATGTCCACAGTGACTCTGTTTTCCGAAGATACCAGAAAGAGATGAGGTCTTGTTTGAACTCATGCTTTATTTTGTTGACATGATCATCTTCTCTTTGTTTTCTTAAGAGCTTTGTTTAGGTATTTTTTTTTTTATTCCTTGTTGAAATCTCTAATTAAGAAAATTGAAATGTTTCAGGCACAAGCCAGGATTGTGGCCACTATATCGAGGTAAATATTTTCCACGCTTCTAACCTAGCAATTGAAATAAGAGCTTTGATTTTTAGCATAGCAATTGAGATTACCTGAGAAACTAGGTAACCATATGGTTTAGATTTTATTTAGATCTTTTCACCTAACAATTGAATAAAGATTATTTTTTTTCTCCTGATAACATTCTATTGTCAGTTATATCATTATATATTTATATGTGTCTGGGGATTGTGTCTGATTGAGCTCTTCATGTGCTCCATTTGCTGTTTATCTTGCAACAGTGTTAACTGTGTTCAGAAATAAAATATTGTAGAGTGAAAAGTACAGTGTATGATAAAGTTTGTGAATTGGTGGAGAAAATAAGTAGAACTTGTCCAATGAATGAGGGAAACTGTTTAATTATATGACAAGCAAGTGCCAAGTGGCATGTCGAAGTGTCAAGGAAACAGAGTTTCTGGGGTCACATTGAAATAATAACAGTGAACAGCAATGCAACTATCATGCTAAGCTGACGTGAATATTGTAACACTAGAGACAAAAAATGAAGTCAAATAATCTCTATATTTATGCTGTCCATGATGTAATGAAGCTTGGTAAGATTTAAGCTCGTCTTAGCTTCAAATAGTGAGAAATAAAATGGTGAGGAGGATGGATTTCAGTGTTAATATTAAAAATCAACAGAAGATTTCAAGATTTTTTTTATTTCAGGCAGTACCTATTGACTGAGTTTTTGGAGGTAATATGCTGGAGACATACCCTTATGTAAGCCTAAAAGTGGACGAACATTATGTTGATGTGCTGGCTAAGCTTTTAAGATTGGTGGCCTTGTCTCTTTAATGGATTTAGATATCTATTTACGTGTGCGCTTCATTTTGATCTAGTGAAAGGAAAGAAAAGTATTTTGTAAAAAAAAAAAAAACCATTTTCTCATGCAACTCAACTGTTTGAACATTATTTTTCTCCATTGTTTTAGAGATCAACGTGAAGGGGTAATTCATTTTGAGAAAAGAAATGATCCAGAAATCAAGAAGGTAATGTTTAGTAGGAAAATCTATGCTCCTCCATGTGCTGCAGCATTACTTTTAAAATTGGGGTTGCAATTCCTATATTGATTTAAATAAGATGCTATAATACACTATTGCTGCTGTGCTGAGCTCCCTATTTTTTATTTTTACGCTATCTCTTTAATCCAGAGAAATATATAGTCCTGTCATTAATTTACTGACACTTCTTATGTTACCCAGGGTTTTTTGTTGATATTAATCTATTCAAGGCAAACAAGGAGAGAGCTGCTGAAATTGCTAGAAACAATAATATGGCAGAAAATGCTGATGGTAGTGGTGGCATATCCGGAATAGCTGGTTTGGCCGACAATGATGCAAATTTAATGATTAAACTTAAGTTTCTCACTTATAAGGTATGTGTAAGTTTCTCACTTATAAGGTATGTGTACTTGTACAAATTTTCCATGAACCAATTGCATGCAATCACTGCTTATAATATATTATCACAATATCACCTAGCATGCTTAATGTCCTAAAAACATAATTCATTTCCGTCAAGTGTCATATGTTTGTTAAGTAACCACCAAAACCTAGAAACTTAAGCTATCGATTAAGGTTAAATTATGACATTAAGCTCTCCAACACTTTCCCTCAGTAGAAAGACCAATGATTTGTAGCACGTACCAAGTCCTAATACAAACACTGAATAAATTCAAATAATAGATAACAAAAATAAATTTAATCATATGGGGTTCAGAAACCACGTGCTCTTGGTAAAACTAGCTTCAATACCATATTTAGTAATCACTGAACTCAAAAGTTTAAGATATTAAGGATCCAAACATCTAAGAAATATGGAAAGATCAACTGGTTTTACGATTTGTAATAATAAGCAAGCAATATTGCTGTTGGAGAGACCTGTTGCCCAAGGATCAAAGCTGAATTACAAAGAACTCAGCTTTACTTGAGTGAGTATATCTGTTTTTAATCATGTCAGATATGCTGCTTGGTGATTGAAATGTAAAAAAACCAATTTCTCATGTAGTTTCTTATCTTTTCCTAAGATTGATTAGTTTTCTTTTGTTGGGCCAAAGAGTGTTAACTCGTGATTTTTTGTCTATTCTTGTCCACAGATAAGAACATTTCTCATCCGCAATGGTTTGTCAATTCTGTTTAAGGATGGTCCTGCTGCATACAAGGCCTACTACCTGAGGTAAGACAGCAATGGTTTGTCAAGAATAAGATTTGTATAATATCTATATGTTGTTGTACTTGTTTCTCTAGAGTGACAATGGGTATTGGACAGAATTACAGTGTTGTTATGACTGTTTATACAACCCTTGTGGTTGATATGCGATTTCAGATCCTTGAGAATCACATTATTTAACTTCCTAATCTAGATGGATTCAAATCATATTAAATAGCAACTCGTGTGTCTAACTGAGAGATTTTAAAGCTTTCTCTAAGTTCCATTCATGATCTGTTAAATGCTGAATCAATTGTCAATATGCTATGCCAAGATCTTTTTTTTTTGGGATGTTTGATTGACCAAAATCTTATGTGATTCTACTGGAAGGCCATTTTCATAAACGTTGTAGCAGGACCCTTGTTATGGTGGACTTTTACCTATAATCTTAGTTATTGAACAAGTTATTATGAATGTGATTGCTTAAATAAGTTATACATCATTCCATAAATAGCAGGACTGATTATCAAGATCATAAATATCTACGATATTGATAAATAAAAACAAAAAAACAATTGTTCCTGAGCAATATGGAACTGTTAAATATTGTAATGATCATTTATTTGATTTCATACATAAATCTATACATTTTTTAAATTAGACTTCAACTGTAGCTTTGTTTCTGAAAGCTTGTCACTGTTTTGGCATTATAGGCAAATGAATATTTGGGGAACTTCTTCAGGAAAGCAAAAACAACTTTGCAAGATGCTAGATGAATGGTATTGCTGAATTATTCTTCTAGCTTAATTAATCTCTTTTTGGATCTTAGTCTGCAGTGGTGAAATAGAATTTCCTTGATATCTCCATGTTTAGGGCTGTGTACATACGGAGAAAATGTGGAAACGACAAGCTGTCATCGTCAATATACCTTTCTGAAGCTGAGCCTTTCCTTGAACAATATGCTAGACGCAGTCCTGAGAATCAGGCTCTGGTAGGTTCTGCTGGAAACTTAGTGAGTGTTGAAGACTTTCTGGCCATTGTTGAAGGAGGTAGGGATGAAGAAGGCGATCTTGACAGTGAGAAGGGGTCACCGCCATCAAGCCCTAAGCCCTCAGCCAAGGACACAGTTCAGAAAGATGAGGGTTTGATTATTTTCTTCCCAGGTAGAGGTTTATTTAATTTGTAAATGGTGTCAATTTGGTGTAACATAAATGTTTTGGATCTCGTTTCTAGTTCTTGATTGTATTATTTAAATTGATAGAACTTGTTTACTAGTATGTTAGAAAGACCTTTTGAGATTTAAGTAGTCCATTGTCATTGTGAGTAATGACCTGCAACAGTTCTGCGGATGGAATGATGAAGTGATATTTGTTTCAGATGGATTAATACTTACCCTCCTATTTCAGGAATGATCTTACATTGAGAAAATAAATTCATTAGCTATTAATTTTCTGTAGGCTTTGTTAATCGATAAAATAGGATTGTTTTCAAAGGGAAAAAGGACTATTCAGTATAAATCTCAATAGCACAGCAGAACATTAGTAAGCTTGAATATATAAATGCTAAGCCTTTTATAAGTGATTTGCTGTATTTGAATGCTAGAAGTGCTTTAGGAGAATAGGAGAATAGGAGCCTTACTGGCCTCTTTCAATGCTTGGGTTTGACAAGATTTGGAAAAAGGGAAATCAGTTTTTCCTTGTCCGATACTTTTTACAATCCACTTCTTAAATGATTTTGTATTTTCTTTGAAGTTTGATACTATAGTAATTTTCTATGTATTATGGAATCTTCAAGCTAGGTCTTGATATTTATTATTGCATTATCATTTTCAGGGATACCAGGTTGTGCTAAGTCTGCTCTTTGCAAGGAATTGCTAAATGCCCCAGGAAGAATTGAAGATGATAGGCCAGTGCATAGCTTAATGGGTGACCTTATAAAAGGTGTGATTAATTTTCCAGAAGCTTTTGTAACAGTTTGGGTGATTAAAAAGGTGGTCATTGGATCTGAATATTAACACTCAGATTTTAATTTCCAACTCTAATATCGTTGCTACAATATACTTTTGTGACATGATGGCATATTTTTTCTTGATTGATTTGATTGAAATTTATTTATTCATACATATCCACAGGAAGATATTGGCCAAGAGTAGCTGATGAGCGCAAGAAAAAACCATATTCTATAATACTTGCAGACAAGAATGCACCAAATGAAGAAGTCTGGAGACAGGTAACATTCTTAATTTTAGACCAGCAAAAACTAAACTGATGAACAAGACAAAAGATTAAGGTAAATGGAAACACTAATGAAAAGGAAAACAAATCTGTTCCAATGAAGCTAGCAAAAGTTTAGCATGAAATTTGTTTAAAAAGAAGTAAAGAACACAAATAAATCAAAAAGGTCAGTACCTTATGTATATTTTGTTGGTGTCGGATCAATCAGTTAAAATTTAAAAACTGAAGTGGAGAAAGGTAGGGACTGACTGGTTCAAGGGTACTGACCTTCAATTCAATCAGTTTTGGGGTGATTATCTCCAATATGTGTGTATAAGGTTGCAAAACCTAATTACCTGAGAAATCCTTATCTTTTAATCAAATAGGAGTCCTGGTCTAAAATAGTATGAAATAGAAAACACTCCCGATAGGAAAAGAATATATATTAATCGATTAAACCTATCAGGACCGTACTGATTTTGTTACAACCAAAGCCCCATCTTGATCTCCTTTGCTACAATGAATTGGTGAACCATATGTTGATAAATCATTAGATCTTGGTTCTCCTGACCAGATCGTTACACTTTTAGGAATGAACTTATCCTATTAGGGCCGTCTTGTTTGGTTACAATCAGTTCAGTTCAGTCTTGATTGCCTTTGTTACAATTAATTAACTATTATTAAACCATATGTTGATAAATCTTGATTCTCTGCACTTTTAGGAATGAGGCCTTCTATAGATGTTTGGAACCTAGATATATGTTTAGTTAATATAATTCACTTTTGTCTTTTTCTTTAATAATTTTTTTTGACTTCTCAAAAAAGTTAATACTATTATCTCTATTCCTCAGGAGGCTGACATGACAATATGTGGTCAAAATTTATTCATTGAATTTTTTTTATTGAATGTGTACACATCAAAATCTTGGCGGGGCTTGTTAATTCTTTTAATCACTGTAACCATGTAAACCTATTAATAGCTGCACTGAATTTTTTCTAACCTTGAATAATTGCACCATATTTATGTAGACATCATTAAAACATTTCCAACTTTTCTTCATTTATCTACGTAAATTTTCTCAACATGTCCAATGTGCCTTGTGATGGTCCTCTATTTTTGCAGATTGAAGACATGTGCCGCAACACCAGAGCCTCTGCAGTTCCTGTTGTACCTGATTCTGAAGGTTACTTAGTTTTTCTTTCTATATTCTGTGTGAATGGTGGAAAATTGATAATGTCTATATGCTTTTTTTTTTTTTTTTAATCATTGTGGATAATATCTAGTCTAAAGCCAAACATTTGAAATACAGAAAGTCATTATTAAATATTCAAGTAAATATTTGCAATGCTTACTTGATCACAAAATCATAATTGCTTTATATTAACTAGTTAGATGATTATTGAAGTCTCGCTCAGTCTCTTTTATATGATCTCCCTTTCTTTTCTATGTCACGTGTCACTTTTCTGTATGAGTTGAGGTTCTACTGGTAGGACTGGAAATTTATGATGTCTTTTAGTAGAACATAACCATTTTGATTGAAGCTGCGAGGTAAGCGGTACCAGCTCTGGTAGAAAACTTCTGCAGCAAAGCCTTAAAAGAGAAGGGAGTGGGTTGAGGTGGAAAGAAAATAGTATACTTTTCCATTATTTGTTCCCTATGGCATCCCCCATTGACCGGAAATGTTACATGCTGCAGTCATATTAATGAGATTCTTCTGTGTATGTAGAAAAGAGAAAGAAAGAATTTCCCTTATTATGCATGATTTCTATTTTGCTTTTCTAAAAATCTCTTCTTTCCAAGATTTACATTTCCTAGAAAATATTCTTATACTTGTGTGTCTAATATGATTAAATATGATGTTTATTCGGTGATATGATGTTTAAGCTTGACATGGCCCCTGCACAATGATGACTCAAGCAAACTGAAAATGTGATTAAAAATTTTAGTTAATATACCAATTAATTCATTAAGCCACTAGTCAATTCAATATAACAACTAGACAGTGACACTGTATTGTGAATTCTCTGTTATAATGTTGCTTCAATATGTAATTTAACATGCAAAAGTGGGACCTTTGGCTGATGGTTTAAGTTTATGCTTACGTCTATTCATTTCTTGGTTATTGTTATTACTCATGTTTCTGGTGTTAATTTTTAGTATGGTCTATTAAATGTGTAGGAACGGATTCAAACCCTTTTGCTCTTGATGCATTGGCTATTTTCATGTTTCGTGTGCTTCAAAGAGTTAACCATCCGGTAGGAACTTTGTCTATATAATTTGTGAGGTGACAGACTGACAGAAACCTATACTTTAAATATATGGATTACTATCTTTATTAACTCATTTTATAATGCTTTATGAATCTTTGAAGGGGAATCTTGACAAGAACTCTCCAACTGCTGGCTTTGTGCTGCTAATGTTCTATCACCTTTATGAGGGCAAGGTATGATATTTGATACGACTGGTGCTAAAATGTAGATTTACCTATTAAAAAGCATTTCCTTTACTCTTATGCTATCAATTTTCAGAGTCGAAAAGAGTTCGAGAGTGAATTAGTTGAACGTTTTGGTTCTCTTGTCAAGATGCCATTGCTGAATGAAGATAGGTAAGACTATTTTTCACTGAAGATGATGGACACGCTAGACTAAATGTCCATGAATAGGTGGTTTCCCATATTAACATTAACTATATTGCAGTATCATTAGCTTATGATCCTTTTTTTTTCCCATTGCCGTCTTTACATGACCTTTTGAAATTATGTCAATTGTTAAGTTATTAGACATCTCTTCTGTTTTTCCTCCTTCCCCTTCAATCCATTTGCAACTTTTTTGTTTTCTTATCTTTTTGTGTAGTAAAATTATCTTATCTTGTTGTGAGAGAAAAGTAATCGAGTGTTATGTGATTTCTTTTTATTTTCTTGTTATGTTATGCAGTTTATTTTAGTGTTAATGAGGTGTTTTAATATGCAGGAGTCCTTTGCCTGATCCTGTGAGGTCTGTTCTGGAAGAGGGTATAAATCTATACAAGCTTCACACTGCCAGACATGGAAGGTTGATAGTAATACTTTACGTACCTACTACCTATGTATGACTAATAGTCCTTTTGATTCCAATGCTTCACATCATAAATAATTGCACGGTTGCCCTCCTTGGATATAATGATATTTGATACATCTTTCTTTGATATTTTATACGGACGGTTCTGTTAGCCTATGATAAAGATTATTCCAAACTTTTCTAAAGCAGTTGACTTTTCTTTCAAACTCTGATTAGTTAAGACCCCAAAAGGCTAAATTTGAGTTTCTTGGTATTCATGAATTAGAATATTCTGACAATCGTTTAAGCCCTTAATTTGTAATGATCTTTATTGTCAGATCCATGTCTAGTTAGAGGGTTGACTTGCTATAGTTGTGTATATATGAAGTCTCAACCAGTAGTGCTAAACTTTTTGTTAATAATTCATTGGCTTTTATGTTGCAACTTTCTTTTGGCCATGGAAGCATGAATGATCCCCGACCCCTGCTTCCTTTAGAATTATTGCTTTTCTTCTACTCTTAAAGAGTCACTGTAATTATTGTTGCTGCTTTATCTTCTCTGGGTATGTTTTAATTAATCATTTATCATTCTGTGATCAGATGGGAGTCCACCAAAGGTTCATATGCAAAGGAATGGGTTAAATGGGAAAAGCAATTGCGGGAGACTTTATTTAGTCATGCTGACTATCTCTGTTCTATTCAGGTGAATATACTTTATCTTTGTTCTTTTTAAATATATATTATGATGCCTTATTATGATGTCAATTTGCTCAACTGTACTCTTCACTAACTTCTGCTCCGACTTCGCAACCACCCTACTGATACCTTCACCACTCTCTGCATCTTTACTCTGTAAAGCTGTTATTTGTTTTAGTGATTTTTGTCTTTACACTTTGAATATTTCCAGGTTCCATTTGAGTCTGCAGTTAAGGAAGTATTCGAACAACTAAGGCTCGTTGCAAAGGGTGAACAGACAACACCAAGTTCTGAAAAGAGGAGGTTTGGAGCCATTGTTTTCGCAGCTGTTAGTTTGCCTGTTGAGAAGCTCCAAAGTCTCCTTGATAATGTAAGTGAAAGTTTCTGCCCAGTCAAAAGCATTTTGATTTTCTCTTCTAAACCTGAAAGATCTTGGTGTCTGAAGATCTGATGATGAAGTCAACTAGTTAATGAGTTTTTCCTTTACATGATCCTAATGATGTTAGTGCTAGGTCTGACATTTGGGTTCTGTTGGGTTGACATGCCTTTAGCTGAATTGCGTATTTGCGTGTTTATACGGATGTTTCTTTTTTTCTTTTCTTTTTTTTGATAAGAAACTAGAACGATTTCATTAAAGATTTAGGAAACAAAGGTGAACAAGATGTCCACAACTCAAGATTTACACTGATGTTAATACAAGGATTTCTAATTGAGGTTAATGATTTTAAGAGCTGCGCACACATTTTTAGCTAAATCACGTGGTGGTGTCTAGAAGTCTAAATCTTTACCTATCACAATTTTTTTTTCTGTATATTTATGGAGATTCCGATTAATTTAACCCCACTCATTGACCATCTCTCCTTTTTATCTCTCTCTAAAGCAGTTGGCTGGAACAAACCCGGACATTGAACTCTTTTTCAAAGATAAAGACATGGAGAGCAACCTGAATAAGGCGCATATTACTCTTGCTCACAAGAGGAGTCACGGTGTTACAGCAGTAGCTAGCTATGGCGTCTTCCTCAATCGAGAGGTACCAGTGGAATTGACAGCTCTATTCTTCAATGATAAGATGGCTGCATTGGAGGCTCATCTTGGTTCTGTAGATGGCGAAAATATAGTTTCGAAGAACCAGTGGCCCCATATTACCTTATGGACCGGAGCAGGGGTTGCACCGAAGGAAGCAAATTCATTGCCACAATTGCATTCGGAGGGGAAGGCAACCCGTATTGAAATCAACCCACCGGTTACCATTTCAGGACCACTTGGATTTTATTAAGTTACTCGATTCCTTGGTTGGTCTTTGATACAATGAGGCTACTCAGAAACATTTTTGTCCAAATTGTATAGTATAAATATTACCATGTCAGAGGTTTTGAGGGTAGTTCGTAGAGAAAGTGCCGGAGCCCGGAAGTGAGGTTAGGTTCGGTCAAAAATGAGTTTTTGCTAATGGAATTTTGTTACTCTTCCATTGAAAATTAAAATTATTTTTATTTATTTATTTATACAATACCCAAAGCAAAAACCATTTCATAGCAATTACTTCCTGATATTTTTTGTGTTTATATAACCGAACAAATTTTTTTTTTTTCTAAAAAAGGGTCATGAGGTTTTCTTGTATTGAAATGTTGTAAATGGAAACAATTAGGGTATTATGCTGCATTTATGGTGTAAGATGTAAATGTTGAGAAAGTGGACACAAATCCGTAATCTCAATGATGCAAGTGTGAGAAGTGTATATATATATATAGACTCGGTATACTAACTGTTTGAATTCTTATATTGAATTGTTTCTCATCAAATCTAATATAAAATTCAATGCACAACCTGATCATTCAATAGTTTCAATTACTCAACCATTAGAAGACTTTAAGCTATGATTCTGAGATTCAACACAATTACAGACAAAAACGTAGTTAATGGAATGTCAAAATACCGTTTATGGGGTCTCATCACAAGCTAAAATGACATGGATTCTTATACAATCTAGCTCTTTACTATCTCTGCTTGTTAACTCCATTGACAACCGATCAAAACCATAGCAGCAACACCCAAATGCTTGTTGCCTTTTTCTCTACTTGATATGCAGCATAAAGATGCTATATATAACATTCTACTTGTTCCATTGCTAGAGTTGGTAAGATTGCCATTGCTTCACCATCAAGAACAAGAATCTTGCTGTCATTCTTCACACATTTTGTTGAGAATTTTACTCTATTTTATTACCACACCAACCAAAAAAATAAAATAAAATAAAATAAAAACATTTTCATGAGCCCTAATAAAGTTCAGCAAATTGAAAAACTTTGACTAGGTTTGGTGAGCTTACATGTATCTCTTCTTGTTTTCTCTTATGTTAATAGCTTGTACCTCACCAAGAATTACGTCTCCTACGTAAACCGGGGACCTGAAATGCAAGCTTTGGGAAACATATACAGCTCCAGGCTACAAATAACCATCACATTATAAAAATTAAAAATCTTGGGTAGGACGGTCTTATCATGAGATTTCCATTTAGAAAACGACAACACATGACACAAGATAATATATGATTGTTTGGAGATATCCCGTGTCTGTTTTCTTAATGGAAGTCTTCGTAACCGTGTTTACCGGGAAGAAACCACATATAGATGGAACATCCTTTAATGGGGTTCACTGTTAATCAACACTAACCTTCCATTTGCAAGTTTTAACCACATATAAAATATATGCATAAGGAAATCAATAATCAACCACTCAGTTTCAAACTTTTTCTCTACTCCTTTTTCACCAGAATCCAATTGTATCCTACTAGTATCATTTTCTCAGTGTCTTAACTTGCTGTTCTTGCAGTAATTACATAAAAAGAGAATTCTATACTATATAACTGTAATATATCAAAAATTGAAGTTTCAACTTACAAAATGGGAGGAGATGATCCGAGGATATAGTGCAGCAACAAGCATCCCATGAACAAGCCGATCCTCGAAACCGGCATTTTTAGCAGATTCAGCGTCAAAATGTAGAGGATTCGAATCATGACTCACCTTAGAATACTCAACAATGTCTTCACTCGAGTACACCCTCCTTTGTCTCAACACGTCTCCGGTTCTAAGCACACGCGGTGGCTCCAGAGTCGAGAACCATCTCAACAAGTGGGGTTTGCTGGAGATCAAATTCTTGACGAGCATTTCTTGTAAAAGTTTCGTGAAATTTATCATCTGGTTATGGATGTCTACTTCTATTTATGCATATTTGTCATTTCATCGAACATGTGATGTGCAAGTGTCTTACATAATTGCATTTTTTTTTTTTTTTTTTCTGTTCAAAAATTAAAATTTGAAGCAGTATAGAGTAGGAAACGTAATAAACAGTTGAAGTAATTGCGTGGGCACGTCATCATCTGGTGCTGACGTGACCCGCCACACCATTGACCAACCCGAGTCCATTTTTGCCCCTCCCAAACATATGATATGTGTTCATAAAGGGGTAAAATTGTCTAAATATATAACAAAGTTTAGACAAATTTACCTATCTCCATAAACACATGTAATGTTTTTAAAAGAGGGGTAATACTGAAGGAGGTGAGCAAAAGTAAACTCGACCAATCCATGACGTGCCTGGGCACGTCATCATCTAACCAATGACGTGTCTGGCACATCGCTACGTTAGAATCCATTAAATTACATTAGCTGCACATTGGGCTTGGGCCATTTGGTTGGCCCAAATTGAACACTTGTTAAAGCCCAGGCCAACAAGACTTGAATTTTTTTTCTCTCACAGTCGAGTTCTGGTGAGAAATGTCTCCATTCTCCAACATCCTCATTCATTACTCACGAGATGATACACCAAATTTTAGTACAAGTGAACAGTCCTTGTTCTTCCAGTTAGCATTGGGAATTCTGGGGTTTTTTCGAGAGAGAGTTTTAACATTTCTCTGAAGAGCTCAATGATGCAAAAGATTTTATTTACTATAAGATTCAATAACTTTGTTAAAAGAAAATCCATCAAATGAGATGGTCAACAATTCTGTAACATGGCTACTCAAAGCTAACTAAACTATTATTTTATCAATTAGACTTAACAGTATGCTTTAACAACACTAAAAGCATCCATATGTGAAAAGAATCAAAACAAAATAAACAGTGAATAGTCTCTTTCACTACTTAAATCATAAGAAAACATGGAGACCCAGTAAACGAAATACAAATCCGTAGAGATCAACAAGTCATTTGCGCCCGAAAGAGAGCACATAAATGAATCTGGCCGAAATCCAGATACATTAAGATAAAGAAAGAGTCACTCTTTCCTCC
This sequence comes from Acer negundo, assembly GCA_035582765.1. NCBI lineage: Eukaryota > Viridiplantae > Streptophyta > Magnoliopsida > Sapindales > Sapindaceae > Acer > Acer negundo. Next base: position 25,834,664 of record CM069235.1, on the reverse strand, counting down.
AAAGACACTCAACTTTTCATAATGTTCAAGATACTCCAAAAGCATTAAATTTGACTTTTAACGGAAATAGTGTTTTTTCGCTACCAATCTCCAATTTATGCAAATATATCATCCAGCAAAACAACCAAAACATCATTCATAATCCATAAATGACAAAACTAACAATTGCATTTCAACTATTGGAGTATTCACTTGACTGACACTTCTCCTTTGGATAAAAGAGTTAACATCTTACAAAAAGAAGCTATCTCAAAGTTGAAAAGTTACTTATACATCAATGACTAAATTAATAAAACTCATATCCTCAAAGTACGGAAGAGAAAGACCTACTACAAGAAATATGCATATTATAGTAACCTAATTGAACAAGAACCTGAAGAAATGAACCCACTACTTTCAACACGCAAACAAGACAAATACATAACGCAGAAGGATTGAATTGATGCTGCCTTCACTGGGGTGTAGGCTGCCAACTCCTGACCCAATCCGTCAAAGTTGTAACATTTCTAGTGATATCCTCAATAGTGTCACTTTTCAATGCCACAACAATATTCTCTGGGTAACTTTCTTTGGCCTCCTCTAACAAAACTTGGAATATTTCACATTCAATATTGTTTGTGAGCTTTGCCCCAGTGTAACCTCTGTCACAGGAACAGTTCATGAGAATATGGAAAAACAACCCCAGAACCATAAAAAAATAACCATCAACACAAATACAAGAAAAAGTACCTCTTGCTCAATCGATCATACAACACAGAATTGTCGGTTTGAAGCACCACCACACGATCAAACCATCGCTCAGGAAAGAAATCACATCCATGGTAGTCCACAATATTGCCCCCTTGTTCCATTACATCCTCAAGTTCATCACACACCTGTAGAATTCACAAGACACAATCTGATGCTTGTACAAAAATACAAAAATGAACAAATCTCAAGTAGATTATCAAAACATTACATTTCCTGTATCTGTTTAAAGCACCAGAATCAATCACCATGCATATAATTGGGCAGATTCCAAAAATTTAGATCATGATCGGTTAACAAGTGCATCAAAAACAGTCATAAGAACAATACTGACCAAAAATTATTAAAACTACTTCCTTGAATACAATCAATCAGTGTATATAATTCTAAATTTCACTGAAAAAACTGCAATTCGATGGACAATCAACAAAATAACAATAAATTTTATGGAATATTAGACTATATAAAGTAAAAATAAAATAAAAATTAGAGCTTGATTGATTTTTAGGGTTTGAAAAAAATGAAATACCAGGTCTTCGTTGATGATGTGACACTCGAGCTCGTCGTCCCAGCCGTCGTGTAAGTTTTTCTCTCTGACCAAATCTCCGATGCTAATGTGGCGGAACTGCGTCGACTCCGCCAGAGCAGCGGACGTCGTCGTTTTGCCGGTTCCGGGAGTTCCGGTAACCAGTATGTTTGGTCGCATCCTCTTGCTATCTTGCACCATGCTGTCTTTTGCGCACACTTCTTCGTTTAGGTTTCAGGACTACAGAGTGATTCGCAGGAAGAGCGGTGCTATCGGCACCCCAATGCTGATAGCTATTTATATCCCACTTTTTAAAATTTTAATTTAATTATATAAAATTAAATGATTTTATTAAGGTTTAATATTAAAAACATCCTCTGGTTTGATCGTTAAAAAGTCTGAAATGTCTCTATTTAAGCATCAATTGTATGAATTTACTATACTCTTATATTTTTACCAAATAAATTAATAAAATAACACAAAATACGAGAATGTTAACTTGTAAAGGAGAAACCATTTTATGGACAATTTTATCCCTAAAAATAACAAAATTACAAATGAACCAAAAATATTAAAAATAAACCAAAATATGTAATTATTTGTCATTTTTTTATAAATCCTAGCAAATACTAATTTTTAATGTTTTTAGTTCATTTATAATTTTTTTTATTTTAGACTTTTTAATAGTCAGACCCAGTCAACACAAACGGAATGCTAACGGTGTTAGTTCATAAGAGAGGTTTCTAAAATAAAATCATTTGCAATTATATATCCAATAATAGTTCTAAGATGAGAGGAGGTTTTAAATATTAACCCTTTTATTAATTTTTTTATTTATTTCAGGATTACCTTTTTTACATATTTTTCAAATTTAGTATACCCCGTGTCTTTTTCAAAAAGCTAAAAATAAAAATACACATCATCTATAATCTTATTAAATGCGAATTTTTTTTTTCTTCTTCTTATTTCATAGTGAAACCATCCTTATTAAATGTGATTCTTTTTTTCTGTAGTCGATTGGATTATTGATGGTAGATTGTGAGTATGATATTGATTGTCTGATGATTTTTTTTTTTTTTGAGTGATTGAGTTAGAGTTTTGGTGTGGTTTCGTTTTATCGGAGATTAGGTTTTCTTGGTTGCGATTCTTGGTGCAATTTCATTGTTTTTTTTTTTTTTTGGTAAATAACATTAAATTAACTTTTGAAGATCCAAAATAAAATTTACAGAAGAATTGATACAAATAATAGAATAGCTAGAAGATTCGAAAGAAAATAAACGAGAGAAAAAAAAAATAACAAACATCGATCTAGATTTAAAAAAAAAAAAAAAAAAAACATGTTAAACAATAAAATCAATAAATATTAAACATGTAAAACAATAAAATCAATAAATACCAAACACAATTCTTTGGTTGAAGATGGTTTCATCGGTGATTTAAAAAAACCTAGATATGATTCATTTGCAATCCAGTGTTCTTCGTCTGTATCTGCCAGTCGATTTTCACCAACCTACCGGGCTCAATGAATTGTCTCTTTTGGAATGCGAGTGGGGTAGGCAATCCGCGTGCATTCCGTGCGTTAACGGAGTTGAAGAAGAGCTTCAATTCGGATGTCCTGTTTCTTATGGAGACAAAGACGAGTCATTCTACTATAGAGAATTATCGGGTACATTTGGGATTTTCTGGGAAGTTGGTGGTTGATTGTTGCAAGTTTAGTGGTGGATTATGCTTGTTCTGGTCGAGTAAGGTGTGTATTAATCTTTTATCTTATTCTAAGTTTCATATTGACGTATGTGTTTCTTCCCATTCTTCTAAGTTCTAGCAGTTGACTAGTTTGCATGGGGATCCTAATCCGGTGCAAAGGACCCACACATGGGCATTGCTTCGAAGGTTAAAAGGGATGTCGAATCTCTCTTGGTTGTGTCTTGGCGATTTCAATGAGTTGTTGGTTGAGTTGGAGAAAAGTGGCGGGTTGCCTCATCCGAGGAACATGATGGATGATTTTCGAGAGTTGTTTGATTCTTATGACCTTACGGATTTGGGGTATTCTGGTCCTAGATTCACGTGGTCAAATCGTAGAGAAATAGGTCTAATTCAGGAAAGATTGGACCGAGTGGTTTGTAGCTTTGATTGGAAACAGATGTTCTCCTTTGCTAAAGTGGTTCATTTGGGATTTTGGTCCCCTGATCATAGGGTTCTTTATGTTGTGGTGCAAGATAAAATAGCTAGGGCAGTTGGTGGTGTTGAGAGGCAGTGGAGACGGTTTTCATTTCGAGGTCTATTGAGCCGATGAGGAGGATTGTAAGAACATTATTTCTGAGAGTTGGGGTGATATTGGTTTGAATTGTGATATGTATGGGGTTGTTGCGAAGGTGAATCACTGTGCTATGAAACTTGGCAGGTGGAATTATTTGCATCGTCAGGCCTTAGGTAGAGAGATTTCTAAGAGAAGGAAGAAGCTGGAGTTTGCGGTTGGTGTGGAGGGTCTGGACTCGTGGAAATCTGTGAGAGTTATTGAGAGGCAGTTGGATAAACTCTTCGAGTCCAAAGAGGTTTACTAGAAACAACGTGCTAGGCAAGAGTGGCTTGCAGCTGGTGACCACAACACTAACTTCTTTCACTATAAGGCTTCTGCTCGGAGAATGAAGAATGAAATTGTGGGCCTGGTTGACTTGAGTGGAGGTTGGTATGAGACGAAGATTGGTATTCAGTCATTGGTGTTAGGTTACTTTGATGACATTTTCAAGTCTTGTAATATGTTCAGTGATGTTTGGCGGACAATGACTAATTCGATTCCTTCTAGACTGTCTAGCAGACAAAGCTGCTTTTTGGATTCCTCGTTCTCTACTAAGGAGGTTAGGAAAGCGTTGTTTGAAATGTACCCAACAAAGGCTCCAGGTATTGATGATATGCCTGCACTTTTCTATCAGAAGAATTGGGATTTGGTTGGTGTGGAAGTGACTAGTGCTTGTCTACATTGCCTTAATAATGGGGAGTGTCTTGCTGAGTTTAGTAAGACTTTAGTTACTCTTATCTCGAAAATCTCTAATGCGTCTAAAATTACTGATTTCCGACTTATCAGTCTGTGTAATGTTGTCTACAAGATTGTGGCTAAGGTGCTTGCGAATAGGTTACGACTGGTGCTTGGGGATGTTATTTCTGAGTCACAGAGTGCTTTTGTGCCGGAGAGATTTATTACAGACAATGCCATGATTGGGTTCGAATGTATCCATGGTATTCGGTCGAGAAAAAGAAAAAGTGGCTCAATAGCCCTTAAGCTTGACATGTCAAAAGTCTACGATCATGTTGAGTGGGGTTTTTTGTCAGAGATGATGCTGCGGCTTGGTTTCTCTACTGCTTAGGTTGACCGTATTATAAGTTGTGTGACGTTTGTTTCATTTTCCTTCTTGATAAACGGGGATATCTGTGGTAATCTAAAACCTTCCAGGGGTTTCAGATAAGGGGACCCACTTTCCCAGTACCTTTTTTTAGTGTGTGTAGAAAGTTTTTCATGTTTGATTAATATGGTCGTTTCTTGTGGGGAGATTGGTGGTTATAGGTGTGGTAATACAGGGTTTTTCATTTCGTATTTATTCTTTGTTGATGATAGTCTCCTTTTTGCTAGGGCTAATAGTAGGGATTCTAAGGCTATTAAGAGGATTTTGAGGGATTATGTTTTGGCTTCTGGTCAAGAGGTGAATTTTAACAAGTCGGCTCTCTGTACTAGCAAATCCATTTCTCATGTTGTAAGGTTACAGTTGGCGTGTATTGTAAGGGTGAATTTGGTGAGGTGTCATGAGAGGTATCTTGGGCTTCCGAGGTTTGCTGGTGGAAACAAAAAGCAGCTTTTTGTTGATCTCTGTGATAGGATATGGTCTAAGGTTAATAGGTGGAGTCACAAGATTTTTTGGCAGGGGGAAAAGAGGTTTTGATTAAAGTTGGCATTCAATACATTCCCTCTTACGCTATGAACCTTTTCTGGTTACCTAAAAGTTTTGTTTCGGAAGTCTATCATTTGTGTTCGCGCTGCTAGTCGAGGAGTAATACTAAGACTAGGAAACTCCATTGGGGTTCTTGGCTCAAACTCTGTGATAGCAAAGACAGAAGTGGACTTGGTTTTAGAGATCTTTCTCTTTTTAATCAAGCAATGCTCACTAAACAAAGTTGGCGTCTAATTAAATGGTTGAATTCCCTTATGGCGAGAGTTATCGAAGGCAACTATTTCTCGACTATTGATTTTCTTAATACAGGTGATTGTGCTACTGGTTCTTATTTATGGAAAAGTATTCTCTAGGGGCATGAACTCGTTGAGGCGGGGTCTAGATGACGGGTGGGGGTTAAGTCAAGCCTCTCCATTTACGGGGACCGTTGGATCCCTCGGCAATACTCATTTAAAATTCAATCTCCACCGATCTTAGACTTGGATACAAGGATTAGGTCACTTATTTCTCCTTTTGAGGGTTGGGATATTCGCCTTATTTGGACGATTTTTGCTCCTGATGAAGTTGATGCCATCTTAAGCATCCCTCTTAGTGGCTCCCAGGCTGATGACACTCTCCTTTGGCACTTTAAGAAGAATGAGATGTACTCTATTAAAATTGGTTACAAGCTAGGGTTGCTACTTCAGTCCCGTGAGTTGGCCTCTAGTTCCTCTAATAATAGGCGGTGGAAGTCTATTTGGTGTCTTAATATTCCCCATAAGGTAAAGGTTTTTATTTGAAAGGCCTGTAGGAACTAGTTTCCTACTTTGGTTAATCTAGCTAGGCATGACGTCCCCTCTGATGGCTTTTCTTCTAGATGTTTAAAGAGCCCTAAAACGACGACCCATGCTTTTTGGGGTTGCGACTGGATTAAAATAATTCATTCTAATTGCTCCCTTCTTTCGGGTCTAGATTGGTCTGATGGCTTGCAGTTCAAAGACATGTTCTTGTTTGTGGTTTGTGTTCTAAGTTCCAGGGATATGGAGTTTTTGTGTGTTGTGTGGTAGAGGTCCTGGTTTTGGAGGAATCAATGGATTCATCCTCCTTCGAAGCTTTGTTTTTTGATGTGTTGGATTGGGCCTCTTGGTTCCTTGATGATTTCAGGTGTGCTGCTTTAAATATTTCTTCCTTGTCCCCTTCTCCCTCAGTTTCTGCTGATTATGTGGTTAAATGGGTTGCTCATCCTACTGGGTTCTTTAAGATTAACTCTGATGTGGCTGTTCTTGCGGATCAACATCTGATTGGTGTTGGTGTTATCCTACGTGATTCGATTGGCCATGTTTGTGCCTCCTCTGTAAGGAGAATCTTTGCATGCTTTTCCCATACTATGGCTGAGGCTATTGCTATTCTGGTTGGCCTGTAGATATCGGTTGAAACTGGTTTCCTCCCTGCGGTTCTTAAAAGTGACGCTAAATGGGTTATGGATTTGATCAATGCTAAGAGTGATGTGTGTGCTGATATTGGTGTTATTATTTCTGATATCTTAGCTATTTCTAAGCAGTTTTTTTATTCCTATTTCTTTTATTTCTAGGAAAGCTAATGTAGCTGCTGATACTTTGGCTAAGTTTGCCTTGAGATTGGCTGGCAATTCTGTTTGGCTGGACGGTCCCCCTTCTTGCCTGGATGATGTTGTTGTGCTGGATTCCAGCTCTTTGGTTGTTTAATATAGTCTGTTCCCTTTACAAATAAATAAATAAATAAATAAATAAATAAATAAATATTAAACATGAGATTGAGATCTGAAAGAAAATATAAACAAAATTAATAAACGTTCAGCGATTTGAAATAATCTATATCATTAAGGTTTTGAAATAAGGAAAGTAGGTTTTATTAGTTTTACTTTGTACATGATTTTTTTTGTTAAATAAAAATTGTACGTCTCTTTAAATAATTTAATAAAGGAAAAAAAATATTAAATAATTTAAAAAGTGGGGTATAAATAGTTCAGAAGGAGTTTTTCTCTAGTGACATATAACTGTGAGCATACTTATAGCACATTTATTCACCTCATAATTTTTTTACCAGAAAAGGCAATACAATTGGATCAAATAATACTTACATTGTAAAAAGTGATGAAGTGGATAAATGTGCTATAAGTATACTCACAATTGTGTGTCTACCTGAGAAAAACTTCGTTCAGCAGTGGGTGTGTCAATAACACTACTTTAACAGATACCCAGAGAGTGATTTGTAGGAAAAGCAAACTCTAGAAAAATGTGACCGTTAGGCTAACTGTGTCAGATGGTGAGTGAGTGGGTCTAAATTTGGTAAATTTGGTACCGCAAGCATTACCCCCCCTCTTTAATGGATGACCCATAGAGGGGTAAATTTGTCTAAACACTGTCATATTTTGGAGCAAATTTATTTGGACAAATTTACCCATCCCTGAGCATGTGTTATCCATTTAAGAGGGGGGGGTAATGCTCACCCCCTTGAAGAGATGTGAGCAAAAGCAAACTCTAGAAAAACGTGACCGTTAAGCTAACCGTGCCAGATGGTGAGTGAGTGGGTCCAAATTTGGTACTACAAATCTGGTGCCCAAATTTGGTATAAAATCACTACCAGTGATTTTACAATAAATGAATAAATTATAATGATACTATAACATTTGGACAAAGTAGCATTACTCTAAATAATATATAGAGTTTTTTTACACAAATAGCCATTTTTAAAGTAGTATAATGATTTATAGCTATACTTTCTCGGCTTTTCTTTTTTAACCATTTAACTATTGCATAGATAAAAATACCCCAAACACTGTGTTTTAACATTTACAGCAAACAGAGAGTCTATGAAATTCAACTTTTTTTACATGGTGATCTTCACTGTTATGATCATTCACAGGATAAAACAACATTTATGTGTTCTTTTGACCTTCAAAATGAGCAATCCCAACCATTTACAGGTCCTCCAAATCAAGACCATGGCCAATGTAAGCATGTTAAGAGCATTTTTGTGGCAGTTTCAAGAGGTTTTCTCTATCCATGTGACGGTTTCCTTGAATCAAATATTGACATCCGGGTATTGAAGAATTACAGGGTGAAGACTGAAGAGATCTTAGAGTATAGAGTTCATTGTCACGAACAGGGCTGGCCCATGGGGGCAGCAAACCCAGAAATTCGCTGGGGCCCCCAAATAGTCCATTCTCCTCCTTCTTCTTCTTCTTTTGGAGCCTTAGGACCAATTTATTTTAGTTCAAAAAGGGTCCAATTTCAAACATTGCTTTGCTTTTTTTAATAAGACATAATTATCCATATCTAGTTCAATTTAATAGAAATAAACATCTAAGTCCAATAGTTTTATATCATTTGAGTCAAAATTATCTGAGTCCAATTGAATTTCTATTTTATTTTAAAAAAAGAGTCAAATTGAGTTGCTAATCTAGTCAAAATCACCGCCCACTCTCTCCATGACTTCATCGACTGTCCTCCTTTCCCATTTCAATTTGCTTCCAAAAAGGTGTGTGTCTCACCTCTCAATGTCTCATTTTATTTTATTTTTGAAAACAGTCCACCATTTCTTATAATTTACAAAATCAGTTGTTTTTATTTTTGAAGTATATGTTGAATTTAGTTTTCATCTCTCACCTCTCAATGAAGAATTATTTATTTAATTTTTTTTTATGTTAATGATAATAATTTTTATATGGGGCCTCGATTTTTGTTAATATCATTAAATGGCTCGGGCCCCAAAATGCCTGGAGACAGCCCTAGTCGCGAACCCATTAATCTGAGGAAGCACCTGAAGATGCATAATTACTAATGTTGTTTGGTTCTGTAGATTTGCTTGCTTACAATGTTAAAAGCAAGCAAAGGTGTCAGAAAACTTTTGGCATTCAATCAAACTACGAAGTGATTCCTTACACTGCTAACTAGCCTTGTACGTTTCAACCAAGGATGCTGTGACGAGAGTAAGTGTTTGCGGGTAAAACACTCTTGATGAACATCAAAGACTAGATTCAATCCAGTCAATTCATCCAACTTGATTTTGTGGGTAAACTTGGAGAAAATTCTGTTACACTCATCATATTTTTTATATCTCTCTGTGTAGCTTTGTGAATATTGACATGAATGTCCATCTTGTATTTAATTAGAAAATTTGTATTTCGGTTGGCAACAGTAAGTTCATCAATCTGCGGAAATGGAATTGGATTCCAGAATTTTGCACTTCTCAATTCCGTGGTTTCTGTCTCATTATGTTATTTTTATTTTTATTTTTATTTTTTTGAGAAGAAAAGAAACTTAATCGATTAGAAGCAAAGAAACAAAGCTATATTGGATATTAATCTAGAACCAGACTCCTGGTGCAGACAATCTTTATGAAAAAGGATAGAATCAATAAGCTGCAGACAACAGGCACTCAATATTAAATTTCAATATTTGTATGTTTTAGTGTTTATGAGAATGGTTATATATATCGGTGGATAGCATTACACCTAAAAAGATTAATTTAATAGGTTGTGACATCCACCGGTATATATATGCTCTTCTCTTATTTTATGTGTTTTCAATGTAAGATTCATTCTCATCTTCTTGAGCTTCACATGTGGGTTCACTAACACTCATCAATATACCATATTCCATAGCGAGATGCAAACCACGTAGCATAGTCAGAGCTTCCGCAACCGAGTAGGTGCACCGGAATTCAGAACTCGAGCACATGAAGCCATCACAATGTTATTAGAGTCCCAATTTGCTTGTTTTCATCTTCACTTTTATTTTTAATATACTATGTGTTTGAGGTAATTGTTAAACCTATGGTAATAAAAAAACTCTTTTATATATATGGTCAAGCAATATTATCTTCAAATTTTGACTTTAATTTATGCCTTTAATGTCCATCCATTCATCCATTTTTACTAAATCCAATGGTGGAAAAAGTAAATGAAATAAAGATTAATGACAACCTGGATTGAATGAAAATAGATAGATGGATGTTGAAGTAAAAAAAAAAAATCAAAATTTGAAGTTGATATAGTACCCATAGAGAGAGAGAGAGAGAGAGAGAGAGAGAGAGAGAGAGAGAGAGAGGATTTACAAATGAAAAGGGCATAATATATTAATTTTTAAGAATAACAAATGAAAAGGGCATAATATATTAATTTTTAAGAATATTCATTTTAACAACATTATGACCAAAGCCTACAACAAATGCTTACATACAGGCCTACAATAAATGATGAATGAATTGGTATAAACTGTAGAAACATACAACAATGAATCTTGTATAAAAAATTTGGCTTCTTTGCAGGAGGTAGCATGGTGAGTCGTATAGGGATGACCTTATTGAGGAAGCTAATCAAAATAATCTGAGAAGTAATGTCTGTGCTTTTTTCTAGCTCGGAATACTATCAGAATTGGTCTTCGAGGGGCTCCGAGAGCTCTCAGGCTTGCCAATTGCAGGGCATACAGATGCAAACTGACAATAGTTGCATTTCCAGCGCTCTTCATCTGGAATGTAACTGGCTTCTCGCTCACCCTTCCAGAATTCAAGACAACCTTGAATTCGACTCTTCATCCAATCATGATCATATATAAATTCTACTTCACCAAGCAATGACTGATCTTTCTGAAACTCATATCTGCTCAACACATGAGAATCAACTAAGCATACCTTTTTTTTTTATGCAACCAATTCCTCAGTATTAATGGAATTATCGTAAGTACACATTTAGTTTCCATGGATTGGCAAGTGGAGCTGGTTGCAAACTAGAAAACGTTACAAGAAATTTATAGATGATCCCTTTGCTCACCTCAGTAACAGCTGGTTGTGAGCAGGAGGCAACATATTCCATGCATTCATATAAAATCTCACTATATCATCAAGGGTCTGCAGAGCCAAAAAAAAATTAAAAAAATTAAAAAAAAAAAAACTCAATGAGACCAAGATCTGATTCCATTAGTTATATGAAATTTCTTATCACCCTATCAAAATCATGACTTGGATAACATTCAACAAAATCAATATTCAAGAACCAAACCATCGAATGAAAAGAGGTCATTGCTTCACTAAAAAGAAGAATATAAGAAACCCAGAGTAACATGATACGGCTTCATGTCTTTTTTATTAAAATTGTATATAAAATTTATTTAAGAAAGCTAACGGAAACATCATAAAGTGCAATACCCTGGATCTTGCAGATGAAAAGGAACCAAGTGTTTAAAAAGAAAAGAGAACTTGTACCTTTGCTGGATAACCTGCTTTGGCCGTATTCTCTCTTACTTCTTCAGACAAGACATGATAAGGATTCAGGGAAAAGAAATCAAAAAACTGTCTGGAGGGAAAATTACCGGCAGCTAAATTGTCCCACATATACTTGTAGCACATCAGTTGAAGCCTGCCAAAATAAATATGAAAGCCATGATTATGGATTCTTGTCCTTTTTTCTTTCCTTTATTTTCTAAGTCAGCACCAGCTATGAACAGATTCCGATGCATTACAAAGCCAGTCCTCATTTAAGTCGCATTGAAACATAAGCCAATTACCTTCCATTTCTTCTTTGTGATTCAGTAGGGAGTGTCTCTTGCACACGAGTTTTTACGTCCACTATCATTGGGTTTCTATCAGTTTCTTTTACAGGCATTTGGATCTCATCAATCACTCCCACCATCCATACACCTTCTATAAAGCCGAATCTGATTGTTATAAGCAACTACAGTCCATCAGCAGAGAAAGAAAATATTAAAGATCAATGCTTTAACTTCCAACAATGAACAAAATATGCATTTGTTTACAATCAACATGACTTGAGAAGAGGAAACAGAGCCTCCAACCAAAACAGACCAAAGAACAAATAGCATCCCTTAATAAAATTTTGAAGGAAAACCAAACTAAAGAATATAGAAAAGCACTGCAAAAAGCAGATTTTTTAGCACTATTAGTGTTACTTTTCCAAGGAAAATAAGTTGCATTAATAACTTCTATTTCAAAATTTATTTTTCAAACTGTGCCTCCACAGGAACCATCCATAGAATTGCACTAAAAGTTAGTTACTAACTGATCAAGATTCAATTAAAATATTTAGAATACAATTACATACTTGCAATCTAGAACCCCTGACATCCATTTCTGGCTATACACTGTACATACACATATATGGCCAAATTATGCCCTTTTGCAATAACCAAATATTCTGATAATATAAATAATCTAAATCTAGGCAAATTCTAAACAACCGCCCACCCCCAACTCCATTTCTTAGATTTAATTCTGAAAGGAAGACAAAAAATCTAAACATTTAGACATCAACCAATTCCTCTTCATAGCCAACAATATTATAAAATCAACCAAGAAACAATTCAAAAACATAACTGCCATGTGGAGGGTAGAGAACTACCTAACCCATGAAAGGCCAAAGAAATTTGAGATAACCCCAAATGGTTGAACTTACAGTGGCAGCTCACGTGTTAGTCCTTCTGATAATAATTGATTTGCACCATTTATGGAATTAATAAACTTAATAGCCCATCTATCTTCAAACGACTGGACAGGAACTTTCACTTTTGTAATGACCTGCGTAAAATTACAGTCAGAATCATAAGATTCTTGGCGCTGTGAATTTAAATTAAAAAACGTGCATGAAGAACATTAAATAACTTGGATGATCTACCAAATAAAAGTTATAGTAAATCATGAAAGAGAAACTTTAGAAGACCAGTTAGATTGAACAATTTGCAACGTCATTCTAAAAAAAAAATTAATAAGATGATGACAGTGACTGGATCAAATGAAAAGAAGCATACTATTGGTAAGAGGATAAGAGCACAGACTACAAAATATACAACTTGGGTTAAAGTGTACCTCTTCTTCAAGTTTTACATGGCGAGCGTGACCTACTTTCATAGCTTTATTGGCTCTTGGTTTGCCAAAAAGGAGCATAAACTCCATTTGTTTTTCGCACCATTCCTATAGTTAACACAAAACATGCAAGAATGTTAACCAAATGTTAACCATAGATGATCCAATTTTGTAAGCTAAGACCGATATCTGAAAAGCCTAATGAGATCAAGTTATTGTAAACTTTGCATTTAAAAGTATGTTTCAATAACTGTACAAAACACAACAAACTATGCTCAAAAGAATCATTAAATAAGGTTTAACAAAGATATAAACATTAATCAAACTTAAAGTTATTAGATTCTATTTCCAACAACAGCCTCAATAATAAGTAATCCAAAGAAATTATACACCGGCTAAATTAGCACCAAGAAATAAAGCATTAAATAAAAGAAAATGTTAACCTAAGCACCAAATGCAAGCGTTAAGGAGGATTTGTATTAGTATAAATCCAGATAAAAATTAAAACTTTTATTTCCTCAAGATATGGGAATACATGAATTTATATCGGTACAAATCCTCTTTAGCCTATGTATGTGATGTACAGGGTTTTCATATGTAACCTTCATAAACATGTGAACTTCTATTTTAACTTAAATTCCATCAAAAATTGCTGAAAACCAAAAAAATATCAAAATAAAGACAATCAACAAAATGATACCCTAGACAAAAAAATTTCTTCAAAGTTAAGCAAAAACAATGCAAACCCAATCCTCAAAAAGCAGAGTCAAGCTAAAAACTAAAAAACACACAAACAACAAAACAGCTAATAAACATCGAAAATTAAGCCAAAACAACCCAAACCCATTTCCAAAAATGCAAACAAACAATAATAAAAAACAAAACATTAAACAAAGCTTATTAAAGAAAAACAAAAGATTTCATACACACCGTGCCCCTTATATCAGTAACAGACAATGCTCTGTTCTTCCTGAAGCGTTCTAAAAATGACTTGGCGACTCTATTCCTCTTCTGGGTCATAGCGAAATGACCCGAATCTTCGATGTCGGGTTCATCGGGTCCACAAATACCCGACAGCCTCCTCTTCGCAAGCAAAGTGATAGACTGTATAGACCTGACGTTCCTCTGGAGAAGCTGAGAAGAAGGGAAACACGACGTGGCAGAGATTGCAGAGGAGGAAGAGAGCTGCGAGCAGCGAGTCGCTGTTGCTAAAGCTGCGTCTATGAGAGCCATTTCTTCTTCGCTCACGATCTCGATCTCGATCTCGAGCGGTGTCTGTGTTGGCGTGTCATTTTTAATGTCTTGGGTTGACTCTGCGGGTGACTCGGACATGTTTTTCGGGAGCGACGTGGTGTGGAGTGTGGATGTGGTGGTTTATGGTTAGTTCTAACTTCTAAATGTGACCGTTAGGCTCGCCGCGCTTGATGGTGAGTGATATTGGGTGCTGCCGAGTCGTTTTGCTTTTAAATATATTTTAATTCTTGAATTTGTTAGGTTTGTGTTGTGTGTAAATACTCGTACCTTAATGTAAGGATCGAATTGGCGGGTATCATGATATAGGACTAGGTGTCCTTTCGACACGTGTCCCAAAAACAGGCCAAATGAATGAATTCTTGTTGATTCATGTCACCGTGTTATCAGTAACTTATCAAACGAAAAAGATTTTTATTTTTTTAAGTACATATTTAGATTTTTGGAGAAAATACGTCTTGAGTGTATGACTATCAAGTCATCTCAACTTTTGTCGTTACTTTTTTTTATTTATTATTATTTATTTATTACAACAACAACTGTCGGAACCGGTGAGATAAGATTAAACACTTCTACAATAGGAGAGAGAGCACCCACATAAAAGTGGGATAATACCCACACCAAAGGTAGAAAAATTAGCCTAAAGCGATGCATACATTGGGCCTCGATCTTGGGTGATAGGGTTTCCAAAATAAAGGTCTACCAATATATCAAGAGGCCTGTGTGTATTTTTGTTACTTTCATAAGCTGATTTTATAAGGAATTAGTAAAAGTACACGTGGTTTGACTGTTTGTTAAAAACAATATCCTATATTTAGATTTAAGTAAAAACTTTTTTATTGTATATCAAAATCGCCATATTCTTTTGTATTTTAATTGATAACCCTAAAATCTCCAAATTTATAAACTGTAGGAGGGTTTTTGCAAATCTCCAAATTTTATATAAATATTTCAAATTCAAATTAAGATTTTGTCATCATATGAGAGAGGTCATTATATTTATAAAATTAAAAAAAAAATTAAAAAAAGAATTATTTTCAGAAATATCATGCTGTAACTATACCTAACATAGCAACATGATTCTTAAAATTAAACATGGGAATTATTTATATAACAATAAAACCTTGAAATATAATTATTTTTGATCAATCAAAGCAACATCATTTTTGTTTAAATTGCTCATTGTTATAATGTTTGTGTGAGTGATAGACTGAAGATATTCTCAAAGTGACTTACAAAAGCAGCTGCCTCATTCTCTTTAATCTTGGTTGGAATCTCGTTCTTCTTAATCTTTAATCTTTACAAAAGCAGCTGCCTTAACAAGAAAGAAAGTGTTTCTTATAAGCCGTTATAGACTTATAGGATAAGTTAGGGTTAAACAAAAGAAGAAGGCAACATGCCAACATGTCCATCTTCATCGCTCCTCAAGTTAAGAGAAGTATTTCAACGTTTTACTTGTTTTTCTTAAATCGAGTTCTACATACACGGTTCGGATATCTACTCTCACAATACTAGAGATAAAAACTTCAAACACACATTTGTAAATTGGAACATAGTGGGATTTGAATATTCACCACTAAAGTGGGATTTGAAGTGCACACCACATGGCCTAAGCTGATTTTTTTTATTTTTTATTTTTAAAGGTTTTTTAAGTACAATTTTTGATTTTTGGAAGAAATACAACTTGAGTGTATGATTATCAAGTCATCTCAACTTTTGTCGTATTTTGTTACTTTCATAAACTGATTTTATAAGGAATTAATAAAAATACACTTGGTTTGACTATTTGTTAAAAACAATATCATATATTCAGATTTCAGATATAAATAAAAACTTTCTTATGGTATATCAAAATCACCATGTTTGGACACCATTTGTACCAGATGTTAGGTCCATTGTTAAGACATGGATCATGTTTTTAGAGGCTGTATTGATGCTATTAAAATCTGGGAAGATTTATGCAGGGGTATTACTAAATCTGGATTGTATATTGCCGAGTGGAGTGTTTGGATGCTTGATAACCTGAAGTTTAACAGTCTGATTCTGGGGAACATTTCGGGGTACCTCATGTTTGTGGCTACTCTTTGGTTTACTTGGAAGTGGAGATGCAAAAAAGTGTTTGACACCAGTTTTAAATTGCCGTTGTGTCCTAGTAAAATTATTAGGAATTTTGTTGTTGATTGGTTGAATGCAAACTCTGATAGTGAAAAACGAGGTGTTATGAATGTGAGTTTAATCTCTTGGCTTCCTCCAGTTGATGACTGGATCAAGCTGAATGTGGATGGAAGTTCGAACCAGAATTTGGGTACCATTTCTGCTGGTGGTGTTATCAGAAACCATAGAAAGGAGTGGTTGGGGGGCTTTTGCGTTGAATAAGGGAGTTGGAAGTGTGATTGAAGCTGAAATTTGGGGCATTGTTGAAGGTCTAAAGATCATTTGGAAGGCTGGTTTTCGGAAAGTCACTATCGAATCAGATTCTCAATCTGCTGTGTTTTTGGTGAGCAGCATTCCTCCTATGAATCATCCTCTATTTAGTTTGATCCAAGAGTGCAGATCCTTGATAAACCAAGATTGGAATTGCAGCATTCTTCATGTGTATAGAGAGAGCAACAGGGTTGCTGATTGTTTGGCTAAAACGGGGCATTCTTTAGAGCTGGGAACCACTGTCTTCGACACCCCTCCGGCTGAGATTACTGGTGTTTTGGATGATGATGCAATGGGTCTAGCCACTGCTAGACTGTTTCCTTCTAGTTAGTTTTCTTTTCTTTTCTTTACTTCGGGATTTTTTGCCCTCCTTTTCACCAAAAAAAAAAAAAAAAAAATCACTGTGTTCTTTTGTATTTTAATCGATAACCCTAAAATTTGCCGAACACCCTCTATAGCTATAAGTGTTTTATAAATTCCAAACAAAAGGATTGTTATTTAAAAGGGGTCAAACTTTAGGAGGGTTTTTGCAAATCTCCAAATTTTATATCAATATTTCAAATTCAAATTAAGATTTTATCATGAGAGAAGTCATTATATTTTTTTAAAAAATTATTTTCAGAAATATCATGCTGTAACTACACCTAATATAGAAACATGATTCTTAAAATTAAACATGGAAATTATTTATATAACAATAAAACCTTGAAATATAATTATTTTTGATCAATCAGAGCAACATCATTTTTGTTTAAAATGCCCATTGTTTTATAACGTTTGTTTGAGTGATAGACTGAAGATATTCTCAAAGTGACTTTTACAAAAGCTGCCTCTTTCTTTCTTTAATCTTGGTTGGAATCTCTCTTTTTAATCTTTAATCTTCTTAACAAGAAAGTGTTTCTTATAAGCCGTTATAGCCTTAAAGGATAAGTTAAGGTTAAACAAAAGAAGAGGGCAACATGCCAACATGTCCAGAAGTATTCAGACGTTTTGTTTGTTTTTCTTAAATCGAGCTCTACATACACGGTTCGGATATCTACTCTCATAATACTAGAGATAAAAACTTCAGACACATATTTGAAATTGGAACATAGTGGGATTTGAATATTCACCACTAACTGATAACTCTTATTTCTACACATTGTGTAGCCCCTTACTTTCATCTTTTATGCCTGTTTTCCAGGTAAAACCGGGTATTTAATATGTTTAAATAAGTGTTTCAGGATTTTTTCCAAAAGAGGGGCTTAAGTGCAAAAATGAAGAAATGTTGGGGCAAAAGTGCAATTTTTGGAAATATTCTGCGCCCTTGTAATTGTGCGATTAGGGGCCACCGAAAAGGGACCAGAGGACCTCCATTTTGCAATTCAGTGGCCTATGGCCACAGAATAGGGCGCATTTTTCAAGGGTGGAATTTTGACGAAAGTTTCCTACAGATGACTCATGTTTCTAGGGTCATATCTCTCTCCTCCGATCGAACTAGGTTTCGTGCTACCTATGGTTGGAAAGATCCAGAAGTCTTCTTTCCAACGGTTCTACAAGAAGGTGATTCTGATATTTTTGGAGAAAGTTGTGCTTATTTCCGTAATAGTGCGCGCTGTTGGAAACCCATCCGCGAAGTCCCCAAAATCAGCCACTTATGAAGGGCATTTTCGTCCTTTCCCCTATTTCTGCCCTAAAACCTCCTCCCCACTATATATACCCCCTTTTCTCTCAGTTTTCATAGAACCCCTTCTCTCCCTCTCTCTCTCTTCCGTCCAAACACTTTTCTTTCCATTTTCTTCATCTTCTTCACTTTCTCCACCAATTAAGTGAGAGATCCAAGCTTCCATGGAGGTTTTTCCTCAATGGGAGCCCACCATACATCTCCACCACCATCTTTTCACTTCCTTCACCACATTTAGGAGTAGATTGCAAGGAAAAGGAGTGGTCTTTGGACCAAAACCGGGCTAGGAAGGCTAGGAGCTTCTTTGGAGGTTTTGTCTTCAAAGGTTGTCTCATTTTTACTTTTTTTTTGTACTTCTTGTTTTCCTTTATGTGTAACACCAATTTGAGGATATTGTAAACCTACACTTATTGCAATATATGTATGATTGTTCTTATATTATTTGAGTTTTGTTCTACTCTTTGTTTTATTTATGATTAAAGCTTTAATTGCAATTTTCATGTGTGTAGAGGTCCGAAATTGATATGTGTCCATGATTGAGATTAGGAGTAGTGTAATTTAATGTAGGAGTAGTGTAATTTAGCATCTCATGATTGTTGATTGATTGATGGATGACCAAAATGTCATGTTTAGAGTAATTGAAGTGTTAGAGATTTAGCTCCAAAGAGTAGAAAATGTTTCACTTCAGGCATTTAGTTGCTAAATTGGCCTTGGTTCAAATCCTTGTGCTTAATGGGTCTTTTTAAGACACAATTATCCATCTTTGGCAGGATTGGGTAATAAATTGATTTATGGATAATTCCCAAATCAAGAGGATGAACCCTTAACTTAAATTGAATGGTGTCATTGAATAACAATCAACTTGTTGCATGTATTTGTTTGGTAAGCTTGTTTCCATTTTTAGCCATCCTAGAGAGATTGATAAAACTGAATCCGTATCTAGAGTAAAGACAAACTGAATTCCTCTTGTGTTCATGTAGTTATATGGGTATTTCATTGCTTAATGCTGTGTTATATATCGCGTGAATCACATTAACATGTTCAGCGTGATATCCTCTATATTTGACCAGTAAGTTGAGAGATCACTAGGCTGGCGTGTAGAGCTCGTGTGTGTGTCCCACAGTCCTTAATGAATCCAAGCATTTATGCATGGATGTAATCTCTAAGACATCGAAAGAGATTAGAGATTAATTAAGGGGACACGAGCATATAACATACGTGTTGTATGGGTATCTCGTATTCTTAATGCTTTTACTTGGTTGTCATCCCGTATTTGGTTAGCCATTGTAAATGAATTATTGGTTGTAGTATGGTCCATGCGGTTGTGCATTACATGCCCAACGAAATAACCACTATATATGACTAGAAAGTGAGAGATACACTAGGTTAGCATATAGGGCTCGTGTGTGTGTGTCCCAAAGTACTTGATGAATCCATGCATTGTATGGATGTGATTTCTAAGACTCAAGAGAGATTAGAGATCAATTAAGGGGACACGAGCCTATGATATACTTGCACATTGAGGGACTAAATGAGTCTAGAGCTTAATTATGAGGATTGTTACGGTTGAGTCATTTCCTTGTAAATATTATGTTATGTAATTTATATTTTATTTACATTATTATTTATACATTTTCGAACCCGCAACACACGAGTTCTCTCGGAGTGTTGTAACAATAGCTAAAACCGGTAACGGTCGGCGGATCCCACCTCCCTGCGGAACGATACCCTCACTTGCCGCTGTGCTAGTCTCTGTGACTTACGCGCCAGCGAGGTCGAACTTAAATGTTCATCTTTTGACCGACACCGCAACGACGTGTCGTCACTAACGTGGAATCAGAAGTGCACACCATATGGCCTAAAAAAATATGTGCAATACTTGGCATCAAAATCATCTATTGCTTTTATGACGTCTTCATACACTATTTTTCCCTCAAAATTTGGTATCATAAATTTATACTCATCCTCTTGTGTTAACCCCCCCTGTTGTTTAAGTGAATCTATCATCCACATATATACTTCGGATTCGAATGAACATTTTAATCACCACAATCTACAACACATTTGAAAAGAAAAGGTCACAATCGCACTTGTTTTATTACACTTGATTTTTTGTATAAAAGATCATTAAAGTATGATATATCATGAATGGATCATGCTAGGTTATGTATAGTTACATAGTGATTATTGGTTATTGGATTCTAATTTAAGAGTCCACAAGAACCAAATATGGTGAGCATACAGCGGATTGTAACGACTTATTCCCCTCGGGTGGCTAAGGCAATTGCTATTTATTGAGGCCTCCAATTAGCTTGTATGAATGGTTTGACAAACGTGGATGTTGAATCTGATGCAAAACTGGTAATTAACTAGATTAATGGAGGTAAGCATTTTTATTCATATGTGGGGTTAGTTTTGGATGATATTAAACGGGTGTTACAGAGTATGATTTCTAGCTGCGTTGGTTTTGTTCCTAAAAAGGTGAATAAGTAGCTCACTGGTTAGCTAAAATAACATTATCTAGTAGTGATGAATTGATGATCAATACCGAATAGAGGATTTTCCTCAATGTGTTAGAAGTTTAGTCTTGACTGATTGTCTAGGAAGTCTATAAGATTTGTTGTTTGGAAAAAAGTTTTGATCCATCAAATATATATATATATATATATTTGAAATAAAAATTAAAAATCATATCTTGTATGGATTTGTACGGATTTGTATGGTAGTTAAATTAGAATGAATGAAATCCATCACACTTATTGTCAAGTGTGGTGTAATTCACAATGACTAATCTATTCTTAAGGTAGTTCCTATTTGAAAATCATTACATAACAACATTCAAGATCATATTTAGAAATGAAAGAAAAGCTAAATACATATTGATACAATATTCATGAGGGTAACTCTTAGCATGGGTCTATATGTTTTTAATTAAATTAATAAAAAAAAAAATCATTTCATTTGAAAAAGAAATTAAGAACTATTGATTCTTTTTTAAAAACTATATAATATCAAAAAGATGGACAATTATCAAGTTAAAAGAATGAGGAAATTACACCCAAGTACCCAACCTATATTGGGTGTAAGTGTATAACTATTCACAGCTAGATGCAACTTTTCAAATAATTTACATTGAAGTATTGAACTCCCCTACCATTATCATTGATCGTTAATTTTAATATTTGACCACCTTAAAAATGGTAAAAATAAATAAATAAATAAAAACTTTAAATATCCTTAATGCTGGTTGTCTTTTGTTTTTCTGGCAGTTTTGCTACTGGGGTTGCTTGCCTTTGGTGTTCGGTGCTTTTGCTTGCTCTATCATGCGGTTGTTGTGTTCCTTGTTTGCCTTTGGCTTCTTTTTATTAAAGGTTATTGCTCAAAAAATAAAACAATTAATATAATAAGATTTTAAAAAAAAAATTTTTAAAAAATTAGAAAGACAATTGTAAAAAAAAAAAATATAAAATAAAAAAGGATTTTTTAAAAAGAGATAATTAAATAAAAAATGGAAAAAGATTGGATTTCCATGGATCCAACCTCCTATTAAAGATAGAGATCTAGATTTCCATCAGAGAATCTAGGGATGGCAAATGTATTCGGCCGGTCTAGGTACCTAGTCTTACTCGGCTCGGGTTTTTGCCATCCCTAAGAGAATCCAAACTCTCATTCAGCATTGAACCCAAACAAATCCATTACCTTATAATCATAACCTTTGCCAAATTATGTTAAAAAAAATATAAATAAATAAATAAACTTTACCAAACCTGAAACATTTCTATTAAATAATCCGATTAACTCATACATCGAACTGGGCAACATCAATTATGCACGCTGCTTATTCGATAAAATGCCCAAACCGAAAATCCTTTCGTTGAACACGATTCTCTCAAAATTTGGGCATCTCTCGCAAATGCAATATCATCTATTCATAGCACTATTTTTTATTAAATCGTCCATAAACTCTCGGTGGAGGTTTTGACTGAGAGTGTGAAGTTTTTTAATGGGAAATACAAGAACCAATTGGAGGCAACACCATGTGACTCACCCACATCAACCACCTCAGATATGGTCGCTACAGCAGCAACAGATGAACCAGAGCTACTACTTCTTCGCGGTAGCGACGCCGTACCCGCCTCACTACCAGAACCGTAACCACAATCTACAGTACGTGCGGCACCACAAGGCGGTAATGATCTGGAATGATGACTCTATTTGAACAGAGCAGTCACGTTGAGGGGGAGGCCGAGTCTCCCCTAACCGCGAACGGTGGCGGCTGGGAAGGCTCGACGCCCCTGTTTCACATCGAGTGGGGGGCTCGAGCTCCCCCTCCCATGGAGATAGATCGATCTCTACCCCTTCAATATATATATATATATATATATTTTCAATTTCTTTATTTATTTCACTTTAAAAAAAAATATTGCTCTGCACTGTCCATTTATTGAGATTGACGATGTAGATCCATCTATTACTTTTGTTACTTTTTTCCAATTTTCTTTTTAATTTATTTTTAATTTATTTTTAATTTTATTATATTAATAATGTTAAGAATATGATTTGTGTAAATGACTCTTGGGTCAGCGGTTCGAATCTTATCAATGACAAAAGCTTTTCAAAAAAAACATGATAGACTTGGCACGGTTCCAGTGGAACCGGCTTATGTTTCTGAACCGTTTTTTTTTTTTTTTTAATTTAATTTTCTTTTTAACCCACTCAAAACGACTGTTTAGAGTTATGGCACCACTATAAATTATTCTTCTTCTTCAGTCAACAACTTCTCTTTTCTGACTTCTCTCTCTAAACTTTTCTCTAACTTCTCTCTACAAGTCTACAACCCATCCCTGTTTCTACCCAACCCAGATCACAATGGCACAACCCAGACTATATAACTTAAAAGATCAAATCATTCAAATTTCGAAACCCTAAAATCCTAAATCATTTCATTCGTAACCCAAAATCAAATCATTTGAAACCTCAAATCCCCAACACTTACAACTTACAAGATCAAAGAGAGAGAGAGAGCCGAGAGGGATCGAAGTATCGAACTCATCGAAGGAGAGATCGGAGAAAGATTTTTGAGGGATTTTTGAAGAAAGTTTTAGAGAGAAGTTAGAGGTTTTGTTGTGCCGTTGTTTCATGTTTGTGGTTTGATGAGAGAGAACCGAGAAGAAGATTTTGAAAATTGAAAGTGAATATAGGGTTTTTGTTTGAGAAAGAGAAGTTTAAATAGTCTAGTCATTGGTGAATGAAACGGTGTGTCGTTTTGTCCTTCAACCAATTTTTTTTTTTTAAATGTTGGAATCGTCTCGGGCAATTCCATAAAAATTGGAACCGAAATCGGTCTCCTCCTGTTCCGATTTTTTCGGTTTTGGTTCCAGTCGGTTCCAACAGTTCGAAACGGAACCTTGACAGGTCTAAAACATGGTTTCGAATTAATAGATATTGACAATAAAAATATTTTTTTAAAAAATATTTAGCTCTTTTTAGTATTGTTATGTTAATCAACTGTTTAAGTTAACGGTCAACAATAATGACTGGGGAGTTTAATGAAAATTCATTAAAAATTTGTTATACCTAGATAGTTTTGGTCGGTTTTCCTATAATATTATAATATAAAAAACAGTTTTATCGCACTGCCTTTTCATTGATGTATTTTTTCATCGAGATCCAATACAAAAATCACGATGCCATTTTCTTGTTCCTGAATGGGCTTCTTCCATTTTTTTAGATTTATACTCTACTCCGAGTAAGGATCCGTCCGTCCGATTTTGATTTGCACATTTATGACAAATGACCCCAATACCACGTCTTTTTTTTTTTTTTTTTTTTTAGGTCAGGTGTACACGTACAACACGAATTCTATTCAAAGATATTATACCGCCAAATGAGTGGAAGACTTTGTCTCATCAAATTGGTAGGAAATTTCTCACCAGAACTCGCCTATGTCTAAAACCAAAAAATGCCAGAAACCCCATAATACTCTGCATATAAGACACGTATCTCCCTGTATTCTCTCCCTACACTCTTTATAAATCCCCCACCAACACAACACTACACAAACCAAAACAATCAAACAAAAGAATACAAGATCATTGATTTTGAGCGACAATGAGATCAAATTATCTCCTGAGTTTATTAACATTTCTGCTTGCACTGCTAGTTGTGCGTCATGGAGTGGCAACGGCGAGACGACAGCTGGAGGAAGAAGAAGGAGAGTGGGATTGGGGAAGAAGATCAGAAGATGATGATGAGAAAAAAGGAAGATCATCAAGACCCCAAGATAAGGAGCTGTTTTTGCTGCAGAGGTCAAAGCAAATTGTGAAGACTGAAGCTGGAGAGATGAGAGTTGTGAGGACAGTTGGTGGTGGCAGAATTGTTGACAGGCCAATGTACATTGGTTTCATCACTATGGAGCCTCAAACCCTCTACGTCCCTCATTACATCGACTCCAGTTTGATCCTCTTCGTTCGCAGAGGTACTATATACGATTTCAGTGTGAAAATTAATTGTCAGGTGCGGGAATCCTGCACGTTTTGTCTGACACCAATATAAAACTATATATACTGTGTTGAAGGAGAAGCTAGGATTGGATCCATCTACAGAGACGATCTAGTGGAAAAGAAATTGAAGACCGGTGACATATATCAAGTTTCGGCTGGTTCAACGTTCTATTTGGAGAACACTAGAGAAAGACAGAGGCTTCACATCGTTTGCAGCATTGACCCATCTGAGAGCTTGGGCTTGGGATCTTTCCAGGTTCATAAAATTCTCCTATTAATAAGAAACCTTTTGACCAAAACTTTTCATATATATATTTTAAAATATTTTTGCAGTCTTTTTTCATCGGAGGAGGGACACATCCAACATCTATTCTTGAAGGATTCAATCGTGAAACGCTTGCAAATGCTTTTAATGTAAGCTCATACATATTTTTTTATAGCACTTAAATTGGAAATTAACAATCTGTTTAAGTCAGTTTTGACAAAATATATTTCAATAGGTCACTGAATCAGAAGTGGGGGAGATCCTGAACAAGCAAAGAGGGGGTCCGATAGTGTTCGTATCCGATTCTCGTTCACCAAGCTTGTGGGCAAAATTCTCGCAATTCAAAGAGCAAGACAGACTACAACAGCTGAAGAGAATGGCGGGTTTCCAACCACAGCCGGAAGAAGAAGAAGAAGACGAACAAGAACAAGAAGAAATTACATGGTCATGGAGGAAACTCCTCAACTCTGTATTAGGAACCAGAATCGAAAAGAGCGGCAGAGGCAGAGCAAGCAGTGAATCTCCAGACTCTTACAACATCTATGACAGAAGCCCCGACTTCCAGAACAACTATGGATGGAGCGTTGCGCTTGATGAATCCGATTATAGCCCTCTTAAACACTCAGGCATTGGCGTCTACCTTGTCAATCTCACCGCGGTAAACAATCAATTATTCAACCAGTGGCGGAGCCAGAAATACAAAACAAAAACAAAAAATTTCAGGGCCAAAATGAAAAACTTTTAAATTATAAAGATAATTTCATAATTTTATAATTTTTTTTGAGGTGAAGCCCTGCATTCAATCAATGTCTTCTACGTTAACATTTTTGTTCTTAATATTTGTAATCAATTACAGGGTTCGATGATGGCGCCTCATCTGAATCCAACCGCGACAGAATACGGGATTGTGTTGAGAGGAAGTGGGAGGATTCAGATTGTGTATCCTAACGGAACTTCAGCGATGAACACGAAAGTGAAACAAGGGGATGTCTTCTGGGTACCCAAGTACTTCGCGTTCTGCCAAATGTCATCCCGGACGAGCCCTTTGGAGTTCTTTGGATTCACGACGTCTGCACGGAAGAACAGGCCACAGTTCCTGGTAGGCGCGAACTCAATTCTCCGCACTCTGCCGAACCCTGAGTTGGCCGCCGCCTTCAGCGTGAGCGAGCACAGGCTCAAACGCTTCACCGAGGCACAAAGTGAAGCTGTTATTTTGCCAATGGCGGAAGAAACCGCACCATCGATGACAACAGAGGAGAAGAAGGTGATGAAATTTGACTTGAAACTTGTGAGGGTGCCGAAGGTGATCAAGCGCTTTGGTCATTGATTAATGATTTTGAAGGAATTTGGGTGGTGAATAATAAGAGTTGAAAAATGAAAGGTGAATAAGTTGTAATTCACTAAACCACTATCGTATCCTCTCTTATTAATAAAGTCCACTCTTTTTATTATCAAAAAAAATGGAGCAAAGATTATGCTCTAAAAAAAAATCATATTTTTATTCAAACCGAAATGATTTGGTGATAAAAAACGTTCATCCAACTTGACAATATCTGAGAGTCGAGTGGAGTCATCGTGGCACCGCAAGTGGCAAATAAACAAAAAAAAATCATTTTTTTAAATCCAAACAATATTATAGAGGCAAAGTTTTATAAAATATTTGCCTCCATCCATTATATTTATAGAGTAAAATTAATAATCAAATTTGACAGTATTATACCCACACCCTTGAGGTTTGACCCAAATACATTAAAATTGACAAATTTGGTTATTCTACACTTAGACCCTATGTACTTAACAATTCTCGATTACCATCTAACTGTTTAAGGCTATTTTGGTCTTTTGATTTTGATACAAAATGAATTCAATAATAATATAAAAACTATATTTTACATCCCTCTCGCTAATAGCATCTATCCACTATTTTTTTACTTTACCTCTCTAATTAGTTTTATTTAGTATATATCGATTCAATTCTTATTATTTTTATTTTATTAATTTTCCTTTAGTTAAGTTTTTTTAAAGGTCTTTTATTTTTATTAGTTTTCCTATATTTTATTATTATTATTATTTTAAGTTTTTGTTTTCATTTAATTTTTTGTATTTTTTTTGTATTTGATTTTGTTCAAAATTATATATCTATTATATTCAATTTCAATTAATTGTTTTTCTTTTGCTTATTCAAGGGCATTCTTGAGATTTTCCTGGTCAAACTTAGTGAATTAAACATAACCACATACAAATGCTAAATAGAACAGTCTTAATGTAGAATAATAAAACCTCAAGGGGGGTCAATGTAATTTTTCCTAATTCAACTCTTATTATAAACAGGAATCTTCCACGTTCCCACGTTTTGTGATTTTATAGTTAAAGTTGGGACTTGAATTTCAAATTCTTTACTAATGTAATCTCCTAACGTGCTCAGCCTAGCCAGCCCACCAAGGAAGGCAGGCTGTGCCAGGCACGACATGCTTGTGGTGCGTGCTTGGCATGGCACGGCCCCAAGGCATGTGATGTGCTAGGCCTTGGGTCGAGGGCACGCATGCTGACACAGGCGACATGCCAGGCCTCTGTGCCATGTCCAATAGTAGGCACAGTGGGCTAGCCCACGGGCCGGCACGACATGCAGACCATTGGCCCAGCTGAATTAAATTTTTTTTTAACTAAATGGTCAAATAACTTTTTTTATTTTTTATTTTTTATTTTTCAAAATTTTGACCATTTGCTGACGTCAGCCAACGGTTGAAACTTCAAAATTTCCATGAAAATGACCATATGCCCCCTCATCTCTTATTTTTTATATTTTTACCGACATTCAAATTTTTCTATAAATACCCCCACCCATTCCAATTTTCATACACTTTCTCTCAATCTCTCAGTCTCTCCATTCTCCTATTCTCCATTACTCTCTCTAATCGCTACATCATTTCATAATTTCATTCTCTCTCTCTCTCTCTCTCTCTCTCTCTCTCTCTCTCTCTCTCTCTCTCTCTCTCTATATATATATATATATATATATATCTTCTACACTACTAATCCACTATTCTAATTCTAATACTATATTACTATCATCTAACTATTATTAATTATTCTCTATTCTCTCCGCCAAGACACCAAAGTACAAAAGTACTTTTTTTCTTTAAGTGTTATTATTTAATTTTATGTTTTAGTTTTTAAATTTTATATTTATACTTAATATATTTATACTTAGTTATTAATTTTGATATTTATTCTTAGCTTTTATGTATATTTAATATTTATGGCTTTATACTTAGTATATTTATGAGTTTATATTTTTATGCTTTGTTATAAATTTTAATATTTATTCTTAAAATCTTAGATTTTAGTAAATTTATCATTTTATGAATTTATGTCTAGTAATTAATTTTAATATTTTTGGTTAGTAAATTTATCATTTTATGTTTAGTAGTTAATTTTAATATTTTTGGTTAGTGAACTTATCATTTTATGCTTAGTAGTTAATTTTAATATTTTTGGTTAGTAAACTTATCATTTTATGCTTAGTAGTAATTTTAATATTTTTGGTTAGTGAATTTATCATTTTATGTCTAGTAGTTAATTTTAATATTTTTGGTTAGTAAATTTATCATTTTATGTGTAGTAGACTAGTAGTTAATTTTAATTTTTGTTAGTAAATTTATCATTTAATGTTTAGTAGTTAATTTTAATATTTTTGGTTAGTAAATTTATCATTTTATGTTTAGTAGTTAATTTCAATATTTTTGGTTAGTAAATTTATCATTTTATGTTTAGTTATTAGTTTTAATATTTTTGTTTAGTTATTACATTTATCATTTTATGTTTATTAATTTTAATATTTTTGTTTAGTTAGTATATTTATCATTTTACAATTTTATGCTTAGTTTTTATTTTTTAATGACTAGTTAGTTAATATTTGTATTGTAGGAAATGGATCATAATCATCTGGTTCATCCTTATTTTCCGGACGGTCTTAACATGGACAATGATGATTTTGACCTTTCCGAACCAGCGGAAACGGTAGCGAGACCTTCTAGTTCCGACGCCACACCAACATCACATCCCAAATCTAAAAAGTTGACATCATAAGTGTGGCAGTGGTACAGTGGTTTGACCCAATACAAATACCAAACACAAATGGTACGTCCACAAAAAGAAGAAGTTAAATGTATGTTTTGTCACAACATATATTCCTCTACTACAGAGGAACCGGTCATTTGAAAATGCATATGGACAAATGCATGCATGCACACAGACAAGTAAACACTACAACTCATACATAACTATAATGGAATCCAGATAGGTCTGTTACGACGTGGCGTTACGACCTCGCATATGGTAGAGATTGCATGGCATGTTATATTGCATAAATTGATCAACCGATTCATTTCAGTGACAATTTTTTTTTTTTTTATGAAGAATTTATCCAAAATGCATACAACCCTCTATTTAAAGATGTTTCTAGAAACACCACTAGGAGCGATTTGTTAAAATATTTTAAAACCCAACGAGATGACTTGATGGGTGAATTAGATCATCTAAGTGTCTCTATTGTATTGACTTCCGATATGTTGAACGTATGCTCCAAACAGGACTATTTAGACTTTGATTGGAAGTTATAAAAAAAAAATCTTGGTTTTCATCCTATGGATTTTTAACATACCGTACAAAATATTTTTAATGTCATTCTTTCTGTTTTAGAAACTTATGAAATAACTCAACACATCATTTCTATACATTAGATAATGCATCGGCAAATAGTAGCTCTATTGTATTGTTTTTTAAAAGAAATATCTCGCGAGATGGGGGTTATTTCTTTCACAAACGGTGTACATGTCATATCATAAATTTAGTTGAACAGTCTGGTATGAATGAAGTAAGCGATCATATAGATTGCATCAAAGATGCCCTTTCTTGGATTAGTATCTCTAATCCAAGATTGCGAGATTTCGGCGGATACTGTCAAACTGTCGATCTACAACCCCAACAATTCCAAACAGATATGTCGGTAATGTGGAACTCTACTTATTTAATGCTACAAAATCGTATGAATTATGCTACAACTATTTTAGGTTCTTATAACATGAAATTGGCCGAAATTGGCCGTCCACTATTGACCACAGACGTGGCAAGGATTTTTGTTGAATTTTTAAAAGTTTTTTACGACGCCACTTTAACTCTTTCCGGGGTTTATTACCCCACATCTTCCCAGGCAATCCATCAAATTGTGGAAATGTCTGAAATGTTAAACACTGAAAGATAATATTTTAGGCACTGCAGTTATTGCTATGGAGACCAAGTTTAAAAAATACTAGTCTAGAATTCCTTTCATTTATGCCTTAGGTGTTATAGTAGATCATAGGGTTAAATTATATAGTTTAGAAACTTTGCTTGCAGTCTACTATAACACCTAAGGCATAAATGAAAGGAATAAATGAAAGGAAAGTTTCAATGGGATAAAAACTTGGTAAGGGAAAAATAGTGCAATTGTATTAAAACTTACAAATAGTCAAGTAAATATAAATGTATAATTAAAAATTAAAAATTAAGAAAAGAGTGCAATGCAATCAATAACTCTTCAATCTTCACAGATTATTCCACACATATTACTGACATTCAAACCAAGTTGTTCGAAATTATAACACCTAAGGAATAATATGTGAAGATTGAAGAGTTATTGATTGCATTGCACTCTTTTCTTAATTTTTAATTTTTAATTATACATTTATATTTACTTGACTACTTGTAAGTTTTAATACAATTGCACTATTTTTCCCTTACCAAGTTTTTATCCGATTGGATTTTTCTTTATAAGGTTTTTAATGAGACAATCATATAATACTGAAAGTCTAAAATAAATAAATAATTCTTCATTTCATATTTTCATATTTCATAATTTCATCTATTTCAATTCATAATGCTGAATGACTCGTTGTTGCGGAAATTCACTTGGAAGTTTATAACCTCTGATGGTTTTGCTTTCTCATTTCTGCAGGAGAGGTATATCAAGCATTTGTAGAAGCCTCATGGAGGATATGTCACCTCCTCGATTTGGTCTTCTCTTCGGAAAAATTATGGTTCCCTTCTTAAGGAAGATATATGGCTTATTGGCGAGAACTCTCAACGGGACTTTTGGCGGGATAATTGGTTGGGGGTCCCCATTTTGGAGCTTTTAGGGATTCCAAATTATTTAGCTAATCCACTCCGGGCAAGGGTCTCAGATTTTATCTATGAAGGTATATGGGTGCTGGACGATTGTTTCCGAGCGCGCTTCTCGGATCTGTGTTTTTGGATTGATCGGATTACGATTTCTCTTGTTGTGGATTCTCTGGTTTGGGCTAATTTTCGGGATGGTCGTGTTTCTTGCAAGACTGCTTATTCCCATTTTCTCAGTGATATTCCTCAGGTAGTTTGGTGGAGAGATGTTTGGTCCCGTTTTATCCCCCTTCTCGCTCAGCTTTGACTTGGCGTCTTATGTTGAACAGGCTTCCTACTGAGAATCGTCTTTGCAGGTATGGGTTCCAGTTGGCTTCTCGTTGTAGTATTTGTGGGGTTAGTAATGAATCTGCGGATCACCTTTTTCTTCATTGTCCCATGGCGGTTGCTCTTTAGGAGGTAGTTTTCTCAGCTTTCCAGCGACGTGTCTCTACAGAAAATTGGCAATCCTTCTTCTTGTAGGCCATGTCAGTTTCCTTTAGTGAGCAGGTTAGGATTTTTATGGAAAGCGGCTATCCATACAGTGATATGGGGGTGTGGACTGCCCATAATCAATTGATTTTTAAAAGGAAGTCGGTGGACTTTAGATCCATCCTTTCTTTGGTTTGGCGTGCAGTTTTAGAGGCTAATCGTCTGGATATTGGTTGTATGCATAATTGTATGGATGACATTGATTCTTCGTCGTTTTAGTCTTTAGGGTCGCCCTTCTAAAGCCCCGGTGATCAAGAGTGTGATTTGGTCGCCTCCGGCTCCTGGTTGGATCAAAGTGAATACATATGGCACTGCTATGGGCTCTCCAGGGTTTGGTGGGTGTGGTGGTATCTTTCGGAACTGCAGAGCCTTTGTGAAGGGTTGCTTTGCTATTCTTCTTGGTCAGGTTTTTGCTTTTGAAGCTTAGCTTCTAGCAGCCTCTTTGGCCATTAATTTTGCATGGAAGTATGGGTGGCATCGTCTCTGGCTTGAGAGTGATTCTTCTTATATGGTTCAGCTTTTTTTTTCTCGTTTGGAGATAGTTCCTTGGAGGGTTCGTCAAGCGTGGCAGCGCTGCATCTTCCAGATCTCGTAGATAGATTTTCAGATTTTCCATATTTTCAGATAGGGGAATCAGGTTGCAGATACACTTTCTAAGCATGCTTTGGAGCTTCAGTGTGATTCTTGGTGGTTCTCTGCCCCGCCGTTCTGTTCTACTTTAGTTGGCAACGACTGCATAGGTCGGGAGTCTTTTCGTTTTTCTTGATGTTTTCTTTTTGTTTTTTGTGTGGCATGCGTGCCTCTTTTTGTTTGGGGTTGTTTTCCACTTGGTTCTTTATACTTTGTTGCTTTTTATCTCTTTTTACTTTTATTTTATCTTTTTTTATATATGGTTACTGTCTAAAGGTTTTTCAGCATATGATCATTTGTGATGTTTTTTCCCCTTAGATCAGTCCAATTTTATTAAACAAAAAAAAAAATGATTGGTACATATTTAATACCATTTGGAATTAGTTATACACATTTGAGTCACAAACAAAAATAATAATAATAATAATAATAATAATAATAATAATAATAATAATTTCATCTATTTTTTATTTTCTTTAATCTTTTATCTATATTTATTCTTGAATTATTTTTACTAAATAAAATAATAAATATATCTATTTTCTACATTTTTTTTATTAGACTAAAATAATAAATAAGATAAACAAATTACAATTCAAAATATATAATTTAAATTGTTAAAACAATATTATAACAAATAAATTTAATACTTAAAAATATTTTTTTTTAAATTTGAAATGGCCTTGAGGACCGACCCCTTTAAACCCGCATGAGCCTGCACGCAGACCGACACGACACAGCCCATCAGGAACCTACCGTGTCATGCCCCCTCTTTTCATAAACTTGTTGGGACTCTTTTTCTAAACGTGTCAAGCTCGGTATGTTTAGGAAAACGGGTTTGGCGTGCCAGACCTAGAGTGGTCGGGCCAGCCCATATTGACAACATTATTCTCAACCACAATACAACAATGGAAGAAACAATCACTTCAATTATGAGGCACCGTTCGGTGTGCGGGATTGGATTGGATTAAAATGGGACTAGGATTAGATGGGATTGGATCAGACATGACTGAACTAAATTAATAATATGCTTTGTTTGGAAAAAAGTAGGACTGGACTGAATTAATACCATATTATATTTGGTGAAACATGAGATTGAGATAAATAAATTAATTCAAAAATTAATGAAAATAACAATTAATGATTTATTAATTCAAAAATCAATGAATTAATTAAAAAAAAAAAAAATTATCCTGGGTCATTAACTCATCATCCACTAGTCCACTCTCTCTACGACTCTACCTCTCATCCTTTTATTTTCTTCTTGTTAAGAATCGTCAATAATTTCTTCTACGAATTATCAATATCTCTCTCGTCACAAGCGCATAGCCATCACCTTCACAAATCTGCACACTTGATCATCTCTGAGCCATCTCTCGATCTCATCTCTCCCTCTCTCAGTCGATCTCCACGCGCCATTGTGGTAGAAAGAAGCTTGATTTGGGTGATGGTCGATTCACTAGGTTTTGGGTTTGGTGATGGTGGTTGGGTGATAGGCAATTCACTGGGTGATGGGTGGTTCATTGTGTTCTGGTCTGGTGGTTAGGTGATGGCCGATTAACTGGGTTGTGGTGGTTGGGTGATGGCGATTCATTGTATTCTGGTGGTAATAATGGTGGTTTCAGGTGGTGATAATTGAATTATTGAAATCTCCGAATTGGGAGGGTTGTACTATCGCTTTGTAATAGATGTGCAAGCATTTTTTTTTACAACGATTTTTATGATTTTAGTTGATTTGTTTGGAAATATCTTAGTTGATTTGTATTTTGTTGTTGATTGGGGATGAACATGATGATTTTGAAAACGGGGTGAATGTGATGATATTGAAGATGGTGGTGTTCTGGTTTGGTTTAGAAGGCGGTGGGGGTTTTGGGTTTGAACCACTTGGTGGTGTTCTCCGATCTCCATTAAATTTTATAATTTATTTATGGGTTTTTTACAATTTGGTCCCAATCTAATTGGGAAACAACACATTTATACTTGTTAATTGATTTTTCAACAAATTGGTCCTTATATAATTTAAAATAGCTCAAATTGGTCCTACGGTTAGTCAAACTAACGGTTGTGATAGCCAAAAATAGCTCTTATGCCTAAACGCTTGAGGCCCATATCATTCTATGTTAAAACCGGTCTAGGCCCATGTATGATGGGTTGACCCAAAGTGACAATTAACTCATTCAACATAGTAGTTACTGCATTCAATGAGCAATTACCACATTTAACGGCAAACGGCCATAACCGCCCAACTTAAAGGGGAGTAAATCACTCCTAAGATCACACCTACCATCTAATGTTGTTGAAGGTGAACGTTGGAGAACCCCTCCAACCTAAAAATACCCTTTCTTTGGCTACACAAAGAGGGGCTCTCTCTCTCTCTCTCTGAAGTACTCAACTAGCAAATCTTACATAAGCATACCAAAATTCTGCTCACAAATATTCTGGCCACCGGAACTTGATCGAATTCAATCACGATCCTTACAAATAATCGCTTCGCCCAAACGCACCTAAGGCTATATAAGGAGTCGTCCCTCCCATCTCCATTCATTTTTATTTTATATACGTTTATGTCTCTGTTCTTTTGCAGTTCCAATGAAGAAGACAACCACCCTTGGTCGACAGATTAACCTTTCTTATAGGATCATTAAGGAAACGACATCCTTCGTTTGACCAGATCAACCAAGTTGCTTTGGGCCTAACATAACCCGACCCGATCTATATCAACCATAGGTTGACCTACCTACCGTTTGGCCCCCACCGTGAGGCCCATCACAACTTTACAAACGAGCTGGTCGAATCAGTTCAAACATGTATATAGATGGAAGCACACCAACCGTTGAAGAGCAGATCGCTGTGTTGATAGCTCAGATGGTCGTAGATGCAGAAATGTTACGGGCGCTCAAAGCAAAAAATGTCGCAATCCGAACGACACATGGTGAGCTATGAGCCTTGATTAATGTGGTACCCGACAATGTTGCACCCGAACTCCCAATCCCAACTTCAAACAGTGAACAGAAGGTCGACATGACAGCTTCAATCGCACCTACAAACATGGATCAACGACCAAAAAAAGCTCCTAGAACACCCGTGTCACTCCGGTCGACCCCAGGATTGGTAAAAACTGGGTCTGATCTACATTTATTTGCTGACCCTGAATTTTTAGGCAGGTTTGCAGAAATGGAAGCCCTTTGTCCAAAGGATTTCAGGAGTCCCAACTTTAATCAAGAAAAGTACAGCAAATAGCTTTGTCGACTCACCCTTTGTTGACGCAATTGCTCTTGTTAAGATGCCTAGGAAATTCAGCTTCCTAAACATGAAACAGTATAAGGGAACAACAAATTCAGACAACCATATAGCACAGTACAAAAAAATCATGTTCATTTCAACACTCCCACACGACCTTAGAGAAACGTGCATGTGCAAAGCCTTCGGGTCTAGCCTTAGTGGTCCTGCTCTACAATGATATACTAATTTGCCCAATAACTCTATTACTTCTTTTGCACAACTTATAGATGCATTCGTGGAGCAATTTGGGAGCAATCGAAAGTTTGAGAAGCAGTCGGACGACCTTTACACAGTAACACAGAAGCGTGACGAAAATTTGAGAGCATATGTCGGACGCTTCAGTAGGGAAAAGGTGCAAATCCCACATTGTAGATCCCACACTGCGATCTCCACCTTCAGAAGAGGGCTCCGGTTTGACTCCGACCTCTATAAGGAGCTCACCAAATATCCATGCAAGGCAATGGAAGATGTATTGGTAAAAGTATGGGTCCAAATCAAATGGGAGGAAGACGAGGAGCATACAATTCGATAAACCTCAACGGTCAAGAAATGCACAACAACTGGAACACCCCACTAAAAATAGTATCTTTTCTAACTCTTTATCTATTTCATCTTTTGTTATTACGATTATCGCGTTTGACTTCTACATGGTACTAGAAAAAGGTCGTGTCAACCCCACAACGCATGTACGTGAAATTCGTGAATAAATAGGTCAAGTCGACCCCATAACTCATGTATGCGATATTCTATGTAAAGAAGGTCATGTCGACCAAATAAACGCAAGTCCGCGAATTATCAAATAAAAAGGTTATATCAACCCCACAATGCATGCGATTTTGTGAATGAAACAATCGATTGAACCAATAACGTGAGTCCGCAATTTTCTCATGCAATCAAAAGGCTGTGTTGACCAAATAAACGCGAGTCCTCGATTCCCTATAAAAATACTTGACCAAATTACGCATGTACACGATATGTTTTATCAGGTCAATCGAATACGTTTGAGCACGAGTTTACAGACTTATCTCATATGACTTAAATCAAACTTGTGTGAACCTCATTATATGATGGTCGAATTGTTCCTACAATCATATCAAATAAAGAGGTTGAGTCGACCCTATAACATATGTACGCGAGCTCAAAGTAATCACAGCAGATGGTCATTCGACCCTAACATTATCAATAAACATTAACACTCCTTGTCGAGCTCCTTAAGTTCCACTTTACGTCGAGCAAACAAATAATGACCAGTAAATTAGTCAATTACAAAAGAATGGGGTTGTTCGAATAAGTCAACCCATGACTTCGACTCGACCAACGACTGTTTTTCAACACAAGAGTTCGATCGACACAATTCACTCTCTAACTTGAAGACTTCAACTTAGAGAGTGAGGGGCTAACTGTGGTAGCCAAAAATGGCTCTTAAGCCTAAACGCTTGAGGCCCATATCATTCTATGTCAAAATTGATCCAAACCCACGTATGATGGGTTGACCCAAAGTGACAATTAACTCAGTCAACATGGCACTTACCACATTCAATGAGCACTTACCACATTTAATGGCAAACGGTCATAACCGACCAACTTAAAGAGGAGTAAATCACTCCTAAAATCACGCCCACCATCTAATTATGTTGAAGGTGAACGTTGGAGGATCCCTCTAACCTATAGTCTCTCTCTCTCTCTCTCTCTCTCTCTCTCTCTCTCTC
The DNA here is from genome assembly GCA_035582765.1 of Acer negundo. Classification (NCBI taxonomy): domain Eukaryota; kingdom Viridiplantae; phylum Streptophyta; class Magnoliopsida; order Sapindales; family Sapindaceae; genus Acer; species Acer negundo. The sequence goes on along the minus strand of CM069235.1, from coordinate 25,797,200 downwards.
TCTCTCTCTCTCTCTCTGTGAAGTCCTTAACTAGCAAAGCTTACATAAGCGTACCAAAATTTTGCTCACAAACATTCTGGCCATCGGAACTTGATCGAATTCAATCACGATCCTTACAAATAATCACTCAGCCAAAGCGCTCCTAAGGCTATATAAAGAGTCGTCTCTCCCATCTCCATTCATTTCTATTTTATATTCGTTTATGTCTTTGTTCTTTTACAGGTCCAACGAAAAAGACAAACCACCCCAAGTCGACAGATTAACCTTTCTTGTAGGATCATTGAGGAAATGACATCCTTAGTTCGACCAGATCAACCAAGTTGCTTTGGGCCTAATATAACATGACCCTATCTATATCAACCGTAGGTCGACCACCTACAACGGTCAACCATTACTTTTATTAAAATAATAATTAAACTATTAAAAAGTAATAATAATAAATGAATTTATATAGTTACATTAAAAAAAAAATGAAACTCTTAGAAAAATCAAAGAAATTGAAAAATTAAATCTTACAAAAATAAAAAACAAATGCAAGATCTATGAAATAGAGTTTTTCTTTTCTTTTCATTTTATCACTTCATAAACAAATTTTCTAGATTTACAAGCCATCTCCATCATCCAAAAATCACTAAACTTCATCGCCCACAATTTTCTCTCATTTTCTCATTTTCCAAACAACAATTTTCTCGATTTAAAAAACCATCTCCATCATTCAAACATCACCCAACATCATCACCTAAATTTTTTACTTATTTTCTCATTTCACAAACAACAATTTTCATATTTCAAAAACCATCTCTATCATCCAAAAATCATCCAACTTCATCTCCATCATCCAAAACTTTCTCATTTTCTCACTTCCCAAACAACAGATTTCAGATTTCAAGAACCATATCCATCATCCAAAAACCACCACAACATAACCTGCACACCCTCTCACTGTCGTTGCACGTCGTCCACCAAAGAAACACCGCTGTCGCACGATCTGCTCCGACAAGAATCATGTCGCCGCCATCGCGCGATCTCGTTACAATTGCTAGATGAGCAGATCTGCTCCTCAGAGCAAACAGATTTGATAGCTGGAGACACGACGACTGTTGGTGTGATCTCCATGGAGGAATATATCGCACAACGGCGGCGACATGATTCTTGGAAAATTGAATCCTCCATTTCTGGCTTTATTTTTCCTCTTAACAAGCCCTCTACAACTCTCACCCCTCCTCATTCAAAGTCCCTCACCGTTTTCGATTCCAAAGGTTACAAAATGAAAACTCACAAGGACCTCTCTTTTCACTTTTATCTTCTAGTTTTTCAATTGGGTTTTTAGCTAATTTTGAAGATAATGTTCATTTTGTTGTTGATTAGGCGGCGGCCAAGATTTTTTTGAAATAATTGAGTGTCCTCCATGATTTTTGAAAATTTTCCAGTGTGATCTGGAAAATTGTTGTTTGGGAATGAGAAAATGAGAGAAATTTTGGGTGATGAAGTTTGGTGGTTTTTGGATGATGGAGATGGCTTTGTAAATCCGGAAAATTTGTTTAGGAAGTGATAAAATGAAATGAAGGGAAAAATAGAAGTTTCATAGATCTTGCATTTGTTTTTTATTTTTGTAAGATTTTATTTTTTAATTTCTTTGATTTTTCTAAGATTTTTTTTAATGTAATCATATAAATTTATTTATTATCATTACTTTTTAATAGTTTAATTATTATTTTAATAAAAGTAATGGTTGACCATTAGTTTGACTAACCGTAGGACCAATTTGAGCTATTTTAAATTATATAATGACCAATTTATTGAAAAATCAATTAACAAGTACAAATGTGTTGTTTCCCAATTAGATTGAGACCAGATTGTAAAAACCTCTTTATTTATTATCAAGTTATTAAAAAAAATAAAAGAATTTAAAAAAATGGATGGCAGCAGATCTAAAAAAAAAATTATAAACAAATATGGAGAAGATTGAAGGATGATGAAAGATAGAGAATATAAGATTTTTGTTGAAGATAGAAGAGAAGATTTTATTCGATGTTGAAAGATGATGAAATGAAAAGATAGAGAAAAAAATAATAATAATAAATGGTTTTAGTCTCAGGACTAATAAACCCACCAGTACAGGTGGGTTTATTTAGTCCCATGTTGATGAGACTATCTGTTACTATTGGGAGATGAAATCTGACGACACGTCCTTACAGTGTCGGTTAAAAGATGAATAATTAAGTTTGACCTCGCTAGCACGCGAGTCACAAATACTAGCACAACAACAAGTGAGGGTATCGTTCCGCGGGAAGATAGAATCTGTCGACCGTTACCAGTTCCAGCTATTATTATAACATGCCGAGCGGACTCGTGTCTTACGTGTATAGAAAATGTAAATAATAATATAAATATATAAATTACATAAACTAATATTTACATGATAGGATGAAATGGAGAGATTGCAGAAATGTGGTTATACTAGGGAAACGATTCAATCGTAACAATCCTCCTAATTAAGTACTAGACTCACTTAGTCTCTCATTGTGCAAGTATATAATAGACTCGTGTCCCATTAACTGATCTCTAATCTCTCTCGAGTCTTAGAAATCACATCCACACATACGTATGGATTCATTAAGTACCGTAGGACACAAATAAGAGCCATGTATGCCGGCCTAGTGATCTCTCAACTTTCCGGTCAAATACATTGGTTATTTCGTTGGGCATGTAATGCGCAACCGCGTGGGCCATACTACAGCCAATAATTCATCCACGAAGCTAACCAAATACGAGATGGCAACCAAGTGAAAGCATTAAGAATATGAGATACCCATATAACACGTATGTTATATGCTCATGTCCCCTTAATTAATCTCTACCCTCTCTCGAACGACATGGAGATTACATCTATGCATAAATGGTTGGATTCATTAAGGACCATGGGATACACACACGAGCTCTATTTGCCAGCCTAATGATCTCTCATCTTTCTGGTCAAATGTAGAGGATATCACGCTGAGCATGTCAATATGACACCATGTGATATATAACACGTATTCTAAATATAATTCATAAGGTGGCTAACCAAGTGAAAGCATTAAGCAATGAAATACCCCTATAACTACACGAGCACAAGAGGAATTCAATGGTCATTACTCTAGATACGGATTCGGTTTTATCAATCTCCTTAGGATGGCTAAAAATAGGAAACAAGTTTACCATACAAACATGCGCAATAAGTTGATTGTTTTACATTAAGAACATTCAATCTAGGTTAAGGGTTCATTCTCTTGATTTGGAAATTCTCCCTAAATCAATTTATTACCCAATCCGGCCAAGGATGGATAATTGTGCCTTAAATAAGACCCATGAAGCACAAGAATAAGAACCAAGGCCAATTTAGCACCTAAATGCATGAACTAAGCCTTTTTTACTCTTTGGGGATAAAATCCCTAACACTCAATTTACTCTAAACATGATAATTTGGTCATCCATCAACATACAAACAATTATGGGATGCAAAATTACATTACTCCTAATTTAATTTACTCTACTCCTAATCCCATTCGAGCATACATGTCAATTTGGACCTTCACACACCTGGATATTGCAATTAAAGCTTAAATCATGAAATTAACAAAGAGTAGAACAAAACCCAACCAAATTTAAGCACAAACAATATATATAACACAAGTGTAGGTTTACAAAATTCCCCAAATCGGGGTTACACATCAAAAAAATAAGAAATTACAAATAAATAAGTAAATTAGAGCAAACCCTTGAAGACAATCCTCCAAAGTTGCTCCATAGCTTTCCTAACTCAAAAGTGGCTCCTAATTCCTTGCAATTTGCTCTAAGATGGATGAATGAGTGTATTTAGGGGTTGTGGAGGTGTATTGTTGGCTCCCACGGAGGAAGAACCTCCATGGGAGTGTGGGTCTCTCAAGGATTGGGTGAAGAAAAAGAAGAAAAAGAAAGAAAATGGAAGAGAGAAGAGGATTAGGCGTGAGAAAGAAGAGAGATGTGAAGATGGGATTTTGATTTAATAAAGCAACCACTTGAAAATAATTGGTAAAGTTATATATATATATATATATATATATATAAAAATAGGTAGGTCAAAGTGGGTCTCAAAAAAAGTTAAAAGCAAACGGTGGCTTTCATCTCGTAGTACGTCTCGCAATACGTTTCAACGAAACTGTCTGACGAAACCAATTTGGACACACTGTCAAATCTTGCGGTACACCATTTTGCCTTTCGCAGTACGTCTTACGACACCAATCTCGAGAGTTGGCAGTGTTACTATGTTGATTTTCGCGATCGGACGTAGTACGCAATTTTGCCTCTCACGGTACACTCTGACAAAATCTGGAAATCTTCAATGAAAATTCTTTCGTCTTTTCGCGTTGCGTTTTGGCCTGGAAACACCCCGTTTCCACACAATGACTTCCCAAAATAAAATGAACCTACACAAGGCTCACAAAACATATTATATTCATAAAAACACTCAAAAACGAAAGCAAACGACAAGAAATAGGGACCTCAAAAGGTATATAAATTGTTCCAATCAAAATCCCAGTCCAATGTGGTTGCCAAACATGGGTTTATGATTAATCCAATCCAATCCAATCCTAGTCCAAGGCAACAATCATGGCCTGAATGTATAACAATAGTACTATATTCATCACTCCTCAATTTAAGAATTTTAAGACCCAAACAGTGAAAGTCAATTTTTCATAAAGTAGTAAATACACTCGCATCCTAGAAGTTTAACATAAATATACTCATACCTCATTTACTATTAAAATTGAACTAATAAAAGGACTAAATTGTCCTTAATTATTAAATTTAAAAAATAAAGTTAATCATTTTATAAAGGTTAGTTATTAAAAATGAAAATAAATATAACTTAAAACTTTAAAATAGCCTTTTTTCCTTATAATTTTTTTTTTAAAAAAAAAAAAAAAAATTGATCTACACCGTCCATCGGTTTAGATCCATCTATTACCATTTTTCTTTTTCTTTTTCTTTTTTTTTTAAAATTATTTTATTTTATTATATTAATGGTGTTAAAAAATTTTAAAAAGGTACAAAACCCGCATCTAATAATTTTTAATATACAAAATCTATTTAACAAGTATATGAACTCCATCATACTATTATACTACCATCATGTGTTTTCATATGAAATTATTAGAGTCCAACATGTCTCACAATAAATATCAACATATTAAAATAAAAAATACATTCGTGACCGAAAATTCAATAAAAAATCTCCAATTCACCTAGTACAGCTGTACACGAATTACACGACTTCTATTCAAAGATATTATACCGCCAAATGAGTGGAAGACTTTGTCTCATCAAATTTCTCACCAGAACTCGATCGACTATGTCTAAAACCAAAAAAAAATGCCAGAAACCCCATAATACTCTGCAAAGAAGACACGTATCTCCCTGTATTCTCTCCCTACGCTCTTTATAAACCCCCCATCAACACAAAACTACACAAACCAAAACAATCAAACAAAAGAATACAAGATCATTGATTTTGAGCGACAATGAGATCAAATTATCTCCTGAGTTTATTAACATTTCTGCTTGCACTGCTAGTTGTGTGTCATGGAGTGGTACCGTCAACGGCGAGACGACAGCTGGAGGAAGAAGAAGGAGAGTGGGATTGGAGAAGAAGATCAGAAGATGATGATGAGAAAAAAGGAAGATCATCAAGACCCCAAGATAAGGAGCTGTTTTTGCTGCAGAGGTCAAAGCAAATTGTGAAGACTGAAGCTGGAGAGATGAGAGTTGTGAGGACAGTTGGTGGTGGCAGAATTGTTGACAGGCCAATGCACATTGGTTTCATTACTATGGAGCCTCAAACCCTCTACGTCCCTCATTACATCGACTCCAGTTTGATCCTCTTCATTCGCAGAGGTACTATATATGATTTCAGTGTGAAAATAATTATCAGGTGCGGGAATTCTGCACATTTTGTCTGACACCAATATAAAACTATATATACTGTATTGCAGGAGAAGCTAGGATTGGATCCATCTACAGAGACGATCTAGTGGAAAAGAAATTGAAGACTGGTGACATATATCGAGTTTCGGCTGGTTCAACGTTCTATTTGGAGAACACTAGAGAAAGACAGAGGCTTCACATCGTTTGCAGCATTGACCCATCTGAGAGCTTGGGATTGGGATCTTTCCAGGTTCATAAAATTCTCCTATTAATAAGAAACCTTTTGACCAAAACTTTTCATATATATATTTTCTAATATTTTTGCAGTCTTTTTTCATCGGAGGAGGTACACATGCAACATCTATTCTCGAAGGATTCAATCGTGAAACGCTTGCAAATGCTTTTAATGTGAGCTCATATATATTTTTTATAGCACTTAAATTGGAAATTAACAATCTGTTTAAATCAGTTTTGACAAAATATATTTCAATAGGTCACTAAATCAGAAGTGGGGGAGATCCTGAACAAGCAAAGAGGGGGTCCGATAGTGTTCGTATCAGATTCTCATTCACCAAGCTTGTGGGCAAAATTCTCGCAACTTAAAGAGCAAGACAGACTACAACAGCTGAAGAGAATGGCGGGTTTCCAACCAGAGCCGGAAGAAGAAGAAGACGAACAAGAACAAGAACAAGAAGAAATTACATGGTCATGGAGGAAACTCCTCAACTCTGTATTAGGAACCAGAATCGAAAAGAGCGGCAGAGGCAAAGCAAGCAGTGAATCTCCAGACTCTTACAACATCTATGACAGAAGCCCCGACTTCCAGAACAACTATGGATGGAGCGTTGCGCTTGATGAATCCGATTATAGCCCTCTTAAACACTCCGGCATTGGCGTCTACCTTGTCAATCTCACCGCGGTAAACAACCAATTATTCAACCAGTGGCGGAGCCAGAAATACAAAACAAAAACAAAAAATTTCAGGGGCCAAAATGAAAAACTTTTAAATTATAAAGATAATTTCATAATTTTATAAATTTATAAAAAAAATTTGAGGTAAAGCCCTGCATTCAATCAATGTCTTTTATTTAACATTTTGTTCTTTATATTTGTAATCAATTACAGGGTTCGATGATGGCGCCTCATCTGAATCCAACCGCGACAGAATACGGGATCGTGTTGAGAGGAAGTGGGAGGATTCAGATTGTGTATCCGAACGGGACTTCAGCGATGAACACAAAAGTAAAACAAGGGGATGTCTTCTGGGTGCCCAAGTACTTCGCATTCTGCCAAATGTCGTCCCGGACGAGCCCTTTGGAGTTCTTTGGATTCACGACGTCTGCACGGAACAACAGGCCACAATTCCTGGTAGGCGCGAACTCAATTCTCCGCACTCTTCCGAACCCTGAGCTGGCTGCCGCCTTCGGTGTGAGCGAGCACAGGCTCAAACGCTTCACCGAGGCACAAAGTGAAGCTGTTATTCTGCCAATGGCGGAGGAAACCGCACCACCGATGACGACAGAGGAGAAGAAGGTGTTGAAATTCGACTTGAAACTTGTGAGGGTGCCGAAAGTGATCAAGCGCTTTGGTCATTGATTAATGATTTTGAAGGAATTTGAAGGAATTTGGGTGGTGAATAGTAAGAGTTGAAAAATGAAAGGTGAATAAGTTTTAATTTGCTGAAACTTAATTTAGCACTACTGTCGTACTCTCTCTTACTAATAAATGTCCACTCTTTTTATTATCAAAAACGATGGAGTAAACATAATGCTCTAAACAAAATAATCATAATCGAAATGATTTGGTGATAAAGAACGTTCATCCAGCTTAACAATATCTTACAATCGAATCATCGTGCCACCGTAAGCAGCAAATAAAAAAAAAAACAAAAAAAAATATTCATATTTTTCATCCAAACAATATTATAGAGGCAAAGTTTTATAAAATATTTGCCTCCATCCATTATATTTATAGAGTAAAATTAATAATCAAATTTGACAGTATTACACTCACACCCTTGAAGTTTGACCCAAATACAATAAAATGGACAAATTTGATTATTCTACGCTTAGACCCTATGTACTCGATTACCATCTAACAGTTTAAGGCTATTTTGGTCTTTTAATTTTGATACCAAAAGAATTCAATAATAATATAAAAACTATATTTTACATCCCTAATAGCATCTCTCCACTATTTTTTTTTCCTTACCTTTTTAATTAATTTTATTTAGTATATATCGATTCAATTATTATTATTTTTATTTTATTAATTTTCCTTTAGTTATGTTTTTTTAAAGGTCTTTTATTTTTATTAGTTTTCCTACTATTTTTAATTATTAGTATTTTAAGTTTTGTTTTCTTTTAATTTTATGTATTTTTTTTATTTAATTTCGTTCAAAATTATATATTTATTATATTCAATTTCAGTTAATTGTTTTTCTTTTGCTTATTCAAGGGCATTCTTGACATTTTCCTGGTCAAACTTAGTGAATTAAACATAACCACATACAAATGTTAAATAGAACGGTGTAAATATAGAATAATAAAACCTTTCCATTTAAGTGTGTCTCTGGAAAACCTAAGGGGTCAGTGTAATTTCCCCTAATTCAACTCTGATTATAAATAGGAATCTCCCACGTTTTGTGATTTTATAGTTAAAGTTGGGACTTGAATTTCAAATTCTCAACCACAACGCATATGTGAAAGAAACAATCACTTCAACTATGAACTATGAACTATGAATGTATAACGATTGTACTACATTCATCACTCCTAAATTTAAGAATTTTAAGACCCAAACAGTAAAAGGTAAATTTTTCATAAAGGAGTCAATACACCCACATCCCTTAAAGTTTGACATAAATACACATATAGAGCAAGTATGCATTTATCTACTCATATCTCCTTTACTTTTAAAATTAAACTAATAAAAAGACTAAATTGTCCTTAATTATTAAATTTAAAAAATAAAGTTAATCATTTTATAAAGGTTAGTTATTAAAAATGAAAATAAAGATAACTTAAAACTTTAAAATAGTTTTTTTTTTTTTTTTCATTTTAAAATTATTTTTAATTTAAAGAATTATTTTCAATTAATTTAAATGTTCATTATAAATTGATTATCTTCTAAGTTTTTATGTAGTAGGGATAGTCCAACATTTCTGGTTCCCTCATCACAGGCTTGATACTTGCTTCTAGTAATCATAGGGTGTTGTGAGCCAACGGTTTGCACAAGGGGATCAGTAGTTGGTGGACTGGCATTGCCACTTGATGAGGTATCACCAGTATCTCTAGAAGTTGAGCTATGAACAGAAGAAGTTACCTCATGTTGAACACTTGAAGAAGATGTGTCAGGACCAGAAGTTTGTGGGTTAATGGCAGCCTGAGATGTTTGAGGCGTGGCACTTGTAGTAGCAGAAGCTGGAGAAAACATTTGAAGCAAACTTGAAATAGCATTAGCAGCAATAAGATCACACCTAGATGAAACTTTGTGAGAACAAAACAAACTCTTGTAGGGAAACTCTAGTTCATTGAATGCAACATGTTTGGAAATAAACACATTTCCTGATGGATGAAGACACATGTATCCTTTATGAGGTAGACTGTAGCTAATGAAAACGCATTTGCTAGAGTGGAAATCTAGCTTGTGCTTAAAACGATCTCTAAGAAAAGGAAAGCATGCTCTAAGATAAGGAAAGCATGCGCATCCAAAAACTTTGAAAAATTATAGTATGGCTTTTTATTATATAGTTTCTTAAAAGGTGAAGCAAACTGAAGTACTGATGTGGGAAAATTATTGATGAGAGTGTTGGTAGTAGAGGAAGCCTCAAACCAGAATTTCAAGGGAAGACTACTATGAGTAGTAAAGTTAATCCCATTTCTACAATGTTTCTATGTCTTCTTTCCAAGACTCCATTTTGTTCATGCGTCTAAGGACATGAAAAACGCACTTGAAGACCAAGGTTAGATAAGTAAGAAACAAAATGAAGGTATTCTCCTCCCATACCAGCTTGGAAAATCTTCACTTTCCTTTCAAATTGCAATTCTACCATCTTTTGAAACCTTATGAAACTGACAAGGCATCTAATTTTAGTTTTAGAGGAAATATCCTTGTAAAAGGAGTAAAGACATCCACAAATGCAATGTAATATCTAAAGCCTTTAGTGGACAACATGGGAGCCGGTCCTCAAATATCACTATAGATGAGTTCAAGAGGAACTCTTACAATTATACAAGCTCTTTGGAATGGTAACTTATGAACTTTTCGACGTTTACACGAATCACATAAATACGGAGTGTGTACATTGAAAGGAAAATGCAAACTACTTAGCACCTTCTTAAGAATCAATGGTGAAGGGTGTCCTAGTTTTGCATGCCAAAGCATCAAGTTGGTATTGGCAACAACAAAGGCATTAAAACCTAGTAATACACCCTTACTGACCAACAACTGGTTGTTAGCTTTATTTACAACATCATTACAATTATTTTTATTTACATCTGAACACAGTAGAGAGACTAATATTAGTAGATGTAGGCTTTGAGGAGAAGCTTCTGCCAATCTCAACTTATAAAGGACATGACTAAGTGTACCTAGAAGAAGAACCTTCTTGGTTCTCTGATCCTTGATCACACAACCAATAGAATCAAACTCTGCAAAGGCATGATTGTCTTTAGTAAACTTAGATAGACTAAGCAAGTTCTTAGTAATAGCAGGCAAACAAAACACATGATTTAAACTTAAATCATGGTGTGGTGTGCAATGTGATCTAATTCTAGTATTTCCAATATGCGAAATCTGTATTTAAGCACCATTGCCAACAAGAAGTTTATCTTTACTTTTGTATTCTGATTTCAGTGAAAGATTGTTGAGATTGGATGTGATATGGTTAGTGGCTCCGTTGTCCACATACCATGTTTGGTTTCAAGTAGCAAAATAAGCAGAGTTAGGGGCTGTTACTGATACATTTTCAAAGGCTTGAACTGCTCCATCATCAAACACGTTGCTCTGAAATTGTTACTGGGTGAAGTAAACCTAATTTCCTTGACCATAAGTAACTTGATATCCTTGTACATTTTGATTCCCATAAGCTTGTCATTGATATTGCTGATCAAATCGTCTATAACACTGAAGAACAACATGTCCAGGCTTTCCACAAAGTTGACAATAAACTCTCTAATTTCCTCTACCACCATACCTTCCACCGCCTCTATTTGCACCAGCACGAGAATTGTTGCTATTGAATCCTTATCTATTACCATTATTTCCTCTATTATTGTTCATATTCTGACCACTAGACACAAAATGAGCTGAAAGATTTACAGTAAGACTTGTAACACTATTTAGGTGCTCTATTCTTTGTTCGTGCATTAAAAAAGGAAATTGTATATCTTCAAGAGCCATGGTGTTTTGTTGAGAGGAAATCAATGTAACCACAGAATCATATTCATGACTTGCTCCATTTAATAGACTCATTATCAAATCTCTATCACTCACAACCTCTCCAGCTATAGTTAAAGCATCACTAATGGCTTTAATTTCATAATAAACTCACTAATTGAATTTGATCCCTTCTTAATAGACTGTAATTGTTGCTTTAATGTCATAATCCTAGCCAAAGAACGTTGAGAATATGTTCTTTCAATCTTAAACAAGACTTCAAAATAGGACTTAGAATTGGTTACCTGACTGAGAACACTTGGAGTAAGAGTTGAGAAATTCCAGCTCATCAAGAGCTAATCAGATTTCTTCCAGTTGATGAATTGAGGATTTTCTTGTTGAACTTCAACATCTCTAGATCAAACCGTGATAAGCTTCGGAGGAGACGACTTCTCACCATTAACAAATCCTTCAAGATCCAGAGCTTCGATTGCTGTTAGAACTTGTGTTCTCCAATATATGTAATTGCTATAATCCAATTTCAAAGTAAGATTGAGGCTTAAAATCTTAGCCAGAGAAGAAAAATCCATCGTTTTGGTTGAACCAGCTGCGAAGTTGTGAGATTCGGTTGAGAATGAGTTATTGGATCGATCTTCAGCCATTGACTTGAGTTAGAAGCTCTGATACCATAAAAGAATACTAGTTTATCAAGAAAAACAAAGGTTTTGATATATTGAACTAGAGGTATTCGTGAAAGTTCACAAAGAAGAAAAAGTTAAGAAGCCATTAACATGGCTTTGAGAAGTTTCTATATGGATCACAACTTAATAAATCTCTGGCCTTTTACAAGATATTTATATTACAAAGATTTTTAACCACTAACTAATTTCTAACTAATCCCTAATAATCAAGGGAAGAGTAACTCTGCCACGTCAAATACCATAACAAACTCTGCCACGTCAGATTCCAAACAACGTAACTAACTTTATATCCAACCTTACATTTGCTAAGCTTGAGATGTTCATCGGTACCAATTGCACATAATGCAAGCCCTGCTTGATATAGTGTGCTTCTCCTTACCTGATCGTAGCTTCTAGCTTCATCACTTAGAATACTTTGATGATTATTATTTCTTCTATAATCACTACTGGTTGAATCACTACTGTTGTGAGCTAGATGAACAGATGGCAAACTAGCATTATCTCTAACAGCCAAATACTTAGATGATTTCGGTATGGATTACAATACTGATTCCGGTATTAGAGCCTCCATGAGATTAGAAGGAGGAGGATCTTTACCTAAGCACTCGGTTAACATCCTATACAGATGACCATTGGTGACGAATTTCATGTTAATTTTCTGATCATGTTCAAATAATGAACAAAATTTAAAAATATATTCAAGACTGATCTATGAACTTAAAAACTTAAAATAAAATAAAAAAAGAACAACAGAATTTTCACTCGTTTTCTTTCTGTTTCTTAGCAGCCAAACAATGAACAAAACTTAAAAACTTAAAACTAATATATGGACATGAACAGAAAAACGAAACCGAAACAAGGGGAAAAAAAAAGAGCAACAAAGTTTTCTCTCGTTTTCCTCCGATTTCTTAGTAGCCAAACAATGAACAAAACTTAAAAACTCAGGACTGATCTATAAACATGAATAGAAAAATGAAACCGAAATAAGGAAAAAAAAAAAAAGGAACAACAGAGTCTTATCTCCTTTTTCTTCAGTTTCTCAATAGCCAAACAATGAACAAAATAACTCAAGACTGGTCTATGAACATGAATAGAAAAACGAAACCGAAACAAGGGAAAATAAAAAAAGGAACAACAGAATTTCTCTCATTTTCCTTTGGTTTCTTAGTAGCCTAACAATAAACAAAACTTCAAAACTCAAAAGAGTTTTCTCTCGTTTTCCTTCAGTTTCTCAGCAACCAAACTCAAGAGAGCCGCTGATTTGGGAATCATTTGCTCAATCCCCAGATTCGTTCATCTATCAGCTAAGCTACGCCTCTGACCACTCTAAATGTGGCACTCACAATTGTGCGAGATCGGGAGTGTAATACAATAACAAATAAAGTTCGTTCCCATGAAGATTGAATGATTGATTACCGAAATTGATTAATCAAATTGCTATTCAAACAATTAATAAGAGATGATTTTCATATTTAAATCCTACAATTAAATTAAATTATATCATATTACTCAAACAACTTGAAACTAAGATTGAAAAATAATGACAAACAATGAAATCGAATGTAACAATATAAGATAATATGATAAGACTAGAATCCACCTCCCCCTCTCTTATTTAAGCTCTAAACTCACCTAAATAACCAATTTGTACAAATGTGAATTGTAGACTCGTGCACCCAACAATAACCACTACTCTTGATCGAGTAATAGAAATTACATCTAAACATACCCAAAGTCTATCTCTCGATAACCCTAGAATATATGTATGAATTTATTAAGAACTTCGGCACACTCAAAAGAGCCCTATACGCTAGCCTCACATAAATCTACCTTACTAGACATGCATAGAGGACATTTTATCAAACACGTTGTGTGCATCTCCCCTCGGTTCATAGCACACAACCAAATATCATTCAAAATGAGATTAATCTAATGAAAGCATTAAATACTAAAAAACATCCATACAAAACTCAAGCACATATGAATAAATTCAGTTGTCTATATATATATATATATATATATAAGTTCAAGGTTTTGGTTTCATTAAGCCTTAGCACTAGAAATTTAGCTCATATTACAAGATAGAGCTATACAACAAATATAAGAAAATAAACACATGGCTCTATCATAAAATGGAAAGAGAAAGAGAAAGAGTTGCAGAGAAAACTATGTGGCTTCCTTCGAATTTCTTCAGTTCCCTATTGCCCAAAAATAAGAAGTGATGATGGATGTGTAGGATTTTAGGGAAAGGTGGAATCTTGGTAGATTTCTTGGATAAAGGAATGGTGATGTAAGAGGAATATATAAAGATTATGTCTTGGTGAATATTCTTAGGTAGAGAGTGGTCCTTATGGTTGAAAATAGCAAAGGGTTATATATAGGAATGAATTAAGTCAGAGGCAATGAGGTAATTTCCCTGAAATTATACCTTTTCTGGGAAAAATAGCGACAAAAAGGCGACTTGGGGGTGACTTGGTTGAGGTCGCTTTGCTCTCTGGTCCAAATGAAGAGTTGCCAACCTGAGAGGATAGCGACCTTAGGGCAACTTGGTTGCGGTCGCTTTTCCCTCTAGTGAAGATTTTTAGCTTCGCGCACTATTACGAAAACGGTCATAATTTCTTCTAGTGAACTCGAAATCACGTTCTGTAAAACGTGTTCAAAAGTAGACATATAGGGCTTTCCATAAATAGGTTACATGAAACACATTTTGATCTGAGGAGGGAGATATGACCCCCAAAGATTGAATGTTCTGCACGAAGATTTCCTATTTCAACCCCTTTAACCTCTAAAACTCTTCAATTATGTTCAACACCTTATTTTAGGGCATATAACCTACACAAGGCTCACAAAACGTATTATATACAACAAAACGCTCGAAAACGAGCACAAAAGCTAGGAAATAGGGACCTCAAATAGGTATATAAATCATCTAATCAACTCCTAGGGGCAATGAAATTCTACAATTGTCCTATATGTGTCATATTTGAACATGTCTAGCAAAACAGCGCTAGCGAATGTTGGGTTATAAATATTGAAGACAATTGAGAATCCGTAGGAAAAAAAATGTGGGGTTTTTTTTTTTTTTAATATAAACCATTTGGTAGTAACTCATAACTCCAACTCCTAAAATATTGTTAGATTGAATGAATATTTTTACTACTAAGCTATATTGAACGGTGATAAACATGGAACATTTTAGAATTAGGAACTCGACGGAGTTTCATATAATAGCCCTACCCAAATGAAAAGAAGTTTAACATATGCCCCAAAATCCATGTGCCATAAAGCTCACTTAACTGTCCATCGCATGTATATATTTTACCAACACCTGTTTGCATGTCTACACGTGTTCATTTTTCATTTTTCATATTAAATCGTATTTTGCATTAAATTATGCATCTCGCAAAACACATGTTCCCTCTCGAACCGAAATAAATTTGGATTTCACCTAAAACGTCTCTAGAGATGATTGTATTCTGGATTTTTTTTTAGAGTCTAATCAAGCTATATCCGACATAAAATAAAATAAAATAAGGGGCTATCTAGACTAAGAAAAGGAAATTATAATTATAAGTCAACGTGTACAAGTATGATGATCTGTTCCATTGCTGGATAGATGAGATGGAATTCAATGCTTTTGTAATCAAATTCCAAAGAAGAGGAAAACAGGGGATCGAGACAGAATATCCGGAAGAGACTTTGTCTTCACAGATATAGTGATCGGATATTAATTTTCTGACTAGTCACAGCAACTCGTCTGTGTCTTAACCAAAAGCTGCCACAAATCCACTCTATTCTGCATGCAAGACACGTAATTTCCATATTTTCTCTTCCACTCCTCTTTTTAAACCTCACCAAACTCTGCTGACATAAAGAAGAAGATCATATTGAGCTAGAATCATGAGATCGAGATCATCAAACCTCTTGAGCTTTTTGCTGGTTGTGCTAGTTCTGTGTCATGGAGTGGCCATGGCGAGGCAGAGTATGTACAGAGAAGAAGGAGAAGAAGAAGAAGAGTGGGACGAGAGAGGAGGAGGAAGAGGATCCGATGAGCAGCGGTTCTTGTTACCGAGGTCAGAACAAGTGGTGAGGACTGATGCCGGAGAGATGAGAGTCGTGAGGAGCTCAGGAGGTGAGATTGTGAATAGGCCAATGCATATTGGTTTCATCACTATGGAGCCTAAGACCCTCTTCATTCCTCAGTACATGGACTCCAGTTTGATCCTCTTCGTCCGTACAGGTACTATGCTGTTTTCTGATAATTTAAGCTTCTAGGTCTAACGGTTACCTACGATGTGATATCCTGATAATTTAAGCTTCTGGGTAACTAATAATGTAATTTTTTTTGTTATATAAGCTTTTAGGTTTAACGGTTACTGACAATTTTGCTTACAGGGGAAGCTAGAGTTGGATCCATCTACAAAGATGAGCTAGCAGAGAGGCGATTGAAGAAGGGTGATATATACCGAATTGCAGCAGGTGCAACGTTTTATTTGGAAAACATTGGAGAAGGACAGAGGCTTCACATCATTTGCAGCATTGACCCATCTGAGAGCTTGGGCTCTGGACCTTTCCAAGTACTAATTCTTCAATTTCTTAACAAGAATTTAAGCTTCAAATTGAATTCAATTCAATTCAATTTGTTTCTAATATTTTCAGTCTTACTACATTGGTGGAGGGACATATATATCATCTGTTCTTGCTGGATTCCATCGTGAAACGCTTGCAAATGCTTTCAATGTAAGCTCTTAATATAAGTGCATTTATATTTTTCCCTTTCTCTGAATTGGATTTAACAGAATGAAATTTGAATAGGTGTCTACAGAAGATGTGGAAGAGATCTTTAACAGTAAAATAGAGGGTCCAATGGTGTACGTATCGGATTCTCATTCACCAAAGTTGTGGACAAAATTCTTGCAAATGAAAGAGCAAGACAGGCTGCAACAACTAAAGAAAATGGTGGAATTCCAAGAAGGAGAAGGAGCAGAAGAAGAAATTTCATGGTCTTGGAGGAAACTCATCAACTCTGTACTTGGAACCGGAACCGGAAACAAGAAGGATAAGGATGACAGAGGAACCAGTAAAGGTCCAGACTCGTACAACATCTACAATAGGAAACCCGACTTCAAGAACAACTATGGATGGAGCATTGCTCTTGATGAATCCGATTATAAACCTCTTAAACACTCTGGCATCGGTGTCTACCTTGTCAATCTCACCGCGGTAATCACTCAACTCCCCGTTGCATATTGAATCGAAGCATTATTCTGTTCATTGATCATGTTAATGTATTATTGGACTCTAGTTCCAATAATAGATTGGACTCTTACTAACACATTCAAGGATTCAATTATTGCAGGGATCGATGATGGCGCCCCATGTGAATCCAACAGCAACAGAATACGGGGTTGTGTTGGGAGGAAGTGGAAGAATTCAGGTAGTGTATCCGAATGGAAGCTCAGCAATGGACACAATCGTGAAAGATGGGGATGTGTTTTGGGTGCCAAGGTACTTTGCATTCTGCCAAATCGCTTCCCGCATAGGCCCTTTCGAGTTCTTCGGATTCACTACCTCCGCACGCAAGAACAGGCCACAGTTCCTGGTTGGTTCAAGCTCAATCCTCCGCACTCTGCCTTACCCGGAGCTCGCTGCCTCCTTTGGTGTCAGCGTGGACAGGCTTAGAAACCTCACAGAGGCACAGAGTGAAGCTGTTATACTGCCTTCGGCGGCCGCTGCGCCACCGGATAAGCCGGTGAAAGTTGAGAGGGTGCCAAATGTGATCAAGAGCTTTGGTCGTGATATGATGATCATGGGGCTTGAATGATTGAAGAGTGTAGTAAATAAAATGTGGGTTTGAGACTTTGAGCTTAAAATGGTGTGTGTGTGTTTTTTTTTTTGTTTTCCAGTACTTTGTTTTTGTTTTTTGATGCATTCTAATCTTCACTTTCTTTGTTTTGTCTTTTTTATGATATTATGTTCATGAGATTTTTAGCTGTGAATTAAATATGAGTTATGTTCTTTAGTAACCATTTTGATCATCTTTGCAATTCTTCATTTCCTTTATTTTTATTGTTTTTGAGTTCTTTTTACCATCAAGAGGGCTTGGTGGTTCTTTAGTCTTTACTGTTTGTTAAAAAAAGAGAAAATATATATATATATATGGATGTTGATATTGTCATTATAAATATGATAAGCATATTAATGTTTTAATAAAAATTTTAATTACAATAATATCTCAATAGAAATTTATCAATAAGGATAAATTAGTTTAATTAAAAATAAATCAAATACTATGTACACCCATTAATTATACACATATTTTTAACTATATCACTAAACCCTATTCAGGATCCATAGAAATTTAATAAAAACTAATGCACCAATGCTATGAAAACCAATTTCTTTTCTCATGTTATCAAATTGCTATATGAGCTCAAAATCTTTGAAAGAGTTAAAAAAAAAAAATTAATACAAAAGAGCGAATGAATTGTGACCTATTCAATAATATCATGTCATATGGTATAATTAACCAGTCATATATATTTTCATGTCACGATGTAGCATTTCAATCATCAAATGTACAAAAGGAGTAATAAAATCTGTTTTTTTTTTTTAACAATAATGCTAAACATCTCATCTAAAATCCCACTTTTTTTATCCCACTACATATGGAATGTGAGGTGTCATACACATTAATGATGATTTATTTCACCTACCTCATGTATCCACTCACCATTTAACACCTCACATGCCACATGTAGTGTGATGAAAATTATGGGATTTTAAGTGGGATGTGTAGCATTACTGGTTTTTTAAAACAAAACCTTGAAATCCACTGTACTTTTGTTGTTTCCCTTCTAAATTTGAAAGTCATCACTAAACTGAAATAAACCTGACAGACATCTGCTGAGAACAGATCAGCAAAGAATTCTCTAGACTGTGTTTTCGAGTATGAAGAATTTAAGAATTTATCACTTGTGAAATTAAGTGTGTTAATAACTTAAAAGAGTTTATAAATAAGTTGTATTAAAATTAAAACATTCATTTAAATAAGGGTACTATTGGTATTAAGATGGATGTTTATAGTAATGTTTTAATTTTAAATTTTAGATATAGGTGAACTTATAAATATGGGTGTGTTTATCATATTTATAGGTGTCAATATTCGAACCCATGAAATATTTATTAACCCCATCCCATAATGCAATTTGAAATGTTTGCGTTATAATAACTTCTAAAATTTCATTAAATTCAAAGGTTGGAATTTTTATTTTATCTTTTAATAATAAAATTAAAATAGTTCAAAAAAATTAAAAAATTAAAAAATAGGAAAAAATCTGCACCATCTAGATAATCGTCCCATAACATTAAACGTGTATAGTAATAATGTTTATTTGCAAAATATATACACCGTAAATTAACCTCCTATAAATTAATATTCTCTCTAAATTAATAAAAAATTTCGGTTTCGATTCGGACCAGTGTAAAAAATTAATAAACCCCTCTAACATAATAATTAATAATTTCTTTTTGAAACCCAATGTAAAATTTTTGATCCCAACTATTGCATAAATTAATAATTCCATAAAAGTACAAAATATATTATATAATAATCAATAACTAAAAAAGTACTTTAAGAAGTTAGTTTGCACAAGGCTACCATGTTTAATATTTTTACTTCATCTTTCATTTGATGAATTGTCCTCTTGTTATTTACAAAAAAGATAGAAAAGAGAGAATTTTTAGATGCCGTTAGGAATAGAATTATGTTTGGAACATGCGTTCCAAATATCGGAAGTTAGTGCAATAGAAACACTTAGATGTTGTAATTCAACGATCAAGTTGTTTCGTTCGGTGTAAAACCATTTTTTTCAAATCATTTTCGGTGGTTGTTCTAGAAACAACTTTAAATTGGGGGTTGAAGGCTTTTTGGATAAATTCTTTATAAAAGACACTTTCACCAAAATTAATCGGTTGATCAGTTTGTACAATATAACGTGCTAGATATTCTCTAGCATACGTGGAGTCGTAACTCCACATCGTAATGGACCCGTCTGGGTTCCGTTTTAGTGGTGTTTGTGTTGTATATACTTGTCTATGTTTAGGCATGCATTTTCCCATATGCCTTTCCAAATGTCTCATTCCCGACCGAGAACTAATAATTTTTGACAAAATTTACAGCGAGCCATTCTTTTATCCTTACTGTTTGAGCCTGGTATGGTTTCCTATACAAAACATTGCCATACCTTAGATGTTGTCATTTTAGGACATGATGTCAATGTGTAGGAGGAATGGCCTACTCCCACTGCTGTATTGTTAACACTGTCTTCCGATGTATAAAGGTTAAAGTCATCATCGTCTATGTTCAAACCGTCTGTAAAAATATGATTCATTTCCTACAATATAAATATTAACTTATTAATTAAGGATAAAAATATAAATTTAAAAATTTAGCATAAATATTAACTATAAATATAAAAATTCACCATTTTGAACAAAAATATATAAATTAAAATTTAATACATAAATGATGTATAAATTTAAATAAAGTTCAAATTAGCATAAATATTTAATATAAATTTAAAATTGAACATAAATACTAAGCATAAATTGAACTTAACTATAAATATAAAAATTAACCATTTTGAACATAAATATATAAATGAAATATAAATTTAAATATAGTTCAAAGTAGCATAAATATTTGATATATATTTAAAATTTGAGCAAAATATTAAGCATAAACTGAAATTAACTATAAATATAAAAAATTCACCATTTTGAACATAAATATATAAATTAAAATTAAATATATAAATGATGTGTAAATTTAAATAAAGTTCAAATTAGTATAAATATTTAATATAAATTTAAAAATTGAGCATAAATTGAAATTAGCTATAAATATAAAAATTCAACATTTTGAGCATAAATATATAAAATTAAAATTAAATATATAAACGAAGTATAAATTTAAATAAAGTTCAAATTGGCATAAATATTTAATATAAATTTAAAAATTTAGTATAAATATTAAAC
Organism: Acer negundo; assembly: GCA_035582765.1. NCBI lineage: Eukaryota > Viridiplantae > Streptophyta > Magnoliopsida > Sapindales > Sapindaceae > Acer > Acer negundo. The sequence goes on along the minus strand of CM069235.1, from coordinate 25,776,135 downwards.
ATAAATTGAAATTAAATATCAATATAAAAATTCACCATTTTGAACATAAATATATAATTAAAATTAAATACATAAATGAAGCATAAATTTTAATATAGTATAAATTAGTATAAATATTTATTTTAAATTTTAAAATGGGGCATAAATATTAAAGATAAATTGAAATTAATTATAGATATAAAAATTCACCATTTTGAGCATAAATAAAAAAATTAAATTAAATATGTAAATGAAACATAAATTTAAATTAAGTTCAAATTAGCATAAATTTTTATTATTTAATTTAAATTTTAAATTTGAGTATAAATATTATACATAAATTGACATTAAATATAAATATAAAAGTTCATCATTTTGAGTATAAATATATATAAATTAAAATTAAATACATAAGTAAAGCATAAATTTAAATAAAGTTCAAATTAACATAAATATTTATTTTAAATTTAAAAATTGATCATAAATATTAAGCATAAATTTAAATTAATTATAAATATTAAAATTGACTAATTGAGCATATATTAAAATTAAAAATTAAGTACAAATATTAAATTTAAAAAGAAATATAAAACCTAAGAATAAATATACTAATTATAAATATTAAAATTAAAAACTAAGCATAAATATACTAAGAATAAATATTAAATATAAATTCTAAGAATAAAAATACTAAGCATAAATATTAAACCTAAAAATAAATATACTAAGCATAATATTAAATAGAGAAACTTAAATATAAATATCAAATTTGAAAACTAAGCATAAATAATAAAATTTAAATAAAAAATAAATTACCTTTGTAGTTTGTACTTTGTAGAAGAAATGTCTAGACTTGAGAGAATGAGAGTAAAGAAATTGGTAGAGAGATTAGAGAGTAGAGATAGAGAATTATTGAATTAATTATATTAGAGATTAGAGAGTATGAGAGTGTGTAGACTAGAGAGAGTAAGAGCACAGAAGCAGAACTTTATTTCTTCCTGAAAAAGTATTTGTATTTTCAATTGAGATGAGATTCTTTTTTAAATCAAAGAATAATAAATAATATCAAAATCTATTGTCTCCTGCTTCGACCGATAAATCCAAGAGAAATTGTTATATCCTCTATTCAATGGGGAGAGAGAGAGAGAGAGAGAGAGAGAGAGAGAGAGAATTTAGAGATAGTGTAGAGAGTGTAAAATATTTGGAAATGGAAATAGGAAAGGGAATTGAGGGTAAAATGGTAAATAAGAGGAATTTATTTATTTATTTTTAATATGGGCCAACGGTCATATTCAAAAGAATTAAAAAAAAATGTAACAGTTAAGAAGGGTGCAACGGGCCAGCCGACCGTTGGCTAGGCACATGAAGGAAACCGGCCGGTCCGGGCCGTGCCTGGCACGGCCTGCTACCTTGGTGTAACTAAGCGGGTCAGGCCTAGAACCGGCCCAAATTTACGCCATTAGGTTCACTCGTCCATTATTTTTTTTTCTTTTTTGCCTTTTTCCCAAAGAAGAAAAGAGACCTGTACAGCAGAAATCAAGTGAAGCAAATCTCAAAATCATCGACCACCATGAGAGGTCACAGCAATCGTTCTCTTCTTGTCGTCTCATTTGTTCTTCTTCTTTCGCTTAGCTTCACGATACAACTTGCGCAATCCGAAGTTATAAACTTGACTCCTGACACTTTCTCCGACAAGGTAACGACGCCGCAACTGACCTTACTTTTCCACAGATTTTTACACTGTTAGTTCTCTTTATTTAGTAACCAATATCACAGATCCGTGTTTCTACATAAACCTGCAATCTGGTTTACGGGGTTTTTTTTTTCCTTTAAAAAAAGTTTTTATTTTTATTTTTTAATGTTATAAGAGTTACTGGGTTCTCAATTCTTACGGTTGCTATTGTGTGTGATATTCTTTGTTACAATTAAGATGGGTATTGGAGAAATTTTGGCATTAATGTAATAGCTTTTTTTTAATCTCTAGTTTTTTTTTTTTTTTTACTTTTTGTGATTGAATTCGTTGTTGTTTGCGCTGGCATTATTTGTTTTCTGATTGCCCAAGCAGTGCTTAACAATTGCTGAATAATTTTTTGTCTATTTGCACCGCCGATATCAGAATTGATTGATTGTCTATTCAAGATCAAAGTAGAAATTAAAAGTGATACAAAGAGGGTTAAACATAGAGTTACAGTGTGTGAGAGAGAGTATGCTGGATTTCGAGGGTAGTAAATTTTAGAGAAATACGGTTCAACAACTATAGTTTAAAGGCTTCTTGTTGTTCTTATGTTGGCTTGTTTTGAACAGGTGAAGGAAAAGGACACTTTGTGGTTTGTGAAATTTTGTGTACCTTGGTGTAAGCATTGGTAATTAATCTCACTTTTGCTAATCCACAAGTGAATTTAGACTTGTTTATAGAAGTATTATTTCGTATAATGTGTTCTGATAACCATAACAATGTGTTTCAGTAAGAAATTGGGGTCGTTATGGGAGGACCTGGGAATGGCTATGGAAGGGGAAGATGCAATAGAGGTTGGTGAAGTGGACTGTGCTACGGGCAAATCTGTATGCACCCAAGTTGATATTCATTCCTATCCCACGTTTAAACTCTTTTACGAAGGAGAAGAAGTTGCAAAATATCAAGGTAAAATTCTAAGTTTAATTATTTGAAAGATATTATGCTTAGTAGCTTATTTAATGTGACCTTCATGATTCAGATTGTGAAGCTCGGCTTTTAGCTTTCAATGATCATAAGTTGAATCCTCAGTTTCTTGTGATTCTTGATTTTAATTAAAATAAAAAAATAAAAAAATAAAATAAAAAACAACAACAACAACTTATATTATCCATTTACATGCATCTGAGGCTCTTTTAAAAGGAGTGTACCCTTGGGATTAAGATGAAATGCTTATGGTATTAGTATTCAATTTGTATTAAAAAACTAATTGCATCTGACTAAAGAATATTAAAACAGAGAGTCTTGTAACCTTTCGAGATGAGTGATATCTAAAACGAAACCCAAGAGAGTCCTCTTGTTGATATTGAAGAGTCAAAGGTTTGGTAAAGCTAAGGCATCTACATAGACAGATTAGGTAATTGTAACCCTGTTGACCATCCTTGAAATAACACTTTAGAGTCTCAGGTCCTTCATCCTAAAGCTTCACAAGTCACAAGTCACAACTGCTTATATGTTTAGTTTAGCTTAGTTTAATAGAATTACATGCTAGAAATCAGCTCTAATGTTTAGGCATGCCCTTCTAGACCGCAAAATAAGCTGACCATGAATTGAACCATTTAGGCCATCATATTTGCACCACATTATCGTTTCCTAACAGTGCCACCAATAATGCATTGCTCATATGATGGCTTAAATTGTTCATTTCATGGGTAGGAATATGTTATTCGTGTGTGTGATGTCTGCCCAGATGAAGATGTATTGATGATATAGGATATCTTCATATGTTATTTTGCGCTAAAATGAAGGGTAGTGATTTTTTTAATAATCTTTGATCAAGAAAACTAGATACTCTGTGATGTGCTCTTCTTGGGGCAACTTTGTAGTGGGGATTTGATTTAGGGAACTACTAGTTGGTTGTACATTTGAATTTTAAAGTACGGTATATGTTTGGTTTCTCCAAGCTTGAAACTGCTTCTGCATTAAATTGGCAGACCCGTGTAACTTGGTGTTTATGCTGACCAGCCAAGTTCCAATTTCTTTGGCATATGCTACTACAATTGTTACAGTTTCTCCATGTGTTGGACTGTGAGAGATTTAGAAGTCCAATTTCTTGGAATGAGTCATTATAATTTAATTAGAAGAATACTAATGAATAAGAAACAATTAATGCAATTTTGAAGAGGTAAAGAGAGAGAAAGACATTTAAATTAATAGATTATGTAGTACGAATTCTTCTGTCTGCGGCTTGTTGAAATGTCTTGGTCCATGGGTGAAATGAGAACTGAATAGTAGATTTAATGAGAAAGTTCACTAGGAAGTTACAAAGTCACATGTAAGTCTCTCTAATGAAATCCTGTCATTTGCATATATATCTATGCATGAATTTTAAATTCAAAGTCATCACCATAATTCAAGTTTTTCAAAAAGGACTAAATACATAGCTGGGACTTTACGGGATGACTGTACGGATCACGTTATATGCCTCTCCTATTGATGCATTCCTCCTTGTACAAACGGGATTAGTACTGCTACTGTAGTTTTGTACTATCAATGTGATGAAATTCTTTTCACAAGTAAAATTGATATTATCTAACTTCATTTTCTGCAAATGATCAGGGCCAAGAGATGTCGAGTCACTTAAAACGTTTGTTTTGGAAGAAGCCGATAAAGCAGCGGCAAAGGTCCAAGGTGATGATGATAAGGAATTGTAATAATTTTCAAAGGTAAACAACAGTTTAATGGTTGTAGTGCTATGGAAATTGATTTCCATGGAAATGGTCTGATCTGTTGTAGGATTTGTTCTTTTCCGGTGATACGACGATTGCCAGTGGCCCTTCACAGGAGAATACACAATGATATCTATTTTCAACATCTCAGCTGAGGAAATGAACGGGTTGGATTACATTTGAGAGCGAGATCAAAGATGTTTTTTTTGTTATCATCTAGCGTATACCATTATAGGCAGAGTGACTTATCTTTTAATTAAGGACCGGTTTTTTTGCTTTAAAATTTTAGATTTAAGTTTTTTATTATTCATTCATCTCTAAAGGGACCTTATAAAAATTTCCTACGAATTCAAACAAATTTTACGAAAGAATTTTGATATTTAAGTATTGCATTAAAAAACCTTTGGTGTATATTATGATATTATAAGTCATGAATTGTAAATTAGTATCTGATTAATAAATAAAAATGCAAACTGATACTAAACATATTTCAAGCAAAAAAATAAATTTGAGAAGCTAGAATATTGAAATTAAAATGTGCTCAACTATTAAAAAACATGTAATTTTGACTCAATTTAACACTACTACAATGACAAAGCAACAAATGCAAAAATCCGAACTACAACCAGAGTATTAACACCCAGATAATATCCGGATGCTCACAACCGTAGATGGACTAGTAACCGAAGCATAATATAAAGCTGTCCACAAAACCAACAAAATAGACGACCAAACAAGACACAAAAATAGATGATCATATCAAACTCGGAAAATAACCACCATCCTAGCTACGGTAGATATCCTCTCCTCCTCACTTCTTCTTGGCGGCAGCCTTGGTCACCTTGGCTCCGGTTGGGTCCTTCTTCTCCACACTCTTGATGACACCGACTGCAACCGTTTGTCGCATGTCTCTCACGGCAAAACGACCCAATGGTGGGTACTCTGAGAAAGTCTCGACAACCATGGGTTTGGTGGGAAGCATCTTAACGAAACATGCATCTCCGTTCTTCACAAATTTGGGCTCCTTCTCAATCTCCTTACCCGATCGCCTGTCAATCTTGGTCAAGATCTCAGCGAACTTGACAGCAATGTGGGAGGTGTGGCAATCAAGCACTGGTGCATATCCGTTTCCGATTTGCCCAGGGTGGTTCATGATGATGACCTGAGATGTGAAGTTGGCAGCCTCCTTGGCGGGATCATCCTTGGAGTTTGATGCAACGAATCCACGCTTGAGATCCTTCACGGCAACATTCTTAACATTGAAACCAACGTTGTCACCTGGAAGTGCCTCCAGGAGAGCTTCATGGTGCATCTCCACTGACTTAACCTCAGTGGTCAGACCAGTGGGTCCAAAGGTTACAAGCATACCGGGCTTGATGATACCGGTCTCAACACGTCCCACTGGGACAGTTCCAATACCTCCGATCTTGTACACGTCCTGAAGTGGGAGACGGAGGGGCTTGTCTGTAGGCCTCTTGGGTTCGTTGATCAGGTCAAGGGCCTCAAGGAGTGTTGGCCCCTTGTACCAGTCGAGGTTTGTAGACCTCTCAATCATGTTGTCACCCTCAAAACCAGAGATGGGGACGAATGGGATTTTCTCAGGGTTGTAACCGACCTTCTTCAAGTAGGATGAGACTTCCTTCACGATTTCATCAAACCTTGCCTTGGAGTACTTGGGGGTTGTAGCGTCCATCTACATAAATAAATTCACAGAAACAATTTAATATCCCATTGCAGATAAAAATTCAAAACCAACCAAAATTAAACAACCATAGTGATCAAGAAATCTGCTCACCTTGTTACAGCAGCAAATCATCTGCTTGACACCGAGGGTAAAAGCAAGCAAAGCGTGCTCACGGGTCTGACCATCCTTGGAAATACCAGCTTCGAAACCACCAGTGGTGGAGTCAATGATAAGGACAGCACAGTCAGCCTGTGAGGTACCAGTGATCATGTTCTTGATAAAGTCACGATGTCCAGGGGCATCGATGACAGTGCAGTAGTACTTGGTGGTCTCAAACTTCCACAATGCAATATCAATGGTAATACCACGTTCACGCTCAGCCTTGAGCTTGTCGAGCACCCAGGCATACTTGAATGACCTCTTGTTCATTTCAGCAGCCTCCTTTTCAAACCTCTCGATGACACGCTTGTCAATACCACCTAGCTTGTAGATCAAGTGACCAGTGGTGGTCGACTTTCCGGAGTCGACATGTCCAATGACGACAATGTTGATATGAATCTTTTCTTTACCCATGATGAGATCTCAGAAAACACACTGCAGCAGAAAATCACACAATCAGAATAGTCAACAATTAATGCACCAAAACACACCATAAGACTCCAAAACAAGCAAATATAAATAATATACAAAACTACTATCAAACAAGAGATCTTAAAGCATAATTCTCATTTCTACATAAAACATTATCCTCAATCGACTTGCACTTAATATTATTTATACGACTTCAAATATACTAAACAGAAACAATAATTTCAACTATTCAGCGTTTTCAAGCCATCCACAAAAATATACACACAGTGAACAATTAATTAAACAGAGTAATAACTGGTTCACAACAATAGTCCTACACCGTTGAAATCATCATTTTATTAAACTGCAACTTATCAATCTACAAAATAAATCGCAAATCAAACTCTTAAAACAAGATATGAAAATTAAACTTATTAACATGCATCGGATAACAATATTTATAGTCACTAGAAATTTTATATTAAAAATCTAAAAACAAACCGAATCAGAAATTAACAGATATACAGAGATACAGATCTAGCCAAAACTCCATTAAAAACAAATCGTAAGATATCAGCTGAGTTTTAAACACGAAAATCTAAATCTACTACCACGTTCAATGATACAAAAGCTCGATAAAAACAACAACAACATGCAATCAAATCAACGAGAAGAAAATGAGACAGATCCGAACCTGTAGAAGAAGATTGGAGGAGATATCTAGATAGAACTCTCTCGTCACGCAGCCTTGAAAACGCAGAGAGAGTGTCTGTGTGTGAGAGAGCAGAGGAAGAGTTGCGTGAGAGAGCTGTGGTTTTATAGTGGAATTGGACACTAGGTGTCTGGATCGCGTTTAGGGTTTTTATCTAAGCCGTTGGATTGTAAAAGTGAGATCCAACGGCTGGAAATATCAGGTTGCCATGTCTGATGCCATTTTTGACTTTTGTGAATTGCGTGTGCGCTCCTGCGTCGCCATAGTGGTGGAAGATTTAGCACTTTCTTCTTCGGTAATTACCAAATTAACCTTGTTAATCTTTTTTGTATGGGAATTTTTTATCATTCCAGAATGTTCCTTCATTTTTGCATTTATTTGAAATGTTTTTTACAAAGATAATGTTTAATGATAATATAAATTATGAGATGATACTCTTGTCTGTGGATAATGTAATAAGTTTTTTTTATCTTGATTTTTTTAAATTTATATATTACATAATTATTCGTGGTTTTGGAAAGACTCGAACCCATCACCTCATATTGTGTATGTGAGGTGCTCACTACATTCAACGATGATTTGATTAAATGATATAAGTTTAATTAAAGGAAATGGTTTCGTTAAAAAAAATTCCGATTCAATATTTTGTAAATTTTATATGTTTTGTTTTAGAATTTTAGTTGTTTGATTGAAAAGAAATCTTTAAAGAAAAATACAATTAAGTAATACCAAAACTAATAATGTTCAATGAAGTTGCATTTGAAATTTTTTAATTATACTTGTTAGTGTCTAGTGAGGTCTTCAATATTTATTTAAAATAAGTATTTAAATCTAATCGTGCTCACACTAAGGATCACACTCACAAATTTGTTTTCATTTGATAAATATCACCATAATTATAAAATCAAGATTTGAATTTGATTTTTATTTTTTTATTTTTTTATTTTTTACACAGTTCCATCTGAGCAATATAATATAATTAAATTGAATGAACATCATTTAACACAAATCACATTAACTATTAGATTATTATTAAATTATTTAATTGATTTTTTTATTAATTATAAATTAAACACCTAATATATATTAAGATTGGAAACTCGGAGACAGGATGGAGAATTTGGCAGACATTGCTGTAAAATAATATCATAACTTCCAGACAAATGAGGGAATAACTCAACTAATTTGATGGTGAACACTGAACACTGAACAGCACAGCCGCCCTCAATTTCCTATCTATGATTGCAACCAAACAAAACAATTTTCGGTCACTACAATTTGTCCTATTTTGCTGGTGAGATACCTTTTATTTGTTTAAACCTTTAAATCTTTGTTAAACTGAAAAACCCGAGTCAGCATTTTGAGCACGTTTACTAATCAAGAACTCAAATGAGGGAATGAGAATTTAATGCATAATCTCCTGTCCAATGGAACTTAATTCTCTTCGCACCCTCAATCACAAATAAAAGAAGAAAAAACAAATTACTTCCACTCAAAAGCTAATCATAACCCTAGAAAGCAACATATTCATATCAAATATCAATCACCTACAGAAGCTAGCTAATAAACAATATATATATACATTTGGAAGACTGGGACTTGAAGACCATAAAAATATAGAAAACTTTGACAAACAGGCTGCTTACATGTATATCCAAAGCTTATCAGGTCTGCTTTGCAACTTTAAACAGGGCTCACACATGAGAAACGAGAAAAAGAAAAGAAAAGGTTAAAAAGAAAAGAAACTTCTTTTACTTCCATTATCTATTTAATATTATTATCATTATTAGTACATATGTTGTCATATTCAATAATTCAAATATGCACATCTCAATGAAGGAGACAGGAATCTTTTGTCATGTTCAGGTTCTTCTGAGATCACAAAGGTTACAAGCTCCTGAATTCATACAAGATTCCATGATACAGTTTCTTGAAACCAGAAAATAACAGTCATTCTTAGTATTGTATCCATTAATGGGAGACTGCAGAGTGAAACACATACAGCAATCCATTACCTCGCTTGGCTGCTTCATGGTGGAGTAGATGACATGACCTCCTTTGAAACTAGCAATTCTATCATGGAGAAATTCTTACAAGTTGGACCCTGCAAAAGACAAAAAACAAATTGTAGATCATGCAAGCAAAAGGCTATGCTATTATTTTGTTAAAGAATTTAGTAATGATAGTTGGGGTCATTTCTTGTACAACGTTTGGGATTAATGGTTTTTCAACCTAGTAACAAAGTATATTTAACTACGAGATCTAGATCCGAATCCTTCAAACTCCCTAGTGACAAGTGGGTAACTAGATGCATCCTCTCACCAATTTAAAATATACCATGATTACTAAGCACTAGTAGTAGTGCTTCCTTCCTATAACCTTTCCACCACTATGATTCTTTTTGTATTGTTAGGTATTCTCAAATAATGCAACTTTTTGATCTCACTAACCACTTTGCATTATTTCAAAAATACTGCAATTTAACTTTAAAAAACCATAATCCCAAAGTCTATTTGTCCATCAGTTAACTTCTTCTTCTTCTTCTTCTTTTTTTTTTTTTTGGAAAAGTCAATCAGTTAACTTCTTCGCCGGGGCAAAAGTTTCACTTCAAGATGCACATTTAGTCATTTCCCTTTCAATTCAATAATAATTATTATTATGATTATTACTTATACTCAGAATACCTAGACCGTCATGAAATCAAAATCTATCGCCTTGTAAAAATAAGCATAACATCTTGTACCTTTTGTAGTTGAAAGTTGGGTAGCCTCAGTACTCACCATTACTGTTGAAAGAGTTCTTTGACTATCCAACCATGATCATCAAAGCCCACAAGTCAATTGCTAACGATGACTGCTAATTGCACTGATCAGAAAAGTATAAAACTTGAAAATTATGTTTATCTGCAAAAGTCAAACAATTTGTTATAATTTATAAGTGTATTAGAGACACAAGGAAATATTCTTCCCTAAGAAGTTTACTTAATAATGAGACTCTAAACACGGAATGTTTAACATAATCACAAGCCTCATTTACCCATTGATTAACACGATTCTGTGATTGATGTTGTGTGTGAGAGTACTGGGGAAAAAATGATTACAAAAAAGAGGCATAGGATTAAATCTGCAATGGGGGAAAGAGGAAAAAAAAAAAACTACAGAAACTATTAAACAAATCAAGGTCATGCTTTTAAAATCTAATTTTGTTGTTGATTTGCATAATATTTTTGTACCAGTTTCCAACCACTCGAGACTTCCTCAATTTGAACATGGTGCCAAAATGCATTTGATTACTTTTCCAAATGAAGTAATTCTAAACATTATTACCTCAAGCGCTTTCTGTCATTTGAATCATCAAATTCATCTTCGAACACATGCTGGAGCTTCCTGTAAGTATGCCCATCCATGAGGTCTTTATCGTGCAACTCCTTCAACAATTTCAGGGCTTCTTCTACCCTTCCTCGTCTGCACATCTCATCCAAGACAGTTCTGTATGTAATTAAATCAACCGATCTTTGTTTTTCAATCATCTCCCACAAAGAACTCATTGCCTCATCAACCCCATCACCAAGAGCCAACGCATTAACAAGCGAGTTGTATGATCTAGCACTTGGTACAAACCCCTTTTGTTTCATCTCATCACACAACTCCCTAGCATTGTCTGTTCGACCCTGGGCACACAGTCCATGGATCAGATAGTCGTAGGAAAATGAGTTAGGCAGACAATTGTAGACCACATCCATTTGATGGAATATTCTTAGGGCATCGTTAACATGATTCGAAAGCACGTATCCTTTTATCATGGAATTCAATGAAAAAATATCAGGGTCAATCCCATCGTTGACCATTTGCTTGAACAAACATCTAATAGTCTCCATATACATATGGTTTATATAAGAATTCCTTCCCCTACTCAAGAATGCCGTGAACAAAATATTATACGTCCTAATTGAAGGCCTACATTCCAAGTTCCTACTATTCTTCATATGCTTAAATATATTCACAGCTCGAGTCAATTTCCTAGCTTCAGTGAAAAAATATATTATTGTATTGTAAAGAGCCTCAGAACCAACATAAGGAACCGCAAGCACTTGATTAACCACATCGTCCATTTCTTGATACATTTCTGCCGCACCAAGCTTCTTTATCGTGATATGATAAGTGAACACATTGTGCCTAAACCGGGGCTGCTGTGATGCCCAATTGAACAGCTCAAGACACACTAAAGGATCTTCTTGAAGAGTTATAACATTGCACAGTTCTTCATTACTGAACCTTGGTGGGAGTTGAGAGACTGCCCGTTGAAATCGTGCTTCGTCAAGAGTAGGTTTGCTGTAAGCTTTCGTTCTTTTACTTATCCTTCTCCTCAACGATCTCGTTGGGGGTTTGGTTGAGTAAAAAGAACATAAAATCACACCGGAAGAACTACTACCGGAGAGTTGGCTAATCCGGGTTTGGTTTAAAATGTGTATAGGATTCAATGTTTTGGTCACCGGATTTGAATAGCATGAAAATTGGTGAATTATTTTTATAGGGCATAAGTGTTCGATAAAATGCTTGTGAGAGAAAACATGCCTCAAGCAATCACTCACAACACTATTCATCATAGCATCAAAAAAAATGAATATAACGCAGCAAAATGTAGAAGAGATCAGTGGAAATTGAAATTTTCCTGATAAATTTTGCTTTCAAAGTCGATGAAAATACATGTAATAAGATTGATTACTAACAGTTTGTTTTTGGAAATTGAAATGGAACTGGAAAGGTTGAAGATCTGACCTTTAATGGAGTTGCATTGAATGCGAAATAAAGAGCTAACACGCAGCGAGCATTTGCTGTGTGTGTGTGTGTGTGTGTGTGTGTGTGTGAGAGAGAGAGTGAGAGAGAGAGAGAGGTGGGAAAGAGCGGTTTCAACTCGGATGTGAAAGAAAACAAGAAGCTGACAAAGTCCGGATCCCCACAGACCCACAGACCTGGACTCCGACCCAAGTGTGGATTCGGATTTGTGTTTGGATAAAAACCCGAACCAATTATAATTCCAATACGAGCAAATTGAAACCAATCTACCTAAGGTTCGCTTTTAGACAACCCCAAAAACAACTTTTCCATTTATTGACAATCGTCTCCGCTCCAATTAGTTAACATCTATTAACTCCAAGCATTAACCTTTAGTTTAATGGTATTTCGGTACTTTCAAAAATAAGTATGATTAGTGAACTCTCCAAATCACATCAAGTATGTACATTTAAAACATGGCATAATTACATATAATATATTCTTTACATAATTTCAATTGGGTATTGATAATATTTTTCTGTTTTTTTTTTTTATTTATTTAAAGGAGTTAAAGTTTACTGGAACAGCAAGTTTCTTGTGTGAAAGTTATAAGATTGGAAGGTTTACAAGGGATTCACTTAGCTTGAAGGATCCGTGGGATCATGTTTTAATTATTCATTATTCTATTTATAAAATTTACTCCCACCAATCTCAACAGGTACTCAAGGGGCTGAGAATTAGACCTCAATTGACTGATTTAGAAGCATTGCAGCAGCTTCCTTTGGTGGGTAAATTACATATGTTTTTTGGAGTATAGGGAAGATGGAAGTTGTGTTGATATGGGGCTGGTTTTGTGGTTGATTATGAAATTCTGGTTTTGTGATTGGAGCTGCTGCTTTAGTGTTTCAATATGGCGTTTTTTTTTATATATATATAATATGTAGGAGAAAAATAGTTATCTTAGATATCTTAGATATATAATATCTCAGCCACCCAAAACTCATGTTATTTTGGGTGGCTGAGATATCATCTTTTTGTATGAATGATGTAATTGTGATGCTCAGCGGAATGACTATTTTGATTATATTTTGATGATTATTTTGAGTATGAGTTTGTGTTTTCTCTGCTGTTAATACTATATATTCATGATATTGGTATGTAGTTGCGGCATATGATAGTAGCGTTATGCTTTTTCAATTGTTTCTCAATGATCAAAACAAGTTGTGTTACACCACTGAAAATGAGATTTATAATGTTTAGTAACTAGAGATTTCTCAATCTCTTATTAGCAGGAGAAGGTAAAAACAAAAAATATGGCTAAACAGCAAATGAGAATGAATACAAAGTTTATCGATCGGAGAATGATATAAAAAAAAATATAAAAAAGTTATTTCTTGCCCATTGATCTACTGGCGAATGCAATTATATAGGTAATCCAAAAGGCCAATTGGAATTTTTAATTAATTTTTTTCGATTGGAATTTCTCAAAACTTGAAGGATATTTGTATCCATAAAAAAATCTTCATTCAATCATCCATATACAGACCTATCCACGTACAACAGGGTCTATTTTTATATTTTCTTTTTCCACAAGTCAAAGTAGGTGGTGACAACAACTGACTTTGGGGCAATTGAGTATTTTATAAATTTGACATAGTCAATGCTTGGAGTTAACTAATGTTGACTAACCGGAAAGGGGGTGATTGTCAATAAATGGAAAAATTGTTTCTATTTATCTAAGAGCAAACCTGAGGGAGGTTGGTTGCAATTTACTCTTTTAATAAATACATAATTAAGCATGGTATTATTTCAATCACAAATCACTAAAGTAAGTTTTTTTTGAAAAAAAATATGCTAACCGATGAAATCTAATTCCATGTGATCTGAATTTGAGGATATTTTCTTTCTATTAAACAGAAATTAAGTTTTAACATCGGTTGTCACTTATTTAATTTTCTATAGCATTTTAATTTGCTAGCTAGTTGCATGTTTTGTTTTTTATATTGGGTTCTTAATGTTGACTTTTGGTTATTCAAACATTGTGTTTTTGTTACCATCGCTCAATGTGGTTTGGTATTAGAAGTGTTCATTCAGCTTGAAAATGTCTCAAATTCGAATCGTCATCATTGTAAGTGGTGTTTATTCTAAAATCTCATTATGGGAAAGGAGAAAGTTCATATCACATTATATTATATATGCACACTAGCTAATATGTTTATAAAGATTTGGTTCCTAGGTTTAATTGATTGTTCATTGAGTGCATTTGTGATTTTGTGTAAATGGTTGGAGGCCACTAAATAGGTGTTGTGTCCTTTGTTGATGTCATTTAAGTCTGTTTAGTTCTTAAAGTCCTATGTTTTAATTATAATGTGATCTAAATTTGAGGATATTTTTTTACTATAAAATAGAAATTTAAGTTTTAATATCAGTAATCACTTATTTTATTTTCTATAGCATTTTAATTTGTTAACTAATTGAATGTCGATTTTGGTTATTCTAACAGTGTGTTTTTTTATACTATTGTTCAATGTGGTTCAATGTTAAGAGTGTTCATTCAGTTTAATAATGTCTAAAATTCGAATCGTTTTTATTGCAAATGATATATAAAAAAAAAAAAATACTATGTGAATGGTGTTTATTCCGAAATCTCATTATAGGAAAGGAGAAATTTCATATCACATTATATTATGTACACTAATATGTTTATTTTTCAAACATTATTATAAAGATATGTTTCCTATGTTTAATTGATTGTTCATCGAGTGCATTTGTGATTTTGTGTAAATGGTTGGAAGCCACTAAATTGGTGTTGTTCGTTTGTTTATGTCATTGAAGTCTGTTTAGTTTCTTAAAGTCCTATTATGTTTGGATTATTATTGGAACAAAAAATGAGACACTTATGAGTTTTGAGTGTATTTGTCTGAATTTTCTAGAATCTTCCTCTCCTTGTTTTCCTCATTTTAAAGGATTTTTTTTTCTTTTTTAATAGGGTTTATTAGGATGAGTTGGCATGACATGTGTCACCATGAATTTAGTTTGCATGACATATGTTATAGTTTGAGTGACACGTGTATTTTTGTGTGTTATGTCATATGTGTATTCCACCAATTACATCTTTCTACTGTGATTAAATTTAGTACCAATAATTATGATGTCATGTCATTTGATGTAAATTTGAGGACAATGGTTTTATGTTCAAATCAAAATTATATATGCCTTGACATCTCGTGTTAGCACTTAGCTTCATTATGTTTGTATTTTCTGATTGAGTGTTTTTGGGTTGCTATATTTTTCCTGAAATCTCATTATGTGTAAAGAAAAGATGATTAATTCATATCAACTTTCTTGTTTTATTGTTTTAAGTTTTTTTTTCATCGGTGAGATTCAAACCATTGATTTAGGAGTCGTTTACTTAAACCTCAAGTTCATCCATCTACCAGCAGAACTACGCCTCTGGAGGCAGAATCTATGATCAGCAAATATCAACTTTCTTGTTAAATATGCATATTTATGAATGAAATCCTTTTAAAGTGACATTCACTTTTAGCAAAGTGGATTTGTACTTACTTTTCACTTCTGTTATGGAGGTTTGAGTTTCATCTGTTTCATTTATTTATTTAGTTTTTGACGGCTTTAGCTGGCTCCTAGTAGTATTATATCTAGGCAATTGATACCTCATTATCAACTAATTTTATCAATTTAAATAGTATCCGGTTAAATACAAATATATCATCCATCATATTATATATATTATTCAAAAAATATATATATTTTTTTTTTTTAATTTGATGATTATAGAAATGGTTAATAAATTAATTAATTTATGATGAAGTTGAGGTAACCCAATTCGAGTCTTCGTGCCCACATCAATAAAGTCGTAAATCTCTTTTTCCAATTCTATAGTCTATAGTTAAAATCTTAAATGTAATAAATATTTTGTAACTATAATACCATTCATTATCATATCAATGATTTGAGATATAAATTGGAATGTTTGACGTTACACTTTACTAATAGTATAATGTTTAAAATCCTAATTCCTAAACTTTGAATATTTGTTATCTATTGTCTATTAAGATTCATTGCCTTGATGGTTTAAAACTTCAAAATGAAGCTTCACCAATTACTCAATTACTCATTAAATCGTAAAAATGGCACACATGTTGTGGGAGTCGCAATATGGCCATATGGGCCATGTTTGTAGAATGTATGGATAGATCACTCAGCTTTCAAAACAAAAACAAAAAACTATACCCATTAAATTCTCACCAATGACATTTATTAGAGTGAAGGCCGCCACAAACATTGCCAAAATTGTGGTAGAACATTGTACACATAAACTGTTTTGAGTGTTTGTCATTAATTTTACTGATATTTATTTCTATAGTTTTTTTTTTTTTTTTTTTTTTGACAGTTATTTCTCATCAATCATATTTATTTATCTCTTCTTTTATTGCCTATATGTATGTATATATATATATATATCTCTATCTCTCTTTTCTTTTTTTTTTCCTTTTTAAGACAAGTTTAGTACAGTGCTTTAAAAAAATATATAAATACAAATCAATTCAGATCATAAAGAATTTTTGCTATAAAAAAAGAAAGAAAAGATTATTCCAATTTTGTGAATTTCAAGAATTGTTATAAAAATAAGCTGATCTAAGAATATCATCATTAATTTTGGATTTAGCTTTAAACATTTGATGTTAGTTTTATCCATTGAAACTTGAAAGACTTAGCTGTTATCCAAGAAATAGCCAAAAAAGAAGGAAAAAAAAAAAGTTTCTTGAGATTATAGTATTAGTGCATGTGAATATGTGATGTAATGAGCAGAAAATTACAAAGACAACAACAAAAAAAAAAGATCAAACAGAGAGAGATCACAGGAACCAATTATATCTAGGGAGAAGAGCCTAAACAAAAATTTAACAAACAGAGATCATGATTAGAAACAAATTAAATCAAGAAAATTTAAGGCCAAAGCTAGGCTTAATTAGTAGTTTGTTTTAAATTAACATACATAGGGTGATCATGATTGACAGAAAGTAGCTAAGCTAAGCAGCTTTTGCTATACAATTAGGCAAGCAAATGTTGGAGAGATCTTGTAAAAGACAGGCAAGATCCTCATCATCAACAACAAGAAAAGCTTGTTGAAGCTGTTCTGTTTCAAAGTTTGTTTGAATACCCATCTCCAGATTTCTATGGAGTACCTCTGATCTTTGTGTCTTCTTCTTCTTCTTCATAGCTTCTCTTCTGAGATCATGATCAGCCATCCTGCACCCCACACAAGAAAAAAAAAATTAGAAAATCATGAAACAAATTAACTTCAAAGATCATAGCATATTTGAAGAGAGATAGAGAGAAAGAGAGAGACTCTTTGGAGAGAGTGAGATGATGAGTGATCCCAGAAACACAGAGAGGAAGGCCATAGATTCCATGGAGGCTTAGCATGGACTGCATTTTTTTTCTTTTTTGGGTTTGAAGGAGTGCTGCTGCAGAGAGAAATTAAAAGAGAGAGATAGAGAGGAGAATAAAGGCAAGTGGGGGGAGTTGTTCACTTGCTTGCTCTACTTCTATGTGATTTTTGCCTTTGGAATTTGCGTACAAAACCTTTATTGGGGGGTGGGGGGTGGGGGGTATGGAATTTATCTTTTTTATTTAATAAAAATTGTATAACAATATATTATTATTATTATTATTATTATTATTATTATTATTATTATTATTATTATTATTATTATTATCGAGTGTGGGATCCCGACTTTTGCATAGTAATTTTGACCGGTTTCGTAACGTAACAGAGTGAAGTCGAATTTCGTAAAATATCTATCTATTCACCTATGTATTTTTTTTTAATAAGTTTTTTGCTTTTGGTAGAATTCAAAACGTTGACTTGAGAGTCATTTGCCCAATCCTAAGCTCATCCATCTACCAGTTGAGCTACGCTCCTAGGGCCAATGAGTTATATATATATATATATATATATATATATACACCGTTCTTTTCTCGCGTTCTGATATAACTCCATCAGTGAATTGCATGTGGGTTATAGATTATGGAGAAGTTTTGACAAGTGCACACTTTGAGTCAAAGCATGTAAATCTAATGGTCTACATCCAACGCACTGATGGAGTTATATCAGAACGTGAAAATTTTCATATATATATACACATGTATATATCAATCATTTTATCCTTAGTATACATGGATATTATAAAATAACATTTGTTTATGTTTAGTCAATGATCACAAACTTTAACATAAAACTAATAAGTGTAGAAATACTTTTCAAAATTGTTGAAAATAATTTATCTTGCATTTTTATATATGTTTGTTAAGGGCAGTAATGTGTGAGTGCTCTCAGCTCTATGTTTAAAAAGGAGTAAACAGATTCTAGCTTTTGGAAGTAATGAAGAAGACAACAGTTTTGCCTTGGAGAACTCTTGTTTCTCTTTGCCCATTCTTTGTGTTTTGTGGTGGATCACTCCATTAACTATTATTATTATTTTATCCTATTCTATTATACCATCCCATTTCTGTCTTCTTTTTAGCCTACTTATCTTCAAAACATTGATAGAATAATTTCATTAACTAAGAGACATTTTCTCCAAAATTTAAACTAATATATTTATAATCTATGTACTGAGAGGATTTGAGATCCAATTCTAGGTTCAATTAATTTATGTAAAGATTTGTCTTTTGGCAAACTACTTGAAAAGTTTCAAGTTCACTCTTTGTTTGAATATATATACATATATATATATATAGCAAGAATCTAAGGTGCACATAGTATAGATGTCAATGGAGTTAAAAACAAGATGAAATTTGTCATGTACTTGTATGGGATACTTGAAATTTATCTCTAATACAAAATTTTCATATATACATATATATATATATATATATATATATATGTGTGTGTGTGAAAAAACATATTACAAGAATATAAGGGAACCCAATACCTTAACCCCTCGATTAATTCTGAAAACTAAGAGCTTGTTTTATTGGGTTTTTTGAAAAACCTCTATTTGTAAAATGTCTACTTGTTTACAAATAGAACTTTTGAAAAAAAAATTATAATTATTTGTTTGATAAACTTTTTTAAAATATATATATATATATATATTTGGAGAAGTTCCTCCCCATGAGATTTTACCTAGCATAGATTTAAACACTATAAAATCTAAAATAGACAATCTCAAAACCCAACCAAACAACCCTAAAAAACTCAAATAGAGGTACGTAGAACTTTTGAAGCAATATAAAACCCAATCAAACAAGCACTAAGTAAAAGAAACAAACTACAACACAAGCAAATTAGGAAAATTAGGGAAACCAATACCGTATTTGAGCAAGTCCAGGTATTCTCAAATCCAAGATTGAATAGGTAAAAACAGTGAAATATATTTAGAGTTCTCCTTATAATTTTTCTAATATTTAAATAGTCATAAATTGGGAAATATTTTAATATACGCGAGGATTAAGAAAAGCTATTTGCATATAGCAAATTAATGAATTGAATTCGTTCAACAAGAAAAATTGTAGATTTTTCTATACAGGTACATTTGAGAGTTTTTTTTTTTTTTTTTTTTGAAATACAACTATTGTCGAGACCTTGTGAGATTAATTAGACTCTACAAGCACGATCCGGAATACTACTTTAACTATCGAGAAGAGATTACATATGGACTATAACTCTCACAACTAAAGAGAAGTTGCTCCCACAAATCGGGAGAAAACTTCTCACACATACTTGTAAAATACGTATGGTGGGACTCAAACCCTTGACCACTAAATGTGGAACGGAGGTGCGCAACCATCTCTATTAAGAGGTACATTTGAGTATACTTGTATATTTATTAAAAACCAAAAACATTTTTCTTGATTAGTATATAGTATATGATTGAAATAAATAAAAGATTTTTTGAGACCATAAGAATATCTTCAAAGCTGCCAATTAAGATAGTTAATCAAGTAACAATTTATATATATCTATTTTAAAAGAACAAATAAAATGTTGAGTAATTTTTGTTTTATTGTAAAAATATTTTCCAATTTATATTAAAATATACAATTTTTACGAAAAAGTAAAATATAATAAAATATACAATAATTGCTTTGCATGAGTTTTCCATGAAATAATTAATTCATGTCTCCCTCACACAACTTCCTTCCTGAGCTGTCTCAATCTATTTGTACGATGAAATTATAGAGTTTGGTCACAAATGAAAATTTTCATTACTTTTGGGGCCAAAAACAATTTCGTATAAGAATCAAGTACCTTTTTTATCCAAATAGTATTTTTTTTTTCCCTAAAATCATTTCAAAAAGAGATTCCGTTTGCTCTTATCAAAATATGAGAATGTTTCCGGTATTGATGGGAACAAACAATCTTATACAAATAAAAATAAAAACATTAAAAACGTTAATGGTAAAAGTAATTATAATTAATATATATCACCTCTTAGCACATGTGGTAATGTACCTTCTTGTCATATTTGTGGTGAGGGGTTCAAACCCCATTATTAGAGATGTACATTTTTTTCCCGGGGTCCCAATTTTCCGCGTCTCTATCCCTATTTGAGGATTTTTTTTTTAGAAAAATGGGAAAATTGGGGGCGGGATGGGGATGAAAATCATCCCCAAATTGAAATGGGGATGGGGATGGGGATGGGGATGGGGGGAGGTCCCCCATCCCCATTTCCCCATTTCCTCTAAACATATATAAATATAATTATAATATATATTTTTAATTTTTTTTGTTCATTCTTTGAAAACCCTAACTCCCTAAGTATATATACACATTTTATATAAAATGCACTAATGAATTTTATTTTGTATTTGTAATGGAATGTTTGTTTTTTTTAATTTAATTTGTAAATTTTAGTCAAATGGGGAAATGGGGAAATGAGGAAATCGGAAAAACGGAAAAAAAAACGGAAAAAATGGAGATTTGGGGATAGGGATGGATATAGGTCCCCCCAAATGGTGGGGTGGGGATGGGGATGGGGATGGGGGAAGGGTATGAAGTGAGGATGGGGATGGGGGGGACCTATATCCCACCCCATTCCCCAAACGTGCATCTTTACCCATTATACACATTTTACAAGTATGTGTGATAAGTTTTCTCCTCGATTTGTGGAAATAGATATTCGGACCGTATATGTATTGTTTGATTTTGACAGGCCCAAGTCCCGACAGTCCTATTGTAACAGCTTTTTGTAATACTTATAAAATAAAAAAATAAAAAAAAAGCAGAACTATTCTTCTATTGATTTTTAAATTATGACTATCATTTGTATTTTTATTATTGATAATAATAACGTCTTTCACCTTTTTATTAGTCAATATTTCTATAATATATATATATATATATAGAGAGAGAGAGAGGAAAGAAGGGTAAATAGAACTTTTTTAACATGGATTTGTGTAACTAACACCACTTTAATAACTCATGTTTTATTAGCACTAAAATAAGTGAAGAGACCAAAATGCACCCACTTGCATATTTCACTCTCTTTTTCCCATTCTCACATACTCTCGCTCTCTCGCTCTCTTTCTATCTCCTCTTTCGTTGTCTAAAGAACGAACACTTCAACGGGACTAGATTGACGATTCGACGAACACTTGCGATTTTGGTTGACGATTCGACGAACGAACCAGGCTAGGTTCACGATTTGAAGAATGAACTGAAAAAAAAAATTGTTGATTTTTGTAATATTAATTTCGTTTTGATTGATTTTGAGTTTTTATTGTGATTTTGTTGTCAATTTTGATGTGAATTGTGAGTTTGTTGAATCTAAATGGGGTTGTTTGAATCTTGAATTGGTGGGTTTGGGTTTGGGTTTGTCAAATCGGAGAAGATGAACAGTGGGCCGAAGTTGAGATTTTTTGAAATTTCGAGACTTATTTATGAATACTTAGGACTTGTTACGCTTATTCGAGACTTAATTTATGAATACCCGAGACTTATTACACATATTCAAGACTTAATTTATGAAGACTTATCTGCTCCATTTTCGAGACTTATTTTATGAAAACTTGAAACTTATTCATGAGTTTTTGAGACTTATTCATGAGTTTTTGAGACTTATTAATGCTTTTCGAGACTCGATTCATGAATTTTTGAGACTTATTTTGTTTGACCTTGATCAATGGTGAAAGTGATGAGCCGATAACGATGCCGATTAACTCCAAAGATAGTTGGATCTGGAAGATCGTTGGCGCCATCAGTTTCGTCAGATTCGCAGCGGATCGTCATAGATCTAATGATGAAGATTTGATGACACATCGTTACGATGTCGGTCAAAAGATGAACAATTAAGTTCGACCTTGCTAGCGCGAAGTGAGGGTATCGTTCCGCAGTGAGGTGGAATACGTCGATCTTTACCGGTTCTAGCTATTATTACAACATGCCGAGAGAACTCCTGTGTTTGCGGGTTCAAAATAGTGTAAATAATAATATAAATAAAATATAAATTACATAACATAATATTTACAAGGATATGATGGAATTGAGAGATGGCATGCAATGTGGTTACATTAAGGAAATTAATCAACCGTATCAATCATCATAATTAAGCTCTAGACTCATTTAGTCTCTCAATGTGCAAGAATATAATAGACTCGTGTCTTCTTAACTGATTTCTAATATCTCTCGAGTCTTAGAAATCACATCCATATATACTTATGGATTCATTAAGCACCGTGGGATACAAATAAGAGCCATGTATGCCGGCCTAGTGATCTCTCAACTTTCCGGTCAAATACATTGATTATTTCGTTGGGCATGTAATGCGCAACCGTGTGGGTCATACTACAACCAATAATTCATCCACGAGGCTAACCAAATACGGGGTGGCAACCAAGTGAAAGCATTAAGAATACGAGATACCTATATAACATAAATAGTATATGCTCGTGTCCCCTTAATTAATCTCTACCCTCTCTCGAGCGACATAGAGATTATATCCATACATAAATGCATGGATTCATTAAGGAATGTAAGACACACACACGAGTCCACAGGCCAACCTAGTGATCTCTCATCTTTCTAGTCAAATGTAGAGGATATCACGTTGAGCATGTCAATGCGACACCACGTGATATATAACACATATCCTAAATATCATTCACAAGGTGGCTAACTGAGTGAAAGCATTAAGTAATGAAATACCTTTATAACTACATGAGCACAAGAGGAATTCAGTGGTCTTTACTTTAGATACGGATTCGGTTTTATCAATCTCCCTAGGATGGCTAAAAAATGGGAAACAAGTTTACCTAACACTAATGTGCATCAATGCAAATTGTTAAACATTAAGAACATTCAAATGAATTAAGGGTTCTCCTCTTGACTTGAGAATTTTTCCTAAATCAATTCATCACCCTCTCCGGCCAAGGATGGACAAATGTGTCTTAAAAAGATATATTAAGTACAAGGATGTGAACCAAAGCCAATGTAGCAACTAAATGCATAAACTAACATTTTCTACTCTTTGGGGATAAAATCTCTAACACTCAAATCATTCAATAAATGGTATTTTGGTCATCCATTAACATACAAACAATCATGGGAAGTTAAATTACTCTACTCCTATGTTAATTACTTTACTCCTAATCCCATTCAAGCATACATGTCAATTTCTAACCTCCACAAACATGAATTTCATCATAAGAGATTCAACATACATAAATCAAAGAGCAAAACAAAACTCAAACAAATCTATGAACAAAATACATATATATATATAGTGCATGTGAGGGTTTACAATATTCCCCAAATTGGGGTTACACCTCAAAGAAACGAAAATTACAAGGAAAAGAGTATATAAGAGCAAACCCTCGAAGACAATCCTCCAAAGATACTTCATAGCTTTCCTAGCTCGAAATTGGCTCATAATTCCTTGCAATTTGCTCTAAGATGGATGGATGAAGTGAGAAATGGGTGGTAGAGATATATGGTGAGCTCCCATGGAGGAAGAACCTCCATGGCAGAGTGGGTCTCTTCTTTATTGGGTGAAGAAGAAGAAGAAAATGAAAGAGATGGAAGAAAATAGA
Organism: Acer negundo; assembly: GCA_035582765.1. Lineage (NCBI taxonomy): Eukaryota > Viridiplantae > Streptophyta > Magnoliopsida > Sapindales > Sapindaceae > Acer > Acer negundo. Next base: position 25,751,954 of record CM069235.1, on the reverse strand, counting down.
GGAGAAGGTTTGGGCATGAAAAAGAGAAGAGAAAGAGTGGGGATTCTTCGATCTAGAATTTGTGAAGCACCCTTGAAAATAAAGGAAAAATGATATACATAGGTAGGTCAAAGTGGGTCCTAAAAAATGTGAAAAACAAACGGTGATAGCAATCTTGGGGTACGTCTTGGTATTCACTTTGACGAAACCAACCGCAAAACATGGCAATGGCTTTGGTCTTCCATTTCGTGGTACATCTTGCTATTCGCTTTAACGACCTTAACCGCGAAACATCTCTGATGTTCTACTCTTGATTTTCATGGTACAGGTCGCTATTTGCTTTAACGACACGTACTATGAAAGTGCTCTTTTAACCCAAACGTCTCTTAATTGGCCTAAAAATCCCCGTTATCACGCGTAGACTTCCCAAAAGAAAATGAACCTACACAAGACTCACAAAAAATATTATATTCACAAAAACGCTCGAAAACGAGAACAAACGATAGAAAATGGGAACCTCAAAAGGTGTATAAATCGTTTCGATCAAGATTCAATGACGATTTGGGTTTGACTTCATTTCTCTCTCTACACAGCTTAAAAATGTAAACGAACACTTCGGTTACAATTATTGACACTCAACGAACATTTTTCTGGTGGTTTTGTTGGTCAACTCACCGGTCGGCGGTGGCAACTCTATTGAAGCTCCATCAATGAAGGTTTTTGAAAAAAAAAGAAGAAAAAAAAAAGTGAAGGACTCATAAGAGAAAAGAAAAGAAGCTACGGGGTACTTTTGTCCAAATTCCATTTTTTGTGCTATTAAAACAAGACTTATAAATATGGTGCTATTTATACAAGACCTCCTCCAAAAAGTGCTATTTAATTTTTGAACCCTATATATATACAATTTTTCTATTGTCAGTTCGAACTGATATAAAATATATCAGTTCCTTGCATGTAGACCATTGGATTTAAATACTTTGACTTTGCTGCATGCACTTGTGTGTGTGTGTTTCTTGATACATTTAAATTTAATCAAGAAAAATATACATTTTTTTTTAATCAATTTTTGTTATTTGTTTAATGAAAACGAAATAATAACTCATTCGTTGATTAAAAAAAATAATAACAACAATAATTTTATTTACATGATTTTTAATATTTACATTGTTGGGAATAGAACCGATGAACGCGGAAACGACGTGCATAATATTCACACATAACAATAACGTATATAAGCATCACAATAAGAAGAGAGAAAATAAACCAATCACACACAAAACACAAGATATATGTGGAAACTCTAATCAGGGAAAAAACCACGGGTCGTCAGGACAACAGAAAAATAATCAACTATGAAGTAAATTTGTACAACCACATATTGCAATATTCTCTCTCTCACAACCCAAACCCTACATAATGAGCCTTACCGAGTCCCCCAAACTCACAACCAAGCTTACACCCTAGCTTTCAACTCACCACTCTCACCGAGTCCTCCCCCAAGTACACCTTTAAATATCCAATAGGTCTCCTCTAAATATCTCCCACGGATCTCTCCTCTTGATCCCCAGATATTTCTTGGATCTCTCCCCGGATATTACCAAGAGTCTCCCTGGATCTCTCAACTCTCTTATGTTACAGGTGTTTCCTTTTTTTACCACACTCAATAAACAAATATTACATGTATTTATACTAGGGCACTAGGGAAGCTTAAAACCAACAAGGAAACCTTTTCCTGCATGCACAAGTCTTCTTGATTCATGCAAAGTTCTACTCCTTTACACTCAAGACTTTCATGTTCAGCGCAAAGAGAAACTCATTTATTTTAAGCACAAGAATTTCCAAAAGAAAACATTTCCTATTGTTGTGTACTTTTCCTGATCTTTGCAAAATATGTCGTCACTGCGATCTAGGTCACGGTTGCCACCCACGCCCTACACTACAGATTGTCATTGGAAACGACCCGCTCAAATACTGCGGTATGTGCCTCTTGCCTCCACCACGGTCTACACCACGTTGATCTCACTGGAATTGACTGTAATCCGCACCGCTATCTATACACTTGCCAGTGCCACGGTTCCTTTGGAATTCAATTCTTCAGTTCTTCTGCGGTCTTCAAGCCTCTTTCAAACATCATCTCCAACTTCCAAATGTTTCCCACGTCTTTATAAAATTTCACATTAGTTAAGTCTTATTTGGTTCATAATGGGTTCACTTGGTAATACGAGTCAAAATCTAACATACATTATTATGAAAAACTTGTGATAGAAAAATAACAAATTTTATTTATTTTTTTAAAACATGTTTCATTAATAAATACCAATACAAGAAAATTAAATCTAGTAGAGACTATATTGTTGAAGGAAGGAATTTATCACCATGGCTTTAAACACTTCTTCTACTATGATATCTCTTGTTAGGTTATCTTCTTCTGTTTCTTTACTTCTTTCTGTTAGACGAACCTAGTCTCATAGAATACAAGACCTAATAGAGTATACCCATATCCCTGATTCTGCACAAATCACTGAAACCTCTCTCCATTTGCTCAACCCTTACAATATCTTTAAAAGAGAGAAATCTCTTACTAGACGAGTCAATCGTATTCTCCATCACAGAGCTCTTCCAGTCAAAGAATACATACAGTCCACCAGTCTTGACAACTGTCTAGTCCCTGCTACTACAACCGAACAATATATCGATTTTGAAATCGACCAAAAAATGATCGACCAATGGATTCAAGAAGGATATTCACATCTCCATGTCGGAGCTGTACGAATCATCCTCACCCTTCATGGCCGAAAAGGTCTTCCAGTCACAGCCCGTGTCGACTTACTCAACACTATAAGCATGCGGTTATCGGCATTTGCCCTATCTCTTACGTATTACCCCAACTTCAATATCCCTTTACGGGATCGGAACCTCCATAGCTGCTTAAAAGTTCAACTCCATATTTCGGGCATCTCAATGCTACCCGAGTCTTACATAGCCACTCTCCATCACCAGATCGCCTACCGACTATAGGATCATGCCCTTGATCTTCCTATTCCTGGCCACTCTGGAGATACCATTTTTATCAAAGCTGAACGGGAAGATGAAGTTCCTACCATCACCCATATTCCCAAACAGCTGCCTAGAGAAAAACTTCTTGAAATCATGCCACTTTAATGGATCACCAATTATGAGAAGGCTTTTCTGAACTCAACACCAACAATTGCTTCAGACTCAAAACATATTAGAGAGTCAGACGGTCAGTGCCTCCAAACCTGAAGCGTCTGTCAGTGCCTCTGCACCTCCAATCTTTCATTCCCTCATGATCAAATCAGTGACATCCGAAGAGGACATCTCGATCCACAGTTTTCAAGCTGATGGAACACCCATATACACCGACAAAATCAATGGTCACTTTATTTGGGACGATGATCGTAACATGTGTGACGCGAATTACAACTGTCGCCAGAAATTAAAGAGGTCTTTTTCCCCGTGCAAGCCACTCCGTAAATCTCAGAAACCTGACAACCCAGATAGTCCCTAGATAAGCCCGAGGTCTATTAAGAACAAACATATTTCCATATACGATAGAGCAATACAAATCTTACATTCTGAAGGACTCCTGCCTTCTGAACCTGAACCCCTGTCCATTCATCTTCCTCCTGCCATCCCTTGCTATATGGCTTCAAACTATGATCATGATTTTCCTCCTCTTGAACCCACAACTAACCCTGAAAAAACTAGATTTTATAGGCCATATGTTCAATCTACTGAGGTCCTAACTGATGGATCTCTTAAGCATCCTTCCTAGGCTGAATAAGTTCTCAACTGGCAATCCCATAATGCCAAAATCCAAAATAGAGTCCTTGGCTCTATTGATCAGAAGATTGATCGAGTTTCCCACTGTGTCTCTCAGCAAGAGACCCATCTTCATCGCCTTGACTCAGTCTTTAAAGACCTGTTCACAAATCTCCTGACCAGAATCTAAAAACTAGACTCAGATCTTCACTCCTACATTAGTCGTGGTTACATTGGTCCTGATTTCGACCGAAAGGAAAGAGAAATCAGACAGCTTAAACAACAGCTTGAACAAATGCATAGAGACCACTCTACACTAGGGGTGGCAATGGGGGTGGTCGGGGCGGGTCAAGGCCACCCCAAACCGGTAACCCGGTTTTAAAAGTTGCCCCAAACCCGACCCATGACCCGGCCGGTCAAAAACTTCCGCCCCAAACCCACCCCATTTGGGGCAGGGGTGCCCCAAACCCGCCCCGTTTGACCCGTTTCATTAAAAAAAAAATTGTCAATAAATTTAAATTTAACATGACACAATATTTGAGTTTAATAAACACTAAATTCATAGGTAATGTATAAAATACAAAACCCAAAATAACTTAAACAAAAATACAAAATACATACAACAATGGTGGATAATATATATATATATATATTAAACATTTATTTCTATTTCAAACAACCTTTTGACTATTATTCTTTTCAAGTATTTTGATTACATTTTCTTAATTATTCAATTCAATTGAGTCATATAAAATATATATATTAAATATTTATTTATATTCCGAGTCGAGGCAAAAGGGGCCGCCCCATACCCGACCCGGTAACCCGGTCAGGTCAAAAAATTTGCCCCAAACCTGCCCCGTTACCCGTTTTCACTACCCCAAACCCGACCGAAATGGACCAAGGCGGGTCGGGGATTTTTGCCACCCCTACTCTACACCCATACCCCCACCTTTTGTTCCACAATTATATCATTCACCACAGTCTATGCTTTTCGTCATCACCTCCTCGTGCAACATCATCTGCTAATACATCCCAATATTTTAAATCTACCGAAGAACTTTTCTGAAAATATCCTCCTCTTTCTCCTCCCAAAAAATATTCCTCCAGGAAACCCTCTTCCTCTCGGAAGGACAAATAACCTTTTCCAGAACCTGAATATAAACCAGCCTTATACAGTTCTGTTCCTATGACAGGTGCATCTAATGATGATTTAGAATCCATCTCTACTACCTCATCTGACTCTTCTTGACATGTCAGTCCAACCCCATCTGCACCATCTTCGGTCTCTGACCAAGTTATAGATCTCACTCAAGTCTTCATGGCATCTCGAACAAATCCTCAGCCATCCACTCAAACTTCTGATTCACATGATGAAGGTGATGCCTCTACTAGACTAGTCCCTTTTGTTGAAGAACCTCCGGATCACCTGATCCCCGGCCAACCTCCTAGTACCAAGCCCATAAATGGCCCTTGGTTTGATCTTATTGATTCTCCAACCACTTGGAGAAAAAATATTTCTGAAATGAGCGTTTGGCTTGATCTTCAACTAGCCAAATCTGAACAGAACCTTGAAACCATTATGCGAGAATTTATCTTCCGATTCGTTGGTTCTCTCAGAGGCTAGTACCAGGCCCTTAGCAAATACATGTAACTAAAGTTTGTCCGATCCGCAACTGCAGCCCACGCTATAAGTATCATATTTCGAGAATTTCTTGGCGACTCTTCCCAGTTTTACAAACAGGCTCAACAAGATTTATTTGATATGAAATGATATTCTCTCCGCCGCAAGGACATTAACTTTCATTACAAAAGAATGCCTTCCAGGTTCCCCATTCTTGGTGGAATCAATGACCCAAGTTTGAAACATGTTTACCTGAGTTCTCTTCCTCAAGAACTTCAAGATGATCTTTAACGCAGGCTAGACACTTCTGGTAAATCCATCACCGACACTTCTCTAGGTGAAATTCACATGTACATCATTGGTGCCCTAAACAAGCTTTATGCACCCAGAAGGTCTTCTCTAAGATGTTACGTGAAGGAAAAAAGTATTACTCTCAGTGCAAGCAACCTTCACACCAGATCAAATGCAAATCTACAGAGATGTGTACCTGCAAAACCAAAGAGAAATAAAAGATCAGAATGTTTTATAATCTCCTAGCTTTCTAAGCTTCTTCCTTCTTTCTTCTTCAGTAAGTCTCTATTAGGTACGAAACAGTCTGTAATCATCTCAGATTACCTCTAGTTGAGATATCTAAAATCTTAATATGTTTTATGCTTGCCTCTAATTAAGGATCCTGCATATCAGAAAAGATATGTTGGTTTTTGGCTTAAGGTCCTTGTATGTCTAATGGACGGTAGATTTGTAAGTACCCCGTTTAGACAAAGGTGCCACTTGTTGGGGAAAATCAGAAGAACCTATTGGTAGACGGTTCACGGCTCTCTGCCACCGTCTTGGTATCAGAGTCTCTTTCCCTAGAGTCCAGGAAGAATGAGTTAGACTGTTTTAAATCTAGTAGAGATTATATTGTTGAATGAAGGAATTTGAGATGATTATAGACTGTTTCGTACCTAATAGAGACTTATTAAAGAAAGAAGAAGGAAGAAGCTTAGAAAGCTAGGAGATTATAAAACATTCTGATATTTTATTTCTGACTTCTGATGATTTACAACGAGAGGGGTTACTCCTTATATAGAAGTAGAAACAGACAAACCATTCAGTAATCAAAGGTAAGTGAGGCCTAACAAGTGGCCGACAGGAATCTAATAATTAAAGCACTCAAGAAAATATGGCTTAACAAGTGGCCAACATAGGCAAATAATTACACACAATTATTATAAGGATAAGATTATGCCTAACAGGTAGCAGATAAGCTTTCAGCAAAAACAATAGTGGAGTGATAAGGTCATGGACTGCTCAAATTGCAATTCATGTGATCTTCATCATCTGAGTCCTATGCTCCACAGATAAGACAAGGACAGGTGTTAAAGTCCATTGGGTCCTGGGAGTCAATCATATAGGAATCTTGAAATGGATGCTAACTCAGAGAGGGGTTTCTAGAAACAGCTAGGAGAATGAAACATTCGTCGGTGGAGACTCTATTAACGTCACACAAGCAGTTGAGGAGAGAAGCCTGGAGGTTACGAGGATACCACTTAGGGTAGTCATAAGTGGTGTGCCACTCATAGCAGACATTGGATTACCATAGCAGGTTCTTGTGGGGGTTGAAACGGTAAGGTCTATTTAGTATCCATATACATGAGACACATGCAGCTGAGTCACGGTCAAGCTTCCATAGATTATAATTGCCCATGAGCTTAGTGAGCTCATTTCTCCAGTATGTCAACGAATCAAATCACTGCAGGAATGTCCATAAAAGGGAGTTAATGTGAGAGGGATCATGGAGATGTAAATATAGGGCATGTAGTGGGAAAATGATGGCATGATGATGGAAGACGGATAAGCACCATAAAAACCAAAGAACTTCTGAGGAGAAGTAGTAGAAATGAGGCATGAGAAAAAGATTTAGAAATGGTCGGTTAGGATTAGTGAAGTCATGTTTGACTCCTTGGCTCTTGATCTTGGAAAGGTACAGAGAGATGGGACTTAGCAAAGTTTTGGATCTGGGTCAGAGAAGGCTGCTGGGTAGAAGCTAAGTTCTCTATGAGTTCTGGTGGGAAGTCCTTGACAACAGGAGCTGGAGAGGATGGAGATGCTGTTGAAGAAGCCATGTAGATGAGAGGGATGGTTCTGGATAAGGTGATGAGATGGACTGGAGTGGGTCTGGACAACATATCAGCAATTATATTATGTTGGCCTTTCACGTGTTTAATAGTGAAGTCATATTTGGAGAACTAATCTTTTAGTCTCAATAGTTGGGAATTATGAGGAATCTTATTGCGGAACTCGAGGATTTTTGAAAATGACGAGTTGTCCATTTCAACAGTAAAGTGCTTTGTTTTGAGGTGGAAATCGAACTTTTGAATTTCGCATTTGACTGCAAGGATTTCCTTGTAAACTGTGTGATAGTGCTGCTGGGCATCTTTGAATTGACCACTGGCTTGGCCACAGTAATTTCTCTTTCCTTCCCTGTCTTCAAGGAAGACAGCACCCCAATACGTGTCACTAGCATCGGTCTGGAGAATGAGGCGACCGGTGGAAGGAATGGTAAGGGTCGACGGAGACTACGCTACGACCTTGAGCTTAATAACCACATTAGTATGGGAGGAATTCCAAGATGGAGGCGTCTTCTTCACAAGTGAAGAGAGAACTAGAGTGTAGCGGTTAACTTGGGGTAGGAAATCACAGATGAAATTGAAGATGATAAGAAATTGTTGAACTTGTTTGGTAGTCAGGTGGGAATCAAGAAAGTCTAGCAATTGGACTGCAAGATGGGGACCATGACGATACTAGCCATCAGATATGTGCATACCTAGAAAGTCAATCTAAGTTTGACCAATTACGCTTTTTTTTTTCTAAAAGCATGATACCATGCTGATCGACAATTTGATGGAATTGATGAAGGAGGTGGTCATAAGAATTCTCATCGGGAGAGAACAAGAGAATGTCATCAATGTATAATAAGGCAGAATGTAGGAGAGGATGGAAGATCCTGGTGACAGCTTTTTGAAACAAAGAAGGGGCGGTTTTAAGGCCAAAGGGCAGCACCGTCCACTAGTATTGGGCGTTCGGGAGGCAAAACGTTGTTTTGTATGTCATCGGGATGGATACCTAACTGCCAGAAAGCTCCTTTGAGATCAAATTTGGAGAAGATGGTTACATTAGGCAACTGTAAGAACAGAGTATTTGTTCTTGGAATTGGAAATTTGTCATCTCGGAGAAAGAAGTTTAGAGGTTTGTAGTCAATGACTAGTCGCTTCTTTCCTATGACTTGTGCTGACCGTTTTTCGGCATAAAAGGCCTGACAGGCCCATGGTGAAGAGGTGGGTTCAATCAAACCCTTTCGAAGTAATTCATTACATTCAGTAGTTGCAAGTTGAAGGTCTGAGGGAGATATGCATGAATGTGAGGCTTTTGTGGGGTTGACATTTTCATTTAATTTAAATGGCAGATGGATGAAGAAGTCTTGGTTTTTCTATAACGGAGTGGGATGGATAAAATCTACATGGCTGTTTGCACAAAGCTGTAACAGTTTCTGTTGGATTTGTTGGAAAAGTGGTTGGATATCAGAGAGAGGAAAGATCTTGGGAACATGAGAGAAAGCTTTGAAATCTCTCTTGAATCTGATTCCAGTTAGAAGGATCCGGAGGGATTTGCATTGGCAGTAAACATCTCAACCAATCAGGATGTCTTTATCAGGTAATGGTTTGTCAATGACTCGTGTCCAGTAAGTGTAAGATGGAAAAAGCTTGATGTCGATTTTGTTTTTGGAGATCAAATGGATAGTGAATATCTGACCGTTAGCCGCTTTGAAATAGCGGAGATGAGACTTCCAGGCTGGGGGAGGAAGAACATTGGGGTTCATCATTGTGGTATGTGAACCAGTATCAATATATGTAATGGCATCAACAAGTTTGGAAAACTTTTCAGGCAGTATCTGTATAGGGACATGTGGTCCAGAGGAAGAGTCAACTTGGGTAGCCTGATAGGAGTTGAGGACGTCAGAGTCAGAAAACTCTGAGGTTTCTGAGGAAGAGGCAGAGTCTGAATCATGCAGGATGAAGGTGGTATTGCTATCAACACCTTCTTGTTCAAAGAAAATGGACTCAAGATCAACATCAGAGGGGATGTTGTTTGCAATCTGATCGAGTTGACGTACTAGCTTTGCCGATTTTGTCTTGGGACATTTCTTTCCATAGTGTCCTTTCTGCCTACAAATGAAGCATTTCTGGGATTTATTCCAGGAACGTTTTGATTTCTTTTTGAAGTATTTAAACTTCTTAGGCTTTTTGTGTTTGTAAATATGAAAATGTTCAAAAAATAGTGAAAATGTCTTTTCATGTTTCACACTTATGTGAACAAAAAGCGGAAAACAGTATTCCTTGTTTTCATAAACTATTGTTGTCTGTTTTTCAATCTAAAAACGTGAAAACAAACTTTCTTTAACTTTACAAAGTTAGAAATTATGTGTTGATGATGACTTAAACAAGTATTTTATTTACAGTATTTGTTTATAAAAACAAGGATTTAAAAGATTTGTTATGTGCCGCCTAATTGAGAGTTTTATATAAACTCATTTGGGATTAGTAAATCGATCCATCGTTTCAGCTAAATATGAGCGTTTTTGTGGATATATAAATTATTGGACGGTAAACAATCTCACTTTGAAAGAGAGGGTATCACCAACTGCTAGCTATATACTGTTCTTAACCAAAATGACTAATGATGTGACATTTTTCCAAGTTATCATTGATTCCAGCCACTCCCTAAGATGAGTTCAACTCATTAGATTTGTATCAATTAATTTTAGATTGTGCACCGCACAAGTAATGAATTAAACAAGGAATGAAACTAACTATATGATTAGTCCATCGATATCCTACATTGACTAGGTATGTGATTGGTCACATTGACTAGGTATACGATTGGTCATAGATATATATATTGACTACGTATGTGATTGGTCACATTGACTAGGTATGTGATTGGTCATAGATATATATATTGACTACGTATGTGATTGGTCACATTGATTAGGTATACGATTGGTTATGGATTATAAGTCATTATGCGCTCTCTTTTTACACGACGGTTTGTATTAATCAATTCTAGAGACATATTAAAATAGAAAATATTTCAAAAATAAATAAATTAAAATTCAGGAGATTGCTGGTTTTTGACCCGGTGTTCCTATCATATTTCATATGCCTTTTAATCTTTGCCAATTGCTGAATAGATAGAAAACTTTGGCTAAACCCAAAAAATGTAAAGAGGCCTAGGCCTCGTATATTGTTTACTTGAAATGTTTTTTTTTTTTTTTTTATGTACTAAAAGTCTAAAACTGTGGTCCATAATATTTAGTGGATGAAATGTAACATTACACAACATGTCAATGTAGGACTTTTTTTTTTTTTTTGTTTGTTTGTTTGTTGTTGTTGTGTGTGTGTTTGTGTGTTAAGTATGTCGCTGGTTGGGTTAGGACCCATCAAAACCTAGCAAGATCATTATGAGTCTATTGGGACCTGATGAGATCAATCGTTATAAAAACAGTTCGGAAAACAGCTCCTACTCTAGGGGACTAAAGAGGGGTCTCCCCTAATTTTGTGATTTGATGGACAAAGGTGAAACTTGAACTCCCTACCATAAATGTGAATGAGAAATCTATAAACATTTGAGTTATGAGTGGATGTGCAATAACTTGAGGAATTTGTTTTCACTTTTCTTGTTCAACTATTTTTTTTATATAGTCGACTCGAATATAGGATATTGTTAGGTTAAATGAACGTCTTTCACCGTTGAACCACATTGGGTGGTAGTATTTTTTAGTTATATTTCTATATTATTTTATGAAGAAAATAAAATTCACTTGGTCTGGTTTTTTTCTTTACAAGAGTGATAGAGAGGGTTCAATTAAGCGGAGAAAGTCAAAGCCAAACAAGGACCAGTTGCAGGTTGCCAATGATGGCAATTTTGTATATGGATGGAATTATCATTTAGGTCCTTATTGTTTTACTTATTTGCTTTTTTACCTATTGTCCATTTGTTTTACTGGTTTGGTCCCTATATTTTCAATAACCCATCAATTTGGTCCATTTGACTAGATTTTTAATGGTCAACAGTCACAAAATAGCAAAATGACTTCATTACCCCCAACCATTTATTTCCTTTAAAAATTAGAATTTAAAACAAAATAGTTTTTCTTTTGAGCAAAAAAAAGAAGAAAATTTAGTTATTTTTTAATATAAAATGGAAAATTTAGTTAAAAATTAAAATATATAAAAAAAATTATTTCTTCTTAAAAAAAAAGGAAAAAAACTCATCCCTAGTTTAAATTTCTTTTTTATTCTTTTTTTAGGTAATAATTATTTTTTATTTCTTAAAATTAAAATTTTAATATTTTAATTAAAGGTGCCGATATTGACACCCATAATTATGATAATCACACTCATATTTTAATAGAAAATTTAATTATAAAAATATCATAATAGATATTTACTAATAAGGACAAATTAGTTTAATTAAAAATAAATCAAATACTATATATATCCATTAATTACACTCATATATTCAATTATATCACTTTATTAAAAAAAAAAAAAATAAAAAATAAAAAAAAAAAAAACTAAACTAAATCAAACCCTAATTCTATTTCAAGTATCAAAATCTCACATTATCATATAATAAAGTAATGGACAAAGAATTTCCAGAAGATTATGATTATACAGATGTATGTATTTATTATTATTTTTTTTCTCTTTATGAACTCTATTGATAAACAAAAAGTGAGAAGCAATTAGAAAGAAAAAGAATAGAGATAGGGGCAACGGAACCTGCACATTTGGACAGCATTGCGCAGATGGATCCGTGTGTCCCGACTTTGTGATCATATATTTGGTTATTAAGTTGATCGAGAGGCAGAAATTCAAGTGAGTTTTTAGAGTAAAATATACATGTTAATCTGTTGCATAATCTATACATGTTAAACCGTAGCTTAATCAACATATGATTATGTTAATCTATATTGCAAGTAAATCTTATTAGATGTTGGATCTCAAATCTGTATAAAGATTTCAATATATCTTATTTATAGAAACAACAATCGCTACTACATAATCTTTTTGGGTCATAAAGACAGTAACTATGTTTAGTATTCGCAAGCCAGAAAAAAGAAAGTGTGTTTTCTACTCGACTTGGAATATGATGTTTTGCTTACTTGCTTGCAAGCACTGTTTTTGAATGCCTCCGCATTAAGATCAGTTAGTGCCTCAAACTATTCTAATTTGTAATCGTGCTTTTAGAATATAAGATGGTGGTTCAAAAAATTTACATTTATTTTTTTTATTATTATTTTTAAAATATGACATCAATTGGATAAGGAATATGTTACGGCCGAAATGCTACTTTCATCCCCGTTTTCCAATTTAATAGACAAATATAGAATTCGAACCTCTATCTTCCAAGTAAACCGAAAGTATACAACCATTTTACAAACACTAGACATGTAGAGGGAGGTTACTATATAAAGCTGTTGGTTTCCTCTATGTTCATTGTTTGGACATTGGTCTTCAAGCGTAACAAAATTGGCAATTCCTAAAAGAGTAGGTGTAATATTCTTCTCATTATATTTCTCTTTTTAAAAAAAGAATAACCGATAAACCAATATATTTGGATGTGTTAATAACCGAATAAGAGGGTTTATAAATAATTTATATTAAAATTAAAATATTTATTAAATAAAGACACCATCAATATTAAGATGGATGTTTATATTAATGTTTTTACTTTAAATTTTAAATATTGATGTACTTATAAATATAGTTGTGTCTATCATATTTATGGTGTGAATATCCACACCTTTTAATTAAATGATTAAAAATAAAAATAAAAATAAAAACCCATCTCTATCCTCTGCTACCACTGCCTTCGCCATCCACTGTTATCATCATCATCCATCAAATTTGTTCGAGCAAGTGAACTACAGATTTATTCAAGAAATACAAATCAACTTCATCAAAATTCTAGAGTCTCATCCAAATCAATTTCTTCAACCTTAATCTTCAAATTCGTCAATAAATGGTAACTTAGAACCCAAAAACCCAGATTTCTAACTTCAAAATCAGGAACCAATCAACTAAAAAAAAAAAAAAACCAATGTCCTCCTCCATCTGATTTCAAAAAATCCCAGAAACCCATGGAAGAGTAGATCGAAGATGGAGAATTCCTTTCTTTGTCTACCAGAAACTTTGTAAAATTCCAGCCACCCCAAACTTCATAACAAAACCCACAACCACCCAAATCAAACCTAAGCTTCAACCACCACCCACCATAAACCGAATCGAAGCTTCCAAACCAAACCGAACATATTAGGTAGATCGTCGGCAAAGAAAAACCGATGAGGTAGATGAAGTGATAGAGAACACAACGGTGGCGGTGGCTGTGGCGCGGCTTGAATCGTGGCGGATCGATGAGATTTGCGCGAACGGGGTGGCGAAAGCTTCGGATTCTCGTGGCTGGGTTCTGGCTAACCGGCGTGGAAGATCGTGGAAGATCTGGGTTTTCTTTTAAGAATATTTTTTGTAAAAGATTTATTATAATTATTTTTTATTGCTTTTATTTTTATTTTAGTTTTCAGTATTTTATTATTTTATTATTTTTTATATTATACAAATATTTTAAAAAAAATTATTTATTGTTTAGTGTTGACATGTGTCATCTTTTTGGTTTAAATACAAAGCTAGAATTCCTTTTGAAACCGATAAAGTTAACTAACGTTTAATTCACGGAGGAACCAAATTGATAGGTTTTTTAAAACATATATAAGGACCTAGGCAATGAAAATGGGTAATGGGTAAAAAAAAAAAATTACATATAATTCAACAATATATAAGGTCCCAAATGATAATACCTGGAGGAAAAAAAAAGGATTGTTTTAAATTTATGAGGCTGCAATTGTTCCAAAAATTCAATTGAACTTAAAAAATAAAAATAAATAAATAAATAAAGTGAAACTAATTATAACTCAGGTCATTTATAATCTTACCAATTTTTTTAAAACAAAATTATAAAAATTTTATTTACATCGCCTACTAGGTCTAAATACAAATTAGCAACACACATGGTCTCATATCAATGTGGTGGGCCTTTTCCAAGGGAACCCCTGCCACCAAGGTTCAAGGCCTAGTGTATGTATGGATTTGTGCGAATTTTTACACCACTAGTGTGGGTGTTGTCCCACTAATATATAGATGCTCTCTCTCCTCTTGTGGGAGTTTCAGTTCGAGCTGAGCTTGTAGAGCACAATCCCGTCAGTCCCGACAGTTATTATGTAATCAAAAAATATATATATATATATATATATACAAATTAACGAACGTAAAATGTTTCAATCCTAAACCTTCATTCATTGTAATATTTATGTATCGTATCATGAAAAACTACGAAAGAGTTGAAATAATCAAGGAGATGATCAAAATTCATAAAGTAAACTGGCTTTCAATTTTGTTATTATATTTAGGGTCTTGTTACCATACTTGATCTAAAAATTAGGTTATTTCTATTTATTGAATTCTAATTTAAGGGCTCACAAAAATTAAAAAATATATATTATCCTTTTTTTTTTTTTTTTTGTACGGTATCTATCCACCTATTTAGACAAGGTGTCATTTGTAGGATTCGAGTCGCTGACTTGTGAGTCATTTACCCAAGCTCCAAGCTCGTCCATCTATCAGCTGAGTTATGCCTCCGAGGGCGTATATTATATTATCCATCTCAAAATTACACTTTAACTATACAAATTTTGAGCATCTTCCACCAAAACTCTATCTATAGAATAGAGTTTCAAAAGAGAATATTTCTCTCATATTCCATCTCTAAAAAATTTTCACTCCCACTACACTATTTATCCTTGTCTCTATTTCTATCTCTATTTCTATTTATATCTTCAAATAACTTATATTTTAATTATTATTTTTTACTTTCTTTAATAAAAATATTATTTATAATAACATTTGTAATTTTTTTCTTACTTTTTTTAAAAAAATATAATGTTTCATTAGTGCATGAATTTATAATAACTAATTTTTAGGTTCTAATATTTTTCAACTAATTTTCTCAACCTACTTATTTCTTTTCTTACATTTATCAACTAATTTTCCAACTTATGGTCAACTCCAAGTGTTACAAGCTCATAATGAGGCAACAAAATTAGAGATTTTACGTGAATGTGAAGCGATTCGATATGAATGTGAAGAGAATAAAATTATAATAATAGATTTGGATTCCATTAAAAATCCCAACAAACGTGAATTTTTCGAAGGAAAAAAATGGAAATTTTAGAAAGAAAAAAAAAAACACTCACAATTCCTAAATTCAAGGTGGATCATTTTCGGGTGGATATGAAAGTCATTTTGATGGCCTTCCAAAATATTAATGTATTTGGACATTATCATATGTTATGCTATTATTTAAGTTTTTTTTTTTTTTTTTTTTTTTTTTTTTATCCTTATTTTAATATTTTTATGTTATTGTAATTTTTAAAATTAATATTTTTTTATTTTAATACTATGTTTCGGTTTTTATTTTAGACTAATTGGCACTGATACCCCATGAACTTGGTTGAATTCGCACCTTTACCCCCCAAACTTTTTTTTTCGTCATTAAACCCCCTGAACTCTAGTAATTTGGCAATCGCTGAAGAAATTTGCCCCCTCACAAGAAATTTGCCTCCTCATGAGGGGGCAGATTCCTTCAGCGATTGTCAATTTACGAGAGTTCAGGGGGTTTAGTGTCAAAAAAAAAAAGTTTAGGGAGCACAATGCAACTTTTTGAAAAGTTCAGAGGGCATCTATGCCAATTAGTCTTTATTTTATTACTAACTTACAATTGACTTCCTCATTGCTTGTAAGAATCGCCTTCATTTGGAGGACTTTGATGCCATATGTATCATTATCTGGCTAATTTGGTGGCGTAGGAATGATTGGGTGCATAAGTTTGCTTCTTCTCTTGATGAGGATTTGGTCCCTTGGGTGCTACCCTATATCTCAGATTTTCGTCAGGCTAACCTTGTTATTAAGGGTAGTGTCTATGCACCGGAAGCCCTCCTCAAATGGGGTGTACAAAATCAATACGGATGTGCGCGGTCGATGGTATTAACGGGAAGGTGGGGATTGGTATCACTACTAGGGATGCTGCTGGTAAGGTTTTGGTCGCTAGTTCCTAGCCAATCCTTTCTGGTTTTTCGGCTAAGGTTGCATAAACGGTTGCTATCCTGAGAGGCCTTCAACTTGGCATATCCTTGGGTCTAGTCCTTTGTGTGGTGGAGTCTGATGCTTTGCAAGCGAATCCAGGATTTTCTATCCGGTGGGACTGAACTAAATATTAATTAGAATTGTTTTTAAAACAACCTTAATAAGAAGATGAATTTTATTAATAAAAAGTAAATACACAACAACAAGTCATGAAATATAATAAATCTAACCCATCAAAATGTATAATCCTACGCAATAAAATAAAGTCAAGAAAAAAGTTAGGTTTAGTCTTCTCGAAAGTTCTCTCTCGTGAAAGGAATAGCCGTAGAAGTTACAGACCAATAGGTAGAGAGTCTTTCTAGCTAAGAGGTCTGAATGAGAAACATTTAAACACATCGAATAAAGTATGAGAGGTTTGAATAGATAAATACATAATCACTCTCTACTTGCATTTACGCCGAACCTCATGGGCGGTGAGTGTATTTACCCTACTTTTATCCAAAATTTCTAGACAAAATTATAAGAAACACTTGAGTGAATTTGAAAATGGTATAAACTTGATAAATAAAATTAAAAGAATTTAATTTCCAGCCCCGAAGATGCCACATTTTAGTTGAAAGGACGAGCGGAAGAGAGAGAATTCTGGCAAGAAAAATCTAAAAGTGAGCAATTGGATCACGCAAACAGGAATACTTGATTACTTCATCTCTCATGAGTCATGACTACTTATCATCCTATCTGTCTACTACTCTACTAGTAATCCAGTCTCTCTCTCTCTCTCTCTCTCTCTCTCTCTCTCACTCACAGTCTCTCTCTCTCTGTGTTTACACCTTGTACGGATGCTCCAACTCCTACCTTTTTGACATTTTTAATTCCATTTTACCACTCTCGAGTCTTGTATTCTTCTACTGCAGATGGGGCATCTTGTCTTCTTCTACTGCAGACAATTTAACATATTAATAACAACTTAGTTTAAAAATAAAATAAAATAACTGGCAGAGGTGCAGCCCCCACAGTCATTCGCCCCCCTTTGAGTGTTGTCACGCTTGTCAAGAATGGTTGGCCTCCAGATGCTAATATTGGTTTAGTTATCCATGATGTTCTTCTGCTGTGCTCTGTTTTAGGCTGCAGTATTGTTTTTGCTCCTAGAGAAGCCAATATGGCTGTGCATTCCCTTGCTAAGTTGGGCTTGTCTTTTGTTTCTGATTTTGTTTGGGAGGACTTCCCTCCTAGCATTTCTTCCTTTGTTTTGGGTGATCGTCCAATTCTGGAGTGATTCGTTTCTATAATGTTTGCTGTTTCTCAAAAAAAATAATATATATATATACAATAAGAGTTTTTTTTTATAACATAATAAAATTTTTTGGAGAAAATTATAACCAAATAATAAAATGAATAACAAACGATAAAGTATGGTAAATAAAAAATTATTAATTAATATTTGATATTAGATTTATTTTAAAGATCAAGATGAGACATTTTTAATGGTATAATTTTTATGTTAACAAAATTTATAAACTAAAATTTATTATATATTAATTGAATTTAATGAAAAGGGTAAAACAATATAAATGGAATATAAAATGTTAAAACGTGAGTTTAGAGTATGAGATTTGGTACTCTAAATTAAGAGTATCAATCTTAAAAACCCTAAAAAAAAAAGATTATTGAAAACACAATTTTAAAGTATGGTGGGACAACCCATACTCTATTTTAGAATTCATACTATATTTCACAGCATGGTAGGAGACAGTCTTTTACTCTATTTTATACTTCATTTTAGGGAGTTTCTCCAACCATACTTCCTAAATTCTAGCTATTTTAGTTAAAAAAACTATTATAGTTAGAGCATCTCTAACCATGCTTCCTAAATATTTGTTAAATTTTAGTTATTTTAGTTAAAAAATTATTGTAGCTAACAACTTTTCAAATATCATTACAACCATCCTCCTTATTATAGTTAATCATTAATATTTTAATATTTTTTTAATTTAAAACATAAATAAATTTATTTTGTTTTAAATGGTAAAAATAAGAGAGAGAAGATGATGTGAGAGAAGATTAATGTTAGAAATAATAAAAAAAACAAGAGAGAGAAGATAGGAGCTCCTTACATTTGGAGAGCCTATAGGGAGCCATTTAGGGAGCCCCTTAGAGTGCTCTAAAGCTAAACTGGCTCCCTATTTTAGCTAAGGAAGAGTTTTAGGGAGCCCCTTGGAGATGCTTAAGCATCTCCAACAGACTCTCTTAATGACATCCCTTAGCTTAATTAAGGGAGTATGTGTATTTTTGCAACTCCAACAGCTCCCTAAATGGCTCCTTTAATTGTGTTTTGGTGGAGTTCACTCTCTTAATTAAGGGGTGTTTTCAACCCCCTTAAAGTGGGCTCTACCTATTTAAGATTATTTTAAAGTGGGCTTTATCTATCGTAATTAACAAACAATATATAATATTTATTAAACACAATATCTACCATTTAAATAATAATAAAAAATTATTGGAGGGGCCATTTAAGGGAGTATTGTAGGAGCACGTACTCCCTTAATGGTCCCTTACAATAACATACACTTTTAAATAAGAGAGTTTCCAAGGGAGACTGTTGGAGATGCTCTTATCAACTTATCATAAGATCACTTCATCATGTTCTCAATTATAACTAGTCATTAATATTTTAATATTTTTTAAATTTAAAATATAAATAAATTTATTTTATTTTAAATTGTATTTAATAACCATGTTCTCATGATATCATTTTTTAATAACAAAATCAATTTAAAAATATTAAAAAATTAAGAGAGAGAAGATAGGGAACTCTCTATATTTGAAGAGCCACCAAAAGGATCTTTATCATAGGGAGCCATTTAGGGAGCTCCTTGGAGTGCTTTAAAACCAAATTGGCTCTATATTTTAACTAAGGAGGGAATTTAGAAATTTAGAGAGTCCATTGCAAATGCTCTTATAGATAAGCCTTATCCAACAAATAATCAAAAGCTTAGTAGTTAGTACAAATGTTGTGGACTCAATAATTATGAATAGGCCCACCAGTCGTAATCACCTTACAATAGATTAACGGTCATTAAATTTTTGTGGCAATCATATCAATCATCTGGCGACTATGTGAACCACTTACATTATACTTCGAGATGTAAATATTTTATATGATTTGATTAAATATATCACATAATGTAATCTGAGACGATTGAATGTATATTTTAAATGTATATATATATCACATAATATATTTTTAAGCGGGAGAGTTTTGAGTACGTTATATATATATATATATATATATATATATCACATAATATCAGCTGCAGTTCTGCCATGAAAAAAAAAAAAGCAATCTTGAATTTGTTGGGATAAATCTCTAAAAAAAAAGCGATGGTGATACTGTGATAGTGTTGCAAATAAAGAGAACCTTTTGTTTGAAAATCAGTAATGCTACACATTCCACTTAAAATTCTATATTTTTCATCCCACTACATGTGTCATATGAGGTGTCAAATGGTGAATGAATACATAGGGTAGGTGAGATAAATCATAATTAATGTGTATCCACTCATAATTTGACACCCCACATACCACATATAATGAGATGAAAAAAATGGGATTTTAAATAGAATATTTAGCATTATTGTTTGAAAATAGACAACACTCAGCGCAAAAGTAAGTAGGGAAGAGGAACTGCACAACTTTATTGATAAATCAACAAAACTCGGCACTACACATCGTGTAAAACAGACTCTCCTAATGACCATAAAAACTGGACATGTAGTCACGTACAATAACAACATAATCCTATTGACCTGGACAACCAGCAAACTCAAATACTTTTGTAAATAAATTATTTCCAATAGAAAGCACCCTTTTTCTACTCTTTGACTCAAAGTCATTATACTTATTAAAATTTCTCTATATTCATTTGTACTGATAAAGTATATTTGACAAAAAAACTTATCCTATGTATAAATTCTTGAACAAGACCTATTGGGTCTCGATCGAGTCCATACAACAGATAAAATAGGGGTTCAAACGACTAGTCCAATTTATTGGAAACACATAAAGACCATATTTGAGGAAGAAACTTATTCTATATATAAATTCTCGAACGAAGACCTATCTGGTCTCGCAGCTCTCGCCCGAGTCCATGCAACAGAGTGAACAGACAAAACAGGGGTTCAAACGACTAGTTTGTTAGCAGAACAATTCAAAATCAAAATCCATGTGGGACTTTAGATATAACACATACATATATCAAGTTAGAATTAATCAGTCAAGACCTATGAAACAATTATTTTTTTATTATTATTTGAATAAAAAGGTGACGAAGTAGAAGTGACCTCAGAAATGACTTTATAAAAAAGCAATCGAGTCTCAAGATCAGATCTTCTATTGATCTGATCTTTTTCATTCCTGATTTAAAACACATAAAATTAATACTTTATTATATATATATAGAAAATAGAAGTAAAATGATAAATAAATAAATATTAATCATTTATTATACATATCACTATATCTATATAGATCAGGATAAAAATCAGATCAGTAGATATTCTAAATTAATTCAAAGAAAAACGGATCATCAATCAATGACCGCTCAAATAATTGGTGTTCAATTTATTAGAGATGCCTCATCATCACAGCGGTGGAGGCGTGGGGCCACACTTACACTCTCCTTTGAAATAAAAAAAGGATAATAATATATATTCTCAAAACAAAACACATAACAGACTCAAATTGTGCTATATATATGTAGCTAGCCAGTGCAGCAAACTGTGCTTGGAACAAGGAGATGGAAAAGAAAGCAAAGCATGAAGAAGTCTGCCACGCAGGAGAGATGGCACCGTCACCCTTGCTCCGCTTACTACCACCGGAGCTTGGCTGCCGGAATCATTTCTCCAGCATGGTAAACCTTGTGCTGCATGTTGTACGTGCTAGATCATGTTTTCATGATGAGAACTAGAATCAAGTACTTCTGAGGTTGGTTTTGTGTTTTCTTTGTGTTCTACTACTTTGTTATCTATTGTTTGTATTTTTGCTTTCGTTTTAAGTTTACAGGTAAGAATTAATAAGTGGAAAGAAGGAATTCACGAACGATCAGCTAGTTCAGCCGGTAAAATCTCTTTATCGAAAATAAAGGATTTATTTAGGTCCTAACTAGTTTTATTGTAAGATCTTTTTTGTTGTAGTGTAAAAAGTTTGGATTGAAATTCCAATCACGTAAAAGTTCAAGAGGTTTTGATGGTTGTAAATATTGTCACACATAAATATGATTTACACACCTGCTTCTCACTTTCCGTTTATTGATACAGACATACAGTTCATAAACATAAAAGAAAGACAAGATATTTTTAAGAGGAAGGAGGTTTTACGATCTAGAATCTAATAAAGTGGATGACCCATTTGCCTTTGCAAATTCCACAAGTTGATTCAATTTTGACTTACGCAACTATCACCCCTTTAATAACTTTTGTTTTATTAGCATTAAAATAGGTGGTGAGACCAAAATACCCCCACTTATTATTTTACTTTTATTTTTAATTTTTAATTTTCTCTATTTTTCTCTCTCCTTCCTCTCCTTTCACAACTCCTAGAAACTTCTCTCATATATATATATATATATATATATATTTTTTTTTCCGTTTTAATTCATTCTCACTTGGTTGGTAAAATTCGAGACCAAAATCAAAGTCCACCCAAGTTTTTCCATTGTATTTTTTTTCCCACAAATTCGAGACTTATTTGTAGTTTCGAGACTTATTAGGTACAATTTGAGACTTATTTTACAAATTCGAGACTTATTGGGAAAAATTCGAGACTTATTGGTAAAATTCAAGACTTATTGTCTTCTTCTTCATCGCGATAGAGGTCTGTTCGACCTCTATCAATGGTGAAAAGTGACGAGCCGACGACGGCGCCGGTTGAGTCTGGAGATAGTAGAATCTGGAAGATCGGACGATGCTGAGTTCGTTGGCACCATTGGTTTCATCAGATTCGCGATGGATCGTCACAGATATGACGATGAAGGTTCGATAATAGTTCATGTTTGGTTTAGTTTCTCTCTCCACACAGCTCAAAACTGAAAACGAACACTTTGGTTTCAATGATTGGCACTCGACGAACATTTTTCCGGTGGTTTTGTCGGTCAACTCACCGATCGGTGGTGGAAACTCCATTGATGGAGCTCTAAGTTTCATCAATGGAGGTTTTTGAATTTTAAAAAAAAAAAAAAATGTAAAGGACTGATAAAAGAAAAGAATAGAAGAGTTGGGGTATTTTTGTCCAAATTCCATCTTTGATGCTATTTAAACTAAAGTTATTAAAGTGGTACTAATTGTGCAAATCAATCCCTCAAAAGCGCTATATAATTTTTCAACCTTTGGGTGTTTGGTGTCCAATTGTATCCAATTATATTATACTATTTTAATACATTTTAATTGTCTAAAACAACAAATACCGTAATAATTAACACATAATATTTTATGGTATTAGGTTGTATTGTATTGAAAAAGGACATTCTGTAAATTTTATTTCTTTTTTCTTCTCAACAAATATGGAATATTGATAAAAAGATGTGTTATACAATTTTTTTTTTTTTTAATTTCAAAATTATATTGGAAACATTTATTTTATTTGTAAAAATATTATATACTAAAATTTTTGTATCTATGAAAATAAATATTTATTTATTTATTAATGGTAAATATATTAAAATTAATGATTAATGATTTTTTTTTTAAATATTATAATTTTATAATATAATACAGCACGGTCATATGCTAAATATTATATAACGTAATACAATATAATACCGAGCATCATCAAACACATGTTTGTGTTAAAGATAATAAAGTCCAATACAATACGATGCAATCCAGCACAATTCAATGCAATCCAATACAATGGGTCAAACGAGCCCTTAGTTTCGGATGATTTGTAGTCCAATTTGTAATATTGTTTATAATAACCTTTTTTTTTTTTTTTAATAAAAAGATATAATTGAAGATATGATAGGTGTACATAGTATTTAATATATTTTTCATTAAAGTAATTTGTCATTATTAATAAATTTGTATTAACATATTTTATAATTAAAACTTTTAATAAAATATGGATGTACAGATCATATTTATGGTGACAACATCGGTAACATTATATTTAATGTAATTAAAAGGATTAAAAAAAAAAAAAAAAAGGAATTCACTAGAATGAAGATGTCCAATTTGGATTACATTTTCGACTATACTCTTGTTAATCATATCAAACACGCGTGATTTTAGTTACAATCTAGAATATTTTTTATATTATTTCCTTTGAAATATTAAAAATATAAGAGATATTTTGGTCAAAATATCGATATTTTACTTTTATGATTACGATTTAAACTTTTATACAACTCATCAAACAACAATATTTTACGGTTTAACATGAAGAATCTAATTAACAAAAGCTAAGCATTATTTTTTTTATTTTTTTTATTTTTTACCATAGTAAATCTAAGCATTATTATTTGATGCAATTCACTTAGACAGAAAGAGACAATCACATTAAAGGTTCCTAGCAACGTTAGCAATATTTTCGGTGGCTTATCACTTTCAAAGCCAAATCACGTTTTACACATGTTTTCTATATTATAAACTAATACTCTCTTTTTAAAAAGAAGAATTTGCATCTTCATATAATCATATTCACTATAAAAAATATTAAAAAAATAAAAAATAAATAGTGAAAGCATTTGTTCTTGTCCCTACAGTTACACGAATCATAATGATTAAATGTGTACGGATTTTGTTGCAAAAACTCCGAGTTTTCAAACTCTTCTTGTATACAACAATCATCTTATGGTTTCAAAATTTAATTAAAAATCCCCCCAAAATCCAATTTGTTACAAACTTTCCTCTCCAACCAAGCACCAATCTTCTGCTCTATTTTGAAACAGGGCAAGCACCTGTGTTTGATCAAATGCAGGTTGAAGAAATAGCACAGTGATATGCTTTTTTTTTAGTCCCCAAATTTATATTTATTCATAGATCGACCATTATTTAATAAAATCTATTTTGATTATATCCATTATTTAAAAGTTTTGTTTAAACACAGTTTTACGGCTATTAAATCAAATTTATTCTAATTGTATCCTTTTAATTATCTAATGCTTTTGTTTAATTTATATTTGTTTTAATTTAATTATTATCTATATTAATATTTATAATAAACTAAAATTATGTATATAATACAAAAATGACTAAATGTTAATTAAAAAAAAACACTAAATTGAAGACAAAACAATTAAAGCAACACACAACATTAATAAAAACATTAAAATCATTAAGGTTTATACAATATAAATTACAACAACAATTTAATACTTTGGAAGATCATATGCGGATCCTCCAAGATCATTGAAATATTAGTCAAAATATTGTGTTTTTTATTTCTTTCATGAAACATAACATCGAAGTTCAATTAATAATAATTAATAAATGCAATATTTTTGTTAATTTAATTTAATTTCTTAATTTATTAATTTGTTAATTTCTTAACTTATTGTAATATTATGCTAATTAAAGAGTAAAATGTTAATTGTTGAGAAATAAAAAAAAAATGAATATTTAGTGAATTTTTTTTTTAAAGTATGAAATGGATTTGAGATGGAAACAAAAATTGGTGTGAAAGTTGCTACAATTTACTACAAAGTTGTACCAAATTGATGCAATAGATTAGAGACAATCTAATCATCTAAATTTAAAATACGAGTGTAGTTTTGGAAAAGAACCAAACCTCAAAGGGTATTTTTACAAATCTCTAAAAGTATTTTTAACAGCACGGAGAGCGAATATAATTTGTTTATTTAGATATTTCGAAATAAACATTAAAAAAAATACATCTAGAATAGTAGTTCACAAAAATATTTCCCACAAATTCTGCTTCGTTATCTAGCTTAGGCTTAGCATGGAACCAACTTCATTCATAGGAGTAGAGTGGGTGGTTCCATAACAATGGCTAGTTTTATTATTTGTATGAAAATGCACAAGAAAGAAATTATAAGCAAACCAATTTCTTTCTCATTGTATAATGCAAGATACAAGCATAAAAATGACAAAGCAAAGAAAGAGGTTGCGCTTTATAGTTCAAATGATTTCAAAATATAACCTGTTCTCACAAGCCAGCAAGCCTCTATCAGAATCTTTGATGAGATGCAGATTAAGTCAAGTCAAACATTACATGTAACCGGTCTAAATAAACATAACGATGCATCATTCCTGAACTACATGAGTAATACAGGGAACAGGATTTCAAAGAAACTAATCTTGTGCTGGTGACTACCACGATCCTTCAGCACCTACTGTTGGATTCTGAAAAGCCGAGAATCCCCAGAAGGTCTTCAGTGAGTAGGGCTGGGAAATTGTCACTCCTTCTTCGGTTATCTTTGCTATCTGCAATTTTCACAATTCAAAAGCATTCTATGTCAAAATGTAGAAAAGAAATTGTTTCAGATATCTAATAAATCAATTCAACTGCAACATGTTAAAAGTAGACACTGTTTTGAGTAAGGGGTAGGATGTCCTATAAACTGCATTCCTACAAAACTACAAATTAAAATGCAGCGAATTCACTAATAAGTGTCGAAAGCATATAAACAATGAGATAGTTTGTGACAGCCTATTTTACACTAAAAAAGAAGAAGGTATTTTAGGTTTGAGAGGGGTGCAGGAGGGATTCTTTCAAGTCTTTTCTGCTAATCAATTAATTTCGTGACGGCCAAAGTCATTGCACACACACATACAGCATGAGAGAGAGAGAGAGAGAGAGAGAGAGAGAGAGAGAGAGAGAGAGAATATCATAAATTCAATAAATAAAAATGCAATACATTATTGCCACATTGTATGGGAGGAATTGACTTTTTTTTTTGGACATCAGGAACACGACTTCTTTTTTTCTTTTTTTTTTTTCTGAACCCCTTGTATGAGCTAAATATTTCCAATATGTCAATGGAGTTTTTCCTTTTAAAAAGTGGGTGGAAGAAGGAGACAGCATGAGAGAGAGAGAGAGAGAGAGAATATCATAAATTCAATAAATAAAAATGCAATACATTATTGCCACATTGTATGGGAGGAATTGACTTTTTTTTGGACATCAGGAACATGACTTCTTTTTTTCTTTTCTTTTTTTCTGAACCCCTTGTATGAGCTAAATATTTCCAATATGTCAATGGAGTTTTTCCTTTTAAAAAGTGGGTGGAAGAAGGAGAAGAGAACATGACTTCTTTTTTTCTTTTTTTTTTTTCTGAACCCCTTGTATGAGCTAAATATTTCCAATATGTCAATGGAGTTTTTCCTTTTAAAAAGTGGGTGGAAGAAGGAGAAGAGAAAGAGGGGTAGAGATCACCAAAGCTAGATAAATATAAACACAGAACAAATAATACAGTGAATAACCAGACCTGCAACTTATTGACAGCAGATCGATCACGATACAGGAGCACACGCATGCACTTTTCCAGTAACTTAACACCCTCTTCGAATGTCAAGTCTTCACGCCACTCATCACGAAGGATTGGCCTTGCAAGGTGGTTACCAAACCCAGTTGCTACATGGTCATCCTCAAAGTTTACACCTATCATTGAGACCTGGACAGTGACAACTGTGTCATTGTCAAATCCTGAAAGAAATTGATACAGCTCATCGCTAGACATTGGCATAAAGATATAACTATGACTTACCATGCCAAGATACTTGTGTCCTTTTTTCACTCCACCAAGCACAAGTGTGTTCCACAGTGGATCAAACTTATTACGTCTGTTATACATGACGCGGGTCAAATAGTTGTGCACCTCTTTAGGCCCCAGGGAGTTCCCATCATCCCACATATTGTCATAAAGGCTGAAAACATCAAACATGCAAAAATAAACACAAAAGCCAGAAATGACAAACAGTACCACCAAGTATTACACCACTTTTTTCTCTCTGCCTAAATCAACCAATGCTACTTACATAAGCTCATCAAGATAACGCAAAATCTCCTGAAAATCACTTAATTCTCCACTAGCACCAAGTAGAGAATGCTTGCCGATGGGCTTCAATCGCTCCACACTCTTGTACCGCAATGTAGACCCATAGGAACCTGTTTGTTATCATTATATACGTACTCATAAGTCAGCCTCTAGTCCCAACACAAAGGAAATGATAGACTGTATGATTAAAAAAAAAGATCATTTTTCCAAACTTAAAATATTTCAGGAAGTGAGCAATGATGCAAGGAGGTGAAGCAAAATAAAACCTAAAGCACAAAATTGTTTCATTATGAGAAAATTGTGAAACAGTCGGTCTGTACCCCTCAATACAAAATAAACAGAACATGCTATCAGCAATGTCTTGTCAATAAAAAGATAACAAAACACAATTAAATTTGGGATAAATAAAACAATGCTTAATTAGGCAGAACATTACACTTCTGTGCAAAATACAGAGAAGATCACAACTTATAGCATTAAGATAAGCAAACCAGGGGGAAAAAGGAATCAGAGGAGACAACGTATGCAAGCATAAGAATTAAGAAACACTGTAACTTTAAGCCACTTCTTGTCCTATTCTTGAGGAATGAGTATTGAAAGTGTTTGTAAACATTGGTTTCTACTTTCCTTTGTGTGTGTTAAGTGAGACGGAAAATAAAATATGAATATGGCATGCAAAGATAATAGAGAATCCTATTTATTTATCAAAGGAAATTATTCCCAACAAAGCTAATTTCAGGTACAAAAGTTTTATAGTTTGGTAAGCTAAAGGGGGAACATAAAATTTTTTCCCTAAGTTATCAACTCGGTCGTTTAAAGTTCAAAACTTTAGGCCATAAATAAAGGAAGTTCTGTCATTGAGAAGCAAACAAAAAAAAAAAAAAAAAAAAAAAAAAAAATTAAGAAAGAAAAACGCTTGAATAAGAGAAGGCACCAACCAAGAGAATGGAAAAAACAAGAAGCAACTCCAAATCCCTAGAAACTTAAGATTTCTATATAAGTTTTATTTCCCTGCTATATTATGCATCTGCCACTGTAAGGCAACCTTATCTCAGGTTGTGTCCACTTAAACCAACCACTACCTAATACCTGTCACTCTTTCTACTTGAGGTAATGTTACATTTGGCAAACAATTTTGTACATTCTTTCTCCACGCACAAAACAGAAGAGACAACACCAAGAAACTAGAATCATACTTTTAACTACTAAGAAGCATGGTATGAAACCATTCAACGTCATTCCACGATAACCTTGTCAGAGGTCAAAAGATAGTGTATGTAGAGTGTGTTTACAGACTGTCTAATACTTACTACCGAGGTCATGTTCAAGATTGGGAACACTGGTAAAGATTAATTTGGAATACATGAGATATAACCTAATGATCACAATCGACAAAATTTTTAAGATGTAACTAATTATACTCTCAACTGACCAAGTCGTTACCATCAACTAATTTCATCTCTCCATAAAAGATAAGTGAGACTTTCTATAGCACTCTGCATCGTTTGTACTTCCAAGCTATACATCAACAATGGTTAGATAAAGCAAAATGCACAATTGGGCTATTAACAAAATTAATACACACCAAGATAAAGGCCACACCCTTAATCCCATCTAAAGAAATGCAATGATTCTATGTGATCATTCATTAGAATACTAAACAATAAAACTTAGTAATCATAATCCTAAATTCTTGAAAAGATTAAATAAAACGAGAGGAAAAATAAATAGCTGGTCTTGTTAAGCAAATTCAAGCTTTTTTCCTTTCACTCTTTCTTACTTGACAACAGAATGGAAGTTAAAAGCTCCCATCACAATTCACAACTTTGTTTTCCTGTGTCCTATTTTGATTTTTGAGAGCCAAATATTTACTCATCCACTCAACTAACCAATATTAAAAATGAAAAAAAATAATAAAAATCAGCAAATGTCATCTCTTGAAACCAACAGAGTATTTATTTCTTGGAAAATTTTAAGCATAAATTGATTCTGTTTATATGATTGTTAGCTTAGTTACAAGCCAAAGAAATTTAACTAGTCTGACCCATAGCTCTATTTTTCAACAGCAGATAATTGCATAAATATAAACTCTATTTGTAACAAAAACCCCAAAATAAAAAAAATAAAAATAAAAAACATTGAAAACAAATACATTAAATCAAAACATCAAAAAATTCCAAGGACGAACCTCCCATATCAGAAGCCATCAAAATCCCATCTTTGTACTTCAAAGCTACAACAGATGTACCAGTCACGTATGGATACCTATACAAAATTTCATCAAAATAAATAAATACGCAACAAAAAAAAAAAAAAAAAAAAAAAAAAAAAAAAAAAAAAAAAAAAAAAAAAAAAAAAAAAAAGCGAGTACATATCACTCGTAAATCTTAGCTCTACTACAAAGAGAGAAAAATATATAATAATAGATAGAACGGTTACTGGGTTCTTTGAATGTTGTCATGAGAGCTTAGAAGACTGTTCTTTGCTTGGTTCGATTCCATTAACTGCGCAAATTACAGACAAAAATAAATAAATAAACGAACGAACGATCAACATAGGAAAAAAAATAGAAAACGAAAACGTGAAATCTGAGTGAGAAGTTACACTGATTTTTCGAATTAATTTGAAAATAGACTCACATTGAATTAAAGCTTTCGACGAGAAGCAGAGCTGAGACTACACGATCTGGTGTTTTCAGTGGTTTTATATCTGACTCGCTTTTCCCTTTGTACAAGAAACCATTGACGGTTCGGTTTACTAAAAAATCGACCGGTGACAAAACGTAACCGGTTCGTTTTGTTGGGCTTTGTCGGTCTTACTCGGTTGTTACATGATATGAGATTCTTCTGGGCTTCTTGTACGCTCGACCCACAGACATTGTTATGGGTTGGGCTGCAACTACCGACATTCGCATTGTTATTAAGGGGGTTGTATTAGATTGAGATTTTAATAGATAATTTTGGAGTGCAAGGATTTTATGGATTTACAAGACTATTATGATTATTAGGATTGTTAGGATTATACTTTTAGGATTATTAAGATTATTAGGATTATATGGACTAGACTTTTAGGATTCTGAAAGAGTCTTTGTAATTTATTTATAGACTATTAGGATTATCTAGACTTTATTTTAAGACTTTTTAGACTTTTAAAAATATGGACTTTCAAGAGTCGATTGTAGTATTTTCAATTTTTTCTCTAAGTTCCAATGCTCTATAATCATGTTGAGGGCAGTCACTGAACAACAAAAATTGAATGAGAAATATGTATAAGCTATGAAAAGAAGTAATAAAATTTTAAAATACCACTAACCAACACATAACCTTCAGCTGGTTCATATGGTGCAAAAAATGTCACTATATGAAATGAATATAATAACCAACAACCCATCCCCCACTACCTCACTAGAAATGACATGAAACATGGAAAAAAATAGTTTGAACATTGAAGTATTTCCGTTTAGCTTGTTGGACTTCATTAATTCATATGTTATCAAACTCCAATATTCACTGCTCTTTAATTTTTTTTTTTTTTCTCTAGTGGTGTGTATAGTGTACGTTCCTCTTTCATGTTAGTGATAAATGATTCAAGTCTGGTGAGATGGGTTGATATACATGTTATGCATGCATTGGTTAAATTGGAGGGTTGGGGCATAACAAGAAATTTTTTAATATAAATGTAAATAACAAAAAAAAAAATGATATATAAGATTTAATTATACATATTTAAAATAAAATAAAATAAAATAAATAAAAAACTTCAAACGGTCAACTAGTGCTTGCTCTCAACAGGTTTCAGCATACCCTTCCATTATCAGATTTCAAAAAAAAAAAAAAAAAAAACACATGTATCTAAATTTTATAGAAGCATGATTTTATGCGAGGCTGGTATCTTTTTAACTCGCTCAGGCAATAAATCAATAGAAATTGTGACTATCTTCTTTTGTCTTTGAATTCAATCTATACAAATGGTGATATTATTAGCAATTGACTAGTTCTTTTATCAGGTATATATATATATATATATATATTTATATAATTTTAAAAAAACCAACTTCCTCTTTATCGTTACTTTTTGCCAAATCCAAATTTTATAGATGTAGATAAAACATTTGATCAATTTTTACTAGTGATCATAAATATTTTAGATGCCGATGGTGGTGGTGGGATCATAGAAATCTAGTATAAAACTATTTTTAACTCACAAAGGCATTTTATCAGTCATTTGATACTCGACTTTCAAGTGTTGTTTTATCCTGTCTTTTGCATGTTTAGCCACCACATTTATTATATGCCAATACACCCACCAAATATCTGAAATCAAATAAAAAGTGTGGAAAGTATTGATAGAGAGGGCAAGACAATTTTGGGTTTAAGTTTTTTATATATATCACTAAAAAGTCTTGAAAATCTATTTTGTCTTGAAATCCTAAAAATCTTGATCTCAATCCAATATCAACAAACAATATGGATTTTTTAAAAGTCTAGATCCAATACCACAAAACAATATGGACTTTAAAAAAAAAATCTTAAAAGTTTAGATCCTATACCACAAGACAATATGAACTTTTTAAAAAAATCTTAAAAGTCTTGATCGAATACCATCAAACTTATCTAACTTGTTAAAAAGTCTCAATCCAATACCACCAGATTTTTACTTCCTCAAATTGTCTAATAAAATCTTGAACCAATACACCCCCCTAAATATCGACTTTAAATTAGATTAGAAAGTGTATGTTCGGAAGAACTTAACTGTTTTTTCATATCAGTTGTTTGTCATCTCGGTAGAGCTTTCAAATAATTAAAAAATATAGTTTACGTCTATTAGAAGAAGCTCAAGTTTAGACATTATGATGGTGGTACTTTTTAACACGTATGGAAGCAGCGGACTTTACTTAATATGGCTAGTAACTCGACTAACAAGTCACAACTGGATGAAAAATTGGCATGTTGGAAATCGATAAGAAAAGAACGGGACATGATCTCAATAGGAATAATCTTAATTTCAGAGGTTTATTAAGCTTCCATATGGTCTTCCAACATCTCAACGTATAGTCGATGAAATAGGATAGCTCCTTTGGTGAGAAGCTAATTAGTAGCAACTTCAAATACTATATCGTCAGAGCTTGTCATAATGCCAACTAAGAATATCGGTTAGCGGAAAAACTCTTATAAATTTAATTCTTGTTCTAAGAGCATGGTAATGTCTTCAAAAGTAACTTTAGAATAAATCTGTAAATGTTCGGAATAAAATTGGAATATACTTTGAAGTTTGAACATACTTAGGCCCAGTTTGGTGTTGCTTCTCCAACTGCTTTTGGGGCCAAAAATGATTCCGGATCAAAGATAGGGTGTTTGGTAAAATCGTGGAAAATTGCTTTTGGTCACTTTTAGTTTCTCTCAATAGAGTTTTTGAGAAGTTACAAATACATGCTTTTGGGTTTCAGCTTCTACTTCTCAAAACATGCTATAGTGTTTGTTTAATGAAATTTTACAAACTTTCCTATTTTACCCTTGCCTTTCATTAAATTTACCAAAATCATTCTCATCAAACAGTAGCTTTCTCCTTCGTTCAAGCATTCTCATCTAGAGATGCACGTTTGGGGAATGGAGATGGATATAGGTCCTCCCATCCCCATCCCCATCCCCATTTCCCAGATCCTTCCCCCATCCCCCCCCCCCCCCCCCCAATTTCCCCATTTGGGGGAAAATGGGGATAGGGAATTTTGGGGGACCTATATCCATCCTCATCCCCAATTCCCCATTTTCCCTGCTTTTCCCCATTTTTCCCCATCTTCCCGTTTCCCCAGTTCCCTTATTTCCCCATTTCACTAAAATTTACAAATTAAACTTAAAAAACAAACATTCCATTACAAATACAAAGTAAAATTCATTAGTACATTTTATATAAAATGTGTATATATACTTAGGGAGTTAGAGTTTTCAAAGAATAAAAATATATATATATATATTATAATTATATTTATATATGTTTGGGGGAAATGGGAAAATGAGGATGGGGGACCTCCTCCCCCTCCCCATCCCCATCCCCATCCCCATTTCAATATAATTGTGGGGAAAATGGGAAAATGGGGATGGGGCCCCCCATCCCCATCCTCATTTCAATTTGGGGTTGATTTTCATCCCTATCCCCCATATTTTCCCATTTTTCCCAAAAAAAAAAAATCCCCAAATGGGGATGGGGATGGGGACGCAGGGAATTGGGGTCCGGAGAAAAATGTACATCTCTATTCTCATCTGATTGTTCAAGCTTCGATTTCTCTTCTCTCTCTCGCAAATCGAAAAATCAAAGCAGCCACGATTTCTCTTCTCAAATTTCTCTCGCTTTCAGGTTAACTAACTCACTAAATTACACTTTTATTTATTCCAAAATTCCACAATCAAGCAACACAGATAGAAGAAATAGAGAGAGATTCATCAGACGACAATGACAATCGCAAGACTATGATCCATCAAAACGACACCAAACACGACCACAACCTTCCTTCCTCCGACCACCACCCTTCCACCTTCAACATTCAACACTTCGATAGGTTGAAACAACAGTTGGGGTGTCTGTGGGGAAAATTGAGAATGCTTGGAAGGAGGATATTAAGAAGCCAAGTAAAAATGAAAGTTCAAGATGTTGAGCCGAAGTTTAAGACTGATGATGATGTTATCGCAATTGGGGATGTGTTTTTCTCTAATGTTGAGCAAGAATGGGTTGTGCAGCCGAGTGGTCCCATTGCTCACAAGTGCAAGACTTTGATTGAAACCGGTTATTATTATACTTACTGCCAAACGCTTTGTTCAGACCTTCTTAGGAAGTGATTTCGTTGCTTTTCATTTTCAGAGGCATGGATTTTTGAAGTTCTAGTATGTTTATGTATTTCTTTTCATCTTTTAATTGCCCTATTTTTGCTATATTGTAGTGAAAAATAATGTATATAAGTTTATGATTAGTGTTATGGCTTATAGCTACCAAATTTTTGTAAATAGTTAATTGCATAGTTTGTCCACAATTAGAGGTAGGATGGTTCATGTTATGTCTATATGGAAGTACATTTGATACTTTTCCATTATTGTAGGCCGTTAAAGATTTGTAATTCTTATGATTGCAAAGACTGATAGACACAGTATGAAAAAGGGTGTTGAATACATAGGTTGAGTTAGTGATCCTAGGTTTTGAAGTTAAGGCAGTTGTATGCTCATCTTAAAGGAAGCTTATGATCTTTGAACTGGTGATCTCTTGCATGTGACTTTGCTCTTCTCCTAACTTGTAAAATCTTCAAATGACTTTGCATTGTTTATACCATGTCTTTTAGGGTTGTATGATGTGAAGTTTACATGTTTTTGTAGCATACAGATAAAGGATTTGATAGGTGTGACTTGTGAGTGTGTGATAGATCCAAAAGATCTTTATGGACTGTGTGACAAGTTTTCCTTGTTAGTTAGTTGAACCATTTAAATAGTCTTTTGCTCTGAAAACACTACATGAGGTTTGCATTTAAGCTTATAATGTTGTGCCAGTAATTTCATTGCTCTTCATTTTTGGAGGCATGGATTTTTGAAGTTCTGGCATGTTTATGTATTTCTTTTTATATTTTAATTGCCTTGTGTTTTCTATATTCTAGTGAAAAATAATTTGTGTATTAAGTTTATGATTAGTGTTGTGGAAGTGTATGGCTTATAGCTGCCTAATTCTTGTGAATAGTTAATTGCATAGTTTGTCCAAAATTAGAGTAAGGATGGTTCATATTATGTATATATGAAAGTACATTTGATGCTTTTCCATTGTTGTATGCTGTGAAAAACTTGTAATTCTTATGACTGTAAAGATTGATAGACACAATATGAAAAAGGGTGGAAAGGTCTAGCTTGAATACATAGGTTGTGTAAGTGATCCTAGGTCTTGAAGTTAAGGCAGCTATGTGCTATTTTGGAGGAAGCTTGCAATTTTTAAATTGGTGATATCTTAGAAGTGTTGTATGTCTCTTTGCTCTTCTCTTAACACCCCAAATTTATCAAATGATTTTGCATTGTATATCCTATGCCTTTTAGAGCTATAAGATGTGAAGTTTACATGTTTTGGTAGCATAGAGATAGAGAAACTGATTTGATAGGTGTTGCAGATCCAAAAGATCCTTATGGATTGTTGAGACAAGTTTTCTATTGGTTGAAACCATTTAAATAATCTTTTGTTATACAATGATTGCATGAGGTTTAAATTTAAGCTTATAAATTATAATGTTATGACAGTATGTGTATCATATGTATGTTAACTTACAATTGAGTAATTTGTATGTTGGCCATGTGACTCACAAGGCTTTTGTTTAGCATTTTTCAATTTTCGTTATGAATGTATTTGTCTTTGACATCAACAATGTCTTTGTTTATTTCAAATCATCTAATTATTGAGCATCTTAGTATGATTTTGTCATTCTAGTTGTTTGGTTTGGTTTACATGTATCAATTAAATTTTCATTCTAAAGGTGGAAGCTATGATGATAAGACAATCTGCGCTATGTCCAACATGTTCATTGGAGCCTTTGGATCTACCTTCATAGAGGATATCTTGCGGCTAAGAAAGGATATCTTGCGGCTAAGAAAGGATCGGAGATTAGCATCGGTGTGTGATGAGTACCTCTGCCAAGGTGAAGAGCCAAACTTTATAGCAGGGGATGAGTAAATGAAGAAGATAAAGAGTTCGTTCGATCATTGTATTTTATGATTCAAACTAACATCCTCTTTCATCAGAATCTTCGTTCAATGGTCGCTGAAAATTCGTTAATGTGTATTTTAGTGTATAATAGTTAGCATTTGCAATATGCAGCTCTATTTAATAGATTTGAGTGTATGAGGATATCATCTTACAATATTCTTTTTGAATTTAAACATTCCATTTGTAAATCAAGTGTTTCAATAATGTGAATTGAGTGTATAAACCTTAATATATAGCCTCTCTCGCAATCTTTTCTTGAGTTTTACAGAGTGAATGCAGAGATCACTTTCTGGTTTCTTCTTGAATTGTCAAGTGGGTTAAGTTTTGGTAAAGTAGACATGAAAGAAATGCAATTGTAGTAGAAATTATTTGTAAAACGTATATGATATAGGTAGATTCATCATATCAAAATGTAATGGCTATATGTAACTTTGACATGCAATTTACATTTGCATGTGCAGGGTGGGAAGACACTGCTCATAATAATAGAGTATTCTTATCAGTTTTACGTGATCCTCAATCAAATTTTCCAAAACCTCCAAATGGTAATATTTTGTATCTATATCGTACAAATAATAATTGTATATTATATTAAAGTTTTTAATTTAATAAAGTAGAATAAAAAAGAAAAAAAGAAAAAAAAGGAAAGTGGGTTTTTGATTCAATAAAGTTGAGTAAAAAATAAAAGGAAAAAAACACTCGGTGGTCATTTTCTTTATATATAACACTTAACACTAAATACTAAACACAAATAAATAAGAAAAATGCAAAATATAACACTATTTAGATGTTTGTGTCCTTTTAGAAATTTTACATAGTCAAAACACTTTTTACTTTTAGTTTACCAAACACATTGAAATTGTTTTTGGTTTTCATAACACTTTTACAAATCAGTTTACCAAACACTTAGCTAATCCCCCTTACAGCAAATCCAAAAGCAATTCCCCTCCCCCCCTCCCCCCAATACAACAATGTCAAACTAAGCTTTAGTTTAGAAATCCATTATATTGCCACTAGTGACCTCAATAATACGCCAAATATAAGCACTCAGCAATGCCGGTTCTAAGGTTTTGGAGGTCCTATGGCGAATATTTAAAATGAGGTCCTTTGTTCAACCTCGCCTTTTAAATTTTGTGAAATCTCGTACTTAATAATAATAATAATATATATATATTATTTTTTGAGA
The DNA here is from genome assembly GCA_035582765.1 of Acer negundo. Classification (NCBI taxonomy): domain Eukaryota; kingdom Viridiplantae; phylum Streptophyta; class Magnoliopsida; order Sapindales; family Sapindaceae; genus Acer; species Acer negundo. Next base: position 25,714,407 of record CM069235.1, on the reverse strand, counting down.
AAATGTACAAAAGTTTAATCAAAATAATTTTCATCAAGTTTATATCGCGATACATAGAAAAAAAAAACTGAAAAAAAAAAAAACTATAAACAAATAGATCTGTATGACAGTTTCCATTCAAATAAATAGTGTATGTAAATAAAGATAGACGAACTTGCTTATAATGAAAAGGGAGGAAACCTTCTCCTTTTTTATTTTATTTTATTTTTATTTTTTTAGAATTAAAAAAAATAAATAAAAGAAAAGATATATTGGTAATGATTGGGGTGTGTTTATAAAATATAATTTTTAAAAAACTCTTAATGAGGTGTACCTGCAAAAAGTGATGCATATACACATTTTTAGGAGTGCAAATAGAGCTACACATTTTTAGGAGTGCAAATAGAGCTACTCATTTGCTTTTAATAATTTTGATGAAAATCCATATTGAGTCGAGTCTTTATATAAGAAGTTGATTTCCACATTTTTATTTATTTATTATTATTTGGGGCCCAAACTTGATATAATTATATGAAGTTTAAAAAATAACAATAAATTTGGACCTTTTTTGGGCCATTTATTTGTTAAAGTCAAAATATGTGACTACTAAACACAAAAAAAAAAAAAAAAAAAAAAAACCCCTTTTCAGACCTTTTTTTCTAGGCCCTGGGCTGGCGCCCCTGGTGGACCTATCTCAGGGCTGCACTGGCACTCAGTCCCAAAACAACTTAACCACATGAATAATACTAAGGACCTCGATTTAGCTTGCAAGAAATAGGAGTAAGGAAAACAAACTTTTTTAAAGGATCCTTACCACCAAAGAGTAGACCTGGCAAGGTTCCGGTTCCAACCGTGGAACCGGAACCGAAACTGGTTTTTCGGTTTCGGTTCCAAATATTTCAGAACCGGGCGGTTCCAGTTCGGTTCGAACCGCCCAGTTCCAGCTTTTTTTTTTTTAATTTTTATAATTTTTTTTACTTTACGAAATATTACATTTTATTTATATAAAAATAAAATGTTAGAGTGGACATTGTAAAGTATTGAGCCATGACCCATAACCCTTGTCCAAACAATTATGTGTTCCCATTCCCTTCTCCTCCTTTTTATATAGGTTAAACATCTCATTTACTTCTCTATTTTTCCAATGTGGGATGTGGGATGAAGGATAAGAAGTCATATTATGCATTTTTAACAAATATTTCAATTATTTATTTTTGTGTTAGTTTCGAATTATACCACAATATGGAATATTGTAATAGTTCAAAAAAAAAAAGTTAATGATTCCAATAGGTTATTAATATATGAAATTAGTTAATAATGTATCAAAAAAAAATAAAAAAATCAGTTAATGACTTCTTTTTATCCCACATCCCACATTGGAAAAATAGAAAAGTGAATGAGATATCTAACCTATAAAAAAAGGAGCAGAAGGGAATGGAAAACATAGTTACTTGAATAAGGGTTATGGGTCATGGCTCAATACTCTACAATGTTCTTTCTAACATTTTATTTTTTTATAAATAAAATGTAATATTTTGAAAAATTTTTTTTTTTAAAAATTAAAATATTTTTTTTTGATTAATTTTTTTTTTTGACCGGTTCAGAACCGCTGGTTCGATTGGAACCGGAACCGAAACCGACAGTTCTAGAACCGGAACTGCCCTAGGCCAGTTCCGGTTCCGGTTCCGGTTCCGGTTCAACCATCGGTTCGGAACCGAAATCGAAACCGAACCAGAACCTTGCCACCTCTACCAAAGAGTTGGGATGTCCTATTGTCACATGACAATATCCTAATGGGATATGCACGTTGCATCCAGCTACATTCTGATTTCTACCGTTTGAGAGTTCCTACTAGTTTTTATTATGGGATAATGGGATGATTCTTTCTATTGATTTTTTGCTTTCGCTTGAAATTGAAAACACTCATGGATTGAGAGTGATTCAATGCTGATCATTTAGGTAATCTAAAATTCATATTTATTTCCTTCTTAGCACAAAGCAAATCAAAATACAGATTTGTTTCCTTTTTTGATAACTATAAGAAGATCAAAATTTATATTTATTTTATTTTTTGCAATTTTAAGCAAATACAAATTTTAGGTCTTTCTTGACAAAGCATGATGTCATTATTATTATTATTTTAAAATATTCATGTTAACATATGACTAAGAACACATAATAAAGATTCAAAACTTAAACCCAGATTAATTGTAATAATTAAACAAAATAACAACTCAAGCAAACAATTTTATTATTTTTAAATACATATATGCAAGAATTTTTGTGTTTTAACATAATAAATATAGAAAAGATGAATATAGACTAAGAGTGCATTTTTGCTCACCCACATTTTTGTGGGTAAGCATTACCTCCCTCCCTGAACACATTACATTAACAAATGCACCCCCTTCCTGGACACATGTCAAGTACTGGGGAGGGAGGTAATGCTTACTCACAAAAAGTGTGGGTGAACAAATTCATTCTTACAGCTTAATGGTATCACAGGCAAAGGGAGTGGGCCCACATGGGCCATTGCCCATTTCCTTAAAATATTTTTAATAATTTTATAAAACAAGTTTGTAAAATTATAAGATTATCTTTACGGTTTAAATTTTTTTCATTTTGGACCCCCAATTTTTTAAATTTTAATTTTTTTTTTTTACTCTCCCACCGAGTGATATACCCTTTATATCCGTCTAAATGAGATTGTGAGTTTAAATCTTTTCCAATTTTCCTTGAAAGTGACTGTGTATAATTATTTATTTATTTTGTTAAATTATAAACACGTAGGAGGCCATCAAGAGCCAGCTCCAATGGTGGTGGGGTGGCGCTTGTTTTCTAAAAAAAAATAAAAAAATAATTTAAATGACTATATAATTTTAAGGGTTATTTTGTCTTTCCAAATATCTACCATGGTCAAACTAATGGTTGAAGTAATGGAGATTAACATCGATATATATATATATATATATATATATATTACCATAAGAACTAATTTTGTACCCTTTAAAATGTTAGGGGAACTATTTGGTCAATTTTTTTTAAAAGAAAAACAAGATTTAAGAAACTTTTCGACATGGTGCATTAAAAAAAACATGATCAATTAAAAAAAGGAAGAAGAAAAAAACACAACGATAAAACACTATAAAAAAATTCTTAAGACTTTTTGAATAAGAAATGAAAAATGCATAAGCAATATTTTTAATATAGTTTGTAAACAATTAATATTAGATATATTTTTATTTTCAACTACTTTCAAAATATTTTGATTTTAAAAGGAGATTATGAAAATAAGTCAATAAGTTTTTTACTAAAGGTGCAGATATTGACACCCATAAATATGATAAGCACTCTCATATTTATAAGTACATCCATGTCTAAAATTTAAAATTTAAACATTATTATAAACACTCATATTAATACCAATAGTACCTTTATTTAAATTTTTTTATTTATTTTAATATAATTTATTTATAAATCCTTTTAAGTTATTAACACACTCAATTGATTATTTTAGCAATGCTGTATATAAACATATTGTGTTAATATGAAATCTTGAAAGAAATTGATCCACCGGATTTAAAATATCATACAATATAGACAAAAAAAAAAAAAAAAAAAAAAAAAAAAGTGGAAGGGTAAGTTATATATCAGTGATGTCTCCAACATGGAAGTACTTGGTGGAAACCCACTTGTTGTAGTCAACATTGCCAGAAATTGAGGAATTAAGTAATTAAGTAAGAAATCAGGCAGCGAATTTGTGGGAAAATATAGAAAGCTTGTTAGGGTTTATTTATTAATTATTATTTTTTAATAAAATGATATAGTTTAAGATAATGATATAGTTTAAGATATAGATATAATTAATAGATGTACATAGTATTTAGTTTATTTTTAATTAAACTAATTTGTCCTTATTGGTAAATTTATATTAGGATATTTTTATAGTTAAAATTTTTATTAAAATATGAGTGTGTTTATCATATTTATGGGTGTCAATATTGACACCCTTTTACTAATTATCATGTATACTTAGGTTGAATTATAACGTGATCACTATACGAGCTAAATTAGGTCGAGCATAATAGAGCAACGAACATGTAATATCTGATTATAGGCTTTGATCGGAGTGAGTTTTGATAAGGCTTTTACCAAATTTAAGTCTTAACTACCAATTTATTTTAGTACTTGAATGGATTGGGTCACACTCATATCATATTCATAATTTTATTTTGCTTTTTCCTTGAAAAACCTGATAACAAATTATGACAATGTGCAAATCAGATCAAAAGGGCTTCAGACTGAATTGACTTCGGACTGTATGCAATTAGATTTGGATTGAATGTGATCGAATCCGTCCAGTCCTCTTAACACTACTAGTAAGAAAGACCAGTTTATTTATTTATTTATTTTTATTTTTATTTTTATTTTTATTTTTATTTTTTAAGAGTATGAAAGACCAGTTTTGTACTTATTAAAACTATAAGGATAAGTACCTTTTCCAAAAAAATAAATAATATAGAAAATATAAGGATCAGTTTAGGTAAAAAATGAAAAAATTGTAAATTAGTTGGAATTAAGAAAACATTCCAGAACTTATTTGATAATTTTTTATGGAAAATAATTTTCTAAAAAGAAAGAATAAACGTACAAGTTATAACTTATAACAGATACGTATTCGCGTGTGTGAACGGACTAAAAAAGTTTAAGAAGTGTAGTTTGGTTTGGGCCCCACCTGCCCCGCCCCCGCCCCGCCCACTGATCTCTTCTACACGTGGACAACACAGCGTGTCAATTTCGTCATTTCGCTCCGTTATTTTTTCTCTTTTGGATGCTAGTGTAGACGTGTAGTCAACTCAAAGACCTCAAAAATTATCCATTTAAAATCAACAGTGTAAAAAAGACGCTATGCGTCAACTCTCGAAATTCTATTATATCAACGGTTATGATTCGCCAAGCACCACCGACATAAAGATAAAATCACCCGCACTGTAAACTTACCATAAAAAGAAAACAATAATAAAAATAAACGAAATACGTAAGGGTGTGCATCATAAATAATTCACGCATATCCACGCAGAAACTAAACCCGGACGTGAACCCGTTAAATAAACCGGATTTGATAATCGGCGTTAGGTCCGGGACTTTTGTAAATTTGGTGGATTTTGTGTTGTGCTTCCTTCGCTTCATACTTGTTTTTTTCTTCTGGTTGGTTCTATCGGTCAAAAAAGGGCAACTCGCCGTTTCTATCAAATTACTTCTCAGCAAACCCTAACTTGACCATCACCGATTTCAATCCATTCTTTATACTCTTTAATTCGGTTGATTATGCTCGTAAGCTCTCTTGTTAATTGCGTTTTATGGTTCTATTAAAATTTTTAATTTTTTTTGCTGTATGTCTGTCATTTTGTGGTTTTGGATTGGCATATTAATTCGATATGACTTTTGTGTTTTGTTTGGCTGTTTTGATTAGATCGGTCGCTGTTTTACAGACTGTATGGGTTGATTTGTTTTGATTATTGGTTCTTGCGGCTTAAGATTGGCTTGGCTGGCTACTGATTGAGGCATCAGCTTTGTTTTTTGAAATTTTAAAGAGATGGATTTGGTAGCGATCTGCAAGGTAATTGAGTTATAATCGGTTTTGTTGTATCTTCAGTTTATCAATTTTTGTTTGATTTTACTGCTGCAGGTAGCTGCTATGAGCTTTGTATTTTTTTGTTGTTGTTGTCATTGCTTGTTAATTGTCTTCCTGTTAAATTGGGGATGAACGAGGAAATGAAGTTAATACTTGCATATTTGAGTGATGAGAATTAATTATGTGATGACTGATGTGTAGATTCTGTTATTATAGTTAGCCGTTTTAAGTTAGAAGTAATATATGGCATCTCGAGAGTAAATGCGCGTGCGCATTCTGCCATGTGTTTGTGTCTTTGAGTTATTTTCCTATTCAACGCGTGGCATTCTATATCAAGCTGCTAACTATGGAAAGTTGGTTTGTAAATGTTGCGAAAACTCTAAAAATTGAGTACATTCAGCTACATTTCTCCTTTAAGAAATGCTGTTGGTAAAAAGAATAACACACTGAGTTGGTCCTGTCAATCTTTATCGTAGACTTTAGTTTTATATTTAACTATGTGATGAGTAAATTTTGTATAACGTTTGTTGGTTATTTAGTTTAGATATGCTGGAAGTTCAATATGTCACCTCAATAGTAAGCGCATGTGCCTGTGCGTGTGCTTCCACGTATTTGTGTCTTTGAGTTGTTTTCCATTTCAATGCTTGGTTCTTCTATACGCAAGCTGCTAACTATAGAAAGTTGGTTTGTAAATGTTACAGAACTCTGGAGATTTAGTATTTGCAGCTAAATTCCTCTTTTAATAAACGCTGTCGGTAAAAACAACCTCAAACAACCACATACTATGTTCTTTGTATAGGGATCTTCTGTAATATTTCTTTTTTTGCTATATATTTTTTGTTTCCTTAAAAAAAAAAAAAAGAACACATGCTGAATTGGTTCTGTCAACCTTTATTGTAGACTTTAGTTTTATATTTTGATTATCAGATTATTCTTTTATTATGAAAAGCAACTGTAAAACTGTTTGTTTGAACAAATAAAATGATAGGCTATTATGTTTGGCTCTTGATTGAGAATTCTTTGGGTGTGTAAATTTGCTTTTGTTCATTCTGAATTTGAGATTTGGTATGTGTGTTTAAGGAAGAGTTATGCTATTACACATTTATTTGTCTTTCTTATTTACTATATACACTTGATACATAAGAAGAAAAACCTGGAATCGAATTGGTAAGATAATCGAATACCATAGGAGGTAAAACTTTGATATGAAGATAGTTTTTTGGTAAGGAAAAAACTTTGATATGTAGGGATGAGTATGTTTGAGAATGAGTAGTCCTGATTGGTTTTGTTAGATGCTTATTGCTTTTATTGGCACAAGTATGCCTGTTTGGATATTTTAAAGTTCTGTTCATCTTTTGGCATGTGCACTCGAAAAAGTTTTGACCCTGACATTTCCTCTTACAGGAAAAACTGGCATATTTTCGAATAAAGGAGCTCAAGGATGTACTAACTCAATTATGTCTTTCAAAGCAGGGGAAGAAGCAGGTTAGATGCCTGATATTTTATTAATTTTGCTCATGACTTTGTTCTCTTCGATGAAGTAGTAGACTATCTGTGATGAGCTAATGTTATTACAGTTTTGGGTGTAATTGATGATAAGAGGTGCTTTCAGTTCCACCTAGGCGGCAAGGACAATAGTATCTAAACATTTTAGTGGTCAATGTTATATCATCTTCATATTTTCAGTTTCTTGCCAACTTTCCCACATCATTTTTACCCATAACTCATCCAATGGGAAAGATAACAAATTTGTTGTCTTCTTTGCAATTAAAGGCATGCATTGTTTTGTCCATGAGCTGTTCAGGCTAGAAGTTGGAAAGATAAAAATAATAATTTTTGGGGAAGCTTGTGGGCAATATTATGTATCTATTTGGGAAGAGGCTCATTTGGCAGCTGGTTTCTAGTGATTGCAAATATATGCTATTTTTTATTCAAGTGAATTCATATGCTATTCTTAGATGATTTCAACGATTTTAGATTTAAAATTTTTTTTTTTTTTATTAATTTTTTGTTTTTTTTTATGGAGGTTTGTATTATCTTCCATATGTTATTCTTCATGGTGGACTATTGGTTTACCTTCTTATAATCCTTTTTTGAGTCTAATAAATTATCCAAATTCATATAATATATGTTTGGCTTAGTGTTTGTAGGTTACAGTTATATTTAACCTCTGTTATTAGTTGTCTGCTTTTATGTAACACATGTTGCATCTATGATTATTCATTAATATTTTGACAATTAACTTAAGCTATCATCTCTCTATCTATTATCTACATATTCCAACTCCTCCCCCTCCCCCCTCTCCCTTCTCCCTTTCTCTCCTCACTATTCTCGGAATTACACTGGTCTCATTATTTGAGTGTCTTTGGATAGTTGTTCACCGTTTTTGTTGTATACATTTTTGTCATCCGTCCTCTAGTTATTGAATCATGGTTATTTGCAGCAAATGGGCCAGGGAATGAGTTGAGCTTACCATTTTCTTAGTGTTTCAATCTTCTCTTTTTATAGTTCAATAATGTTGATGCAATTCATCGTAATTGCCCCCACCCTACTTTCAAAATAATAAATGAAGAAAAACTAAAACAGTTTTATATATTGTTTGTTGTATGTCATGCTATTGGATTATTGTGTTTGATTATTATTATATATATATTTTTGTAAAACATTTTGTGCAGGATCTTGTTGATCGGATATTAGCAAATGTTGCTGATGAGCAAGGTAATTTTTTTTTTACTAATTCTCTTGTTCTAAATATGTAAAGTATCTTATTGTTATGCACACTTATTGGTTGTTACATTTTATACTATGTCATGGTAAACTGAAGGGTCTGATAGTGAAATGATTTTTTGTTGCCATGTTTTGTCATAAAAGTCTGGACACATTACAATACAAAGCTTGGAGACATTAATTTTAAAGTCTTGGTTTTGATAATATAAAGCTTTTGTTTTTTATCTGATGATCTCAAGTGAGTCTTATTTTTCTCCTTTTGAGGAGTCTCGTTGGTGTTAAAGTTAGGAGATGGATGCGCTTCTATGGAGATGAACTCAACAAACAATTGAGTTGGATGACCTATATAAAAAGATGAACCGATTTTCCTTATAAAGACAATCTAACATCTTGCCAATAAATTTAAACTTGAAGAGAGGGTTTGATCACTCCAGAATGTTCAACATTCCGTGGGGAAACCTTTGTGGCTTAAGTTAGCTTGTGGTCAAATTGAGATGTATTTCAAAGATTGTAATATTGCTTCAAGTTTTTTGTTATACATATACCGGATGCTAAACCTTCTTTTATATTTCCTGTCATGATTTATGGAAGTTTCTCGTTGGCAAATGTCATTTGCTATATCAGCATGTGTAATCCACATATCTCGGTTTAAGTAATTCATTAGTTTACTAATCTCTATTATATGCTAGGTGTCTTGTGTGTGTTTTTTTTTTTTTTTTTTTTGCTTTTAAAACAAGATTTCTTATTTAATAATAGGTCATGTTGGTCTTAACTGATCTGATGTTTTCTTTTATTGACAATTGGACACAATTTCGGCTTCTTCAGTTCTCGTTACTCCATTTGTCTTCATGTAAGGCCACATGTGCATTTACACGTGTCATTGTTTTTGCTTTGGAATTATATTTACTTTCATCCTTTTATTTCTAATCAGATCTGATCAGTTCGGATAGCATATGACAATTGGTCACTAGAACTCTTATAATAGCTATATTATTTGTTAATTAGAGTTTTGATTATTTTTCCTTCTCTTTCCATTTTTCCTTTGAACATGCCACCTGGAACTCGTACCCAATATTCTTCTTAAGTTCAATTTAAATGCACTGCTTTACCCATGATACCATTTGGGTTTTGTGAAGTGGCAATATCAATCTTAACTGTTGATTTGCATTTCTCACAATCTTGACCATTCAAAAGCTCCTTTAAATGTCAGCCATCATATGACTCTTAGGCCCCGTTTGGTACACCGGATAGGATAGGATAGGATTGGATTAAAAATATGAGATGAAATTACACAACTCCCTTGTATTTAGTGAAATTTGATAAAAATTAACTAAATGATAGGTTTTTTTTGTTATTTTAATCAAGTTTTTAATATTTTCTTTAATATATATATATATATATATATAATTGAAAAAGAAATTAAAAATAGTGTTAGATCTGTTGACTTAAAAAAGAGAGATGGATCTGTTGAGATCAAGATCTCATCATCAGAATCGTCTCCATGTACCCCTCTCTCTCTCTCTTTCTCTCTCTCTCTCTCTCTCTCTCTCTCAACTTCTTCGAATTTCTTAAGAGCTTTGATCATTATTTTCTCTCAAAATTCGACAACCCATTTTCTTCTTCTCCCAATTGCCTGTTTTGTCCACAATCCCCAAATCCGCCGTTGTTTCAAAGCTCCAAACAACGTCTTCGTGATAAGAAAAGCGAAGCCGAAGAAGCACACGGTGAAGGTGGGTGAAGGTGGACGCATCGTTGACTAACCGCGGCGGAGGGAAGGCGGGTCTGGCTGCCTAAGCCCGGCATCGGAGGCAGCCTCAAGAAGTGATGATGATAATAATTATTTAGTGATAAATTCCGATGATGGGTATGCTTCTATTTTTTCCAGGTTTCTTTGTTATTATCGTTGGTGATGATTCAAATATTGTTTGATATATGATATATGTTGGGTTTTGAATTGGAGAATCTGGGTTTATGAAGAGTGAAGATGTGTTCTTGTAGAGGGGTGATTGTGTAATAAAGAAGATGGCAAAAAAATGAAGCCCATGTATTTAGCTGGTATTAATTTATCCCATTGCAATGGGATAAAATGTGCAGATAGGATTATTTTGTCCAATCCTGACAGTGAGCGAAACATGGTAAAAGGTTTAAAAATAAGCCCTTTCCTATCCAATCCCATCAAACAAACGGGGCCTTAGGGTTCTTAGGGTTGAGATTTGATTAGGGTTTGTATTTTAATACTTCCATTTTTTCCTTTTATCCTTTACTTATTTCCCTTAAGGCGACCATTTGTTGCCTTGCTCATCAAGTTTCACCACTTTAATTGCTGCAAGGCTGCTTTGAAGTGATTTTCCTCCTTGTTAGACTACTTAAATACTATTGCGATTGTTGGGTCTTTCCTTATCGGCTTAAGCTTTTAAGTATGATGGTTATTAACATGGTATCAGAACTTGGTTTGACCTAGGAGTCTTGGGTTTGAGTCCCCACACGTAATTGAATTTGTATGAGTTTGCATACGTGTTTGGGCTTGAGTCACGTGGCTACCCTGCTCCCTGCTGGTCTTGCACGTGAGTGGGTGTGTTGGACTGTCTAAATACTATTGTTGGACCCTTTCCTATCAACTTAAACTTCTACGTTTGATGGTTACTAACACCCCTAAATTGATTTGATATGAATTTGTCAAATGTCTGGTTTTAAAGACAAAACCAGATCAAAGTTACTTGTTGCCTCCTTAGTCTTGATGCTGCTATTAGTGGTTTGGATTCATCAGCATGTCTACGTGGGGCCTTCATGGTGGTCTTGTGGATATATTCTATTGCTCTTTTGCAACCTTCCTCTGCAGTGAAATCTTTGTTGAAATAACTGTGTTAGAAGTTGGTTATAATGGAATCTGTAATCTTTGAAGCATCTATATATATATTTATATATATATATATTTTTCCATTTTCTTACAGCTGCAAAGACATCAAAGAGGGGCATTGTCAATAAGGAAGAGGTGGCAAAACTAGTCGACGACACATACAGGTTTCTTCTTAGTATCATACCTATATTGTGTTATTCAGTCTATGTTTATTATTTTGTCTAATTAACATTTTAATAGATTAGCTTTTATCGGTAACAGTCTTTTCTGCAGACATAACTGTGCATGTTTGACTTGATATTTCTAGTTCTTAGTTACGGTACTTTAATGTTTTGTAGAACCATCTATATGCTTCCTTGTCATGCTTTTAGTACCTTACTCTGACATGCATATTTTGTCTGTTCTTTTTCCCAGAAAATTGCAGGTTTCCGTGGCTCCTGACTTAGCATCAAAGGGACAGGGTGTTTCAAATAGCAGTAATGTAATAGTTAAAGGGGAAATTGATGACTATCATCAATCAGATACTAAAGTTCGCTGTCTTTGTGGAAGTTCACTGGAATCTGAGTCAATGATCAAGGTTATATATCAAATATCTTGTATAATATTTTCCCCTTTTATATTTTGGACCACTTTTAAATACTATTTTTGAGCTCACATGCCTATAATTGATTAATGTGGAAATAGTTGCATCTTTCGAGTATTGTAACCATGCAGATGCTGATTTGCTGTTTTGGTTCCTTTTACCTACTATAAAACGCTAATGTTTTCTTCTTTTTGCCACCCTTTTTCTTTTATTATTGGCAGTGTGAGGATCCCAGATGCTTTGTGTGGCAACACATGAGTTGTGTTCTAATCCCAGAGAAACCTATGGAGGGAAATCTGCCGGTTCCTGACTTATTCTTTTGTGAAATCTGTAGACTCAGTCGAGCTGATCCGTATGTATTGCCTAGTCTTATTTTCTTGTGAATTTGGTTGGTCTAATGTGGTTCAAGAATTTGCCAAATTGTTTCTCCCCCTTAAGATCTGCCTAATTAATTGTCAATGTAATTTGAGATTTTCCAATTGGCTTTTACTTTCTGCTCTGAACTTGTTCATTTCCTTCATTTATACAGAGGTCTTTACTTCCTGTTTATATAATTTTTACATCTATCTGTTTCATGATATTCTCCTATCATTCTAAAATTCAGTTGGATGGTTATAGTGGCTATAGAAAATAATTTTTTTTTGAAACTGGCTAGAGAAGATAATTATGATAATTAATTGTTACAGTACACATTTATTTCTTTGCCTAGATATCTTTTTGTGGCTGAAGGGGATGATGTCTGAAACTAACGGTTTCCCAATTCACTCTAATTGGGAAGGTGTTGTCGGTTAATCTGTTCTGCTTTGAGTCCCCTTCTGTTTTGTAGGCCTTGTTTTTGTTTTTGTTTTGTAGGCCTTCTTTGTTACCCTATGTGGTTTTTTTCAGCCTAGGTGGATTTCTTGTTCATTCTTGTATAGGGCCGTGTTGCTACATCTATGTTCTTGTATAGGGATCTTTTGTAATATTCCTATTTTTGCAATAAATTTTTGTTTCCTATCCAAAAAATAATAATAATGGTTTCCCCTGTAGAAGGTGGGGTTGTGGGTTTGGAATGAGTACAATGAAAAATTTGAGCTGTATGGATTACCTACTGGAACTCTTTTGGGTCCATGGTCTTGAATAATTTGGTTAGCAGGTCCTTTGAAGCTGGCTTGTTGACCTGACTAACCTTTATTCTCTTTTTAACTTCTTCCTAGAAAATTTGAATTAGTTGATCGATTCTAGAGCTTTATGAAGTTTCTTGATATCTTCTTGTCTAGCCATTGCCTTACTCGCCCAGCTTATTTGATTGAATTTGCCTAGTGATTGAATTTTTTGCTCATTATTATGTGGTTTGTGTACAGTTTTTGGATTACAGTTGCACATCCTTTATACCCTGTGAAATTGATTACTACAAGTCCTCCAATGGATGGGTGAGTTGATTCTTTACCTGTTCCCCTATTTGCATATTTGAAATTTTAGAGGATGAAGGCTTTTTATTTTCTCTCTGTTGTTTTGTTAGTATTTGAAAATGTCATAGTTATTAAATTATTTGATTTGGTGGTGACGGGAATTGAGATTTCATTTTTAGTTTAAAGAGAATACTGTATGGTGGTTTTATATATTACCATTTGTATTGAATTGAAATAATAGCTAATGCGTAATTAGGTTCAGGTTCTTTTTCTTCTATCAGAGGTAAATTTAATTCTTTTCTTTGGTTTGTGTTGGGGGATAATTTCTTTTGTGTTTCATGGAGCCATAGCATTGTCTATCAAATGTTTTGTCATAGAATTGCTTAAAATAAGTATTCATGAACTCATGATCTTAAGATTTTGTGCTGGGATATAATTTCTTTTGGGTTTCATGGAGCCATAGCTTCATCTATCAAATGTTTTGTCATAGAATTGCTTAAAATAAGTAGTATGATCATAAGATTTCGACTATTGCTATTTTGTTGAGTTGAAACTGTAATGGCTTCATAGCAAGTTTTGTATGGTAATCATCTTATCATATAAGGACCTTAATCAGTTAATCTGCAATACAAACATAGCATACTGGCCGTTCAGACATTGGACTGGGGTCATGATGCAAACCTGGGTCCAAGTCTTCCTAATAGCTGGTATCATTCAATAACTCCCGATACTGGCTATTTTGTAGGCAATTGACAAAGAAAAAAATTATGAAACTAAACCTTGGTGGTCTCTGTCTATTTATTTTTTAAGCTTTAATTGATTGTTGGAGGTTGCTCTTATTGTTCCTAGAACTGTAATTATTTTTTTAGAAGCTAAACTCTGTGGTTTTTGCTGTTGATTATATGCTGTCTAATGATATAGATTGTACTTGAGATTGATGGATTTGATAAGTTATTTAGTCTTGGGTTATATGTTGATGTTGTGAGCAAATGATACTGTAGCCCGTTTCTTCTCTATGAGTTGCTAGTTTCTTTTCTGATATATGAATTGCTTGAAGGATATGCTCCTGCCTCTTTTTTTGGATTGAGATACAATTTTTTGACCAAGTTGTATTCAAGTATCAGGGTTTCTTTTTGTATAAATATTTTTTTCTTTTTTCATTTCAGTCATTTAATTATGGTGGTGAGCAGATGTATATATGTGCATCACAAACACTTTTTTTTTTTTTTCTTTTTTTTGTATTGGTTTCTCTTTCTCTATTTATATTTTATATCCAATATTTTCCAGTACAAACCCTGTACAGAGTGTGGAGAAAACCTTTCAACTCACAAGGGCAGACAAGGATTTGATCTCAAAGCAAGATTATGATGTTCAGGTTGGTTAGCATATAAAATGGTGCCTTGGATTAATGGTATATTATGTAGTTGAAGAACGAACTAATGTTCTGCTAATGTTGTTAATATTTAGGCATGGTGTATGCTTTTGAATGACAAAGTTCCATTTAGGATTCAGTGGCCGCAGTATGCAGATCTACAGGTCAATGGTATGGTGGCTGAAGTTTTGCTTTGACTGATTTGTTTCTGTTTTTTTAATTTGAAGCACTTCGACTAATTTGTTGATGTAGATTTTTCTTAAAAGTTTTGCACTGATTTTGAACTTTAAGATGATTTCTGTTATAACTTGGTTTGATGCAATGTAAATATATGATTCCTCATATTTCTATGATGTTGTAAATCCTTTCAGATTCATCTTAAATGAACTTATGAAATATTTCATCAGTTGCTATTTATGAGATTCTTTGGGTCTCAAGAAATGACTAATCAATGAAGCATCCTTTAGGCATTGCCGGACTTACAATTTAGTTGAATCATTTATTGTGCAGGTGTACCTGTTCGTGCTATCAATAGACCTGGCTCGCAATTGCTAGGGGCAAATGGTCGTGATGATGGTCCAATTGTGAGTTTCTTTCTACAAAGACGACAAGTTGTTCTTTAACTCTAATTCATGTGCCCGTGTGCTAAACTATTTAGTATGAGTGAGCAGGTGTGTGTGTGTGTGTGTGTGTGTGTGTGTTTCATGGGTTGATGAATGGGTGACCCCCTGTTTGTTGATAATTATATGGGTATCTTTTGCTTCACTCTGAACCATTTTATCTGGTAATTTGTTACTTTTTACAAGTTTTGTCAGCTTATCTTAAATTGTTTTGTCAGATCACACCATGCACTAAGGATGGGCTCAATAAAATTTTATTAACTGGATGTGATGCTCGCATCTTCTGTTTAGGAGTTAGAATTGTAAAGCGGCGAACTCTTCACCAGGTAGTTACTTTTTTCGGTGATTAATTCCATTTAACCCTTTATTCTTTTGTTGTTTCCATTTTTGGGTCTCGGGGAGGGTTGAATCTCACTTCCATTTCATTATTGGATGAATGGATGTACACAAGTTAGTATTTTGTTAATTTTCCTCCCTTTATGCATGTATTGAATATTATTTCTAACTGGTTCTCTATATAGCATCTGGTGACTAAGGGAATTTTACCTTTCCTATTTCTATGTTTTTCTTTCCTTACGAGTTAATCTGATTTTTTGCTGCTTGTTTGTCTAGATTCTCAGCTTGATTCCTAAGGAATCTGAAGGTGAGCATTTGGACGAAGCTCTTGCTCGTGTTTGTCGTTGTGTTGGTGGTGGGACTACTGCAGATAATGCTGATAGTGACAGTGATCTGGAAGTTGTTGCTGATTCTTTTTCTGTCAATCTACGATGTCCTGTAAGTTACACACACTGTGAAATGCAAGTGATATCTTTACTAGTCTCAGTAGTCTGACAGATTTATCCTTTATGCTCTTAACATGAATAACATCAAATATTTAGTTTACGTGCTATGTCAACTGACATCTATTATCTCAGGTCTGCAGAGAAGAACCAATTAATAGTGACTGAAAGTGCTAGACTGAAAAAGTTAGGATAGGAAAATAACAAAAACATTTAAGTATGATTAGAATTGAACAATTTAGAGATAGTTCAAGATTACTTGGGAAGAAAGCTAAGCATCTCTAAAAGATGTCATTATTCAAATTATCATTGTTTATGTGCTTCCCTTGGTCTTCATATGATGTTGACTGAATCTGTCAAGTATCATCTTTTTGTTGCTTGGTGGATACATATAAGGTGGTAAAGAAGACGCTTTTGTCTACGCTATGCTTTCTCTGAGTTGTATTTAAGACTGGATCTGACATCCTTTTGATGCATATCTACATATTTGGAAACCCTCAGCAATACTTTAAATTTTTTGGGTTTTTCTTTTAAAACTTGACAATTATGTGTCTCTGACAATGCTGCTATTGAGCAACAGTTTGTATTTGAACCCAATGCATTTATTTCTTTTGTACAAGAGGTGTCATTTCAGCATGCCCTATATATATAGAAATTATCAAGTGTAGGACCCCGCATAAAAAATTCGTGCTGTTACATTGATTCCAACCGATTGGAATCAGTGAATTTTTTTTTTGGTTGGAATCAGTGAAATCGCATGAAAAATTCGTGCTGGATCCTGCACTAGAAAGTTACTATATATATATTCATATGTTTATGGAGCTTATGTAATGTAACAATTTGTTCACTTGCCATTCAATTGTTACATGGATCATTGATAAAAGGTGGTGGACAGATCTTTGAAAGTTTTGTAGAAGAAAATCGTTTTGTATTACGAGACTATTTTAGACTACTTAAGTTTGTTATCAATGCTCAAAAAGAGCTTAGCGAAAGTTGAGCTTCTTCCAAGTTCCAACCAACATAAGAGCTTTTTGTATTTTCTATAAGATCTTCTGTGAAAAAGACGTAAAAGTGGTTTCTAGAAATCTTTTGTTTTCTATTGTCAAATGTCAAAAGAGCTTTTCGCATTGAAAACACTCTTTTGATCTTTCCAAAACCCATACCAAATTTATTCTCAGAATGATGAAATAATATTTGTGTGTGGACCGTGTGGTTATATTATCGTTTTGTTTATAATTTTATTTCAATATTAGCCTTTCTACTGAATTAAATATGTAGTCCGTGAACCCTGGGTGTAATATGAAAAAGAAAAAAAAAAAACAGATTTAGTATTGTTTTTTCCAAGTGGATAAATAATTGGAAATAACATATTTTGTAGAGTATATTTTCTTTTATGTTTATATTTTTTCACATCTGCCATCTGTTTTTGTTTATTCTAAATTTACATTTCATAATATGGAAAATTGTTGTCATGTAACTCTCCACATTTTCCATGTTCATGAGATTTGTTTGCAAGCTTCCTTTGTTGTATTGAAGTAGTAGAGAATAGACTTTGGTTATGTTATGCAGTTATAGGTACTTAGAATGTATGTTGACATATATTCATGTTTTCACCTCTGCAATAGATGAGTGGCTCGAGGATGAAGGTCGCTGGGAGATTTAAACCCTGTGCCCATATGGGCTGTTTCGATCTTGACGTTTTTGTGGAGCTTAATCAACGTTCTAGAAAGGCAAGGCAGCTAAATACAATGCGAATTTGTTCCTCCTTTTACCTCTTTTCTTACCCTTTTGTTTTCATTTTGTACTTCTAACAAGCTTGGTTCATGAATTCAGTGGCAGTGCCCTCATTGTCTCAAGAACTACTCATTGGAAAATGTAATTATAGATCCTTATTTCAATCGCATCACATCTAAGGTATCGTGTTTTGTGGACTCCTGAACCTATATTTGTTATAGAGCATTCTTTAGATGCATACATATAATCTGGTTTACTTTTGTGTTATAGATGAGGAGTTGCGGCGAAGAGATAACTGAAATCGAGGTGAAGCCTGACGGATCTTGGCGCGTGAAAACTAAAAGTGAAAGTGAGCGTAGGGAAGTTGGGGAACTTGCGTTATGGCACTCTCCTGACGGTTCTCTATCTGTTTCTGCCATTGCTGAAGTTAAACCAAATGAGGAAATGTTAAAGCAGATTAAACAGGAAGGTGTTTCAGAAGGTCCTATGCGTTTGAAACTTGGAATTAAGAAGAATCGCAATGGACTTTGGGAAGTTAGTAAACCTGAGGATGCGAACACATCTTCTGGTAATAGGTTACCAGAGAAGTTTGACATTCATGAGCCGAAAGTTATCCCAACGAGCAGCAGTGCTACTGGAAGTGGTAGAGACGGTGATGATCCAAGTGTAAATCAGGATGGTGGCAGGACTTTTGATTTTGCAGAGCTTGATTCTGTGCCCTTAAATGTTGATCCAACGTATGGATTTGCCGACAGGAATCCACCTGCACCAGTTGGGAATGCTGAAGTTATTGTACTTAGTGATTCAGATGATGAAAATGACCTACTAATATCTTCTGCAAACATCTATAGAAACAATGGGACTGAGGCTGGTGGGGTGACCTTTTCAGTGCCACATCCTGGAATCACTGATACCTACTCTGGAGATCCTTCCATTAGCGCTGGCGGCACTTCTTGCTTGGGTCTCTTCACTGCCAATGATGAAGACTTTGGTGGGATGCACCTTTGGTCATCTTTATCTCCTGGAACCCAACCAGTCTCAGGTTTTCAGCTATTTAATTCTGATGCAGGTGTCCTGGATGGCTTAGCGGATTTGCCCCACGGCTCTATCAACTGCTCCACATCAATGAATGGCTATACATTGGCACCAGACACTGCTATGGGATCTGCCTCTTTCGTCCCAGGGTCTGCTGTTGGTCGGCCTGCTGCTGATGACATGTCTGATAGCTTAGTTGACAATCCCTTGGCATTTGGTCGGGAGGATCCCTCTCTTCATTTATTTCTTCCAACAAAGCCCTCAAATGCATCGGTGCATTCTGATTTGAGAAATCAAGCTGATATGTCAAATGGTATCCGTGGTGAGGGTTGGATTTCTCTTAGCCTTGGGGGTGATGCCAGTGGCGGTCCTGGTGATTCAACAGCTGCAAATGGAAATCCAAGACAGCTGCCGGTTAATTCTAAAGAAGGTGCCATGGATTCTCTTGCTGACACTGGTTTGTTCTCTTATTCTCTGCAGAGCTATAATTTTGCTTAAATTTAAGTTATAACATGGGTACAGTGTCATAAAAAACAAACAATCAAACTTGATGGGTAATGGTGAAGGAAGCTTGTTGCTGTTTTCCTTCCACAACCTCACATATGTTTTAACTTAGATCATCCATTACTACTGATAGTAGTGGAAATTTAAGATAGGACAAGTGGAGGAAGCTTATCGCTAGTTTCCTTCCACAAGCACACATGTTTTTATTTAGATCCTCCATTACTCACTATAGTTTTGAAAATTGATCAGAATCGATTTTTATTTTTTCCTGTGTTTTGGAGTCATATAACACTTTTAAGATATTTGACTTCCAGCTTATTCCCAAATCAAAGCTACTTGCTTATAAGAGAAGAGCTAGGTGTGTAGCTGTAAAGCATGGAAAGGTATCCAGAAAGCACAGTTCCTCCATTACTGACGATAGTTTTGAAAATTGATCAAAAGTAGATTTATTTTTTTGGAGTCGTAACACTTTTAAGATATTTTCCCTATATGTAATCATAATTCCTCATTCTGGTCTTGGCCTTGGCCGGTGTGGTTTATGAAATCATAAAGCTGTGATTATATTTTTATACCCAAAGATTGCGATAACGTGGGTCGTGTCTGCTGCACTCCTTTTACTGTTTCTAAGATGTCTTGTTTGTTTCTTCTTTCGCAGCTTCCTTGCTTCTTGATATGAATGATGGAAGATCCGAGAAGCCAACTAGGCAAAGGTCAGACAGTCCATTCAATTTTCCGCGCCAGAAACGCTCTGTAAGACCGCGGTTGTACCTCTCTATCGACTCGGACTCTGAATAGAAATATTTTTTTTGGATCATATACTCAAAATTACTGGCGCTATTGTTTGTTAGAAGGGACTTTCATTGGTAATTTGGGATGAACAAAAAAAGGCATCACATTTGAGTGGTTTGGTGATCAGCCCCATTTGAAGTTGCCAAATATTTGTGAAGAGAGAGAGAGAGAGAGAGATGTGCAGTTCCAGTTCCAGTGTACAGAAGAAGAGATAGAAATTTTAATCTTAAAAAAGTCGGAAAATTAATCCATTTGATGTAGCGGAGAGCTGAGCCACCGCCACCGCCACTTTTAGGTAAAACAGAAAGCATCTCCCCTTTTTTCGCAGTTTTCTGATGAGAGCAAATAGCCTGTAAATGTTGACTCACCATCAATTATTTATAGAGAAATAATTTTCCCTATGAATGATTTAATATTTTTCTTCTTTTTGGGTCTGGTGAATTTGTATAATTGTATTGGTAATTGATATCCGATTTGGTGAAAATTTAGGAGTCCAAATTTTTGGGAACTTCGGTGTTGATCCTCAAAATATATTGGATATTTTGTAAATTGGTCCCGCAAAATATGGAAATATCATTTATATTTAGTTTACGTACTTGATTGATTATTCTCTCACTGCTAATGCTGTGATTCTTTGTATTTAAAATAACCGAAAAGAAATTGTCATCAACTAGCAGTGGACTCGATTCTTTCATAATGGTTTTAATTGTCAAACCATTAAAAAGCAATTATTCTTGTCGTGCATCTAAAAAAGCAAATACAAATCTCAATAAGTAGTCAACAAGATAAATGTTCTATAACAATCAATGAAAAATTGATGTACAATAAAATCATAAATAAGTATAAAATTAAAGAGTGTTTAATGAGTTGAAACAAATTGTACTCTCTCAAATGAATGTTAAGGTACAATAATGTCATAAGGGTAGTCTCTACTATTCTTTTAGGTTAAACAAGCATAGAAATCTTATTCATCTCAACATCAAAAGATTGACACTGTACATGTATATTTATAGTGATGCAAAGATTATAGATGGCTTGATGCTAGTCAAAATACAGAGCTAGAAGCATATATGATATGTCTCCACCGGCACGTAAAAGAAAACAACTCAACTTGGAGGGCAAAGATTCCAAAAACTACCGAAATTAAAATTCATCAAATGTCCACTTTCTGGTGTATATCTTTAAAAGTGTTTAAAATAATTTGACAAAATTTTTACACCATAAATTAGACATATAAATACACTTTTCATTTAGAAAATATATCAAAATTCGAATTGAAAAAGTATGAAAACGGACGATGAAAACAGTGTACGTGCAATTTCGCAAAATAGGGCATTGCCCTTGATCTTTGGTCGAAGAAATGCTCATAACTTTTAAACCACCAACCAGAATTTTACGTTCTTTATATATTCGGAATCGTAACGAATAAATGATGAACAAGACGTGGACGAAATAATTTATTTCCTTACCAATTAGTACAATTTTAATAAAACATTTGCCTTAAAAATTTTCAAAACATGGCACATTTTCACAAAGGTAAACAAGAACATGAAAAACAAAACAAAAATGAATCCACACTCCTAAACCTCTTCTAAATATCGTCCTCAATGTTTGTATCACATGTAATGCATTGAATAAATGAAGCATGAAAGGCAACTCAAATCACAAAAAATAAAAAATAAATAAAAAATAAAAAATAAAAAATCCTAGGCACATTGCGTTGAATTGTCATAAACTATCACTGCTCCATTTAGTCGACACGTTGTCTTTGGCTAATACGAGAGGAGATCCAGAAAGCGACGGCTTCACTTCAAAGGACGCCAGAATCAGTCGTGCTTTGTGCAGAGGACTCAACTCTCTTTCCATTAAGAATTCTACGGATTTGATTGATATGGGTTTGATAGCGATCGGGAGAGGCTGTTGCAGGTTGTCCAAGTTTGAATTTAAGGGTTAAAAAAACATCACAGTTCAAGAGATGAGAACGGTGGCTTGTTTGCTTCACAAGACTCTGGTCGACATCAAGATCTCTTATTGTAAGAATCTCGATGCTAAGTCATCTTGCAAAGCCTTGGAGCCTGTCCGTGATCGTATCCGGAGACTGCATATCGATTGCGTATGGAGTGAATTGGATGAGAGTGGGAGCAGTTCAGAGGCATTCACTTACAATTTTGACGTCCTCAAAGAAGATACTAGGACGAAAAAGAAATGTAAATACTCTTTAGAGGACACCAACAAGGCAGACTTGAATGGCAATGGAAATGGAAATGGGTTTTGGTGCAAGAAAACGAAGAGCTTGAAGTACCTCTCTCTTTGGATTGAAGTAGGCGATCTTTTGGATCCATTGCAAACGGTGGGTCTTAATGATTGTCCCAACTTGGAAGAAATTCGCATCAAGGTGGAAGGAGACTATTGAGGACGCTATAAACCGAGGCGGGCTGTGCCTGGCATGACATGCTAGTGGCGTGCCTAGGCTAGCACGACATGAAAGCCTGTGCTGTGTGGGGCTGAAAGTGTCGGCCCCTCGTGCAGACACGGCACGACACACCAAGCCCCTGTGACAGGCCCAACAGTAGGCATGCGTGCTGGCTCGCTTTGCCGACTGTTAGCCTATCAGAATTTTTTATTTTTTATTTTTTTTTTCCAATTCGACCATTTGGTATTTTTTTTTTTAATTATTAAAAAAAACTAGACTAAAACAATAAATAAGATAAACATATTACAATTAAAAATACATAAGTTAAATCATATAATAATAATAATAATAATAATAATAGACTTTTAAAACGCCACATATCGCTATGAAAAACGCCATATATCGCCGTGAGAGAGCTTTGAATTTAAATGTTACACAAATAATATATGGATTCATTTATATAATTATATAATAATTAGTAATAAAGTAAGATGATTAGGTTTGGCTTTATATTCTTATTAATTAGTTATTAATATATTTTTTGTTAAAGAGACTAGACCTGGCAAGGTTCCGGTTCCAACCACAGAAAAAACCGGAACCGGAACAGAAAAAACCGGAACCGGAACAGGTGGTACCCGATTCCAGTTCCAATTCTAATGTTTAAAGAACCGTGCTGGAACCGGCGGTTCCGGTTCGGTTCAAACTGACCGGTTTTTTTTTTTTTTTTTTAGAACCGTTGAGGCCCAACGGTATGCTGACGTCAGCATGACGTTGGGCCCAACGGTATGCTGACGTCAGCATGACGTTGGGCCCAACGGCATGCTGACAGTTGACGTCAGCATGCCGTTAGGCCCAACATCATTCTGACGTCAACATACAGTTGGCCTCAATGACCAACCCTTTAATTTTATTTTTTTATTTTTTTTATTTTTTATTTTTTCTATAAATACCCCTCCTCCCCTTTCATTTTTTCTCACAATCTCACACTAATTTCTTATTTTCCTCTCATTCTCTATTTCTCTCAAATCTTAATTCTCTCTATTCTCAATTCTCTAAATCTCAAATTCTAAATTTCTAATTTTTATTTCAAGTTTCATTGTTTCAATACTCAACTCTCAAGTCTCCAACACTCTCCAACTCTCTAAGACTCCAAGACTGAAAACTCCAAGTTTCCAAGGTTTTTATTATTTATTTAATTTTGCAATTTTTTTTATTTGCAATTAATTTTATTTCCAATAAATTTTATTTGCAATTAATTTTATTTTCAAAATTCCAATTAATTTTATTTTCAATTAATTTTATTTCCAATATATTTTATTTGCAATTAATTTTATTTGCAATTAATTTTATTTACAATTTATCTTATTTATAATTTATTTAATTTCCGAATAACCAATTACTATTTAGTATTTACTAAATACTAAGTTTCCAATTTCATTTATTTGCAATTTATCTTATTTCTAGTTACTACTTATTACTTACTATAATAGTACTTAGTACTTACTAGTTACTACTAATCTACTATTATAGTATTATATTATTATAGAATATAGATTTATACTTTATAGTATTATTCTTCTAAGTTCTAAGTTTTCAATTATCTATTTCAGATTTTCAGTATTTCTCTAGTCCCAAATTTATTCCGTCCAATCCAATGGCAAGTGGTGGAAATGGAAGGAGTCACGGCCGTGACGATCCTAGACATTCGATTTCGATGAAAGGTAAGGGTCAGATGGTCAATAATCTCGGTCATAACGACACCACATATCATGATTATCTGCAATGCCGGGCCTATGCTGAAGACCTAGGCCTAAACATTCCTACTCCCCCTTTAATAATTTCAGAACCCGATCATAATGCCACCCCCGTAGCCCTAATTTGACAAGCCATTCAGAAAATATGTCTGATATTGATACACCTCCGGATTATGATTTTGATCCACCGGAAGCAGATGAGGACGAACTGGATCCGAAGCAGAGCAAATCTGATATATTCGTCAAACATATGAAGAAAGTTAGGCAAGAAGATGGAAGCTATGTATCGGCTTGCAATTATTGCAATAAAGTATATAAGTGGTCCAAATCCGGAGGATATGACACTTATCATAAGCATAGTCAAACCAAACATCCAGAAGCAGAGACCAGATCGAGGTCACAAACACAAATTCTCAGGTACGCTACTCATAACCAACAATTATTTCGTTATACTGATGAACAAAATAGGGAAGAATTAGCTAGAATGGTAGCAGTAGAACACTTATCATTCGGTTTTGGTGAAATGGTTGGTTTTATTAATTATTGTCGACGAGCATTAAACCCTGCTGCATGCCGTGTTCCTAGATCCACTCTTGTATATACACTTGAAAAGATTTATGTAAAAGAAAAAAAAAAGTTAGAAAGATTTTTTGAAAAATATAACGGTCGTGTTTCCGTATGTGCCGACATATGGACTGACCATTGGCGATCACATTCATACTTGGGTGTCACTTGCCATTTTATGGATGATGCATGGAATATCCAAAAAAGAATTCTTGCATTTAGAGTTTTTGATGATTCACACACTGCTCAAAATATTGTTAGAATGCTTAGAATTATTTTTTCAGAGTATAAAATTGAGAACAAAATTTTTGCAATTGGTTTTGATAATGCTTCTAGCAATACTGCTGCTATTCCATCTTTAATTAATTTATGCAAACCATTTGTTGGTGGTGCATTTTTTCATCAAAGATGTGCATGCCATGTTTTAAATTTATGTGTTCAAAAAGGATTAGAAACTCTTGATCATTTTATTCTACCCATTAAATAAGCCCTTTAGTTTTTATGGAAACATTCTTCTATAATGAATGCATGGGTAAAATATTGTAAACAAAATGGTAGACGTGCCGTTAGATTTCCTTGTGATGTTTCAACACGTTGGAATTCTACTTATAAATTGCTTGCTCAAAGTTACGAGTATAGAGATTTATTAGTTTCTTTTATTCAATTTCATGTTATTGACATTCAACTTTATAAATCTCATTGGGATGCTTGTTACAATGTTTTCAATTTGTTAAAAGTTTTTCATACTGCTACAACAAATTTATCTGGTGTTTATTATCCTATAACTCATTTATTTATTATTGAAAGTCTAAATATTGTTTGTGCATTTGCTTATTGTGAATCCGACATAGAAATATGGGATGCCGTTAATGCTATGAAGGAAAAATGGTTACGTTATTATCATGAGTTGCCAGATATTTATTTGATTGCCATGATTTTTGATTCACGTTGTAAATTACAAAATTTTTATTATTATCTCAATGGTTATTATGGCATCCAATGTTTAAACATAGAATATAATGTTAATGCATGTTATGATAGAATTAAAAAATTATTGTATTCTTTATATGATAAATATCTTTTAGTTTATGGATCCTCACTCAACTTAGATGTTACACGAACACAAATTGCATAGCCCACATCATCATCCTCCGGATTTTTTAATTTAGGATATAGTTTATTATCAAAAAAAACAAAAAAAAACCTAGATTTTCTTCTTCATCAAGCATTGACAAGTATTCTGAGCTTGAATCTTATCTAAATGATTCTTATGAGTTTATAGAAGATACGTCAGACAAACAATTTGATATATTACAATATTGGAAAGAGTACGCAAAGTACTATCCAATCATGGCTATCATAGCCAAAAATATTTTTTCAACACCAGTTTCTACAGTGGCGGTGGAACAAGAGTTCAGCGCCGGAGGGAATATCTTGGATGAAAGGCGTTCATGCATGACTCCGAAAGCACTCCAGATACAGGTTTGTGTGGATGATTGGACAAAGGCTTGATATAGACAACAAGAAATCGAACATGAGATAGCATACGATTTCTTCAAAGATGACGAACATGAAAGTGGAGAGACAAGTACAACGAGCCCGAAATAGAAGATGTGGATCACGTATTCACGTCATCACAAGTCCATGTCATCAGCAAACCTACAATAAAAGGTAAGAGAACTACGTGGCCTTTGATTCCTCTAATCCCCCCAAAAGGATACGTAGACAACTTAATTGTAGTTAAAATTAAGTGCAAGACTAATAATTTTACATTTTTTTGTTTTATTTTAATTTAATTTTGTAATTTATCATTTATTTATTTTATGTTATTTTCGAACTTCGGGTGACCTAATTCCCAAATATCCAATGAAATGTAATATGTAATTTGTAATTTGACATTTTGTTTATTTTATTTTATTTTAATTTCCTTTTGTAATTTGTATTTTGTCATTTGTTTATTTTGTAATTTGTCATTTATATATTTTATTTTATTTTATTATTTAAAATTACATTATTACAAGTTTAGTAGTTTACAATTTAGAAGTCTTTTTTTTTTTAAATTTAAATTTAAAAAAAAAAAAAAAAAAAAAAAAAACCGGTTCAGAACCGCCGGTTCCATAAAAACCGGAACCGGAACCGGAACCGGAACCGGAACTGGCGGTTCCGGTTCCACCCAAACCGGGAACCGGAACCGGAACCGGAGCGGAATCGGAACCTTGCCACCATTAAAAGAGACAGAGAGTCATGATTACTATTATTATTCCAAATTCCAAACCAAGTTGGTTTTAATAAATTCATACACTTATTAGTTTTTTAAAAGCTAAAACCTTTTGATTTCATACACTTATTGTTTCTTTGTGTACGTTTTTTTTTAGAACATTTATAATACATAGGGTTTATTAATATTTATCTCACAAATAAAACTCAAGTTTAAATGAAAAAGAATCTCAACAGCCTCATGTACTGTATAAATACTCATATAATTTCTCATTTCCTTCAAAATTGTCAAGCAATATTAGTCAAAGATTAGAGAAGAGCATAAATGGACAAAAATCCTCAAAATCTGTCTTCGACTGTTCTGAAGAAAAAGAGTTTTATTATTTGGATTACAAATCAAATATACCGGAATAAATAAATAAACAAATCAATATTTATTAATAAAACTAAATATATTTATTGATCATAGATTACATAGATTGAGTAGTAGGAATTTATAAAGAACATGAAAAAAAAATGATAAAATAAAATGAATAGATTAAATAGGAGGAAAGTCCAAAGAATATGAAAAAATTAATTTAATAAAACTTAAATATTTATAAATAATATTAAATATATCTATTAATCATATATTTAATCTAGGCAGAGTGTCAAAAGAATATGAAAAATTACATATTTATTAGTAATATTAATAAATATTAAAATTTTAATATATTATAGTATTATTTTAATTATAATATTTTTAAAAAATCTCATAAATCTGATTTTTCAATTGATATTTTACATGGAACCTAAAGACGACACATGTCATCGTGTACAGTACGATACACGGTATGACACGACACGACACGTCGACATGACCCCTTAACGTGCCGTTGCCGGAAGGGCACGGCATGACACCTTAACGTACCAACACAGTACGGCACGTTAAGGCGGTCAGGTCTTAAGGGGCCATGCCGACATGTTTTGACAGCTTTATATTTTACGTACAATCTTGTGTTAAGAAAAAGTAATTATAAAGAAAGAAAAGAGAAGTGAAACTTACTAAATGTTTGTTGTGTATCAAGTAGCCTTGATAGAATTATAGAGAGTTTGGAAAGAAAGCAATATTCATTTCATGATCAATCCCAATGTTGGCTATAAATAGGCCTACAATACGAATGAGCAGAACAAGTTAATACTTAATAACTGACAGTCTGACACCATCATTACATAAAAATAGGAAATAAATGGGAAATAGTGGGACTGTAGGAGCACTCTTCCACCAAGCTTGCATGCAGATCGTGGATGCAGGCAGCACATCTTCCACTTTATTCTAACAACTACCATGACATCAATCATGGCTGACCAAGTCCTTCCCCATGCATGGAGACTTGCGGATTGCATATTTGCATGGCTTCATTGTGTACATATCAATGTTCCAAGGCACAAGTCTTTGTTGCCTGCAACCCTTCCTATTCTAGCTTGCCATCTTCGATGCTGATGGTGTCTGTCAAGAAATGGAAAAAAGAAAAAACTTAACAAATACAAGGAAAGTTTTATAGATTCATAGCTGGATAGCTTTCAATAGTGTACTTATTACACACACATGTATATATACACACTAAGTATTGGGGCACAGGCAATGCATGTGTTTAAATTAGTATTTGTGTTTCACATTTGTAAATATACATATTCTTGAAAAATAGGAAATGTTAATATAACACGGTATAGTTTGAATAATGTAAATGTTATTATATTGATATAACACTCTGAGGAAGTCTTAAATTCATGGGTTTGACAAGAAGCTACTCTACACTTGCCTCAAAAGAGATTCTTTGCATGATGATTTAACAATGGTAATCCATATATAATTGTTTGCAATATTGAACATCTCAACAATTTAAATTCAACAACTAAATTATATTTTCTTACATCCAAAAGTACTTTTCGACTAAATTGTGATAAAATGATTATTTAAATATTTACTAACCGATATCAATATCTTTCTTATCAGATAAATCCATCGCTTGCAGTTAAATCCCTCTTATATATATATATATATATATATATATATATATTCTTTCTATCACTTTACAAACTTCCCCCGCATATATATTTAATGACTGGCTTGACAAATTAAATTTATACCTCTATAATATTTCTTTTTCATTTTCAAGTCATTAAATATATAGAAAATTATATTTTCATCATCTATCTCATTTTCCAACATAAATTAATCATCAATCAAAATACCTATTAATTTGGGTCCAGTCCATATCATTATATATCACTATTGCTAAGACATTTCTATTAAGTAATTCTACAAACTCAAATAAATTCCATTTAAATTCATAATAATTTGGGTAAAGTATTTAACAATGATTTAACCTATTTGGAATTTTAAATTAAGATAAATCCTGAAAATTAGTATACAATCTCTGTTGTGTTACTATTACTAAAACATATCTACTAAGTAATTCTACAAATTCAAAGACTTGTATTTATCATTTGACTTTCAAAGAAAATCTAACAGATGTTATAATCATTAAGTAATTATATAAACTTTAAGGGTTTTATTTGTAATTATACTTTTAAAGAAATTAAAAAAAAAAAAAGGCTCAAACTAATTCAAACAAAATCAAAGGGGGCTATAATTCCAGTGTCAACTCTCTTTTTATATATTGTATAGTTTGCCTATAATTGTCCATTTGTAATAGATCGCAAAAATTGCAGTAAATAATGGGAAAACTCTATCATTCAAGTCACTTTCTGCCATGCATTACCTTGTCACTCCTCTGTACACCGCTGCAGCGCTGCTCCTCTTGAAAACCCACTGCTTTTTCTGTCAAAATTTATATCATCAACTTTGTATTCTTAAAAAAAATAAAATTGTTTGTATAAACAAAACTTATATATATATATATATATATATATATATAGAATTTGAGTTGCAATGATATTGATCAAAAAACTGCTCTCTGAGATTATTTACAGGTAATAATTAAGAATAGAACAGAAAAAATTTATTACGATTTTATGAACCTATCACCAATCTAAAAAAAAAAAAAAAAGGGGACTACAAAATGATAACCCGGTTGAGAATGTGAAAGAAAAGTCATCGATGTTTATTGAATGAAGGAAAATTTTGAGCACAATCAGTTTCCACCGCCAAATCCTGAGTTTCACTGGATTTATTTTTCTTAAGTATTTAATATTAATCTGATATTTAATATTTATTTTATTGCTTTTATATTTTAGTATGAACTATGATGTAAGTTTATAATTATAAGTCTCGAAGTCAAAGAGTGTATTGGAATTACATTTGTTTATTTTGAATTTTGAGAGAGGCATAAAAATGAAAAAGTTAATAGGATATAGATTTTATTTATTTATTTTTTGGTTTTTTGGTTTACTTTCTAGCGACTTACTAGAACTTTTTAATACTATTTGATTTCAAATTATTCTGTTAATATTAAATATCTATTTTTTTTTAGTATTAAATGAGTTAATTATATCGGTTGTATTTTAGTTTCTTTTATATATGATGGTAGAGGAATGTGATCTAAGGGTGGGATATCATTGTTCTAATTAATGCGATACTTATATCCAAAAGTAAAAAAATAAAAAAAATTAATGTGACACTTAGGATAAATTATGATTTTTTCTAAAAGCCAAAGTACTTTTAATAAACTTGTGAGTTTTCTCTAATCTTACTCCATTAAATGTATCCGATATATAATCAAATTGTATCCACTTAACCAATTTTATCTTAACCGATGCTAGGGGATGGGAAACAGACTTAAACCCATAATCTCGTGGTGTAGGTGTAATGGGCAAATCACTTAGCCAACCTCACAAAGTTCAAATTATATCAACTATGTTGATTTGAGTTATTGGTATTAACACATTTCCATATCACAAAATCCCTCAATTAAGCTTGAAACAAAATCGCTCTATAATTCATGTCGAGGTTTCAAGTTTAAACCCTACTCCCCCAAATCAAGAAATAAATAATCAATCCCAACCCTTCACTTGTAATACCAAAACAAGACTCAATCAACCATAATCTGACCTCCTGAAACCCTATTCAACCTTATATTTATTGAATAGAAAAAAAAACAAAAAACCACTTATTTATAAGTGGTTTTAAATTTTTTATTTTTTATTTTTTACTTAAAAGGTCTCTGTACCTACACATTGTGTCGTTCTCATTTCATCTTCTGATTTGGTCGCCGCAATTTTATTTACAAATTCTCAAGTTCTGAATCTATAATACATTTAAGATTATAGATGTATAACCACATAATATCTCTATGTGCTTACAAACACATATTGGTATATGTATATGTATTTATATTATTGGATTTTTTTCATAGACTTTACGATGCAATTCATCTTTTGGGTTGATCACCATATCTATTTTGAATTATTGATTCTCAAGTTCTGAATTTACATTAGGTACGAACATATAATGTCTTTGTGAGTTTTTTTTTTTTTATATATGTCTTTGTTTTTTTTTTTCCTATACGATTTGTTTCATCTCTAGTTTGGTCACTGTATCATAACGTCTTCTCCTCCTTAAGACGAATTGTCGTTATTAATATCAAATCCTTAGTTATAAGTTGTTACATAAATCTACTTTTGCATAATCAGTGTTCTGAAAATCTGGATGCGATATAGATCCATGCGATCACCGGATCTAGTTACTTGATAAGACCCGTTTAACCCATTAAATTATAAGTTATGAATCTTATGATAAACTACAATTCTATTAATTCATTTCTTACTTGATTAAAGTAAGGGAAATTATCATTTTCCCCATAAGATTTGCCATATTAGATAAACCGTTCCCTCTAGTAATAATGGCCAGTCAACCCCCTAAAATCCAAAATATTGGTCATTTTATCCCTTCCGTCAAGTTTTCTATCCAAATTTTCTATTCAAAATCCCTTTGACCGTTAATTAAAAAATTAAAACACCTCCATCAAGGGTTAAAAAACATAAACTCTAACCAACTTGCTACCCCATCTCATTGTTAAAGGTTTGTTGATTTAAATGTATATATAGTTATATAATTTGTTTAATATAATTTAAATCTGTTTATATAATTTAAAATTAACTCATATATATAATTTAAAATAAACTCATATTTAATAATAATATATCAAAACATATTTATGAAAGAGAAAAAGAAAATAAGAAAACAAAAGGAAACCCATAAAATTCGAAAAATCAAAGCCCGTAAATTTTTTTCTTTCCTTTTTTTCAATTTTTTTCCTTTTCAAAAAATATATTATTTCAATTTGATAAAAAAAAAAAAAAAAAAAAAAAAAAAAAAAAAAAAAAAATTGAAAAAGGAAAAAAAAATTCAAAACAAAATAAAGAAAGAAAGAAAGAAAAATAATAAAAAAAAAAAATTCCTTTTTTTTTCCTTTTTTTTTTCTTATTTTCTTTCTCATAAATCTGTTTTTAAAAATTATTATTAAATATGAGTTTATTTTAAATTATATATATGAGTTTGATTTAAATTATTTTAAACAAATTATATAACTATATATATATATACACACACATTTAAATCAACAAAATTCTAACAATGAGTTAGAGTAGCTCAGTTGGTTAGAACGTGTGACTTTTAGCCTAAAGTTAAAAGTTAAATTTTTGATAGAACCGTTTTAATTTTTTATTTAATGGCCAAAGGAATTTTGGATAGAAAATTTGACAAAAGGGAAAAAATGACCAATATTTTGAGTTTTAAAGGTTTGACCAGCCATTACCTGATCTTAAAGACTTAAACTCTTTGATATGATATTTTGAGTTTTAAAGGTTTGACCAGCCATTACCTGATCTTAAAGACTTAAACTCTTTGATATGTAATTATAAGTAAGCTGTAAGACCTTGTTTGGCACACCATATTAGACTAGGATTGTACAATTTGAGTCCTAATCCGATGTTTGAAGTTGTTTTGGACATGAGATTACTAATCTTAAAAGCAAAATTAGTCCCATGATCGTGGGATAAATAAATCCACCACCCTGTACCTTTATTTATCTTGGGACTATTTTTACACATGACCCATTTCATCACATTTCAACTATCTCATCTTCCATCACTTCTCGTTCTATCATCACCGTCCGCCATTGAAGAATGCTTCACCAAGAATGAAGGCCCCTTACGGTCAACTCTCACTTCACTGCCGTCGAGCTATTCTCTTCCAACGCTATCCACAAGTCTTCTTCCGCTCTCCAAACAGAAGTCTGCCACCACCTCCTCCGCTAAGTGTTTAGAAACTCGACAAGCAATGGCAAAGTGGACTTGAAGAATCTGTTTTCTCTTCTAATGATCAATTTCATGATAAGGATGGTTGCCGGAAGGCCTGGTACGGAAGATGAGGCAACGGAGTCTGAAATTGAAAAGGCAACGGAGTCTGAAATTGAAAAGAAATTCTTAGAGAAATTCAATGAGAAATTTCACCCTAGCTTGGCGATGAATGTGTGTGATTTCTTCCAAATTTTGCGGTTGATTGGTTACAAAGGCATAGAGAAGAAATTTGTAAGGTTGTAAAAACGTAGAGATGAATATCTAGAGAAAGTTATTGATGAAAATCGTTTGAAGAAAAACACTTGTAGCATGGATAGTGGGGAAAAGAAGATCATGTCATTGGTTGAAACTGTATTGTCTACAATAATCTAATATTTAGGGAAACAAAATTTTTTTTTTTTTTTTTTTTCTGACTCATACCGATTTGAGGGAGTACTGAAATTCAAAAAATTATTTAATTTAATTATAGTTTAAGCATATAATAAACGATTCATAAAAAATAAAAAATAAAAATCAAATCCCAGGTCATTCCAAACATAATATTGGACTATTTTAGTTATATCTCATGTTAGACCAAACAATAGGCGATGTTATATTTAATCCTATCCAATTCGGTATCCAATCCTATAAAATAATCAAATCCAATATTGTGCACCAAACGGGGCCTAAAGGAGAGAATGAAGAATTTAAAGTATTCAAGGTTGATTTGTTAAAGCTATATTTATGGTTTCTCTATATATTTGCAAATTAAATATTTATCATTGATATTTAATTATGTTAAATAGGTTAGCGGGTTAGTAGGAGTTCAATACAAACATGATGCGTTTACTTAACGGGTTTAATGTGTTAACCCATTAGTGATCCGAAACAAATAGAGCCTAACCCAAACCCGTAATTCCGTAAATATCGTGTCATGACTCATGTCACCAAGTCTTGGCCCATCTTGCCACCCCTAGTTTTGAAGGATTATTTGTGTAAGAAAATGATTTTCATATTGTAATTGCAATTACACTTAAAATCAGACCATGTTAGACCAATTTTCCTTTTTCATTTTATTCGTATTACTCTTTTAAATTTCTTTAACGATAAATCATTAATTATTTTCCTTATGTAAAATTAAACTTCTTTCCTTTTTTTTTGGAAAATGCTTGGGTACATACCAGTCGGTACCTAAGTATATTGACCACCCAATGAGGTGTTGCCACGTGATCAAAACTTTTTTACTTTTTACATTTTTCTCCTTGCTATGGGTTATATAACAAGCAATCATTGATTAGTCGGTACTTAAGTGTTTTCCTTCTTTTTTTTCGTCTGTTTCATTTCATTTTTAAGGTTCTATTTCATACGGTATGATACTTGGCAAGTAAGAATAATCCATTCACAATCCTCCACGTGTACTCTTTAGGCCCACATATCCATGCCATAAATCCAAAAACAGAATTGGCGTGCTTTAGTAGCTTGCAAATCAGCAGATCCGGTCAATATATTTTTTTTAATACTTGGGAGTTGGATTATATATAAACAAATTATAATATATATTTTTTAATACTTGGGAGTTGGATTATATATAAACAAATTATAATCAGTGGATATTTTATCTAACAAGGAACTGATTATGGTCCAAAATGTCCACACAGTTAAAAAAAAAAAACACGTAAAATGTTTCATTTGGTCCAAAACCGTATTAAACCGAATCAAACCAAAAAAATTAAGTTCAGTTCACATCAAGTCAACCTGTTTTTATGGATCAATCTTTTAGAAAAAAAAATTGAAAACCGAGTATATTCGAATCAGATATGGTTTTGGGCCTTTTGGCCAAAAACCGATCCGAACCCTGCCTACCTCTATTGGCATTCCTAGTTATGTGGGAGCATGGTTAAGGTCCTTACATAGTACTACAATCCAAAGACTGGTTCTCTTCAATTAGATTACATTCTAGCTCCAAAAGGATAATTTGCTTACAGATGAATCACCTCTTTGTATGTTGGATTGTGCATCTAGGTTGTGTCTGTTCTTTTCTATTTCCCCCTTTCCCTTGTTTTGTGGTTTTATTCAATTTTCTATATTAATTTACAGTTTACTTTGAATATTGCGTTGCCTTATTGGATATAAACATTTGTACAGGCATATTTTCTTAAATGAAGGGTGGTGTTACCTCTGCTCAAGTTGAGAAAAGAATGAGTTAGTGGTTTTAGTCAAACCATAAAAAGAAAACTCAACAAATATGGAGGTTGAAGTGTTAGTAGATGTGGATGGGGATAAAGGGGATGATCATATAGCTACAAATGCTGCATCAAATAAGTTTGGTAAAGAGAATATAACTGAAAATTCTTCAGAAATAGAGACAATGAATCATGATGATGACGAGAGTCTTAAACCAAACATGGGCATGGAATTCGATTCAGAGGATGCTGCCAAGACATTATATGATGCATATGTAGCACCCATGTTGGTCAGTTCAATCGTGCTAAGCCCGATGGGCCTATTGTAACTTGGGAATTTGCATGTTCCAGGGAAGTGTTTAAGAGAAAGAATGTTGAAAGCTGTAATGCCGTGCTTAGGATCCAGACAAATGGAAGATGCAGGCAGAAAAGAAACAAATCAAAACAATCCTTCTCTCCAGACAAAGCAGAATCACACTTCAACAACCTCAATGTCTCTCTCTCTCTCTCATAACGCAAAAATTGACGCTCTCGTTCTCTAGCGTTGTCTTTCGTCTTCTCTTTGAAAACGCAAAATTCTCTGTTAGGTATTTCAACCTTTTCAACTGCATATATTACTGTTTGGATTTGGATAATCTAAATCTGAAAAATTTTCGAATCCAAATCCGAAACCGACACTAAATCTGATCCGGTTTAAAATCCAAAGCTAGTTTTTTTTTTTTGGATAAATCCGATTTCAAAATTATTTCTAAACATTAATTTAAATCTTATTCGTATTTGAATATGGAGGGCGTGTGGGTATTGGGGAAATGCAAATATTATGGATTGAATGTAATGTTTGGGTGGGAAATGCAAATCATTGATAGCTTAATAGGCGCCACCTAGTTGGGATGTATTTTAGCTACAGTGTTGCAATAAAATCTCATTCAATTTATTGTTATATATATATATATATTAACAATTTTATAATAAATTACATTTTATGTACAAATATATTTTTACTAATTAATTAGGTTGTTTGCAATAAATAATTTTATTCCTCCAAACTAGGGGTGGGCAAAAAACCAATAAACCGAACCGAACCAATCCAGTTTTTTTTTTTTTTTTCGATTTTCTTATGTTGGTTGGTTTAGTTTAGTTCATTTTTTTTTTAAATCGATTGGATCGATTTTTTTTTTCCCGGTTTACGATCCCAAACTGGAAAACCGAACCGAGATCCAAATTATATATAAAAAAATTAAAAATTAAAAAAAAAAAAAAAACCTTAGTTTAATGTTTAACAGTCCATGAAACTATAAAACTATGAAAGTGTGTCACATATTTTTTTTCTTTGTTTCTTTTGCTAAATATTACTTTAAACTAATATTTTCAATTTTTCAAGCTCATAATTTAATTTGGTAGAAGACCCAAAAAGATTAAAATATGAAAATATGAATACTAATTAAAGCCTATGAATCTAGCCCAGTAGGACCAAAACCGAAAAAACCGAGCCGGTCCAATTCGGTTGGTTTTTTATCAGTTGATATTTGTAAATTTGATTGGATTGGTTCATATTTTCAGAAACCGAACGTTATCGGTTTGTTATCGGTTCTATTGCAAAATGAACCGATCCATTAAGCGTCCACCCCTACTCCAAACTAACAATTTGCAATAAATAATCTGGTTGTTTTTTTTAGTTCAAAAATCTGAAAATCCAATTTATATATGAATCCGGTTTGGATTTTTGTCCGAAAATTATCCGAAATCGAGCCCGAAACCGTATATGAATCTGAAAACAAATCCAAATCGAATCTGTAAACATCTACATTCGGTCCTATCCGAACATCAGATTGGAAGGTAGGTTCTTTTTTTTTTTTTTGAAAAATCCTATCTGAATTTTTTTTTTTTGGGATAAAATATGGTTCTAATCCGGAAATCAGAAAAATCGGATTCGGATAATCCGAATCCGATCCGTTTGACACCTCTAACTGTTGGTAATTTGGTAGTAGGAAAAATTCTTTTAAATGATATCATTACCTAAATATTAAAAAAAAAAAAAAATTAAGCTCTTTTTTAGTTTGGTTGATGCATTGACATGCTGGATTAAGCTTTGGTTCTACACATTTGTGCTTAATGGATCTTTGGTTTAAAACACAATTGCTCATCATATGACTTTGGTTGAGTGATGAATTGATTTTGATAATTTCCTTAATCAAGAGAATGAGTCATTTCCTTGAATTAAATGTACTTAATATTTAACAATCAACTTGATATGCATTGTTGTTTGATGAACTTATTTCCCCTTTAAGTCATCCATCTTAGGGATATTAGAGAGAAAAGAAGAGAGATTTCTCATCTATGAGGGAGTTAGGCATTCAAGAAGATTGGAGACTCGTTGTGATCATCTAGTGATCAAGACATCCGATTGACAACTGAGAAAACCCGGCATTCGAATCCTTGTAGCGGATGGGATCTTCTTTCTTTCACTTTTGTATTTCTTTTCTTTGTATTTCTTGTCTTTTCTTTGATGTGTACTTTCATTCATTAGAGATTTGCTGTAAATATAACATTGTTGCCTCTTTTATTAAATATGTTTGTTGATGATCGAGTGGTTATTTAAGTTCTTAATGCTTTTGAGTGATTAGCCACCACTTGAATGAGCTTTGGTTGTATGTGATGGACTAAGTGGGGAATCACACAACGTGCTCGATTAAATATCCACTGCAAGTAGAGAAAGGTATAGTCACTAAATATGTATCTTTGTTCTTAATGAACTCAGTTCGGATAACCATCTGTCGATAGGTTATTGATGCATATGAGTATAGCCTTTGTTGCTTGAGAGGAAGTGAACATCCTTAACTAATAATATTTAATTCAATCTTTAAAATTAACTTATTTATTATTTTTAATGATTAATTTTATTTTAAGGAAAACTAGATTTTCGTTTTCTATTATGAAAAGCAGAGAATAAATTTGCTGCCTGGATTAATGAATTGTATACCGAAGGTTTCTTCAATGATTTTGTTTCCCATTCTTGACAGCAAAAAGAAAAGTGGGCGTCAAATTTCTGGGCCACTTTAGGAAATCCTATACTATTAACCAACACCAGTAATATTCAACAAAGTTTGAGAAAACAAAATTGAATTTACACAATCTTGTCTAAAATAATGTGTTCAATATAAGAATTTGGAGAGCAGCTTTGCAAGACTTCCTTCGTTTTTTTTTTTTTTTTTTTTTTTTGTTCCCGCAGTTGACCATCAATAACTCTGATGAAATCCCAACCTATCTCCCTGATATATATTAAACTTTAAACTGATTCTACTTCAAAGGTTGTGTATCAATCAGTCAGCATGCCAGATCAAACTGTGATGATTATGTAGATTTTTCAAGCCGATAACGCTAGCTCAATTTTATGTTGTCTGGCACTTCAGCTTGGCGCAACACCTTTCTGGAATGGTCGCCCGTAAATAATGAAAAACCAACGCAACACTAAGTCTTGTCATTCACCACTAGCAGCTACTGGCTTCGAGGGCCTATAGCTCTCACAACCTGGACAATTGTGCAAGCTTTCGTGAATATAAATGTCACACT
Organism: Acer negundo; assembly: GCA_035582765.1. Taxonomy (NCBI): domain Eukaryota; kingdom Viridiplantae; phylum Streptophyta; class Magnoliopsida; order Sapindales; family Sapindaceae; genus Acer; species Acer negundo. The sequence goes on along the minus strand of CM069235.1, from coordinate 25,675,419 downwards.
CGAGGCAAAAGTACTTTTTACATTTTGGGCAAGCAACATTAAGGCCGGGTTTGTTTCCTGCATCAAAACCAACCATATAATGAGAGAGCAAGACAAAAGTCAGGAGTACATCAAATGGAGATGGGTTTTCATTCAGAAACTATTATAAGAAACTGAAGGGAAAACAAGGATGCACATTAAACCAGGAGAATGGGAAAAACAACAAGAAGTTATCACCGGGAAAAACCCCTATGCACCGGTTAATATGCATAAGTATGGTGAACATGCCCAATAAAATAGACGGCTAAATAATCAAATAAGCTGTTCACCGAGCAAAGAGCAAAACAGCTATACAACAAATATGCAAACAATATCCTAGCTAATTGTAAATCCCTTATCTTGAGTAAAACCATGCATTCACTTCTAACATCCATTTTGATGTCAAAGTGAATAGATCCTAGCTCCTATTATAGATTCATGATTGATGTGTGCTTTGGAAATTGTAAAACTCGTCCTATAAACTAACCTACTCTCATCACTCCCCTTCACCAGCCGATGATAACATCTCCCACAGATGATTCAATCTGGTAGCCTGGGAAGGGAATCAGTAAAAAAATCTCTAATACTTGGTTCAACTTGCAGTTCAAGGAGAGATTAAGACATTAAGGCTAAACTGTCTATGGCTATCAGCATATCAAGATATCTAGATCTGCAATAATATGTTCTACGAGAAGTCTACAATAAGTCCAAAAATAAATAAATCTATTTTCTATATGGTGTTTGGTTTTGAGTTCCATATTTATAGGCTATCAACAAAATTATTTCCTCTAATGCATTGCTTATATATTTATAGCAAATTGACCATCAGAGCACAGCAAATATAATTCAGCTACACGCAAATATAAGATCACCAAACAAAAATTCAATATTTGTGAACTGAAGCCTATATTAAAAAGGCAAGCTGCTTAGGAATTGCAAAACCTTTATTTCTTGCCACATAAATGATAACAGGAAAGAAGACATGTAACTAATTCCTATATTAATTAGGACTGTACAGCTATTACTCCTCTGTTTTAGGTAGTCTAATTAGACTCAACTTCCTTATTGCAACTTGTATAAATACCAATGTTCATGATGAATAATAAATAACAATTCTTTATTCACAAACACTCAAGTCTTTTATGGTATCAGAGCATCTGCCAAAAAAAAAAAACCTAAAAATCCCCTGCCTCTTCTTCATTCTTTTCTCCTTCTTTCTCTTACCAGCCGAACCCATGACTCTTCCAAGTCTTTCTGAATCTTCTGCTGCAGCCTCCAGCAATCCTGAATTATCTACTGCCACCACTTCTCCTCAAGTTATTCTTATGGGAACAAATAACAACAATCAACACCAATCTCTAATTGCTATCAACTCCACCCAAGTTCCTATCAAACTAACAAAAGGTGGGAACTATGCCGCCTGGAAGTCTCAATTTGAAAATCTCCTCTTCGGCTATGGTCTTATGGGATACCTGGATGGTACCAAACCATGCCCTCCTGCAGTAACTACAGCCTCCACATCCACAGAGCAACCATCCGCTAATCCTGATCATCAAATTTGGCTACGTCAGGACCGATTACTTCTTCATGCAATACAGGTGTCCTGCATGGGTGCAGCACAATCCATAGTAACCCGATCAACAACCTCTGCTCAAGCATGGAATAAACTTGAAGCCACTTTTGCCAACCGATCCAACACTCGCAAGCTCGGACTTCTTGATTCTCTCACCAACGTCACCTTGGCAGACAAGTCTGTCGCTGATTACATGCAAGGTATTAAAAATATTCTTGACAATCTTGAATTGATTGGTCATCCAGTCGATGATGGGGCTACAGTAATACACACCTTAAATGGGTTGGGACCAGCCTACCTACCTCTTGCTTCCGCAATCCGAGCTCGAGACATACCAATTACCTTCGAAGAACTCTACGACAAACTTCTTGATCATGAAGCTTTCCTTCAACGTGATGAAGCGAAGAAAGGTAATCCGGTAGTCACAGCACAGTTCAATCAGCGAACATTCAACAACAGAAGAGGTCGCAACCAGCAGGGTGGTTCTTCAACTCACGGCACCACAAACTTCCACAGCCATCAACCAAACCTTGGACACTCACCAGTCGGCAGCCGCAACTTCACCTCCAACCAAAACAGCCACTATAGACCCACGCACCAGCAGCAGTTCATCTCTCAAAATCAGTGGCGTCCCACCTCCTACAACAATAATTCTCGGCCTATTTGTCAACTATGTGACAAAATTGGTCACACAGCTCGGGTTTGTCGCTCACGCTCATCTTCAGGATCTCAAACATGGCCTCAAGCCAATCACATGTCCACCGAGCAGCCGAACACACGCTCCAACTGGATTCTTGACTCAGGAGCCTCTCACCACATGACATCGGATCTCCAAAACCTATCAATTCACTCAGAATACGGGGGCCCAGAGGACATCATGGTTGGGGACGGTAAATCAATTCCTATAACTCATACTGGCTGCACTACTTTAACAACCTCTGATAAATCATTCCCTCTCACTCGTGTCTTATGCTCACCCCACATATCTCACAATCTCATATCTGTGTCTAAATTTTGCACTTACAATAAAACATCAATTGAGTTCTTCCCTAACTATTTTCTTGTGAAGGATCTGACCACGGGGGCATCCTTGGTCCGCGGCCGGAATGAGGGCAACCTATATGTCTGGCCATCGTCCAATCCAGTTCGTCAGTCTGCGTCTTCCGCCCATCTATTTTCAGCCTCCTCACAGCCGAGTGTCTCCTTCTTGGCATGGCACTGTCGCCTTGGCCATCCGTCTCTACAAGTCTTCCAAAGTCTTGTCTCCTCTCAGGGTCTTCCAGTTCTCAAGTCCGAGTCTCAATTTTCCCATTGTTCTGCGTGTCGTTCTAATAAAAGTCACAAACTACCATTTGGAGTTTCGACATTAAATTGCAATAAACCATTAGAAATTATTTTCACTGATGTCTGGGGCCCTGCTCACTTATCATCTTATGATAATTATCGTTACTATGTTGTTTTCGTGGATTATTTTTCTAAATACACATGGCTTTATCCGCTTAAACATAAATCTGATGTCCCACATATATTCAAACGGTTCAAGGCCCTTGTCGAAAATTTTTTCAATGCAAAAATCAAAACCGTTTACTCTGATGGTAGTGGGGAGGCTCAATCCCTTGGTCATGTCTTACAAAGTCTAGGAATTCAACACCTAAAATCACCACCTCACACACCTGAACACGTTGGCACTGCTGAACGCAAACACCGACACGTGGTGGAAACGGCAATTACCATGCTCCACCATGCGTCCGTGCCATTAAAATTCTGGTCACTAGCCTTCCAAACTGCGGTCTATCTAATAAATCGCATGCCCTCCACAACACTTCAAAACAGCAGCCCATACTCTAAAATTTTTCACACAGACCCGAATTATCGCAAACTACGCGTATTTGGTTGTCTATGTTATCCGTGGCTTCGTCCGTATGCATCTCACAAACTGGAGCCTCGCTCCAAACCGTGTGTTTTTGTCGGCTATTCAAATGAACACAATGCCTACCTATGTCTAGATAATCTCACAAATCGAGTGTATGTCTCTCGTCACGTCGTTTTTGTCGAATCTGTATTTCCCTTTGCTGGTCGTGTTGGTCACATTCCTCCTACAATTCCTGACGAAGTCCGTCGTTGGCTTGCGTCTGAAACACCCACTGTCAGGTCTGAACCAGAAATGGAGTCACACACAGAGTCCCGATCTTCCTCACGCCATGAATCTCACTTCCCTGACTTCATCCAATTACCCCATGCGTCCACTGTCCAGCCCACTCCAGCCACGCCACACACACCAATACAGCCACAAACACTGCTCCCGTCACACACAAGTCACTCCCCACCAAATTCTCCCACCGACCAGCCCACACCAAGTCAGTCGGTCAGCTCCACTACGCTACCCACCCAGTTCTTGAGTCAGCTCCAGCGCCCACCTCCCCGCCTAGAATCATCCAAACTCGGTCAACAAACAACATATTTAAGCCAAAGCAAATTCTTGACCTGCACACCACCACTCAACAGTCCATTCCAGCCGAACCAACCACCCTTTCCCAAGCCCGTAAGAGTGTGGAATGGCGCCAAGCAATGAGCGCGGAGTATGACGCTCTAGTTAAAAATTCTACTTGGTCTCTGGTTCCGTCTCACTCCTCCCAGAATGTGGTGGGATGTAAGTGGATTTTTCGGATCAAAAGACATCCGAATGGCTCAGTTGCTCGATACAAAGCCCGTCTTGTGGCAAAGGGTTTTCATCAGCGCCCTGGCATAGACTTCACTGAAACATTCAGTCCTGTTGTGAAACCCGCTACAGTCCGCTTAATACTAACCATTGCTGTTACTAACGGTTGGCACTTACGCCAACTAGATGTAAATAATGCTTTTTTGCAGGGCACTCTCACAGATGATGTGTACGTGGAGCAACCACCTGGGTTTGCGCACCCTTCAATGCCGAATCATGTCTGTAAGCTCAAAAAGGCGATCTATGGCCTCCGTCAAGCACCTAGAGCATGGTACAATGAGCTTCGCAGCTTCCTCCTGGCAGCCGATTTTATCAACTCAAGGAGCGATGCCTCGCTATTTATCTCCCACCAATCTGGACACACATTATACTTACTAGTCTATGTTGATGATATCATTGTCACGGGCTCTTCGACCTCACAAGTTCATCGTTTCATTGCGGTGCTAGCTCAGCGGTTCTCACTAAAAGATTTAGGTCAGTTATCCTTCTTTCTCGGTGTTGAGGCTCATCACACCACACCTGGACTGTTTCTTTCTCAGGAAAAGTATGTCCGCGATCTCCTGGCAAAAACAAACATGCTCGAAGCCAACTCCATCTCCACTCCCCTCTCAACAACTGACACCTTGAAACTGGTGGACGGCAGTGCTCCAACAGACGCAACTCAATACCGACAGGTTGTGGGGACCCTCCAATACTTGTCTCTTACTAGACCGGATGTCTCCTTTGCAGTCAACAAATTGTCTCAATTCATGCACCGTCCGACTACTCTCCACTGGAATGCGGTCAAACGTGTTCTTCGGTATCTCAAAGGCTCTCTCAATCATGGCCTTCTCATACATCGGAAACCATCCTCTCACCTTCATGCATTCGCCGACTCTGATTGGGCAGGGGATCCCGATGACCGGCGGTCCACCACTGCCTACATCATCTTCCTTGGCTCCACTCCAATCAGCTGGAGCTCCAAGAAACAGCACACAGTCGCCCGTTCATCCACAGAGGCTGAATATCGTGCCATTGCGTCAGCTGCAGCTGAGCTAAACTGGCTAGGCAATCTACTTTCTAAACTCAAGGTACAGGTTCTTGAAGCTCCGGTCATCTACTGTGACAATGTCGGTGCCACATATGTTTGTGCGAACCCCGTCTTTCACAGCCGTATGAAGCATGTTGCCATAGACTTCTTTTTTGTTCGGGACCAAGTGGCTCGGAAACAGCTCCGCATTGCACATGTACACACTAAGGATCAGCTCGCTGACTCTCTCACCAAGACACTTTCACGCAAACAGTTCACTGATCATAGGTTCAAGATAGGCATCTTCGACAGATGCTCTATCTTGCGGGGGCATGATAACAGGAAAGAAGACATGTAACTAATTCCTATATTAATTAGGACTGTACAGCTATTACTCCTCTGTTTTAGGTAGTCTAATTAGACTCAACTTCCTTATTGCAACTTGTATAAATACCAATGTTCATGATGAATAATAAATAACGATTCTTTATTCACAAACACTCAAGTCTTTTAATAAATACATACCGAGATTAAGAAGACTTTGTTGGCAACCGAAACAAGCAGATGGTGATCTACCATGTGAATTATTTAGACGTGATGAAGGCACCTCATTGAATGGTGCAATTGGAAACAGATGATGATATGACCTTGCCAGATGCGGTGAAGAAACAAGTTGCAACCCACAAATACGACATTCAGTTGGTAGCTCACAAACACGTGCTTTGCATCTTGGACAAGTGTACCCCACACCAACCTTAGCTTCTTTATGACATGAACAGATTGAGATGGATCCCTCTGCTGCTCTTTGAGGGAATCCCATCTTGATCAAATTGGAAATTGCGAATTCTGCTATTGCCGGAGGTGGGGGTGCATGCTCTAGTATCAATTCCTTAAAGTGGGACTGCAAGATCACAAGGAAATGTAAATCAAAACATATTCATGAAGAATTAAGAAATGTCATTACAAGAGGTAAGGTGTGTAATCCTAGTATCAAAAAACACGGCAGAAATAATTTCTGTTTCTTCATTTTATCATTTATATCATTTAAGTAATTTTTGTAATGAAACTCTCCGTACATGAAACAGTTTACTCCAATATTTAAGAGATTAAAATTAAATCATTTCAACTTTGCCTAATCTTTAAATGCCAACCAGGCAGGGACTCACACTCACCTCATCCAATGCAACAGAGTAAGTTCCACCAGTTTCTTGGCACAGATGTTTGCATATGAACATTTCCGCAGAGAGGCCAATAACTGAACACCTTAGTTTAGATTTCTTGCATTTCTGAATGGTCTCCATTATATCTCCTGGATCACAAGTACTGAGAGCTGAATATAAGATCAAAACTTCACGATGACCATATGTTGGAATTTGATTGAGAAACCCATGTACGAGATCTAAGCCATTCTGCAGGGAGGAATCCCCTGAACATGACAACTTGCCCATCAAAGCTTTGATATGAGACTCAGGACTTCCACCAAGATCAGTTAAGCAATGAGCAACCCCATCCTTTATAATTGCCAGACCAATTTGACTAAGAGGATTTTGGTCGAAGAACTCCCTAATAAAAGCTTCAACATGTTTTGCAACCACAACCATTCGGCTTGGTTTAAAATCCATCTCTGATGCTGCCTAATAGAGAAACAAAGAAGAAAAAAAACAATTCATATAAAGAATCGCAAAAACCGCCTCAGTATTTCAGATTCACATATTTCATTATAGATTCTATATACTTCCTATCATATCCCGGTTTTGTAGAGCTCCAATCATATTTTTTTCTCCGATATGCTGAAAGTGTTTATCAAGTTTCTGCGTTGTATAACTCACAAGTCTTCAAAATTTCAGGAAAAAACAAATATATCAGATTTGAACATTAGTTGTACACTGCATAATTTTATTTCAAAAGTTTCAGTTTCCGAAAGAATCTCAAAACATTTTCCCAAACTTCTTACTTATTGTATGCTATACCAATTGTACATCATATCTAATTTTTCAGTTAAGAGAGTAATAAATTGTCTCCCACCGATCACAATGATAAACAATTTATGTGCACACGCGTTCCCTCACTCAACAAAAACATATCCTGCCTGACCTTATTACCAAATCATGAAATCTCTCTCAGAACAAATATGACGATGCCATCTCACCAAACAAAACACAGACCCATGAATCCATGATTAAAGCATCCAAATTTAACCCCTAAAAAGCACACAGCATACAAAATTTGAGCTTTACTAATCTAAACACAATTCTAACACTAACTGATCACACCCCACTTGTTCATTCCATCAACTACTAAAACATTCATCGAAAAAGTACTCAAAATTTGAGCTTTACAATCTAAACACAAGTCTAACACAAACTGATCACACCCCACTTGTTCATTCCATCAACTAATAAAACATTCATCGAAAAAGCACTCACTTTACCAATCTAAACACACGTCCAACACTAACTGATCACATTGGTTGATTTCATTAACTGCTCATCAAAAAAAGCAAAAAAGAAAGCAGCATACAATAATACATACCCGGGAGAGATCGATGACAACGTAGAGAAATCGAATGAGACCCTTTTGAATTCGTGAAGCAGCAGTGGAAGCCAAAGAGAGGGCACGGAGGCGGCGGCGGTACTGGGCATGGTAGATGGCGGAGTTGTCAATGGGTTGGAGGAGACCGGACTCGTCTTCCTGGAGAGCCTCCCATGATCTGTCCTCGGCGTATCTTCGTTCCCAGGCTTCGAGACCACCTTCCAAGTCGTCCTCTTCTTCTTCATCATCCTCGCCGGCTTGTTTGTTCAATCTTCTTCCCTCTCCGTTCTTCATTTATTTTTATTTTTTTTAGCAGATTCTGCAAAACAGTGAAGAGTGTCTTGTCTCTGGAGTAGCTCGCCTATATACGCTAACAATCTAACAAAAATATGGAAATTGGTGGGTTTATTTAAACGAGAATAAATTGTGAGTCATGGAAAAAAAAAAAAAAAAAGTCAAAAATCGCCCACCGTGGGGCTCGAACCCACGACCACAAGGTTAAGAGCCTTGCGCTCTACCAACTGAGCTAGACGGGCTTTGTTGATTAATTACAACATTACAATTAAGTATTATAACTTCATAGTTTAATAGGTTCAGCTAAATATGTTGCAAGTTGAAGCAATTATTAGTACTAGGTTAAATTTATAATTTTAATTGAGGGTATACTTGTAATTTATGTATTAGTATATAAGGGTAGTTTCAGGTCAAATGAGTCAAGACCTGACATGACCTATATAATAAATGTGTTAGTCAAATCATATCGTATCATGTCGTGTAAGCTATTTAACAAATGGATCATGTTCGGGTTAAGAGGATTGACCTATTTAGTTAATCGTATCGTGATCAAATCCAACCTGTGAACCCTAGTTAATAATAATACCACAATAAATTTCAATTTTAAAGAATTAAAACTAATCAAGAGAAGGAACTTGACTGTTGTATTCATAGAAGTTAGGGTTTGTAAGAAGTGTTAGTATGATAATTAGGGTTTTTGAATGTTTTTGCATTGCAATACTATGTCTATGTGCCAAACTCCAAGTCCCATTCTGCTATAGCACTTTACCCTTTCAGATCCCAACTAACCAAACATAACTAAAGTAAAACAGTGCAATGAAGTTAAAAGTAAATATCTTTTTTATAAGCTTGGAAAAATTAACCAGGAATGTCTTTGCAAACAAGTACCATGCTTACAAAAATTCCCCTAATTTCTCTTGGTTCTAAAAAGTTTACACCTATATTTGCTAACTAGAACCCTCAAGTAACCCAAACAATCGTATGGATGGTCCGGGAAGTTCTGTGTAATGAGCTTGATGAGATTAGCTCTGTTAAGTCATTGGTTACCAATGTCTGAAATCAGTAGGATCTCCGCAAACAAATGTGCAGGTGCTTAAAACATAACAAGTACTCAGTCTTCGTTTTCTGAATCAATAACCGGGAGGATGTTCAAGGCTGAAGAACCAAGATGCATGCCACGAACTATGCCTCCATATCCAATCTTAATTCTGTGACACTGTAGCAAGATGGAATCCCAAAGTGCCGTTCTTCCCTGAAAATAATTACCAAAATTATTGATATTTCAAATGATATTGTATGTATTGTGTCCAAGGACCACGAACATCACATAACAAAAAAAATACTATCATTTGTTTGCATGCACATAACATGGAAGGAGAAAACAAAATGGGGATTAAGTCATCCAAGTTGCAAACCATCTATACTATGCTCTATGAGGTCAATTTCGTCTTAAATGAGGTTTTCATAATCCTTATCATCACAGGCTTTATCCACTTAGATGTGAAGTTGGCTACAATCTTGGATATTTGCCCTTCATTAATTTCTGTCGTTATTGTGTGTGCACGTGTGGGTGTTTGTGTGAATCAGGGTCCAAGGCCTATTCATCAATGAACAAATGTTGCCGTCACAAACTGTTTAGTCACATATGCATATCACTTATGTAGTTTTGTCCTCTACAGGTTATTTTAAGGTTCTGTACAGTACTTCTGTATGTCATTAAACACCAAGAAGTATACATATCTAATAAACTACCTACCTGTAGAGAAAACTGCAGCTTCTTATCCCAGTACAAGGCAAAGATTGGCGGGCTTTGCCTTCCAACAACCAGTACAGAAGCTCCTGGGTGATGAGCGGAAGGAATACTAGATGTGACAGCAATGTATTTCTCCGGAAAACTTTCTTTTGGAGGCAGAACCCCCAACAATAAGGGATTCTTGCTAGACTGTGCTCCAGCATAGGATGTAGGATCCACATGAAGCATCCACTTTGGATGCTCCAGGAAAGCGCAAAATAGATAAAGGAGCAAGTGAGAGTCAGTTGGAAGCTCAAGAGTCCACTTCTTGTTCTTTTTGTCATAAACCTCCCCACTTCCAAGATACTCGTAATTCTTCAAGCAGGTTCCTTCAGCAAGCTCTGTAAAATTCCACGGGCACAAGTAGGCAACCAACGGCTTAAAATTATATGGGGATAAATAATTGTCAAAAAAATATTATTTTGGATGAGAGACTTGCAACAGGTGAAACAGAGAAAAATAAGATTCTTAAATACCTCTGATCCTTAGTACTGTATAATCTGCTCGAACACTGCTTTGTGGTAGCAAACCTTTAACCCATTCTCCTTTCATCAAAGCATGAAGCCTCTGGTGTTCGGTGATGGCATCCACACATTCCTGCATGACAGGGATCATAGGATTTTGCTGAGGAGACTGCTGTGGATTGGTTAAAGGGAACTTTGCTGCATGTGATAAGGTGAACCATAAAAACCTTAGCAGATAAACACATTGCCGTCTATGTAAAAATGGAAAACAATGACTGTAGAGAATAATAGTTGCGTAGGAGCAACTTACGTGTTGAAGCATCAAGAGACTGAACAAGACTAGCACGTAACTGATAAAGAAGGCCATCTTCATCGAGAGTAAATGCTGGTTGCCATTCCTTAGTCCTATCAATTGGAGACACAGAAGCAGGACTTCCACTTGTTCGCAAGTCGCTTCCCACAGGACTGATAGTGATTGAGATACCAAGTTTAGAAGCAGCGTTCATTACCTATGAACATGGAAGTTGAAAACAATTAGACACTACAGAGGAGACTGTAGAAATAGATGCAATGGTCATATCACAGATTTTATCTCTTGTGAATAGTGATCTCAAAGAAGAGATCTACCACATGAAAAGGGCCTAAAGGACATGCATCAAAGCTTCGATAAACTTTTGTCAGATTTCTGAATATCAACTGAGTTCAGAGCTACACCAACTTTTTGACTTACATGTCTAACCACTACTAAGCAAAGCCAAAAAAAAAAAATTGCAAAGCAAGCAGAAGCAATGCTGAATATAAATGGAGTTCTAAAATTGAACATAATCTTTGTACGCTAACAAAATATTCTTCTTCATGTCCTCTAAACTTTCATCATTGGACATTTTAGAAAAATGATGTTTTTCAAAAATATTTCCTGGAATACATATTACTCTTCACATTAATCTTAGATGTCATAACAAAATTAAGTTAATCAAGATAAATATTCTCAAACACAACATCGTCACAAGTTATACTTAAAAGTAAAAGTAAATCTAAGTTTTACTAAAAGTAAGGTGGATAGAGCAAAATTCTATTTCAAAGCACTGGAAAAATAACCAATTTTAAGAATAAGAGAAGGTGATAACAGTTATACAAACCTGAATATGACTGGTTTCAATCTTGTTGAGTAGGGGATTTAACAAAACTGAAGAAAACCACTGCCTGAGGCGATCACGCCACTGCTCAATTTGAGGATAGATGCCTAAATGTTCAAAGGCTTCAATAGACTCTTCCATGGACATAGGTGGAGGAAGGTCACCCTCTCCTTTCTTTGGGGGAGTGGTAAATTTCTGGGAACCAGGAGACATCCTCACAGGCCTCAAAGGTGTGCTCCTCGTAGCTCCAGATGTATTAGCTGAACTTGCAACAGTAGTTGGACTGGCTATGCCAAAACCACTAACAGTGGGTGGTGGAGTTGCCAGTTTCCCTGCTGATTCGGTGATTTTCTCATCCATTTTTGCCAAGAACTGTTCAAGTTGTTCTTCTGTCATTATCTCTTTAGCATGGGAGGCTCGCTTGCTTGACCAATGGGTAGAGATCACTTGATCCCGTCCTGGAGAAGTTTGAACAGAAGGCATTGGTGAAGTTGAAGCAGGGACAAGATATAAAGAAGATGGTGAACCCTGTGATCTGGATGCAGAGCCAAAAGAATTCATCTTATTCCCACCACTGGTGTTTGGTTTATCTGAGCCAACTCGGGATTTACGATTTGAATTGGTAATTGACTGGTGAAGCGGAACAAGCACATCCGGAGATGATGTCAAGTGGGGTCTGGACTTGGGGGGTTTCTTTGCAGATTCAGATGCAGAAATTTCAACCTTGGGCTTTATGCCCAAAAGCCCTAGTTGGTGTTGTGTCAGTTGTGGTTGATCCTTAGTTCCTTTTGCAGGAGATTTAACAGAAACACTGACAGTAGTACTTGCGTTACGCAGAGAGATGACTCTAAGAAGAGCAACAACACTTCCTGTGAAAAGCAAACCCACAATAGTTTGTATTGCCTTTGCACACAAATCTGAAACACAATAACAAAGTATTCAAACACAGCTAAAAAAATAAAACATAGTTAATTTTAAAAAGCATGAAGTTTATTCAAAATATACAACTTACAAGCTGCCTCTTGGGGTATACATTTGAATCTCATCTTGTCAATTAACCCGTTCTCCCTTATTAATTTGAAACAAGTAACTGTGTTAGCCACATGATTAAAATTTAGACCAAAGCACTCTAAACGAACAGATATTAAGATAGATCTTTACAGTAATATGCAAAAATAAATAGGAAGATTCAAATTGCGTTTTCTATTTGGTAGTTAGGAAACCAGAAGAAATGAATAGGACAATAAAAACGTCGGATTTTCTTTGTTTCATTAAATAGACAACAAGAAAATTTCCCCCAAGAAAATTTCCCTTTCAATGTTTCTTTTTTGTTGTTTCTTTGGCAAAAAAATAGTAAAAAAGACTTTTTTTTAAGGAAAACTTCAGATCACACATGTCCTAACACACTAGCAAGCATTAATATTTTTTTTTTGGGGCGCCTTTCTAACTCAATCTCAAAGATGAGCACCACTATCCTTCAAAACTGCATACCCAAAACTCTGTCCGCTAACTTCTCTTTCCACGTAAACAATCAAAGCCTACAACCCTAAAAAAAAACTAAGTCACTTGAGGGAGCACAAAAGAAAACATCAAGGAGACAAGGACGCCTATCTCAACCCTAGTTTGTTTCTGAACCAAGCTCCAGCAACCAAAATTCTTAAGCTAGCACTACACATAGTATTCAAATTTTTAATTCATTTTCTTTTACAAGCATTTTCTTTCAGCAACCAAAAAGTTCCAAAAAAAAAAAACACAAACCACTAAAATCTACTAAATGAATCCCTATAAACAATCGAAAACAATCAGAACAGATATTAAAAACCATCTCAAACTTCAAATCTAATACTGCAAGAGTAACACTCAATGATCAAAACCACTGGAAGCAGTAAAAATACAATCCTCACCCCTTATTTCTCTTATTTAACTTTGAAAAACACATTTCAGATTCCAATGTCTATACACTGCTGTAAATATCCATACTACATACATACATGCGTACACACATTGTTCATAAAGAAAAGGCTGAACTTTTGCATGTTCAAAGAATCTGTTCAAGAGTATCATGTCTTAAATAAGTGCAAAGATTTTCATACCTTTGAATGTACATATAAATATACATTTATAGGCTTTGTAAGTGTTATAGTAAAGATACTAACAATATAATTTATAAAGTGTGAATCATGAAACACCACAAACCACCACTAAGATTCCTAAAAAAGATGAAGTTCTGCTCCCTCAAAATTCCAATTCCTCTCCTTGACAGTGCACTTTTCATCAACCAAGAAAATTAAATCAAATTCAACCAAAAAAATTGACAAAAATTAAAAACTCCAAACCCTCACTAAAACCCTCATCAAACTAAAAGTACCACCTAAACTAGCAAACCTCATCAAATAATTTCTCTACAAAACCCAAAACCCACATTCAAAAATCTACCCACACTTAACACAAATACATAATAAAGTCAAAAACTTGCAGCATTTAAAATTATACAAATACATACATGTATGCAAATACGTATAGACATACCTGGAGATGATAGAGAGAAGAGCAAAGGCGGAGGCGGAGGAGATAGCGAAGAAGCAGATAAGGGTCGATTTAGAGGGTTGAAGGCTGTTGGCTGTTAGAGCAGCTGAGAGAACTGGGTTCTGGTACACCGTGAACTTGCTCGGCTTTAGTGGCGGTGCTGCAGGAGACGACCCCACCTTGTTGTCCCTCGCGGTTCCTTCTCCTGTTGTTTCCATCGTCAATGGAGAGAGGTTTTCAGGTCATAAAGTGGAGGCTATGGCGGAGAAGGAGCTGCAACTGTGTTCTTTGTCTGTGTGCGTGCCTCGATTATTTGAAGCTCTGGATTCAAATTTCAGTCTTGGCAAGTGTTTGTGTTTATTTCAAAAGAGCCCTTCTTTTGTATTGTATTTATAAATGTCATCAAATTAAAATTCTTTTGGACAATTTTAGACTAGGAATAATAATATTACCACATTATCTAATTATAAAAATCATAAAATTAAATTAAAACTAATATATTTCCTTTTATGATTATATATATAAATGACGAGATGAGTTTGGTCTAGTGGTAAACCTCTCACACCTGCATAACGAGGTTGAGGGTTCGAGTCTTCCCTATCTTAAAAAAACCCCGAATTTTTGTAATAATATAATAATTCAAAAAATATATATTATATATATTCAAGTTTTCGAGTCCTCCCCTTCCCAAAAAAACCTCGAATTTATATAGTAGTGTAATAATTCAAAAAAATATATTATATATATAATCAAGTTAAATCAATTTGAATTTGTGACTTAAAATTTTTACATAAAGAGAATTGTTATTTTCTGTCTTTGTAAATATCTTACTTTGGAAATAGTTTTTAAACAATAAATATAACAAGAAAAACTAAAATGGTTTAACAGTCACTTTCAAATTTTTTTTTTTTAATGTTCTTCTAAAAAAAGGTTTAATCTTTTAAAATATTTATATTTTTTAAAATGGTTGGAGAAATTACCCTTTGTTGTTTAAGGGAGAATGACTAAGGATTGAAAAATTAGGGATTAATGTTAGGTATTTAGTATGAATCCATATTAATTAGTTTGTCTCAATGTAGGGAATCATTTCTCATACACTCATATCCTAATTAGTGTGAATCTATTGTAAGGAATTATCCCCTAAGAAATCATTTCTCATACACTTATATCCTAATTAGTGTGAGTCTATTGTAAGGAATTATCCCCTAAGAATCTATGATAGTTAGTATAAGTCAATTGTAAGGAATCATTTTCCAAGAGTCCTATTATGTGCAGAGTCCTTATTGTACAGTTCAATTCCCTTTCAATATAAAGTCTTTAACAATGAATGAATATCAATGAATACAACAAATATTTTCCTAACTAATTTCTACAATTATGTTTCTCTCTCTCTCTCTCAAATTCTGACATGCTCCTCTCTCTTTATCTTTCTCGATCAAAACACTCTCTCGTATCGTTCTTCCTGCAACCTTTAAACCCGCAAATCAAAACCAAAATATATCACAAATCCAATTAAATTGTCATGGTCATGACAGGAGCATTTTCAACATTCGTAGAATCTAAAAAACATTTGGGAGTTCGTTGATAATAATAATAATAATAATATATCTTCTATCACATCATGATAGGCTAAAGAAAATTAAAATATTATAATAATAATAAAAACAAGTAATAAATTATTTTTTTATTAAAATATTATAATAATAATAAAAACAAGTAATAAATTATTTTTTTTTTTTTTGGGGGGGGGGGGGTCTTCTATCACATCATGATAGGCAAGAAAATTAAAATATTATTATAATAATAAAAACAAGTAATAAATTAAATTTGGGGGGGGGGGGGGGGCGGGCGTGGATGGCGAGAAAGGAGAGAAAATGTTTTGGTAAATGAAAAATGAAACAAGAGGCGTGATGATTGGTAAGCAAATGAATTAAAACGGAACCCTTACTTAGTTGAGGCTAGTCCGACTTCAATGATTGCATAATGCAATTTGCATGACAATTTAATTGCGGTTGAAGATGGTCATAACAGTGCAAACATGGTCATGACAAAACGGAACCCTAACTTAGTTAAGGTTAGTCCGACTTCAATCTAGGGATTGCACAGTGCAATTTGCATGACAATTTAATTACGGCTGAAGATGGTCATGACAGTGCAAACATGGTCATGACAAAACGGAACCCTAACTTATTTGAGGTTAGTCTGACTTCAATCTAGGGATTGCACAGTGCAATTTGCATGACAATTTAATTGCGGTTGAAGATGGTCATGACAGTGCAAACATGGTCATGACAGTGCAAATTGCGGTTGTATTTGGAAGAGTTCATGCAGGAGGACTAAGAAGCCAAGAAGGTTTTGTTGCAACGAATTTTTATCTGCAACTTACAACTTAAAAGGCCTCTCCAATTCTTTTTAAAAAATAAAATCACCTTTTTTTTCATCATTTCATTGTATGATTTTTTTAATGTTGAATTAAATGTTTAAAATAATATTGAATCAAAATATCATAAGATCATCATACAAAATCTGAAACTTATTCTTACAAATTCTGAAACTATGGGTATAATGAGAAAAAATATATGTTTAAAATAAAAATAAAAATAAATTCTTGAAGGATAGTTTTGTATTTTAAAGGGTGTAGGGAGTAAAATTAATAATTTTAATTTATTAGTATGGGTGTAAGCAGAAAAATGGTTGTAGAAAAATATTTTATGGGTGTTATATATATATATATATATATAGAGAGAGAGAGAGAGAAGAGAGAGAGAGAGAGAGAATGGTTATTTTTTGTCTTTGTAAATATCTTACTATGGAAACAGTTTTTTAACAATAATATAAAGGCTATGGATATTGACACCGATAAAACTTATTAGTACACCCATTTTTATAAGTAAATCCATGTCTAAAATTTAAAAAATAAATATTACTATAAACACCCATCCTAATGCTAATAGTACCCTAATTGAAATAAATATATTCATTTTAATACATATTATTTATAAACACTCCTAAAATATGATCACATCCAATTTATAAAAAAAATCATATTATTTTTTGAATCAAATCCTCTTTTAATGATGGTCAAATTTATCAAATCCTCTTTTAATGATGGTCAAATTTACTTTTGGAAATATTTCGAATGTAGAAGCCTTGTAAAAGGGAATATGTACAATCATATATGGGGTCAAAAAAATTTCAATCTGGAATTATCTTATTTATACATCTATCTAAGAAAAAAAAAAAAAAAAAACCTTATTGATATTTACGACTGTCTTGAACAAAAAAATTTGTTGATATCTAAAGGCGTCATTAAAAAAAAAATTGTTTATTTATAGAATTCATAACTATATATAATTGAAAGATAAAAACAATATGATAATCATGTGATGATGAGAAAGTTTGATACTTGAAATAAAATTGGAGTTTAATTAAGGTTTATCATAAAATTTAGGATTTATCATATGTTAGAGTTTATCATAACATTGACCCACAAAAGTGGACTATTGTTGAGTCGTTAGCTACTGTTTGGAAATTGTTGTCATTCTGCATATTACTACTGCCTATGATCAACTAATGGTTTATCAATTATTTTATTTGTCTTGTTAATTTGCTATCTTTGTATGAAAAATATATATATATGTTAGGGTGTATCATAATTTTTTTATTTTTTTTTTAAGGTAAGTTTCTTTTAATAAAGAAATATAGTTGAAGATATGAGTGTAATTAATGAGTGCATATAGTATTTGGTTTATCTTTAATTAAAGTAATTTGTCCTTATTAGTAAATTTCTATTTGGATATTTTTACAATATTTTTTTTTAATAAAATATAGATATACTAATAAGTTTTATGGGTGTCAATATCGGCACCCTAATATAAAAAGAAAAACTAAAATGATTCTTCAGAAGAAAAAAAAAAAAAAAAGGTTATATCTTTTAAAACATTTATATTTTTTAATTATTTAAAAGGTATAATTAACCTTTCAATTTTTTTGATGATATTTACTTATCTTTTATTTTTGATGATATTTTTGTTATTTTTGGTGGGAATAAAGTGGCTCATTCATTAACTAAATATACTATTTTTTCTACCGAGCAAAAGTTTGGGTTGGGCAAATTATTGACATATTTATAATAGAGTTCTTGTTGTCTTCTCTGTAAAACAAAAACAATACTCATTTTTAAAACATGATTCCCAAATTCCATGTGAAATGCATATTATGTATATTTTTTTTTAAAAAATTGCAAAATAGAAGAAAAAAAATTAACACTTGTGAATTTGTGATTATACATTACACTAATAAATTAATAATAAAATATAATTTATATGTAAACAGAATCGAAGCAAATACAAAATTTCCCTATTTTCTTGAATATAACTAACTAGGTTTATCCGAACAACTTATTTATATTTCAATAATGCTATTTTACCTAATTTTGGTGTCCAAATCTAATATGTGGCAATACTCTAACCCATTAATTTAAATTGTATTAGATTTACATAATTTAAATGAATGGATTAGAGTGTTGCCATATCATTCGGACATCAAATTTGGGTAACATAACAATACTCTTTATATTTATATTCATATTCATGTTTATAATTAGGTGCACTTATGAATTGAATGTACGGATTAATATGTGAGGTGTCAATATTAGTACCATTAAAAAATAAGCAAATAATATTTATATATATAAATAAAAAATAAAAACTCAAATAATGTCTACCTTCTTCCCTAATAATTTACACATTTTTTTTCAAATAATTTTAAAGCATGAAAGAGTACAAAAAGTCATTTTACTTTCATCAAAAAAAAAAAATAAATAAATAAAAAAAATGGAAAGAGTCTACAATTAACGAATTATTCATATGTTCACAAGTCATTTTTATATAAATAATCGATAAGAACATGTATGAAAAACATTTACTGATATTGTTCTTGAATGAGAATAATATTTTAAAACACATTATCCAAATATTCGCAAGTTTATAACCCATTTATATATAGCTTAATGATAGGAATACATATCAAATATATTGTTCTCAAATGAGAATAGCATTTTAAAACACATTATCATAGTAGGATGTCATGAGTGTATCATGCATATTGAGTATTTGCAGTGTTTGATTTAAGCAGATCTAGATCTAGTTATACAGTTAAAAAAGAAAAAAAAAATTTTTAAAACAACTTAATTTTACTTTCTCACTAGGCTATATAATCCAATTATTTGATCAGCCCATAATTTGAAGTCTTCCATTTCTAGAACTAAAAGGTATTATAGTAAATTGATTTTTTTTTTTAATTTATAATTTTTTTTATTAAATAATTTTGCAAACCATTATAAAAAAAAAATGATATCAATCAATACATTATCATTGTTAATATTTTTGAGTTTTTTTATATATATGTTTTTATTCCCGAATCTTGAATATAAAACTAAATGATTTCATATAATAATAATAATAATAATAATAATAATAATAATAATAATACTAATAATTCAACCGGTTAGAATTAGTGTTAAAAAAATTTACACTAATTCCAATGAGTTGGTTCCAGAATCAACATGAATAGAGAATGATGTAATATATATAATTATTATTAAATGTGGAATCCCGCACGAAACCTTGATTCCGTATCCTTGATTCCATATAAAAAAATTATACAGAATCCTGTATCAGAATGTGAATATACATTTATTTTTACGGGTAGTATTAACCTGTACTCTTATGTTAACAACCATTTTATTATCCATTTTATTCCTATACTATAAATTGGAAATAATCACTGTATTTATCATAATAAGATAATAAATTGATGCTTGTATTTAACACTGCCCTTATTTTAATCGGAAAATGGAGAGGGATAGATATAAGCTGACTCAACTCTGAAGGCATATACAATGAATGAATCTGTCATAAATTCCTAATCTGATGATAATCTTTACACGTCATTGTCAGCATTCGGAACATAACTCCTGTTCGGCACGGCTCATCACGTTATTCATTCTTCCTCTAATCATATAATGCCACATCGAATACATAGAATTTGATTGGATCAAAATTTAGTAAACTATCAAGAGCTTGCCACATGGCGCATTCTTAATGGCTCACCATGTGAGCTTGTTAATTTGTAACATACCACTTAACGAGTCGTGTACAAAAGATACTATGAAGCTCATTTATTTATTTATTTATTTATTTATTATTAACGAGAGCTTGAATAAGCAGTATACTCAAGTTTTTTAATTTTTTTTTGTACATCTGTCAAAATAAATGTAAATCTTTATCCAAATAGATAATATGGAATCGAAAATCATATAAATCATCAGATTATACGGTGATCATTTGAATATTAATCTGTGCAAATTAAAGGTGACAACTTTCACTATCTCTTTCATTTAGAAGATAAAATTAAAAATTAAAAAAAAAATATGCAGAGGCTCTTGGCGGTTCGGGCTCTCTGTGCATCGGCTTTTACCAAGAACAAACACTCTGCTTCTTTCTCCACTGCTCTGCTCTTCGATGAAACCCAAATACAGGTCTCTTTCGTTAAACCCCACAACAGAAATCTGTGTGTTTTTGTTTTTGTTTTTATTTTTGTTATGAATGGTAGATTAAACTTTGAATATCGAATTTTGAAGAAGCAAATAGTTTGTGTTGGTGGGTATTTTTTTAATTAAGTGTAGTTTATCTTCTTTGTCAATTTTAATGATATGTTTGTTTGAATATACAAAGTACAAAGTGAATCTCATATCAATTGCCAGCGAAAAAATTTCCAATGTTGTGTAGTAATTAATTGAATGGTAGACATGTTGTTGATATATATATCAAATGGCAGTGAAATTTTTTTCCATGTGTTGTATTAATTAAATGGATGGAAGACATGTTGAAATATATATATATATATATATATGTTTGTGTGTGTGTGTGTATGTATGTATGTATGTATGTATGATATAGAATAGATAAGAAAGAATGTGATTTGTATTATGAAGAACCTTAAATTTTAAAAGAAAAATAGTTTTCATTCACATGGCAGTGTTCTGATATTGAAAATCCACAAAGGTATAAGAAGGATGATATGAATATATGATTTTGGTTACTGTTTCTTGGTGGTTTATTAATATTTGTATCTGACAGTTGTTTTTCATTTTTTGGGAATTGATTACAGTTTAAAGAAAGTGTTGGTCAATTTGCACAAGAAAACATTGCTCCTCATGCATCAAAAATAGACCAAACAAATTCCTTCCCGAAGGTTGGATGATATGATCAATTGCCAATTTTTTTTTCTTTCTTTGTAGGCTATGATACCCATTTGTGTTTTTGATTGCAATTCATATTCTTGCTTCAGGAGGCTAACCTATGGAAACTAATGGGAGATTTTAATCTCCATGGAATAACTGTACCGGGTAAAGTTATTTTTAGGCTTTTACATTCTAATAAATTATTTGCTACCCCGATTTTTGGAGTACACGGTGTCCTTGATATTGGTAGCACATTTGCCTCACTATATGATCCTAAAAACTAAAGACAGATTTCTCTTGCAGAGGAATATGGAGGACTTGGTCTTGGTTATCTGTATCACTGTATAGCGATGGAAGAAATTAGCCATGCTTCAGCATCTGTCGGCCTCTCTTATGGAGCCCATTCTAATTTGTGCATCAATCAATTGGTACTCTAGAAAACCAAGGGTCAACGAGTTATAATATCTGTATAATCTCCCAACAAGAGGCTTAAGATATGTTTATGCTTTTGTAGGCAAGGAATGGAAACCCTGACCAGAAACAGAAGTACTTGCCAAAGGTTCAGTTTTCATGTTCCTCGTCTCTACTGAATTCTGCTGTAATATTTGCATACATGCTTTATAAAAAGATGACATGTTCTGGTTGAATGTTGTTCTGCTATGCTACCGTTTCTCAGTTTCTGTGCAAAATGATCATGCATTCTAATAATACAGATTTTCCCGTCTACAATTTGTGGTTGCTGTGATCAAAGATGTATAGGATTTTTATGTTATTTTAATGGTCAGGCTGATGTTATTTTATTTTTTAACATGCTGTTACCCTTACTTTCACGAAGTTTCCCTCAGTTTCCTGCTATTTACATTCATGAAAATATGTTAATATCACTTTCTTATTCCCCCGCTCCTACAGTTGGACCAAAGCAGGTAGAAAAATAAACTGAAATCATCTCCTTTTTTTGGCACTGATCAAGATGCTTTTCTTCTTCTTTTTTTTCTTTTTAAAAGTTTTTTCAATCCCTTTTGACTTCTTTTCAACTAACCAATTGTCTCTTGTTGTAAAGCTTATCAGTGGAGAGCATGTAGGAGCTCTTGCCATGAGTGAACCCAACGGTAACTTTCCTGCAGTTCTTCTTAGGGCTGTGTTGGTTTTTGTCGGGTAATTTTGCTGATGTATTTTGTTCACTGCAGCTGGCTCTGATGTTGTTAGCATGAAATGCAAAGCTGAACATGTAGATGGGGGCTTTATTATGAATGGGAACAAGATGTGGTGCACTAATGGTCCAAGTGCTCAGACATTGGTATTTTGCTGAATTTTTGTGATACGTGTGGATTTTGGGATGTAATATAAAGCATAAGAATTCTTGACTGAGAGTAATGCTTTTTTTTTTTTTTCCTATAAAATTTTCTTTCACTTTTTATAATTATCTTCATTTTGAACCAGGTTGTTTATGCAAAAACGGACATCACGGCTGGCTCAAAGGGAATCACAGCATTTATCATTGAGAAGGGAATGCCTGGGTACTTGCACGAAAACTGATTTATCCATTGAATTAACAAAATCATAAAACCTTTTTTGGAAAGTTTTAGGAAATTTGTGAAGTCTTTTGGTGGTTTTGGAGTAGAGTCAGTTTAACTATGAGCTGTTGGTCATCTGGGGTGTATGGACTGGTTTCATAAGCAATTCTATTAATGAATGGGACGGGCAAACAGTTCTTGTGACGGAGCTCAAAAAGTTGAATAACCACTATTATTTGATCACATTTACTGAATCCTATGCTAACTGGAATTGTAAAATAATGTTTTCTCAACTCAACTAAGCCTCAACAATGAGTAAACGAGGTTTGTGACATAAGAAAGGTAGCATAATTGAGATAGGAAAAAAGGTGGACTTTGGACACTTAAATGGGATGAAAGCATTCGGTTTCGTTTTTCTAACAGAATAGCAGGCCGAAATCCTTTTTTTTTTAAGAATAATGTTCTTAGAAAAACATCCATTTAAATAGTGTCTTGAACAAATTGGAATGATAGCCTTATTTTTATTGATCTATATTCATAAGACCCTAAACATTTTCAAATACTTATTGATATAAACAAAATAATAGCATGTGAATGATTGAAATTTATATAAAACAAAAGAATGACATTGGAATTATTGATTACTAGAATTTTTCTTGTGGTTCTGCAGATTCAGCACCGCCCAGAAATTAGACAAGCTCGGAATGCGAGGAAGTGATACGTACGTCTCAATTCTTTGAAGTGAACTTGGGTATTTTGGAGTCCTCTACTACACTTCTTGCCTGCTGCTCTATTAATCATGTTGATGGTTGGTGCAGATGTGAGCTTGTCTTCGATAATTGCTTTGTTCCAGAGGAAAATGTTCTCGGGAAGGAAGGAAAAGGTTGTTACTCTGAACCTAATATTTTTATTATAATAACAAATACATCGAAATCTGATGTCTAATTATAATGAACATGTTTCATAATATGAAATATATTACTCTATAGTATTTTATGGTTGATTCAAACCATCTGATTTTTTTTTTTTTATAAAGTATGAAGATGTTGAAGCTTATTATTTGAAGGTTAGAGGTTTCTCACTTTTGAGCACTGTTATAGCGCACTTCCGGTTCTTGATATTGCATTCTAGGATCTTTTTATTTGATTTGAGCAAACATGAGAAGATTTGGGGAGATTAAAGGATCTGCACAACTAAAAGTCTAGATATTAATATTCCATTTATTCTAACCCTTCAAACAAGTGGATCATATGTACTTCAATTGCCTTTTTTTTTTTTTTTTTTTTTGTATGTCATACTCTATCCTATGACCATGCAAGCCAACCCATCAATTTGCCTTGTGGGCTAAATGCCTGAGGGCAAAAGATTGATAGGTTATATAGCGGACTGCCACACTCTTCTAGAGAAGGATAAGTTTCTGCTATTTACCAAAATACCAAGGGAGGAACTGATTTAGCTTGTACGACATACATCAGTTTATTTTATATAGTAATGCTAGACAGCTCCAAAAAATCCCAAATATAAGATTCTAATCGTATGGTGTCTTGTAACAACATCATCCAATGATCATCCTATGATGTACATAGCAATAACAAGTAAGATGCCACATTATTTGGGGTCTAGATTTGAGATTTTTTTTAGTTGTTTAGCATTACACTACTAATAATAACACTGCTTTCTCTTACCCAACAAGTTGCCTTGTAAACATGACCACATGTTATTTGGAGGAACTGCTCATGAGTTCCGCCTTTTTGTTACTTTAATGATTCTTAATCGTCATAAGCATCCTTGATGTGTTTCTGATTGCACTTCCAACTGTTGTGGAAAACTTGCATATATTCTAATTTAAGGTTTTCCTTTCTTTCAGGGGTTTATGTTATGATGTCAGGACTAGATTTGGAGAGGCTTGTTCTTGCAGCTGGGCCCCTTGGTATCATGCAGGCATGCCTTGATGTTGTTCTTCCTTATGTCAGAGAGCGAGAGCAGTTTGGTCGTCCAATTGGGGAATTTCAATTTATACAGGTTTTTATTTTATTTTTTATTATTGATATTCTTCTAATCACAAACAATATAAGTATTGTTGTCTTCATTTGCTATCATTCTGATGTTTCTCTGCTGATGGCATATGTTGGGATCCTGCATAACATTACAGGGAAAAGTTGCTGATATGTATACGTCTTTACAATCTTCTAGGTAATGGATTCTGATTTCATGGCAGGTTGATCTTTTCTAAATTATAATTTTCATGTTACGGCAATTAACAATTGTCATTATACCAGGTCCTATCTTTATTCCGTTGCAAGGAACTGTGACAATGGAAATATCGATCCTAAGGTGTCTCATGAAATCTAAATCCTTTCGTCCTACTTTTCTTTTTTATTATTGAAAGATATAAAATGCATAGTTTTCGCCTAGCAGCATAAGATGGTTGTACTTGAGCATATTATAATAAAGTTTTTTCATACCGTTTCAGGACTGCGCTGGAGCTATACTTTGTGCAGCTGAAAGAGCCACCCAAGTTGCTCTGCAGGTGAAAAAACAATACAACTTTTCTTACTCTTAGCTCTTATTTTTTTCTTTTGTTTACTAACTGAATTTGGCGCCTTTTATGCCTGCTCAAAAATTTGCAAAGATATTGTTTTCCCCACCTCCCAAGGGCTATGTTTCTTTTAATGCCCTTTTTCAAGCTTGTTAGAACAATTCTCATCGTACTTGTTCGAACAATATCTTGGTGATACCAATAGTGTAAACAAAGTCCGAATATCTTCTTCCACATTGTAGAACCAGGACATGCCATTGAAATGGTTAAAATCCTGAAATATATTTTTGTTGAACTGATGTTTGAGTTCGTTTTGAACTTTCCAGGCTATACAATGTTTGGGCGGTAATGGGTATGTAAATGAGTACGCAACTGGTCGTCTTCTTCGAGATGCCAAACTATATGAAATTGGGGCAGGCACTAGTGAGATCAGAAGAATGATCATTGGTCGCGAGCTTTTTAAGCAGCAGTGAGAGATGAAATGGTCATATTCCGGGTAGATGTCGTTAGCGTACAATTGTTATACTATCTGGAATGTGAAAATCTCCCAATTCAAAGATCTTTGTAAGAGCTCACTGAAAAAATAAAAATTTAATTTTCTCAAAATACAAAAATTGTGCAATTTTATTTTTATCCACATTGGTAACGGTATAAATGTGTTATGCGTCTTAATACGTGTCTCGCACTTGCATTATTGAGGTTATGAATTCAAGAAATGTTCGTTTTCCCAAAACAACAAAACTGACCATAGAAGAGGTGAAAATGAGCCGATTATGTAACTAGAAATGTAAGACAGACATAGCAATAGACACTTTATTTAGCTTCATAGAACATGTTCCCGATCATGAAGAAGCACTTGCTAGAAACAGTAACAGTAGTTGTCGATAATTTAAATAAGGTACACACACTCGTGCAACATAATACATGTAACTAGGTTCCAAGTTTTTCACAAAGTTGTACTACATAGAAACATATCAATCAGAACTCTCTGAACTTCAAATCCTTATTACCGTTGGGGAAGAATCCGGCTGGCCTACTGACGATGACTTGGAAGCTTCCGTTATCACCTGAGCTTGGTCCAAACAGCTTTGAGTGTCGTCAGTGATTGTTCCAATGGTCATCTTTTCCACTTCTTCTTTGGTGTATATATGAATCTTGGACACTACATTACAGAAGTCACTGCTACCAAAAAAGTTCTCATGTAAGGATCGTGGGAAAGTTTCGTAATTAGTAATCAATGAATGATAATACAAAACGGAAACCACGGATGCCAAGGTACAAACTGCTAATTATTTTTTAAGTAGCAGGGTAGTGACTGTAATGCCAAAGGTGCCAAGTCTTTTAT
The DNA here is from genome assembly GCA_035582765.1 of Acer negundo. Classification (NCBI taxonomy): domain Eukaryota; kingdom Viridiplantae; phylum Streptophyta; class Magnoliopsida; order Sapindales; family Sapindaceae; genus Acer; species Acer negundo. The sequence continues at coordinate 25,648,712 of CM069235.1, read as the reverse complement.
CTGCTCTAGATCCACCTTCATTTATAAACATTTTCTTAAATGTGCTGCTTCGTTTTCTTTTTTCATCATCAAAATGAAAAAAAGAAAAAAAAAAAAAAAAAGAACTAATCAAAGCCATCAAATACAAATTGACAACCACACTAACCGAAAGGACGATCCTCATTAGCTATATGAAAATATGGTCACTTATTATATATAAATAACCAATTGGTACTCAACGAAAACTTAGTAGTGAACTTCTTGCACATAAAATTTCCCAACGCCCTACCAAAATTTCCGCTAAGGAAACAGCATATACTTATTTATTAATACAGCTACTCCATTCTCGTATTTTATGAAATATTGCCTCCATAACTAGTATAAACTTAAAAGTCGGGGCTAGATGGATTAGCATCTAAACTAATCAAGAAGTCATTTTTCCTTTACACTTATGTCCTCCAGCGCATGCATTCAATAGGCTCTACTGTCTTAGTATATATACAGATCTCGTTAATTGAATAAAAATAACAAAATAGGGAATCATTTCGGAACACTGTTACTACCACAATAGTCATGAAGTCGAACAATATTACCGTCATCTAATTAACAGAGTCAGGATAAGAGAAAATCATTTAATGTTAGAAATACTTACTGCCAAGGGTCATCTCCAACAACCATCACATCATTCTCACTATCGGTGTACAAGATCCGCCATCCTTTATTAGGATCCCGTAAAAGGCCTTCCATGCTAAATAGTTGTTCTAGTTCAGTCAGCAAGTCGTTGTAACCACTCAGTCTTGAGAGATCAATAGCTCTTCCAACCATGCTGCCTTGCTTGTGAACCTTCAGACAATTAATGTAAGATCAGCAATATAGAAGTTAAATATGGAAAAAGTTTCACTCTAACTTTGATGCTACTATAGCTTACCTTTGTACAGCTTCTCTTACCAGAATTTTGCGAGCTTGGACTTGGTGTTTCTTCAGTCAATGAGAATCCAAAAAGTTTACATCCAGCCACAGTTCCACTAAAGGTGTCATCTTTTTGATTTCTCATATTTGTCTTAAAAGCTGGAGTAGGAATACTGTCTGCTGCTTTATGCTCATTCAGTAGATTTGACTTTCTAACTTCATTCCCAACAATGTTCTGATGAGGAGATGAGTTGAGTTGGACATTTTCTCTCTGGAAGTTAGTAGCATAAGCCGGCATTGTGGGATCTTGGCCAGCTTTGTACATGTCACCATAAGGAAAATACATATTTCGAAGGTTTTCTGATGGTAGTGAGTAGAAATTGGGCTTGGCTGCTGGATATATGTTGAAAGAGTTGGAACCAAGATGGGGTTTTCCCCAAGCGCCTAAGTTGAGATCAACTTTTCCAGTAAGGGATCTCAATGGGCATATTTCTTGACCTTGCAAGACCTTCGGAAACCTATCCGATTCCATAAAGCCTGTATAAGTAGTGGGGCGAGCCATAAACTTAGCAACATTACCTTTTCCAAATCCAGTTAATGCAAGATTTTGATGCATGGAAGCTCGCATCTCAAAATCTAGCGGGCGGTTAACGGTATCACACCCGTAAAGGGGAGATACGAAACCTACATTTTCTTGACCTTGCAAGACCTTAGAGGATCTTATAGAATCCTCAAAGTCCAAAAACCCACCGCCTCCTGCTGCACGAAAACACAAACATGCACAAATTATCAAAGAGTGAAGGATGGTGATATTGTTATCAAAATAGTAGGATTAGTACCAGCGACGGGGTAATCAGGTGGGGTAGCCTGCACACTTGTCCGCAGTTTCTTCAGCCTTGGAGACGACTGAATGTTCAAGGGTGGGAGAGAAACAGACCGATCGATTTCCCATGGCGAAACTCTTTCTTGATGGTCACTCCCAATATCTTCATCCCATCTGACCTGTCCAAACATATACAAAAGTGTATAAATGATCATGTATGAAAGATAAAAAGTAGCACATAAATGAATACAGAAATAAGTGGTCCACCAAACATATTAAAATTATCTAAGTAGTAATGGTAACACAAATTTAAGAGTACTGGATGCTGTAGTCATGGATACTGATAGCATAATTTAAAAAGCTCACCATTAAGCACCTCCATTTTGAGTTTGGCCATCGATAGGGATCCAAGTCACTCATTCCAGTTACTACACCATTACACCTGCAACAAAGCAGAAATGATATCACACTTTGAGAACTCTTTATCTGTAAAATTTGATAATAGTCATTCAATATAATCAATTTGTAGAATACCTCCTGTCAGGTGAATCATCCACTTCAAATCTCATTTTGAATCTCGTGCCGATGCATACTGGACTCATGATGCTTTTCATATACTTTTGGTAAGGTATGACAAACTCTGCATGACTGGCCCTGCATTGATTTCAACATTTTCAAAATTTAAAATCTCCTCTCATTAAGCATACAACTGACTTTCAGAACACTCATCAAGGTGAAAATGCTTCATTCAACATTCAACATACAAGCTCTAACTATGAACTTTCAGAAAACTCATCGAGATGAAAATGCTTCATATTATTGTACAATTTTCAAACCAGAAGAAAACTTATAATCTAAAATTTCCATGTTCTCTTATTTCAGTAATTTAAAAAAAATTGACATTTTAAACCATTCAGTACTATTTTTGTACATGTTGAGAATTTCTGTGAAGTATAGATAAAACATCCTAAGGGCTAGTGCTTTCAAGCTCCATACTTGATGCATTTCGGAGATACTACAGTAAGGAGCAATAAGTATAGATCACGCCTGGAGTTCACAAAGGGTGGGTGCAGTGCCACTTTTTTTTACACTAGTTAGATAATTAGACTTGGTTACCGGTCTAAGAAATTACTAGCTTTTAATTGCAGCACATACTTTCCGAAGAGAAATGCTTGTCAAGTGGCATCGAAATCAATAAAGACATTCTATATTCAATTCAAGCTCTTAAGCTCGATTTTAAGCTATCCCAGTCCTTAAATTTCCAGGCCATGGCTTCATCACCTTAAATAGAGATGTATGCACTAGTATCATTCAAATGAAAGATATTAATTCTATTATTGAAACCTTTTTCCTCGGAATGTGTGCACTCAAATCAGCAAATGGCATAAACAAGATAAAGCTTAGGATGACAGTCAAGTTTGTAAGCAATTATGGAATTAGAAAATTGTAACATTGAATGTGATATTATTCTTTCGGCATGCATGGGGGTTTAAAGTGTACTATTAATGAATGGTCAATATGATTTACTTTCTCTACAGATTTATTCATAATATCTTACAAGCTTGCCTAAATCTTTCACATTAAAACTTTAATAAAAAAAAATATCCTTGGAACTCATTCACATTGTAAATAGGCCCAAAACATTAATGTTCCTCCAATATTTACCAAGTGACTGGCCATGGACCATCTGAGATTGTTTTCAAAATAGTTTGAAAGTGTATTGAGAAGTGTAAGATGCCTTACGCAAGCACTGAACTCATAATAAATGTCTAGGCGTCTAGCAGTGTAACACAATAAGAATAAAATCCCAACAACACGACAAATGTAAATATCAGTAAATTGACTAAACTAATTATGCTGCATCAAGAAATGACAGATGGTTTTCCTTTCAGAAAGCCCCGTCTAAACGAATTGGGAGACACCCTCGAGAAACTAGAAATGAACATATAATTAATAAGCGTGATTCACGTGCTTTTGCTTAACTTAACTCGCTAGTATATAATCGGTCCTGTTAATGTGTGCCCTATGGGGATATATAATGTTCCAAATCAAGAGTCTGCAATTTTATTGTATCTAATTCGGAACATTAGATATCATCCCTTAACTTGTGCTCTAGGACTTACGCTAACACATTCCATATATAATTTAGCTTCATTCACCATGAGTGGGTAGCTAGCTATCCAGACTTTTATCAAATTGAAATTGAAATTAATGCTTGAGGGTCAATTTCAGTCCATTGAATTACACTCGCCTATAAATCTCACTGGCAAACGACTTCCTCCTAGGAGTTGCAACATGAAGTCAAAAGGCATATAATAATATGTCAGAACTAACAGAGTAAAGGTATCCTTGTGAATTTCATTTCTTTCAATTAAAAAGATGGTGGTCATTTACCTTGGACTGTAGAAAACATGAAACATGCTCTTGGTTGATATAGCATTAACCACTAGCAAAAGAGCATTTGGATAGGAATTCTGCTTTGCAAGAATTGAATCGGGAAGACCGTTTCTAGGTCGAACAGCTCTTCTAATTCCCAACCTCAGCTCTCCATCGTCACCCCTGCAAGGATCACAGTTAAACAATTGGATAATTACAAATAATCAGACGGAAGAAACACTTAAGAAATTTATAAATGTATTGAAAAATGGAACATTTCAAGTTTTGCATGCACACACTTCGAAATTTGTCCATTTCTTCTCATGCATTTGACATATGAGCAATTTTGAGGCATAAAGTGTTTCCATTTATTGTCAAGTGGTGATGATTATTTCCTGTTATAATTTTTTCTCCTCTCGGCCATTTACCATATCCAAATTCCAGAGGCAAGAGCTCCATCGATGACAAAATGGGACGATTACGTTACATCAATATAATTTCAATCATATATACCTCAAAAACAGCACTGCATCTCCTGAAACAAGATTCTTTTGGCTCACAAAGATACTCCATCCTGTAGTAAGCAGATGTCTCCTTGGCTGACCTATAAAACATATTAAGGCCTTGTATCGGTTTTCCTTCGGTTAAAACCAAAACTGAGAAATTTATCGACATTACCTCTATAAATATGCCGAAATCTCCACTCCACTCCATGTAGGTCCTTGGCAACAAGCTCTTGAGAAGGCCTCTGCTGTTTATAATCCTGAAATAAAGGAAAGACCATTATTTTCACAAAGAACTCTCAAGTCTCAACTAAAATTTGTTAACTAATCAGCCATAGAACGGCAAACGACATAACACCGCACCAGAGGTGGAAAACAATCTTCGGCAGCTCTACGAGGAACAGAGAACCCTCCATGAGTGCTGGTGTCAGAAGCTGTAAGTGTTTTGCAGAACATATGAGGGGTTGATTTTGTTGGTGATCCTCCATTCCCCTCCTCATCCACACTCAATTCTTCAAGCTCTTTGACCTCTGAATTTGGTCCTAACAACTATACACAATAACAACCAATTCTCAAAATCAACACACTAAAAATCCTAGGCGTCACATAATACAACTAGTTCTTGCTAACAACTTACCAATTTAAACAAATAAAAAGTTCAATTTCTTCGACATGTAATACAACTAGTACTAGCTAATAGCTACAACCAAGATGAAGAAACAAAACAGCTACAATTTGAATTCAAAATTCTTACCTCTGGTTGAGGAAGCAAAGCAAGCTGTGTATAGACCTCATCATTCTCCTTATTAGCCTGTTACAATCAAGCAAACTCCAAATTAAGAGGAAGCAAAATGGGGAAATTGCATGGCCTTGTAAGTTGAATACAAATATGAAAATGCACAGAGAATCCAACAATTTCAAAAGGGAGAAAAGCCAGTACTTACAAGTAGTTGGACATCCACAACTTTGCAAAAGATTTGAGGTTGAAGATCAAAGTTGGGAACTTGAATATGAGGAAAAGGGGAGGATGATGAGGCCAGTTGCTCCAAGTGGCCTTGAGGGAAGTAGGCAACTACATTCCCTTTCTTGGGGAGTGAAGTGAGAGGACCAGCACAGGCATGCCATAGCTCAAAATAGATTGAAGAAGACAAAGGAGAAGAACCTGAATTATTTGAAGAGCAAGAAGAAGATGAAGAGGACAAGCAACAACAAACACACCCACTGTTCTTCTCACAATCCCCATTGCAAAATGCATGGTTCAGATCAATTTCCATGAACACACACCCGTATAGAGAGAAAATACAAAGTGTTGTTTCTTCTTTCCCCCCAAATAGTATTATATCAACAACAACCACATAACCAAAAATCCCAGAGTTGAAAAAGAAAAAAAGAAAAAAAAAGAAAAAAAAAAGAAAAAAAAAAAAAGGAAAAACAAAAGTGTGTGTGTGTGTGGAGGGGATAAGAGTAATCAAGTGGTGTTAACAAGAGTACCCACAAAGCTAAAAACTATAGAAAATGTGAAATGAGGTCAAATCATGGCAAAAAAGAAAAAAAAAAATCATATTTTTGAAGGGTCTAACCATAAAAGCTAAAACAGGAGAAGAGTGCAAGAAGATGAATAGAAAAGAACAAGAAAGTCATGTTAAGATGAGATGATGATGGATAGAGATGGAGAGAGAGAGAGAGAGAGGGCATCAAATAATAACAAGGAATTCAAAGTATGATTCCTCTCCCATTTGCAGGTACTGAGAAGAGGGAGCAGGAGAAACAGGAGACATAGACAATTGCATATAGAAAGAAGAGGAAAAACAAAAGTCGAAAAAAGCCAGTGTGGGTGGTGGTGGCTTTTTGGACTTGAGACTGTTGTTAGAAAGAGAAAAAATGACTGTGTTGGGTGGGGGGGACAGGCTAAAGACACTAACACTAACACACCATATCTCTCTCTCTCTCTCTCTCTGCCTTCTCAACTTTACCTTTTTTTTTTTTTTCCTTCTTTTTTTTTCTTTTTCTTTTCTTTCTTCTTCTGCACTTTTTTATTACTATTAAACAATAATGTTCTTCACTGTTAACAAAGGTGAGGAGGTCCTCCTCCACCTCCACAAAGACAAAATGGGTGCTTTCATTGCATACACTACTGCACAGCAACAAAATCAAATCTTGTTAACTTCACTTTTTAGAACTTCCTCTATTTCCTCCAACAACAACAATAAATTAAATGGGAAAACTTCTACAATAGAAACAAAGAACAAACAAACAAGCAAACCCCCCATTTGCAGCCTTAAAAATCATATCTTTGGAGGCCTAACTTGTCACTATTTTACTACTACTTTGTTCATGGGAGACGTGTGTTTTACTGTTACATGTACATGTAATACTGATAAAAGAAAGAGTAAAAAAGATGTTAAATTAGATAAATGAAGAAAGAATGGTCCAAAAAGAATGGACCAACCTTTTGTGGGTAAAATCTTTTTCAGGTTGGTGTTTTTATTCAGTTTTTTGAGTTGAAACGTGCAGACAAGGCCATGGAAACACTATGTAGTGTGGGGATTCATTGATTAATTAATTTAATTTAATTTAATTTAATTAATTAATTAATTAATGAAAAGAGAGAGTGACAGAGTTGTCAATGTAAAAATGGGGCCTGGAGAGTGTTTTTTGGCAGCAAGTATCGTGGGCGTGTTGTTAGTTGTTGAAAGGACTCAGTGAGTCAGAGAGGCAGCAAGCAGCAGCCAGCAGTCCACTCTTTTAATATCTCAAGTCTTATCACTCTTTGTTCCTTTTTATTCAATCCTTTCATTCCCTCTGCGCGTGACCTTCTCTCAACTACTAGGGGTTTTTTTTATTTTTATTTATTATAACCTAATAAAAAATAAAAATAATTAAATAGAATCGAGTATTTAGGATTTAAATATTATGCACACGGTCCGAAAGAACATTTTATATATAGTTTATAAAGTACTTACGGTGAATTAGCCATAAATATAGAAGGGAATATGTATACTACTTCGATTAAGAGGATTTCTGCTCAACTACATATATAAAGCAGACAAAACAATAAGGTAAAAAAAAAAAGTTATAAATTGTCTTTTATATTTTTAAATTGAAAAAAATGTTTAATATGTATAATAACTTCAATTCAAATATGTTTAAATAACTAACCAATTAAATATAACGTGTTATAGTGTGATGTGAACGGAAAAGCACTATAGTAACGGTAGTTAGGAAATAGAATACGTAAAGGAGGTTAGTTGATGTTTCGTCAAACTTTATGATGAAAAATAATAATATGACAATATTTATTTTATTTGTTTTTCCATTTTATAAGATATTGTGAGAAGGAAAAAAAAAATAATAATAAGGCGCGTGGGATGGACGGAGAAGAATGGAGAGTGAAAAATGGGGAGAGGTGTGAGATAACAGAGAAAGTTGATGGCATAAGTTGGCCTGCGCCTTTGGCGCTGCTGAATAGGCCCCACAACATACATTCCTCTCTCACACTCACGCCTCGGTTTTCCCGGTCCTATTTACCTCTCTCTTTTTCACTTTTTTTACTGATCTGCCCACTATATTTATTTATTTATTTTTATCTTTGACCAATTAAAGACCTATAACGAGATAGAACACGACACAAACGATCCAAATATTTACTCTCGTATCGCAGATGATTTCATCGCAAACATGGATAGGGTGGTTGGTATACATTGCTATGAATATGAATTGAACTCATAGTCTCAATATGCGGGTGCGGGTGTTTTTATTGTGAATCACCTTAACTTTTGTCATTTTTTTTTAATATTTTAATAATTAGAAAACACTATGAACAAAGTCATAAACAGTTACAATTGAAGAAGAAAAGAGGTTCCCTTCATGTTCGGGGAATTTAAACCTATAGGTGTATGCGTAAATATGTAAATTAGGTTAGTCTTTTATTTTAAACTGATATCTTTGTAAATTAGAAGTCTATCGAGACTTAATAAAATTGAGTGAGTTCTACAGGTACCGGATAAGGTCCACAATTTTCGGTTTAATAGACAAATATAAAACAATACTTGCAAATTGCAATATAGAGTTTGAATCCTGGGTGAAGTTTTATTTTAGGGTTTCCGACCAGCAGGACAATGACAACTCGGTTAGATTGGGTTAGTTAGTAGCAGTAGTATTCCCCACGCTCCAGCGCTGCACGTGGGAAAAGAAAAGAAAAAGGTTACAAAAACAACAAAAATGAAACAGTAACTGAGATGTCACACCAAACAAAAACATGATAAGACTCACTTTATTAAAGCCATTACTGTCTTCTTATGCAAACTGTGTCTGTTTAAAACCCTCCTGCAAATTCATTAAATATCCAAATAAAATACATATATTATTATAAGTTTTACTAAAATCATTTTTTTTTTTTTAAATAAGATTATTGAAGATCGGTATCATTAGGAACTGTTAGGTGCACCAGGGCATCGGGACATCTCAACTAATCTAGCATCTCCTTAATGGTTTAGTACCCGATCATCTATCCGATCTTAATATATTATTAAAATAAATAATAGCTAATCAACACGAAAAAAAAAAAAAAATCAATAGAACATAAAAGAAGATCTACTAAGATATAATCTAAATCAAATAGAAAAGTAAAAATAAAATGAGAAAAAAAAAAGAAAAATTCATTTGAAGTCACCCATGTCGGTAAGCTCTTCGATCACGATCACCGATATCATACCATGTGATACGGAAAACAAATTTGATTAATCATCCAGGCATCCATACCATATACAATGCTGCATGATATTTACCGGTTAGTCGGCTTTAATTGGGGGCATTCATAGTACACACTTTTATGATACGTTGATATGTCAATGTCTCTCTTAAAACCCAATGCTTTTTCTAAAACGACCACACTTTACCTTCCACTTTTTCTATGCCATCCCTTAATTTTTTTTCTTTTCTTTTTTCTATTTATTTTTCATTTATTATTTTGTTTCTTTAATTCTTTTAAGATACTATTTGTTCGTGCAATTCTATTTTGACATGATTTTCTAATGTTAGATATTATTTCTAACAGTAATGCTACTATAATCCCATAATTTTCATCTCAACACACGTGGCAGTTAAGGTGTCACTTGGTGAGTGGACATACATTAATTGGTTAGTGAATATATGGATAAAAGAGATAAGTACCAATTAATGTATATCCACTCACTAAATGATACCTTAATTACCACGTGTGTTGGGATGGAAATTATGAGATTATAGTTGAAATGTTTAACATTATTGTATTTCTAAACATGTACTCTTATGACATATTGTATGTTTTTCTATACTACTTTTTATTTTCCATGTTGGTGTATTAAAATATATTCACCAAGTAGTCGGAAATTAGCTTTCTCTTATATCTCAACTCCCAATATCATACTTTTTTTTTTTTTTCTATAAAATGCTACATATTGCGGTGACAATTCGAACTTGAACATTATCGGTGGTTTTTGCTTGTGAGTGATATTAGTAGAAAGCTCTTTTGGTAATTAGGTCTCTAATGAACACATTTGATAGAGTTTTATGGAAAGATACTCATTAAATATTTCCGATAAATGATTTAAATATTAATTAGTTTTAAAAGGGAATTTGCTTATTTCAACACGACACTAAAAATCCCAATTGTGTTAATTGCATATAGTAAAAAGCATTCTCAAATGAGTAATCCTACTTTGTCTAAATCTGATGTTTAAATCTGGTGTACAAATATTGTGACAAAACTCTAACTCATTCATTTAAATCATAAAAATTTAATACAATATAAATGAATGGATTAGAGTGTTGTCATATCATTTAAACACAACATTTAGACAAAGTAATATTACTTTTCTCAAAATTGTTCTTAAATAGATACACAATGCATATAAAATCATTCATAAAAAAAAATAAGTATAAAACGATAATAATATTGTTTTCTACTACTCGATTGTTTTTTTAATACTTACAAATAATTCAAAATGCAGGAGAGTGGAACACGACTCAAACCTATAACATAAATAAGGTAGGTGTCACGGACATACGTTAGACGAAACTTAACTCCTAGCCGATAGTTAATAATAGAAAGAAGTGAAATCATCCAAATACAAGACTTTAAAAAAAAAACAAACAAACAAACAAAGCAAAGAGATAAGATTCTAAAGAACACAACTCATAAATATGAACCCTAAATCAAACATACATGGAACCAAAACTTTTAGCATAGGTAGAGGAGGTCATGGTTTAATTTGGATGTATGTGACTATGTGCCTCAAGAAAGAGGTAGTGGGTCCAAATTTTGGAGACAAATGGTATCCCCGCAATAACTACCCTCCAATTGGAGCATAACATAACTGCCATAATAACATGGGAATCCAAAAATAATAATAATAATAATAATAATAATAAATAAAATAAAGCATAATTGGTTACTTTTTTCATAGGAAATTTTTTTGTAAAAAGAAAGTTTTTAGGGCCAGATTGTCATGATTTTATATGGATAATACCACACCTTAAGAACACAATTATAGACAGTAGATATTGTGATTTGAAGCTAAGATTTTGTTTTTAGAGCTTTCATTGTCTCTTAATTATGACAAGGAAAAAGATTGAGCATGACACAACTCACAATTTCAATGAAAAAGGGAGAATATTTATCACAAAATTATTAAACCAAATCTATAAATTTGTTTTGAGTTACGAATAAACTTCAAACTATGATAGAATCTAAATCTAATGTATACATATAATTTTAAAGAAATGTATTCAAAAGTTGAAGAGTGTTTTATAGACTACGTAAGTTTTTAGATAAGACAATAAATTATCATAGAGGATCTAGTCGATAATTTATTTTATCTTTTCGACAATATTTAAAGGTGTGTTCGGTATGAATTCTCTACTGCCAAAGAGAATTTTTAATGCAAAATCTTTTTTGAATTTTTGTTTGATTATTTGACATCAACTTGAGAAGAGCTTTAAAATAATAATAATAATAATAAAAAGCTTGAATTCAAAGCTTCTAAAAAAAGCTTCTATACCAACTCATCGACCGGTTGATATATATCAACGACAGTTTTTACCATGAGAAGAATATAACAAGACTTTGATACCACTTATTAGTTCAATATACTTACAAAACCACATAGGAAGGTCACCTATCTTTAGATTTCTCCCATTTGAGCACGTTTTATTATAGAATTCTGAAATAAATGTTACCATATATCCATGAAAATCGGTTGCTGACAACAAAATAAACATTAAACATTTTATTTAATATATACATAATACATTGTTCAAGTGTTCGGAGTTAGTTCCAGGTAAGGCCAACACTATCTATCAATTTAAAAAACAACATTTTTATATGACAATCAAACAACAATATATATTTTTCTCGAAAACAACTCTCAAAATATCAATATATATATATATATATAAAAGCTTGACTTGAAAAGTCATCTTAAACGCACTATAACCATATAATGTTATGGACAAAATCAGATATCAATTAATGATGATGTAAAATTCATACAAAAAGTCTTTGAATGGAGAAGACACATATACAAATTTTTTTTTTTTTTTTTTTTTTTTGGGTAGTTGGGAGATAAAAGAGGTAAAGGGTCAATTTGTGAGGAGACAAATTGGGTTGCAGCAATTGAAAGGTGTTGGGGGAGTAATAGTGTCAATTTAGACACCCACTTCCACCATAATTAACCTCCAAAAAAAAAACTGTTTTTGTATTTTGCTCCCCTCCAATGCTGCCTAAACCCTACATTACTAATTGTTTGGTCTACACTTGTTTCCCCATAAGTCAAGAAATATTTTTTATTTTATTTTATATTATATTTTATATGTCTACATTACAATTCCAGACAGATTGGAAACTGTGATCCCTCTTTCAATATGTCACCATTGTTGATTTGTTGTGTCTTGGTGAGATTTTGTAGAATCATTTAATTTTCAAAAACTGTTTTTATTTTTTTTATTTTTTTTAAATTAAAAAATAATCATTATACGAGATGAGGTTGGTTCGGTGGTAAAATCCCTCATGCCTGTACCATAACGTTACGGGTTCGAGTCTTTTCCCTCCCCTTAAAAGCCCTTATTTATGTAAAAAATAAAAAAAATTCATCAATGGTTTCTTGAAAATTACTATTTCATGGAATGAAAATGAAAGCTTTCAACATAGAATTTTCAAGAGTTGAGAACTTGTTTAGTAGAGGGTATTTTTGAAATACTGTTTGGAAGAACAAATATGTGAATACCTTTGATACTAATATACTTTTCTCCCATTCATGTAACAAAATAGTTAGTTGAAAATATTCTCACAATATTGAACATGTATATTTAACATTCTTTTATTCAAATTCTAATTATATCATGAATCGTGAAACAGAAAATGCTTCTAAAAAGGGAGAATTACAAATAACATTAACTTTTGATGAAATGTCAAGTCAAACCGTCTGGTTTATTAAATTAAAAAAAAATTTAAAAAAAAATTAAAAAAATTCTTTATCATTAATTTAAGTATATCTTCTCTAAAAATGATAACCAACTAATCCTAAATTCTAATTTCCTTTTCCTTATCATTATTATTCTTGCATATTCTCAACATCTCTTCAAAAGGGTTGTTATAACATCATCTCCAACTTTTTAGTCTCATAGAATTTCTATGCCATCTTATCTTTAATATCAAGTTGTTATCATTATATTTTACACTGTTTTTTTCAATCACTCATATTACCTAAAAATAGGTAGCATTATATCTTGGAAACAGGTGACATACCAACAATTTTACACCTTGTTGATTTATCTATTTGTAAGGTTCCCAAAACCCTAATTCTTGGGCCCCCTGGTGGACCACTAATGTTATGAGAGATACCATCTTTTGTCAATTTTGGTTGAGAGTAGTGATGTTGGTGGCACCCCTCTTATTTTGTACCTGCACGGCTACACTCCATATTTTATAAATAAAGTCTACGTGTATTTGCTTTTAGTAAAATGGTTGTGCAATTCCCCTTAATTTATGAGATATAAGGGGTTTGAGTCTCACATTTACCCATTAAATTGTAAAGTGTGAGGAGACACCTCCCCTGGAGTGAAAGTTGCATTATGGGTCGTACTTGTAGCAACAACGGTTGATTTCGTCAAGTTCTGACAAACCACCGACCCGATTTAAGCCATATCGATATCATTATAACCGGCCACTCTTTGATTGAATGGGCCAGGGCTAACCACTCAAGAAGGAAAATGGGCCGACATGTTTCTGGATAAAAAGTGGAGAAGTTGTTGTCCAACTTGAAACTGTGTTTTGTCCCACATGTTCCCTGCTTTTATTCCACATACAAGTTGTTGTTGGTGTGTGTGTGTGTTTTTATATATGTGATTTGGGCCTGATCTTCTATGTTGTTGTGGGTCTTACCTTTTGTATGGTGCAAATTGCTTGGACTTTTGTCTCTGTCTCATGTCTAGGGTTTAGTCCTCCTTACTTTGTTTCTTGCCAGGTTGTCACCACAAAAACTCCTTGCTAACTTTGTAATTTTTCTATATAATTTTTTTTTTTGATACTAATGTCTTCTTCTTCTTCCGAGTTGTTCCGGTGTCAATGAGATTCGAATTCGAATTCTATTATATGCCTATAAGAATTGTTACGAACTAAGTTAGTTAGTACCTATAGTAACATTCGATTATGGGAAATCGGAAATCGAGTTTGGTAAGAAGAGATACAGCCCAGCCCACCAAGCTAAATAGGCCATTTGCTAGTTTGGACTCAATTCTCTTTGTCATGGGTAGATGACGACATTTAGGTTGACTAAAGTGTCTCAAAGAGGCCCAATTGAACAATTTCATCGCAAGTACTTGGCTAGTTGTTTATTATTATTAGAGCGATGGTGTCTACACCCTGGAAAAATTATATATATATATCCCTTTTTGTATCTACACCCTATTAACATTTTTTTAAATTATCATATCTCGTAAATACACCCCACGTATTACCAAATATGTTCTTTGTTTCAATTTTGATATATATATAGACGTAACTTGGGCTGGGCTAGGGTGGGCTTAAGCCCACCCCAGCCTTTTTAAAAAATTTTGAGAAGTTTAAAAAAAGAAAAAATTAATGATAAATAGAGTAGGACTAGGATTCTAGGAAGTAGGAAAATAGGCAACAGTTATATATACTTGGTTCGAAGACTTTTATCACACTTCAGTATTCACCTGTCAAGAGGCATTGATGCAATAGCTAACAGGTAATTAATATCAATTTTATTATTATTTTTCTTTAATAATTATGATCTCCCTTCTTTTTCCAAATTTTAGTCCAATCCCTTTATTAACATTAATAATTCATCTTACAATTAGATATATTTTTATCAATATTATAAATTTAAATATTTTGTTTCGTAATAAAATTTTAGGATTAATCTAATTAGTAGTTATTCTAATTTTAATTATAAAATAACACTATTGTCTAATGAATTTCTGTTTGTTTTGGGTGAAATTTAGATACATGTTTATTATTATTATTTTTTTGGTTTTTAATTATTCTTTGGTTTTTAGATTTGTTTGTAAATACTAAATAGTATTAATATTTGATTATATTTACGTTTCATGTTTATTTTATAATTTGATTTGATTTGATTTATTTGATTTATTTATTTAATGTTTTTATTTAAAATATACATTTACAGAGTAATTTCCACTATATCTTCTTAACAGACTTAACTAGGTGTATCTTTCTTTTTTAATTAATACAATTTTCTCAGAATGTTAATGATCGGAAAAAATATATATATATTTATATATATATATTCTAACCCACCCTAGTTTTTAATCCTGATTACGTCCCTATATATATATATATGTAGTAGGAGGGGATCCCAAACTGAATCTGCAGATATTATGAAATCCCTGTAAATAGTTTGTTATCACTTTCGAAATATACTCCACCAATCTTGTTTTTCCACGATGAACAAAAGCATTCCTATTAGACCATAAACTCCACGAAAGCACACAATTGAACTCAAAATCCTCCTGTTTAACCTTACTAAAAAAAACCATCTAATAAGGCTATAGGCCTATAGCCTCCAGTTCTCCACCCAAATGTCGGTCTGATATTTTATTTTTATTCATTATTTTTTATCTTTTATTTTAATTTAATTAGTAAGATTTTGAAAAAGTAGAATAGCTAAAAAATTGTTTGTTGGTCCATAAGGGGTGTTTCTGAAAAAAAAGCATTTTTATCTAGACATCCAATAATAGTTCAAAGGTGAGGGGATGTTTTTAATATTAAACCAAAAAAAAAAAAAAAAGGAAAAAAAAAGGGGAAAGTGATTGTATGAAGAAATCCAGAAAGGGGTCTTCGGTCTTGGAAAGTGTGAAAAAGAGTATTTTATAACTATTAGTAAAAAAGTTAATAAAAGATTAAAGTACTTATTTGGGCTTGTTGGATTGTTGGATTTTATTTGTGCAGTTGGACTGTAGCTATATATATATATATATAAATTAAGTAAAACTTATAAATTTTTTTCAAAAACCTAGAGTGGGCTACGGCCCACCCTAGCCGCTTAAGGGCTCCGTCCCTGTATGATATGATTATTGTATACAAGGTAATATTCTATTTTAAATAATATATAATATTCTATTTTGAATAATATATGATATGATATAACTATAATATATAAGATAAACATTTATTAAATTGACACATGGTGGCTTCTTGTTGGAAAAAGACTGTTATTATATGATTATATATAATATGATATTATATCATGAGGTAATATTCCATTTTTAAATAATATATGATATGATATGGTTATAATATATGAGTTAAGTATTTAATAAATTGGATTTTTATTATATTATTATATATGATATATAATTTGATCACCTTTTGACTTTGAGCCTCTCCATATTTCAATTTAGTAATGGCCATTTCATACAAAGATTTTTAATTCCACTCTTGATTTAGTCATTGTAATTAATTGATTTTTTTTTTTTTTCTTCTTTTACTTCTCTAAAATGAAAATTATAGAGTTTTGACCCCCTAAACTTAATAAAACCTTAAACTCTAGTTTCATCACCGATCAAAACTTAGGTCATATGAGCCAAATCATTCAAACCACACAAAAATATAAACTAGTTTATAATATATGAATCATTTATATATATATAAAAAAAGGTTTATAATATAATGAACAATTAATCTTATAACTAGTATTGTTTGCTCCAACTACGTAAGTATATTATTTGATGTTCAAAAACTTACTGTTTTGTCTCTATCCATATAGATGTTTTCCAACGGTTTATATTCTTACAAAATATATCTGTTTCTTCCCAATTATACCATAAACTTATTATATCATGATCAAATCAAATATAACATCTTTAAAATATTTGTGATTTGTTTTTTGTCATCAAAATCCTAGCCAAGTACTCTACTATCCATTTTATAAATTTTACCAATGTGATCCACTCATGATCGTATGTTGTATTGTTGGACTTAAAAAACTAATAATATTTAATTGAAGTTATAAAATATATATAGATTTTTGTAAAATATAATTAAATGTGATGTTCACATATTATTATTTTTTTAAAAAAATTTGTACCCTTTTTAAATTTTAATTATATTATCTCTTAAAAGAATTAAAGTTTTTATTTTTTTTATTAGAAGGTTTTCTAACTCCAGTATCTTCCATATGCGCAAAATACGGAGCTTGCTTTGTTCAATGAAATAATTCACGAGGACTTGTTCGATGAGAAACACATAAAAGAGATAATTGCAAAAAAGGTCCTTATTCTTTAACTAATTATCAATTTAATGCATGATATGTTTTTTCAAAAAAAAAAAAAAAAATTTCTTATAGTAGTTTTTATTTTTTATTTATAAAATTGGACTAACCTAGAGGAAAATAACATCACAAGCAATCATATATTGAAAAACCCATAGACAGTATCCATCCTTATAATAATAAAAAGAATAAAATGAAAAATAACAAAAAGCACCAAAAGCCAAGGGAAACATTCCCAACAAAAATAGTGGTGGGTAGACCATAAAAAACTGAAATAGAAAACATCAAGAAAAACACTGACCCATGCAATCATTGCCAACCAATAAAGAGCAAAAAAAAAAAAAAAAGGGTGTTAAACCACCACGAATCGACCTACAACCCTAAAGCATTCTTAGAAATAGCATTTGCAATCTGATTCCCCACCCTAAGAAGAGAAACATAAAACCTCATTTTCGATATCTGATAGATACAGCGTTGCTAAGCCTGCCGAATCCGCCAATGAATCTGCTCGAAGCGATAGGAAAGCAGCTGAACCACATAAGAAGAATCATTCTTAAGCCAGATTCGATGCCACCCATTATACCAAGCAAAATTAATGGTCATCGAAGCTGCAAGAAGTTCTGCCTCAAACGCAAACACTTAACCAAGAGGAACAACAAAACAAACCTTCACAAAAGCTCTACAATTACGGAAGACACCCCCACAAACACCAAAACCTGGAGAACTCAAGGCAACACCATTAGTATTAACTTTGATCTAACTAGGAGTTGGAGGCGACCAAATCACACTCGTGATATCTAGGGCCTTAACCGAACAACCACGGAGAACAAACCGACGAAGAATCAAAAAATCATCTACATAATTACACATACACCCAATCTCTAACTAGTTAGCGTTAGACACCGCACGTCAAGCCAAAGACAAAATAGATATGAAATCCACAGCCATGCTCCCAAAAATACACTGGTTACAGACAAAACACATACGCCTAACTATATCATGAATAGTCGTCTTCCATAAAACCTGCACCTGATCACTAAACGAAATTGACATGGTCTAGGAAAAGAACGAACTTAACGAATTGGCAGAAATATGCTGATGAAAAGCCGAAAAATTCGCCTCCCAAAGAGCAGTTGCTAGGGAGCATTGGAGAAAAAAATGAACAGACAACTCACTACTAACCCTACAAACACCGCACTGGAAAGCTAAGGGAAACCCAACCCTACACAAGCGATCCTCTGTGGGGAGTTGATTCAACAAATGACGTCATGTTAAAGATGAACGGGAATAAGTAGACCTGGCAAGGTTTCGGTTCCAACCGTGGAACCGGACCGAAACCGAAACCAAAAAAATTGGAACCGTAACCGTAACCGTAACCGAAATCGAAATCGAAATCGAAATCGGGGGAGGCCTGTTCCGGTTTCGGTTCCAATTTTTTCAGAATCGGGCGGTTCGGGTTCGGTTCGGTTCAAACCGCCCAGTTCCAATTTTTATTTTTATTTATTATTATTATTATTATTATTTTTTACTTTACAAGATATTACATTTTATTTATAAAAAAAATAAAATGTTAGAGTGGACATTGTAAAATATTGAGCCATGACCCATACCCCTTGTCCAAGCAATTATGTGTTCCATTCCCTTCTCCTCCTTTTTATATAGGTTAAACATCTCATTCACTTCTCTATTTTTCTACTATGGGATGTGAGATGAAGGATAAGAAGTCATATTATGCATTTTTAACAAATATTTCAAATATTTCTTTTTGTGTTAGATTCGAATTATACCACAATATGGAATATTGTAATAGTTCAAAAAAAAAGTTAATGATTCCAATAGGTCTCTAGATTCCAATAGGTTATTAAAACATGAAATTAGTTAATGACGTATCGAAAAAAATAAATAAATCAGTTAATGACTTCTTACTCTTTATCCCACATCCCATATTGGAAAAATAGAGAAGTGAATGAGATGTCTAATCTATAAAAAAATGAGGAGAAGGGAATGGAAAACATAATTACTTGGACAAGGGTTATGGGTCATGGCTCAATACTCTACAATGTTCTTTCTAACATTTTATTTTTTTATAAATAAAATGTAATATTTTGTAAAAAAAAAAAAAAATACCTGGTTCAGAACCGTCGGTTTCGATTCCGGTTCCGGTTCCACCCAAACCGAGAACCGAAACCTCTATTTGGAACCAAAATCGGAACTGAACCAGAACCTTGCCGCCTCTAGGAATAAGGGATAAAACTACACCAAACATTCCTCCATTAAGGGACCTGAGAAGAACCACAGATCATACGGGAGTAAGATGACTTGCAAGAAACCTACCCATCTCGAGAATGAGCCCACACCAAAGAATCTGCAACTGAAGAGATAGCAATCCTATCGATTCGAAAACAAAGATCCAGAAAATGAGTGTGAAAATTAACATTAAGAACCCACATGCCCACATGGATAAAATTAGAAACCCTTGCCCTGAGAAGGCTAGCCAAGTAATCAAGAATCCTCAAAAGCTCTAGAATGGGAACCCTCAACCAATTGTCGCGTAAAAAATCTCGTTAAGAATTCTCACAAATGAGTCAAATGTCCTATTTAAGAAGATCTGAATAATGAGAACGAAAAGAAGGCCAAATCGATGAAGTGACATACATCCCTCTCTCTCTCTCTCTCTCTGAGATTTTCGAAGTTGCGTGAGATACCTCTCCCTCAAAAATGAAAAAGCAAAACTCTCAGAGGTCATGAACTTCTAGGTGAGCTTCTTTAAAAGAGAATCATTCAGTAACCTAAGATCTTTCAAACCGAAACCACCTTAGGAGTAAGGCCTACAACAACGATCCCAAGCAACCCGAATTAGTTTAGTCTCCTCACAAGAACCTGTCCACAAAAAATTTCTCAACTTGCAATTAACCTACCACAGCAAAGAAGAAGGTCATTTGTAGATCATGAAAGAATGCACAAAGGAGCCCGTAATAACCGACTTGATTAGAGAATCGTGACCAGCCAAATCAAGGGTTTTCCCTTTCCACTTAGCAAACTTAGACATGATTTTATCCACGATAGACTGTAACACGAACTTCTTGGGTTTTCTCTAAAATAACGGAACCCCTAAATAAGAGAAAGGCAACTGACCAATCTGTATACCAACCAAGGACTGTAATCTACCAATCCATGACGGGGAAACAGAATATCCAAAATAGATAGAAGACTTACCCTAATTAACCAGTTGACCTAAAATTTTACCATAAACCTCAAAACCACGCACGATATTCTTCAGATTTTGAGTTGTGCCTCTGTAAAAAATTAGAACATCATTTGTATAAAGCAAATGCGTAGAAGCATAAAATCCCCTCGGAGAAGAAATATGCAATAACTGAGAGAAATCCACCATCATCGATAGAAACCTACTAAGAAAATTATCCACAATACCAAACAGGAGAGGGGATAGAGGGTCTCCTTGACGAACCCCTCTAGAACAATGAAAATAACCCTCTGAAGACCCATTAATCAGCATAGAAATCCTCGAAGATCTCAGGATGTTGTTAATCCAATTCATGAAAACTGAAGAAAACCCAAAAGCCTGAAGAACTCTAAAAAAGAAAAACCAATCCAAAGTATCGAAAACTTTGCAGATATCTATCTTCATTGCCAAATTGCCCTCATAACACTTCTTATGCAGTACATTCACACAGTTAGAAGCTAAAGTGATACAGTCTTCAATGTGACGGTCCCAGATGAACCCAAATTAATGAGGAGAGACAATCCTAGTTGTGATTTGAGCTAACCGATCTACCAAAATTTTGAAAGAGATTTTGAACAATAAGTTACTAAGCACGATCGGACGAAATTGATCTATCAAAATCGAATTCTTCAACTTTGGAAGAAGAACGATGAAACTGGAGTTCAAACTCAGAAATGTAACCCATGTACGAAAAAAAAAATCCTTAACTATAAGAACCATGTCACTACCCACAACCTCCCAGCAACGCTAATAAAACCTTTCAGAAAAGCTGTCCAACTCAGGGGCAGAGGCCGTATCCTTAGCAAAAATCACATCTTGGATATCGTCTGCCGAAGAAATGCCAATTAGAAAAGCATTTTCCGCACCAGACACCAAAGAAGGAATCACATCCTTAACCATCGAGAAATCTGTCTCAACTTGAGAAGAATCAGAAGAAAAGAGATCCGAATAAAAATTAATGATATGATCCCTAAAGCACCCTATTAATCGAGAGAGATGACAAAGCATTCATGTACTGCCTGCATCTGACAAAGGCATGAAATGAGGAATTACGGTCACCATATTGTAGCCACTTCACTCTTGACCGATCACAATAAAAACACTTATGCCTGTGTAATAAGACATCAAGCTAATGATGATGAACACGAGACTCGACCAAGAAAAGTTGCTATGAAAAACCCAGATTAGACATTTGAAGCTCTATCTATTTCCCATAATGTTGGAGTTCAAATCCCCGAAAACCTCCCAATTTCAAGTCTTAAAAGCATTCTTCATCCTCTTCAGCTTGCTGATAATCACTTGAGGAAGCCTACCCACAAAAGGGGAACTCCAAATACGACTAACTAAAGCCATAAAATTGGGGTGATCCAACCACATACTCTGGAATCGAAAAGGCTTAGGACTAACCATTTCAATATCCGACAACCAAATCACCAATATATAGTAATCCGAGAATCTAAACGGGAGAGCCATACAAGAAACGTCCCGCCAACATGAAATATAACCCTCGAAAATCAAAGCTCTATCTAACCTCTTCTCAATTATAGTGCGGGAATAATGACCCATAGACTAAGTGAAACGAGCACCCTGGGAGCAAACACCAATCAAATCACAATCCTCAATAACTGACTTGAAATCCTCACAAGAGCTTCGAGTTGGAGAACGAAGGCCCAAAAACTCATGAGCTCCCAAAACGGAGTTGAAATCACCCATAACCAACCAGGAGGAAGATACCAAACTAACAAAGTCCCGAAGAGACTGCAAATGCAATCTTTGGACAACTACTGACATATTCACATAAATGAAAGTGTAATAATGCAGCCGATAGTTAACTGTGAGCGAAACAGTAAGTTGTTGCTCATGAAAAAAGACTATCCGAGCATCAAGAAAAGAATCACTGGCTAAGACCCAAATCGTCGGTAAAAGACCACCCCTATCATTCAAACCCACTAAATACAAACCGAGAGAAGACCAAAAGCCAAAAGAGATGGAAGTAAAAACCATCACAGGCTCAACAATACAAACTAAAGAAGGTTGGTGTAAATGACATAAATCTCTAAGAACACGTCTTGTAGACCCGTTCTTAATATCGTGACAATTCCAGTAAAAGACACTAATCATCGAAAACCCCAGAAGAAGTCCGCATCTTGGACTTTAGCTTAGTTAGCCTACACGTAATCATCATCGTCCTTTGAGAAATATTGCTAGCATCTGATCCTTCCGCCTCAACTTGAGAAGCCTAGGAAGAATTAGCAATGAGACAGAGCTTAGAGTGATAATCAGAGGCCAAAAGTCTTGAACTCTAAACAGAACTTGTCATCGAAAAAGGGATCTAAGAAGACTTATAACAGTCCTTCATAACCCTGTGAGCAACATACAGAATCAGGAGATGCTGAAGAGAGGAAGGTCCCACAGTAGTAGAAACCGTCTAAACTAACGAATCTATGACCTGAACATCCTGGATAGGAACAGTGGAACGTACATCAGAAATTAATCTCGAAGTATTAGAGGACTCCAATATCGTCTCTAATCTCAAAAAGGAAGAAACCTGACCCGTTAAAAATTCTAAACTCAAATAAGATCCAATATCCATAGAAGAGTCATTAAAAATCGATACAACTCCTAAGACCTAGGAACTATCAGGATTGCATTAACACTTCAAGACTGCTGCTCACGCGAAGCCGTCAAAGAAACATAATCAGAGAAAATAGTTGAAGCAATCGGATCTGAAGAAATTACCGAAGCATTAGACACCAAAGAGTGGGGAACTACCACATCCTCCGATAAATCCAAATCATTGCGAATAGCCGAAAAATCATTAGACACTAGAACAACAGATTGAGCTATAGAAATCGACCAAAACTCCATTCGATTAACAGATTTACTGTACGGGGACTTGAAACTCCCCATTATTAGCAATCGTAGCCGACCCATCTCGTTTAGGAGCAACCTTACCAGCACCATAAGCAGCCAAATTTTCAGATTTGTTCCATCTGCAAGCATGAGATAAATTCCCAATTGAGGAACAAGTAGAGCAAAAAACAAATAGATTTTCATATTCAACAGATATAAAAGAATTATGACATTATCTCTTTCCAGCAATAGAGAAGTAGGAGGTGAGGAGGATACATCAATGTCCACAAGCACTCTAAAAAATGCCAAAATTCATCGTCAATAGTGGCTCTGTCCAGCCTCAGAGGCAGACCAATACCTTTAGCTAAATCTAAAATAATCTTCGAATGCCAGCATTCCCAAGAAAGATTATAAAGTCGGACCTAAACCTATGTGTTATTGGACTTATATGAAGCCGGATTAAAATTCGGGACCCAAGGCTGGAGGTACAAAATACCCGACTTGAGGTGAATAAAACCCATACCCCAAACAAAAGACTTGTTCTCTTGAGAATGCAACATCACCTGAAAGTACCCATTTCCCAAGGAAATCAACTGCCTCGAAGAAGTCAACTTCTAGATAGATTGGAGCTTAGACTTGAGGTCAACTAACTTCCAAGGCCTTTCCCCACTGGAAAGCACAATACGACCAATGAGAGAATACTTGCACTCATCAAGACGTGACTGGTAAGCCTTGGGATCAACCCGAATCAAAACATATCCTCCCTTTTTATAGGGAACTATCGGCACCGTCTCAACTTGAACCAGAGGAGCTTTAAAGAGATCAGCATAAGACGAAATACCTTTAGCAGATGAAAGACCATTAGCATGTGAAGGAAGAACTGAATCTCCTTTATCCGAATGCGAGGAAGTACCCATAAAAGGATCAACCCAAGCACATGCAGAAATAGACCTAAACGAAGCCTCAATATGACCCATCTGACTAGAAGGCTCCGACCTAGGCACATTTAAAGGAGGCGAATCAGAAGAAACCCTCACAAACAACGATGCCTCCATAAACATGGGGTCCATCACAGAACCCGCCCCACTACTTAGATTCCTCCCACAATCACCATGCACAACAACCATACAAAATCCAAGCAAACCACCAACACTGGCCCACCACCAAAACAAGCACAACAGGCTAAAACAACAGTTGAAACTAAATTAAATCCATCAATCCATGTTCATCACAATTCCTATTGCAAAATCTTCGTAAATTAAAAAGAACTAAATTTATGTACTGTTCAAAGAAATTATGCACCATTCATTCATTCAAAGAAATTGCATTAAAAACATGAAGGTGTGATGGCCACAATCAGATACAAAAGAAACCTGGTGCGGTGACCCATGAAAGCAAAATCAGTGAAGCCCAAGTTGAAACGTGGGACTTGCGACGACACCTCAATCAACTCTCTTAGGGTTTCACGCCGATCTTCTTTACATGTTGATAGTGAACATTAACGAAGGATTCAATTATATTTCCTGATTCTCCCACACATATAAATCCAAAACTAAGCATCCAAAAATAATTAACTATTATAAGTATCTTACTTTCTTATTATAATTTTCATATAGTAGTTTCAATTTTGCTATAAAATGTCCATTTTCAAAAACATTGTTAAGTTTTGTGTTAATGAATGGTAAGCAGGGGTACCCAGGATTTTTTATTTGGATGGACTAAAACAAAACTATATATATAAAAGTGAACTTCAACAATACTAGAAAATTTCATTAATAAAAAACAAAAATACACTAAATAAAGGGATATAATGAGTCTTACCATTAAATACATATATTAAATAAATTACATAACATTTCACTAATCAAAATAAAAATACAGCTAGATAAATAAACATAATGAATGTTACCCTTAAAAATGCATATATTAAACAAAGTACATAATGAGTCAAAACATTCTTACAATCCCGCTCGATGATTGATTTTTTTTTTTTCTAAATTATAAAATCATATTTTTTCTTGGTTTTGATTTATTGTTGTTTCATATTATAACCTTAAATTATCAAACAATTTAATTAAAACGATACTTTAAAAATTATAATATAACACTATAAATAATATATTGCAGTTGAAAAATAAATTAATAAAAAAATAATAAAATATTAACTTAAAATTATAAATAACAAACTTATTAATCAGTTAAAATGAATATGAATATAATTTTATATTCAATTTTGTAATTGAGAATTTAGGGGAGGGACAGTGAATTATTAATCGGGAAGAGATAAAGAATTGAGATTTGTGAGAGAGAGAGAAGGGGAGAAAGAGAGGGAGAGAATTGGCGACGGTGTGAGAGATATAAAAATAGGATTAGAATAGATGTTGATGTGACTGTCAACTGAAAGAAGAAAATCATGATGTTACTCTTAACTCTACTAAATACTAATACTCTAATAATACTCTGCTTTTGTTGATTAATTAAAATAGTATTAAATTAATTATATATGTTTTTTTCTTTTTTCAAAAGCTTACCCAGTTAAAGTCGGGTTAGCCCCCCAAGATGGTCTGCCCTCGATGGTAACAGCATCTTCAATAAAGCTCTTTATTTTTTCTTTAAAAAATAAGAAATCAGTTATATTTTTTATGAATAAGAAGCCATATAAGGAATGAAGACTCCAACAAGTCTCTCTAAAAATGACTCTATATAATTATTTATTTATTTTTAAATTAAAAAATTATTATTTTTAAATAAACTTAAAAAATTATTATTTACAGAATTAATCACTATTAACTTCTCGTTGATTTTTTTTCGAAATAAAAAAAAAATTCTTTAAAATCCAAATATCAGTTCAACTATTTTTTTACAATATGCGTTCAAAAATTTTATATTTCTAGAAAGAAAGAAAAATCGAGCAAGAAGAGAGAACAAGTCATGCATTGGAAACAATAAAATGTAGGAAAATAAATGAATTATTTGGGTTTAAATAAAAAGAATTTGGGTTAAATAAAAAATAGGGAGGATGAATTTGAACCATTGGATATGAGTGATATGGACTTATCTTAACCATTCATTTCATTTGAGGAGAGAGGTAAAAAAAAAAAATAAGGAGGATGTCTTGGCTCCCTAAATTTAGGGAGCCTTTAGTCAGAATTAAAAATATAAAGTGGGATAGGGAGCCTATTGGAGCACTTTTCGATTTATCCTCCCAAATATAGTCAAAAAGGTCCCCAATTCTGGCCTATTGGGGATGCTCTAAGTCCTTTTTTTTTTTTCTTTTCAGATTTAAATGTATAATTAATGTTCTATGGTTGTGATTTTTCAATCTTACGATTTAATTTTCATAGTATTTGTAAATATATACTAGTTGGTTAGGATAAAAGGATCCTTATTTTAATGGTAAATAGTAATATGATGGAAAGCATGTCCGGATATTGTTGTATTTTAATAAAAAGAATAATGCTATACAATTCTAAAAAAATTAGTCCAAAACAAACTAAATTATGTAATGATATGACAATTGATTTGTTTTTATTATATAAATCATGAGATGATATTGTGAATGATATAATAAAACAAATCATTCAACATATCATTTGAGTTAATTTTTAGATTAATTTGTAAAGTTTTGTAGAATTAATATTGAAATAAAAAAAAATCAAGGGATATAGTAGTCTTTAATTTTATTTTATTTTTATAAAGGGTAATAGAAAAGTAAAGGTCCTTTAATAAGGATACCAATTTTTTTTTATAGTAAATGAAAACAATATATAATAATAATAATAAAAAAGAAATAAGAAATAATGCAACTGAATATATTAATGTTTTAGAATAAACAAACAATATAGTCACATAAGTGTGATTCGTACGTGAAATAGTTTAATTAAAAAAAGGAAAAAAAAAATCTTCAAAGTCCATCTACCACTATTAGGTACACGCTGTTTGCACATGCTAGTTGCTGCTGCGTGCACTTGAATGGCATTAAATGAAGTCATATTAAATTGAATTTGGAACCCCTACTCATCTGATCTTTTTTGGAATCAAATCAGTTGTTAAATTTTGATGTTTCAATTTATGTTCAACCAACCAAATTGGGATATATGTGTACATTTATGGAAACAGTTGAAAAAAAATAATTAAATATGCACACATATCCCAATTTGGTTCGTTGGACACAAATTGGGATACCAAAATTTGACAGTTGATTTGAGTCCATTTTTTTTTTTCTGACCTTATATAATCTTATCACACATAAGCATTGAAATGAATGAGTGGTTAAATATGATTGGTTTTCACAACCATTTTATCAACAATCAATCATATACTTAAAAAAAGTCAGGAAAAAAATTAGATCAGCAGAGGATCCAAATCCTATTAAATTATGGGTCGAGACCTGACGAGATTAGATTATATATAATCTAAAATACAGCTCCCACCGGAATATGAGATTATATTTATAATACCGGTTTATTGAGTCAGGAGATTAGATAATAGAAGACTTGAACCAGCAATCTCACAGTACATGTGTGAGAGATTTATTATCACTCATCAGACTAACTTTATCTTGTCCGGTAGATAGTATAATTAATAGGATCAAATCTTGACAACAACGAAACAAAAATATTAATCGATTTGTACGTACAAAGGTGATAGACCTAACCAACACCTCCTTCATTTCCTGCAGAAACCAAAAGAAGAAAAAAAATTGTGAATATGCAGAGGCTCTTCGCAGCTCGTTCTCTCTTCACCAAGAA
This sequence comes from Acer negundo, assembly GCA_035582765.1. Classification (NCBI taxonomy): domain Eukaryota; kingdom Viridiplantae; phylum Streptophyta; class Magnoliopsida; order Sapindales; family Sapindaceae; genus Acer; species Acer negundo. The sequence continues at coordinate 25,620,480 of CM069235.1, read as the reverse complement.
CAACAAGCACTCTGCTGCTTCTTTCACTACATCTTCTCTACTCTTCGACGAAACTCAATTACAGGTTTTTTTTTTTTTTTTTCTTCTTCTTCTACTTCAAGAATTTTTTATTTATTATTATTATGTGTTTGTCGTTTGCTTTTTTGAGTTCATTATTTATGGCTGCTTATAATGTTGTATTTGTGAAATTATATATTTTCTTTCTGTTTTTATTGTTTGTTGAAGTAATTAAAATGGTCTGTGAAGTTTCAAATGCTTGCCATTTGAATTATATATATATATATATATGTGTGTGTGTGTGAGAATCCATGAAGAGCTAAAAATTTTATGGATTAATTGGCTACAGCTATTTTGAAAGATTTTATTATTTTTATCCATTTTGGACAAGTTTACCCCTAAATGAGTTGAAATTTTTTTAAAAAAAGGGAACTAAAACTTTTCAAATTTTTTTTAAAAAAATTTTGTATTCAAATAAATTTTTTGAATGGAAAACGTTAAAATTTTTCTTTTGAAGAGATCTAGAAATCTATCCATCCATATCTCTTCAAATCTGGAGAGAAAGAGACATAAATATAGGATTTGAAATGTTGGCCGGGGAGTTAACAGAGGCGTAGCTCAACTGGTAGATGTACTAGTTTAGGGCTTGGGTAAATGACTCCCAGGTCAGCGGCTCAAATCCTACCAATGGCGAAAGCTTTCAAACAAAATACATGGTCCCAAATTAATAAATATTGTCAAAAAAAAAAAAAAAAAATGTTGGCTGGGGAAAGAGAGAATGAGGGAAAATTTTGGATGGTGAATTAAAGACAAAAGAGAGGGGAATTTTGTCGGTTCACTCCTAAATGTGATATGTTTTTATTAATTTTTTTAATTGAAATTGTTTTTATTTTTATTTTTTATTATTATTATTTTTTTAATGTTTTTCAACTTTCAGGCTTGAGTTTTTAGGCAATCCAAAATCTTTAACTAAAAGTCTAAATTAAACAACTTTTTAAAGATTTTTCTGAATCCTTTATTTTCAAAAGCAAAAAATTGTATCCCGATCTTGATCTGAAACCGTAAACCTACTAAAACAAACATAAAATCAATGGAGGAAATTGTGATGAAAACAAAAATTGTATCCGTATCTTAATCCAGTATCGTAAACTTACAAATAAAAACATAAAATCAACAGAGTAAATATTGATAACATTTTTGATATATTTTAGATATTTTTCATATTTTAAAAGTATCTATTTTTTATTCAACATTCCGATTTTTTAAAGATATTACCTTTATTTTCAATATTTCTATCAAGATTTTAAAATTTTGGACCATTAATATTTTCACCTAAATCAATAGTTACTTCCTTAGGCCTAAAATAAAAAATTTAATAATAATCTTCTTGGAGTGCTGTTTCCAAAACCAAGAAGCCAGCCACAATTTACAGAAAGTAATTAAATAAAATGACAAATGTATCCTGAGCCTTAAGTCCTAGACTACTAGTGTCCTACACACCTACGGGGATTGGGGAGGTCACTATTCACTAGTAGGGAAGGTTTGTATCATAAAATACAATCTTTGTGTCCTCATATAATTACAGAAAACCTTTGGACTGGTATTGTAATTTTTTTTAATTACTTATTTCACTTCAATCTTTTTAGGATTTTTTTGGAATAGTTTAAAAGGAGAATTGCAAAAACCTTGTGGTTTGTGTCTCCTCTTTTGGCTAAGTGGTGTGCATATATATTCTCTTCTATGTTAGTGGTGAGAGTTCAAATTTCACCATCTTACATATTTTATAGGTATACGTGGAGAGTTTTCTCCCCAATACTCTTTGATGTTGTGGGAATAAATATCCGATTTACACAAATATTGCTTGATCTCATTAGGTGACGATACACACCTTACCCGTTCGGTAGGTTTTGCCCGTAAAACAATTAGTTTTGGGTTGAAGGATTGTTTCTTAAAAAAGGACTTAAAACTTATAAGTGTGTTTATGAAATTCGCCCTATATTGAAATGTTAGAGAACATTTGAGTGATTTTTGCAATCAATTAAAAAAAAGGGAAATGTCATAGAAATGTAGAAAATGTTTATAGAGTTTCTGAACAATTTTTTTCTTTTGAGAGAAAAAAAAAAAAAATTGGGATTTTACTATGCATTTGTAATTTCCATTTAATTAATCAGTATATTGAGTTCATGATTTCTAGCTCCTGCAATTGAAAAAAAAAAAAAAAAAAAAAAAAAAAAAGGCATTTTGTTAATTAGCAAGTACATTCTAACATACTAGTTTTTGGGAGATGATCACAGTTTAAACAAAGTGTTGAACAATTTGCACAAGAAAACATTGCTCCTCATGCTGCAAAAATAGACAGAACAGATTCATTTCCAAAGGTACTTGTATTGTATTGTATGATAATTAATTAATATAATTGGTTCAACTTATGTATGAATTATTTATGATCCCAATTTGTGTTTTCTGATTGCAATTCATGTACTGTTCTTCCTCAAGGGGATTAACTTATGGAAACTCATGGGAGATTTCAATCTCCATGGAATCACTGCACCAGGTACGTAGAATTAAATTAACTTATTTTTGTATTGGTGTCTCACTCTTTAATGTTAAGATCATAAAAATCTGATCAAGCTTGGTTCTCTCTCTTGTAGAGGAATATGGAGGACTAAATCTCGGTTACTTGTATCACACGTTAGCTATGGAGGAAATTAGTCGCGCTTCAGGTGCTGTTGGCCTGTCTTACGCGGTTCATTCTAACGTCTGCCTCAATCAATTTGTAAGCTAGCTAGCTAGAAATCCAATGGTAATGTTTTTGTGTGATGATCATCATCTGCTAGCAGGACTTGAGACAATAATGTTTTGGTTTTCGGTTTTGTAGGTGAGGCATGGAAACCCTGATCAGAAACAGAAGTACTTGCCAAAGGTACATATTTCTGGTGCAACATTTTCGACTACTTCTGTTCGACTAATCATTCTATCGTTTGTTAATGTTGTCATTGTTGCTGTTGTGAAGCTTATCAGTGGAGAGCATGTAGGAGCTCTTGCAATGAGTGAACCTAATGGTAACTCTAACTCAGCCCTGCAAATCTTCCAAGGCCTTTGTTGTTGTGGTTTTTTCAGGTAATTGATGTCTTTAATTTGTTGTCTGCAGCTGGCTCTGACGTTGTTGGTATGAAATGTAAAGCTGACCGCGTAGCTGGGGGTTATGTTCTTAATGGGAACAAGATGTGGTGCACTAATGGTCCATCTGCTCAGTCGTTGGTAATTTGTTAATACTGTTCTCTAGATCTCTTTTGTTTTGTTTTGTTTTGTTATACTAATCTACAATTTACATCAGATTGTTTATGCAAAAACCGACATCACAGCTGGCTCGAAAGGAATCACAGCATTTATCGTTGAGAAGGGAATGCCCGGGTACTTGCACAGAAACTAATCAGTACTTGACTGTTTAAATGATGTTGTTTGCATTTATTGATCTATATATAATCATACTGATCACAGAATAGAGTTACGTACTAACAAAAGTTTTAGCATTTGAATGATTGAAATTCAGATATGGAGCAAAAGAAATGTACATTTGAATTAAAAGTTTCTTTTGGTTCTGCAGATTCAGCACTGCCCAGAAATTAGACAAGCTCGGGATGCGAGGAAGTGAAACGTAAGAGTCTCAATTATTTCCTATCGGTTTAAGCTTTTAGGTCGGTAACTGATATAGTATTAGAGCTTTGTTGTCTCTGGAGTACTGGGTTCACCTAAACTTTTAGGTCTTATAGTTACTAACAATTTGGAGTGAACTTATTTTGGAGTCCACCCCCTACTCATTCCTGGTCATTTTTGCAGATGTGAGCTTGTCTTTGAGAATTGCTTTGTTCCAGAGGAGAATATACTTGGGGAGGAAGGAAAAGGTTTTCAGTTTTTTGTTGTTGTTGTTTTTGTTGTCAAAATCTGATCTCTAGTTATATAGTAAACAATCAACATGTTTGCAAATATAATCTGAGATCATGATCAACAATCTGATTGAAGAGTTTTTGTTTTTCCTTCCTTTCAGGAGTGTATGTTCTGATGTCAGGACTAGACTTAGAGAGGGTTGTTTTCGCTGGCGCGCCCCTCGGTTTCATGCAAGCAGCTCTTGATGTTGTTCTTCCATACATCAAGGAGAGAAAACAGTTCGGTCGATCAATCGGGGAATTTCAATTTATACAGGGGAAAGTTGCAGACATTTACACTTCTTTACAATCTTCAAGGTACAGCCCTTACAGGATTCTGATTACATGCATATAGCACATTTTGATGATCATTCTCAATTGCACTTTTTTTTTTTCGATTAACAAAATTTGTCATCATGTCAGGGCCTTTGTTTATACTGTTGCAAGGGATTGTGACAACGGCAAAATTGACCCCAAGGTTGTCATCAGAAATCTATATCCATTTTTTTTCTGATCTTAATTTTATCGTGTTTATTATTATTATTATTATTATCTATCGAAAGAAATAAATGTTCGAAATTTCCAGGACTGTGCTGCAGTGATACTTTGTGCAGCTGAGAAAGCCACCCAATGTGCTCTGGAGGTGATCCAAGAAACATATTTAAACTCTTTAATTAGCTGCAAAAATTCTCTTGACCGATTGATGTTGATCACTTAATTTTTCGAATTTTCGACAGGCTATACAATGTTTAGGAGCTAACGGGTACATTAACGAGTACCCGACTGGTCGGATTCTTAGAGATGCAAAACTGTATGAAATCGGAGCAGGCACTTGCGAGATCAGAAGAATGATCATTGGTCGCGAGCTTTTCAAGCAGCAGTGAGTGTGTGATTAGGAATAAATGTTGCATAATTTTGTTGGACTGAAAGGCTTATTATTGAAGTTGTCACATTATACCAATTTGCACTTACTTGTACTTGCAATTTTTTTTTTTTTGTCAATATATTATGAGAAAAATCTCTCAAATCGAAGAAAGGAATGTATCAATAAGCACCGGCTTTGTGTAAAAAGAAAAAAAAAAAAAAATCATAACATCAAAATCTTGTTTAAAAGGTTGTTCTTCTGTTCCTAACCAACTGAACCGAATCATCGCTCAATGTGGCATGATGGTAAAGGGAGCTCATTCAGGAAATGTTGTTTGTCTATTAGGTTCTATATTCATGAGTCTCATTTCTTGTTAGACACTCATAGTCATCAGGTTTGCTTAATTTTAAATATGGTAGAGATGGAGGACTCAGATATAATTTTTTTTTAAAATGATTATGGAATCGAGACATCTCGATCACCGCAACATGAGTCGACTCGGTCACTCCCCTAGTTGATTCATGACATGTCTGGGAACATCATGAGTAGACTTAGATCGTCATTTATCAAACAATGAGTTGGCTCGTGATGTGTCCTCTTGAGTCTGTCTATGACCCATGCAGCTTGATTCAACACTATGGGCCTGATCATGTTTTTTAATAGGTCCAATAGCATGGCTCAGTCGAAATCGGTTACCAAACCGAAACCCATATCTAAAAGACAGAAATTCATCTTTCGATTATGTGAAGTGAAGACAATTGACCAATGACCACTGTCAACTTAATGGTAAAGTTAGATGGGGACCATATTATTAATTGTCTTTTTCTGTATTTTGATGCGTACATCCAAGCATTATTTTCGTAAAACATCATTAAACCTCAAATTATTAGATAAACATGATCTATCTACAACATATCATGTTGGGTATCCGTAAGAGTTTGAACTGTGGAAATAATAATAATAATAATAAATCATACAAGGATGACAAAATTTTTACTTTACAAGATTAATTTCTTCACTAGTATCCAATTCATCTCACTGAAAATTAACTCTCATTTACAAGGTGTCCTGATAACTATATGACTAATGTATTTGCAGTGGTTTATTTAATCTCAGGAATTTCTACTTGTACTTCATTATTGGATGTACCAACACTAGTACTTCCGTGATGATCATCTTCTGTAATCTCAGATTTTTCTGGAAAAGTAGTGATTTCTCCGAGAGTTGGCGTTCGATGATGAGGAGATAAATCTTGGGAAGTACTTGTTCTGTTGCTGGTCCAGATAGGAGTAGTACTTCCGTGATGATCATCTTCTGTAATCTCAGATTTTTCTGGAAAATTAGTGATTTCTCCGAGAGTTGGCGTTCGATGATGAGGAGATAAATCTTGGGAAGTACTTGTTCTGTTGCTGGTCCAGATAGGAGTAGTACTTCCGTGATGATCATCTTCTGTAATCTCAGATTTTTCTGGAAAATTAGTGATTTCTCCGAGAGTTGGCGTTCGATGATGAGGAGATAAATCTTGGGAAGTACTTATAGGAGTAGTAACAGTGGAAGATATGTCATGGACAGATTTTGAAATGCCTTGCTGTTTCTTCATTTTACTCTTTGCACCAGCATGCCACTGATTTAGGGCATGTGATGTTTTCTCATTTAACACAGCACTCTTGAAAGTTGATCCCATCTGTAAATTGCAAAACAAAATTCAATTCTCATCCAAGCTTTAATATTAATAATTGGATTTCGATTTCATTGCACGTATACTGATCGAGATTGAAAATTAAAGCGAATTAAATTCCATTAGAAAGAGAATAAGGAAGGAAAAGAACTTTAATTTCTTAGGAGGGACAGGGGAATTAAGTTCCCTTTCTAGCATGATCTAATTTCCCGATCTATGTGGGATTCATGTAATTTGATTCCCATAATGTAATCATAAATCTGGAATTAAGTTCTCTTTCTTTGATTTGATTCTCATCCAGTATACGCTTTAGTATTAAGTTTGGTCTAGTTTGACATTTTTTTTCACTTTAATGTAGGCTAGCTGCACAAAAAAAAAAAAAAAAAAAATCATCGGGTTTTTTTTATTACAAGTTTAATTTGAGAGACGAGCATGCATACCTGAGTTACAAGAGCATAGAGTGGAAGTGTAATGTAGCTGCACATCACTTGAACCGTCACCCTATACAAATTTACATCGATAATGTTCAAGTTATTAGTGAAGATGAATCAACAATCAAAGCTAGCTAGATTGAAGAATAAATTAAACTAATTAAGTCCGGCCAGGATTATCATGTTTCAAAAAAAAAAAAAAAAGTCCAGGATTATCAGAATGAAAAAATTAAAAAAATAAAAACATCCATTGACACTTACGCTAGGACCAGCCTGATAATGATAATGTCTGTTCTTTCATGGTAACAAGAGTGTATTCCATATTCAAGCTGAAAAATTAGAATTGATAATCAACATCAGAACATGTTAATTAATTAAGCTGAGCTAAAAGTTTTCTATGAAAATGGCAGTTCAGTCAACAATTTTAACAGCTAAGATATTTCGACTGCTTTTTTTAATACCGTCAAAAAGGTTGTATTACAATAAATATTTCTAATTCTAACACCGAACGTTCTAGTGATAATTATGTTTTGTTTTATTGAGAAAAAAACAATGAGAAACACTTACCGTGACCCAAACAAAGAAAGCCAGCTCAAATGCATTCTGGAAAATGAAAACAAATCATGCATGAGAGTTGATCATCATCAATTGCACGAATTAATCAACCAAATATATATATATATATATATATATATAAATAAATGATTCTTTTTGGAATTGATGAAGAGAAGGGATGGATATATAATTATAATTAATTAATTACCACAAACAAAGTGTAGTGTAAAAGTGTCAAGACATATTTAGGGTGATTGAACCAGAAAAGATTGTCATTGGGCTGCACTGTGGGAGCTCCTTTGGTCACACTATTTTGGTTTTGGAGCTCAAGAGCCATTCTTGCTACAATTACTTGCAGCTTTGTTCCAAGAACTAGCACTATCTACACACATTTGCAAATTATCATTAAAAAAAATCCAAAAAATAAAGTGAAAATGAAAATTATTAGGAGCAGGATTCCAGACGTTTTTCCTATATGTTTCATATATACTTACAGTCAGTGGGACAAATGATACCCATAGAAACACATGCCAGCCTGTTAATGTTCATGTAACACATTTAACTTAGTCAATTTTTTTTTAATTAAAAAATACTTGAAAAAAATTAATGGATATAATATAATACTCACCTTGCACGTCCACAAGCATCAAAATGACCATCAGAAGCCACATGAAAGGGCTGTCCATGAAATGCAAAAAACATTAATGAATTGAATTGTAATTTTTTCAAGTAAAGGTGGTGGGTCTTTTTCATACAATGCCTCAGATTATGCACAAGAAGACAAGGAAGGGACTGATGATGGTGGACAGCTTAAGCTTAAAGGCAAGAAGACAAAGAAAGGTGTTGGGGATAATTCATAAGATAGGTAAGAACAGCAAGAAGGGGGCTTTGTTGGCAGTCAAAAGGGGGCTTGTGTTGTTATTTGTGCGTGGGCTGTTTTCCCATCCCTGATGTTGGGTCTTGTTTTGGGTGGTGTATGATCTTGAGCTTTGTTGTCCTAATTAAATAAAAATTTACCGTTAAAAAAAAAATTACAAAAATTATAAAAAAGGATGGATTTGATCGGAACCTGATGCCAACTACAAGTTTGAAATCATCCTCCAGGGATCGTTGTATGTAATTCTGGAAATTGAAATAATTGTTTGTCGAAAAATGAGCCTGAAATTTTATTGGAATATTAAAGATCAGCTTGAATTAATCAAAGACAATAAATTATTTATAAAAATATAATAAAAAGTACAAAAACTTTAAATTGTATGTGTATATGCATTTACTATTCATACTAACCGTGATGAAACCATGCCGTAGAGTAAGATAATCAACTTTAGCCACTGAATTGAAGAATTGTCTGAAGAAGCATTTCTATAATATCGGTTGATGAATAAAATAGAATTATATTAATATTTTTCGTTTAAGCTGACTATATTATTAAAATAAAATAAAAAAAGAAAACAAAAGAAAAGAAAAACGAAAGCAAGTAAAACAATAATGTAAAAAGGTACGCATACCTCAACAGAAAACAATTAACCATTCCCTTTTGCCTCAAACAGTGCGGCCCAATTAGAAATATCAACACGACTTAATTATGTCTGGGCCGATGAAACCGTAGAATCATAACTAATCTTAGAATAGAATTATGTTAATATGTGTCTTTAACATTATTATTATTGTTGATTATTTAGATAAAAATGAAACAAGTTTCATTTATTTATGTTTATCAAAACTATCTCTCACTTTTTTTTTTTCTCTTGAAAAGAAAACTATCACTTGCTCCTCCATGAGAGGACCCATTAACAAAAGTTGATCATATGCTAATATATATAGAGGAAAAATGAACTTACAATCCATAGATAAATAGACGAGTCTGTACAAGAACTCATGTGGCGACGTGCAAACGTTGTTTGTCTTGTAAATCTAAATCGTTCAGAATCTATATAAATTAAAATAAATAAGAATGAGTAGAATCATATATTATTTAATGTGGACCAAAAGATATATATATAAACAAATGCTTTTAATTTATTTAACGGCAAATTACATAAATTTAATCGGAATATATGTATAACTATATAAAAATCAGCGGAAAAATCATAACAACTCTCACTATCTATCCCTTTAGCTGTTTGTAAGAGGGAGTAGTTTTATCTAACAAAGATAGACAAACTAGCAGTTTATATATGTAACCTATTTGATGGGAAAATAGAACCAAAATCCAGGTTTCAATACGACTAAATTTTACGTACGTACTCTTCAATATCTTCTAATTTCCTTCCACAAGTTGCCAAAAAATACCCTTTAAAAAGGGTCAGTCTCTTTTTCCAAATTGAAATCAACTTTGGAGTCCACTTTAACTCAAAACTTTAATTTAGGGTTAGAATTTATTGCATCCCCAGTACTGATACCAACGTACAGGTTGTGACCAAGTCAAAAAGTTTTTAATATTCTATCCAAAACGCATTAATTTTTAAAAGAAAAACAAATTCATAATTTAGTTTTATATGGAAATATTAAAAAAAAAAAAAAAAAACAGTAATTGACTTTGTAGTGAGAATATAAAATATGTTACATCCAGTTTCCTTTTTTGCTTTTTTTTTTTTTAATCTGGGAAATCTTGCTAAAGTTGTAGAAAAATAATAGAAATAATAATAAACAGACCAAAAAAAAGTTCAAAACTTGAAAATATTTTAATTTTATATAATTTTTTACCGTTGGCAACCATATATTCTATGGTTTGAGTCTCTTCCTCCCAAGCTTTCCATCTCTTCATCTGTCCAAAAATTATTCGAAAAATGTAAAACATGTTTTCCATTTCATTTAATAGTAAATGTAAATCATGTTTTTGCAGAAATTTGTTCTTTGATACCAATGCAATTCTATATAGTGAAAATGTACACACACAAGGGAAATATATATATATATATATATATATATATATATGGTTAATCTCGAAATATAAGTTTTTTACTTAGAAAAAAAATACAAACAATGAAATTAAAATAATTAGACTATAGATGGTATATTTCTTCAAAGTTACTCAAAAAAGTCAAATCTTTATGGACCTAATCACCTAATAATTTTTATTATAAGGGATTTGCTGTCTTCCATAACCCTAAGCAAATTTCATCAAACCTTGACTAATTGAGATATAGAACCATCTCAGATCACATGTGCTCAACAACTAAAATTCCAATGCAAATAAAATAATAATAATAAACTATTAAAAAAAAATTAATGCACGGTCCTCATGCTCAGTTAATGGTTAAGAGTTACTTTGTGATCAAATACTAACAGCATGAAATATAATCATCAATTTTCGAAAATGTTGTTTGCTTCCGATCTGGGGCTGAGGGAGAGGAGGGCTGGTAGGGGCCATGGCCTCTCTCACATAAAAAATAAAAAATAAAAATAAAAATAAAAACCTCTAAAATTCTACATATAAAAGTTATAAAATTATTACGAATTTTCAATTTGTTTTCACTTTGGTCCCTCTAAATTTGTTTGTTTTTATATAATGACCACCAAACTTGAATTTTTGGATTCGTCCCTGTTTATGAATAAGCAAACCTCAGAAAGATTATGTGTAATTACTTCGACAAAAAAAGTAGTAATATTTAAATGTTGTTACGTACCTTGGCTCTTCCTAGAGCCATTGTGAGAACACAATAGATAATCTGCATAACGGCCAACACAAAGATGAGGATGCTTAATTGGGTCACCCCTTTTTCTGAAATAAGAGAAGTCATTCCCTGCAAAACAAAAACATATTATTAACAAATTAATCAGTAAAACACGCAGAGAATTACACCTTTAAAAGGGTTATATATATTAATTAATTAATGAATTAATTAGAGAGAGAGAGAGAGAGAGAGAGAGAGAGAGAGAGAGAGAGAGAGAGAGAGAGAGAGAGAGAGAGAGAGAGAGAGAGAGAGATTTGAGACCTTAGATTGACAATAATCAGTAGAAGATAAATATTTAGTTGCATCATCATCATCATCATCATCATCAGAAGCCAAGTTTCTTTGGTGTAAGAAATCGGCAGAAAAAGCTTTGGTGGTTTTGGTGGTGTATGAGCTTTGACGACAAGGAAGCATGGTGTTGGCAACTTTGGTGGGTACACAGATTTTGGAAATGGATTTCTGAGTTACTGTTAGAATCAGAGACATGAATCCCAACACTATCAGCACTGCATGCACCAACAAAAATGAACAAGTTAATTAGTCAATTATGATCAACAAATTATTAACTCATATCAGTATATATCATGTTTTAAAGACGCTTTTACTATTTGAGGGAATCAAGTTTCGTCAGAAAGGAAACAATTGATTCCTAGGTGAGAGATACTAGCACACCATACAGTAGTGTACAAAACATGATTTAATTTCCAGAAAGAATTTAATTACTAATTTGCTTTCCAACAATTTTTCGATCTAGTAAATACTAAATATATATAGTAATCACAAATTAGGATTCAGGAATTAAATTCTCTTCCTCTCGTTACCTGATTTAAGCTTCTCCACAGCCTCAAGCAAGGAAGTTTTCCTGTGTTTTTTGAGCCACTGCACACACCAAATTAAAACACAGATGGGTCAAAAAAATTGTAAGAAATTCACTAATAAACCAAATAATGGAAAACAAATTAATGTGATCGAGTGTATATATATATATATGAACTTACGTTGGCAAGTAGATGAATCAAGTACTCGATGAAAATGGAGATGGAGATGAAAACAAAGCAAACAGTTGCCAGAGCCCAAGTTGGTGTGTCCTCCAGAGTCCGAGTTGCACCACCACTACTGCTAGTGGCTGCTCCTCCTTCAGATGCCATCTTAATTTCTCAATCAGTATCTTTTTTCGAAGAAGATCAGATGGCTATATAAGCATAGATTTATATATATATATATATATATATATATGCGTTAGACCGATCATGCAAAAGATGGAAAGAAGACCAAAGAACACGAAATGTTGATCTCCATAAATACAAAGTCTTTTTTTTTTTTTTTTTTAAGTACCATTAATACGAAGTCTTGGTCCATTTTGAAAGACATAAACTGAGTCTACTCCTCTAGATGCAGACTAGCTGTGGTGGAGGTCGTATTTGGAATGGTTGACAAATTAAAACCAGGTTAGTATATATATATATATATATATTATAATTACTATGTAGACCAATGGCAGTTAATGAAAAATTGAAATTAATGGCCATGAAAGATTGGGCCAGATAGTACAATTTAGAGATGGCGTGTGGGACCTCAAAATCCCTTAGAAAGTTAATGGTATCGGAGAACTCCGCGTTTGTAGCGCTAAAGAAGATGATATGAATCTCATAAATCATATAAACTACTCTTCCTGTTGTAAGACTATTAACTAATAAACTTTAACAATGTACAACTTACAAGAGAGTCATTATCTAAATTAATGCAAGATTTTTATTTTTATTTTTTAAGTATTGCAACTATTATATATAATAGTACTGTCAAGATCCGACAATATATGTATGGTTTGAAAATATACTCCCATACTCGAAAGAAAATTCTCCACTTATGCATACTTGTTAAATACGTATAGTGGGACTCGAATCCCTTACTATAATTGTTTAAGAAAGGTCACTACCATTTGTGCACTAAGAGGTTATGTGCAATTTATGCGAGAGTTAACAGTTGGTACCTTTAATAACAACATTCAGCCTCTTTGTCTGTCAAAAAAAAAAAAAAAACATACAGCCACTTTGCATGATCAATAATGCATATATGGTGCATCTTCTGTTGATGAGTTAATAGTATATGAATAGTTTTTTAACTTAAGAATAATACTCGGATACTGATCAATCAGTATCCAAAATATTAATTCTTCCGATGAGAGTATAGTATGTGGGCTTTTTTCTTTTATTTTTTATATTTATCTCACAAATAATTGAACCATGTGCTACACTCCCATTATTAGAGTCAATATTTTAGATACTGACCAGTCGTTATCCGAGTATAATTCTTAAATTAAAGATATAGGTTTTGTGTGTAGGAATTTCTTGTCGATTGATGAGTTAATTTTATATGAATGATTCTTAACTTAAAGATATTATATATTATATTGTGTGTAGTAATTTCTTGTCGGTTGATGAGTTAATTGTATATTAATGAGGGTTAATTGTACTAACCTACCCTTACTTTATTGGATCTAGTAAAATTTTAAAAAGATGTCATAAATTAACACAAACATTCATTACCATCAAGTCAATCTGGTAACTTCAACGGTTGACTAGCTTTGACCATTGGAAAGCCAAATATACCATTGCCACATCATCTCAAACATAAAATATTTTTTAAATTAAAATTAAAAAATCAAATATTTTTTTAAAAAAACAAGATAATTTACCGAAGGTCGAGCAGGAAACAATAGATCTTTAACGATCTCCAAATTACTTGAAGAGATCTTTGCCAATCTCCTACTTACTTGAAGAGATTTTCGCTGATCTTAGAGATCCAACCTCCTGCAGTTCAGAGGAGGCTTCTCCGCGAATTGAAGGTGTTTCCATAAACAGCCAATATATTATCTTTTATATACATATATATATAATTTTTACTTATCAATTTTGAATTTAAAATATTTTATGTCTGGGATGATGTGGTAGGGGTATATTAGGTTTTCTATAGATCAAGGTTAGTCAACCATTAAAATTAATAGATTGACTTGATAGTAATGGGTGTTTATATTAATTTAGGATATCTTTTTAAAATTTTGATAGATCCAATTAAGAAAGGGTAAGTTAATGCAATTAACCCTATTAATGATTCTTTATGATTCTTTAACTTAGAGATATAGGTTTTGCTAGAGTACACGTTTCAAATTTGAAAATTTATTATTACAGTTAACAAAATATTATAAGGAGCCGCCGCAGAAAAGAGGTCTACTGAGGTCACGGTAATCTTTTTTTTTTTTTTTTTTTTTTAAATTTTTTTAAATTTTTTTAAAATTTTTTTAGTTTTTAAGTATTATATTAATTTATAGTTTTTTTTTTTTTTTTTTTTAAATGCAGATGACTCGAACCCACAATCTCGTAGTACAGATGTAATAGTTTTTACCATCAGACCAACTTTCTTACGACACTTAAAAAGAAACTCTTAGAGTATCTCCAAAAGATTCTTCAAATAAGATATTTGTTAAAATTAAACGAGCCACACCAGCATATTTAGCTCTAACGAACTCTTCAAATGAGATTATTCTAATATAATTTTGCTTCTCTCTCTTTAATGTAGAAAATCATCATCTCCTTCTACAATTATTATTATATTATTTTTTATATCATATAATATTTGACATTTATATCGTTTCATCTTTTTAATTAAATCCAATTAATATATAATAAGTTTTAACTTATAAATTTTATCATGATAAAAATTATATCATTAGAAATGTATCATCTAAATCTTTAAAATGAGGCTAATATTGAATATTTAATAATAACATATTAATAATTTGGAAAGTCATACAAATTATTTTTATATCCAATGGTGAAAGTTTTCAAATATATATATATATATATATATATATATATGATCCCAGATTAATAGATATTGTCAAAAAATATATATATACTAGTTTCACATGTATAAATCTAGTGAATTTAAAATTTTATTATTTCAAACTTGAAAATAAAAATGGAGGGTAATTAGATTTGTTGGTGGGGAGAGGGAATTTGAATGCTTTCATTAAAATAGTATAAACTTATTTCTAATTGAAAAGTCTTTTGGAATTATTCTTCTTTTTTGGCTTATCAAACTATCACATAAGTAAACAAATAGACATTTCAAGAGTGAAAATAAAAATAGTCTTTTTTGAAAATGTTCTTATATCAAATTATCATATGACAACCGGTGGCGAAGCCATAATTTTGGCTTTAGTGGGGCCAAGACAAAAAATATTATTAATTGTCACACAATAAAAATATATTAATATACCAAAACGTAATACAAAATAATAATAATAATAATAGTATATTTACAAAAATTTTGAGAATCAAAATGAAAATTGACTCTATTTTGTATCTCAAACGTCATCTAAATCAAATTTATTTAATTTTCTTTACGATTTCCGTTTCAATATACATAATCAAAGAATTTGGGAGAAAATGATCTTTCATCTTGTTGCATAGATGCAATATCTCTTTCAATAGTTCATAATTAATAAATATATAATTCATATAAAATATTTAAAACAAGATGGATATTGTATAATAAAACAGTAAAGAAAGACTTAATTTATTCTAATGAATACCTAATAAAAAAAAAATATACATATATAGACAGTTTTAGCACTATACAATTTATATATAGTTGCTGAGTAATGATGAGAGGATGCTATTTTTTTTAGTTTTAATTTATTTCAAATTTTCAATTGATTGAAATCCAATGATTAAAAACTAACCCATTAATATAGTAGCTGAACTGATATATGGAGTAGATTAAGAAATAATGTATGAAATTATGAGAAATGAAAATTAATAAAAGAGATTGATTTTGTCTTGGATAATGAAATAAATTTATACTATTAATAAAATGGAGGACTATGTTGCAATTACATATATATATATATATATTTCTCATGGGCCCCACCTTGTATTTGTCTCTGATGACAACTAACAACTTTTAATTTGGTGGTCCCAATGAGAACCGCGCGTCACCTAAATAATATGTGAAGCACCGGCGGTCCCATTGACATATTCATTTTCTTTTTTCTTCACTTTTCTTCTTGTTGAAAATTCATTTGTCTCTACAGTCTACACCCAAATTAATATTCAGTAATTGAATAGCTGCCCAGAAAGCGATCAAATTATATGATATTAAATATAGTGATGTATAAACAAAACAGCAAATTTCTAGTCCAAAACTAGAACTACCAGTTTGTCAGTTGTCACAGCCGAATTGATTATAGAATGATTTTAATCAGTCAAGCTATAATAATTTTGTTTATATTAATTACAAATCACCAGTTTTAATCATTCATTAATCAACAATCACGGTCCATATCTTCATTTATTATCTTTTTATTAATTCTTAAAGATGACATAACAATCTATATTTCAAAAAAAGGAAAAAGAAAAAACAATCTGACCTTTTTATTAAGTAATTAAAATTCATGACTTAGGCATCAGTTGTTGAAACTTGTTTATTATTCAAAATACGTACGTGTGACTTGTGAGGGAAAGCATTATTAATTCCAAATTTGTCAATGAGTCATAAATGGGTTAAGTTTTAATTCCAAATTTGTCAATGAGTCATAAATGGGTTAAGTTTTATTAGAGGAAGTAAGGATTGCTAATTTATTAATGGCTGCTTGAATTAGAGAAGTCAAGAATTTGAATCACATTTTTTTTATAATAATAATAATGCTTTCAAAATAATAATAATAATAATAATAATAATAAATTCTAAGTTATTTATCATATTTTTATTTGTAGTTTGTAGAATGTGACTTCTTATGTACATCCCATCTTCAAATAGGTTGTGTATCTCCATATTTCCACGTTAGTGACGGGTTCGAGTCCCACCAGATGCATTTGACAAGAATGTGTGAAGAGTTTTCTTACCGATGTTGTTGAAGTAGATATACAGACAACACATGTAGTGCTTGATCTCGAAATGTCCCAGCAAACCCCTGACTTGATCGGTATATTTGACAAGAATGCAATTGTAGATATCTATACCATACTTGTAGTGTTTGATCTCTACAAGGTCCTAGCAGACCCTTGACCTATTCAATGAATTTGAAAAGATTACTTGTAATGTTTTCTTCCTGATATTATGGATATACAGACCACCCATGTAACTTTTAAAAAAAATGTAATATTTGGTTTTCAGCGTCTTATAATTGTGCCTATTGGTTTGGCCCAAGCAATAATCCAATTGGGCCTATTTGATGGGCCCAATAATCCAATTGGGCTTACCAATCTGTTGTGCCCACAATCGGATTGGTGGTGACATATTGTGGAGCACTGGGGGCCTATAAGAAGAAATCAAAATAATTTGAGCTGCATGAATTTGGTCCTATAAATAAATGCAAACCACCTTTTCTTTCATATTTTCGAGCGGTTACTTTCTTAATTTGAAATTATTCTTCTGTTTGCAATGTAGGCTTTTGGTTTGTAATTCCTTGAATATAGAATGTTTTTAACCGAAAGCCAGTAAATTTACTGACTTGAGTATCCAAACATATGAAATACACATAACATATGACATGATGTGAGTTGATTGAATCTGTACAGGAAAAAAAAAAAAAAAAATCACTATTAGGATCAGGGTTGCTCTTTGGTTGATTTTGAGGTTTAACTAATAAGCTTTGAAAAAATGTTACCGATTGCTAGTTATTCATGGTGTATCAACTAAGCTGGTTACTTAATGTTACAAAACTAAGATTTTGAATTGTTTTTCCATGTTCATTCTGGGCAGAGAAGCACACAATCAAATTATAGAGCGTCAACGTACAGGTCTCCAATTAGGACACCCACCAAGAGTGGAGAGACCAAAAGATACTGACTTACAGTCAAACATTTGCACTACATAAGTCAGTCAATTGTATATGCTTGACTGACTTATGTGCAAATGTTGACCTGATCATGAGTCCACCACTATATTCGATCTGACCATTCCTCATCTTTGAATTGAAACTATACTGTAATTTGGTACTCACAAATGGAGTCATTATTAGAAAGTATCGTAATAAAATAAGACCTGCAAATTAGTCACTTTCCTTACTATCGGGAGAGAGGATCCTCTTCTAGTCTTATTTTCGAGAGAATATCCTTACTGTCTCAACTCGAAGTGATGAGAAACCCTACATAAATTATATCTATGTTTACACTATGGTTCATAACACACAAAATTTTACAACTATTGCATAACATAAGAGGAGATTCATTTTGAGTTTGCATTTTTTTTTTAAAGAATATATATGTAAATTTGACTCGCAAGGCTTGTTTCATCTTTGATACCCACGTAAATTACTAAGCATTTAAATTATTTCAAGAGAGTAAATTTGAATCGCAAGAGATGATGAAATGCAAGTATTATCTTAAAATTGATTAGTAATTTATAGATATTTCTTTGGTCAGGACCATACAAAACTGGCTCTGTAATGTTACAATAGGACGTTCCTACAATTTGTTCTCAAGATTGTCCTGATCAGAGAATTTTTTTAGTTTATGAGCAGGCTAAACCACTAAGAACCTAAATCATAATAGGACCATTAGATGATATATTCTTGAATTGTAGTTTGAATAATTAGTTTTATATTTGAAAAAAAGTACATATTTGTTGGTTAAGTATTTAAATAATTTTTTTCTTGCCATATTATCTCTGTTGCAGCATTTTGAAGCTAAAGTCACATTGAATGGTTAGAGCATCTCCGATGAAATGCTGAATCAATGTGTCAATGCTATAATTTAGCAGAAAGCGAAGCGAAAAAAGAAAAAAAAAATGCTTCAAAACAATACTAAAAATTGTGCTACATTTGGCATATGCTATAAACTGTGTCAAATTTGACACAGTGTATAGCATATGCCAAATTTGGCACATCAATAAATACAACAGTATTTGTTGACTTTTTAATTTTAAATAATAAAAATTTAACAAACTTGGTAAGAAAAATTGAGATTAAAATAATTCTAAAAAAAATATTTAATGCATTCATTGAATGCATTGGTTGTATTTGTTGACTTTTATAATTTTAAATAATTAAAAAAATATAAAAAGTAGCATATCAAATAGAATTTTACATTAGAGTACAATGCTAAAATGATGTGCCAAATATACTATTTTTCCATATTTCGTGCAAAATTTGGCATTGACATATGCATATGTATCGGAGATAGTTTTAAGTATTTAAGTATAATCTTAAAAATTATATTATTGTTCTAAGATGATAATAATGATAAGGTTATTTTATTATTAATATATCATCTGCGGTGATATATATGCAACTCGAATGACATTGTTAGGTTGAATAATCCAACTTAAACTATTGTATAATATAAAGCTAGCGGTGAAACTATGTTTGGTTTGATGGAAAAGAAAGGAAAGGAAAGGAAATGATAGCGATAAAAGGAAAGGAAAGAAAAGGAAAGGAAATGAGAGGATGGTTATGGGTTGAAAGGAAGGGAAATGATAGTGATTTTATTTTATTTACGAAAATACCATTATTTTAATAATGAATACAAACAATATATAGGTGATTGTTTCACTTCTACACAAAGTGTAGCCCAATTTCCACGTCTTTTTGAGTCCGTTCTCGAGTAAAATCAAGTGTTTAATGGTTCGTTTGAGGTTTTTGCAGGTTTTCATAGATAGCAGGGGTATCTGGGTGCTAAAGAGAAGATTTGAGGGGGCAGTGTGCAAATACGAAAAGTCTGGAGCTTTGGGTCAGAGTGTTGCGGTTTGAGCAACAGCGGCAGTCGAGCAACAGTGATTCCAAATGTTGTAGCTCATCAAGTGCCGCGGTCGTCTCCTAGCTGAATCTGAGCAACAAAAACCCTCCAAAGTTGCCGCGATCTGAGGAACCGCGACAGTCGAGCGACAGAAATCTCCCCAAATTACCGCGGTTGGCGGCCGAGAAATGCCAACCGCGGCAGTCCGTCTCTTCGTCAGCCATGTGCCTTTTTGCCCTATTTTGGCTCCCATATAAATATCATTGTTTGGAATATTTAAAGGACATCAACTCTTTTCCCAAATTAGACCTAGACCTCACCTTTGACATTCCTCTTACATCATCACATCCATTTTTTGAAACCTAACAAGATTTCGAATTTCCCTAACATCCAAATACATCAATCCTTTATTTACACCATAACCACCATCATCTCATCGTTTAAAACCAAAAGAAAGTTGAAGAAGGAGCTTGGAAGAAGAAGAGCAAAGCAAATGAGGAGCTACTCTATATAGTTTCTTCTATCACCTTTTCTTTTCCATGTTCTTTATGTTAGCCATGTATTCATTTCAATATATTCATTATATGGCTACACTTTGTGATATGAGCTAATCACTAAGTGCTAGGATTTGATGAAACCCCACCTATGACAATATATTTATATTAACCTTTGTTTATCCCTTATTGTGCTACTTGTAGTATGTATGGATGTTTGAGTATGCTTATTGTTATATTAATATATTGATCTCCTATTGATTGTTCTTTCGATGGTGTGTTATGTACCGACCGGAGACGCACACCACATGTTAGACAAAATGTCTTCTATGCATGTCTAGAAAAGTAGACCTACTTAGGCTAGCATATAGGATTCATTAGTGTGCTATCGTCCTTAACGAACCTATTCATATATTCCGAGTAATCGAAAGATAGGCTTGGGTATGATTTTGGGTGTAACCTATTTTACTCGACCGAGATTGTAGGTTAATATTAGGGTGCATGAATCTATGAATTACATAAGCATAATCTGGGTGTTCAAATGAGTTTAAAACGAAAGTCTATAAAGGATGGGGTGTAGTCAAGTTCTAGCATATTTCTCTCCATAATCACATTTGAGTTTATTTTGTGTCATTTTGCTTTAGCATAAAACCTTTTATTAATCTAGTTTAGTTTTTTTTTTTTAAAAATGAAAACGGTCCAATATGATTGTTTGAATAACACTTAGACTAATCAATTTCGGTAATCGGTCACTCGATTCCAGTGGGAATGAACTTTACTTACCATTGTGCTACTCTCTGACCTCGTCCTATTGCGAGTGTCACTAAAAAGACTAGTCAATAGGGTTATTTTTGTGATTTTGAAAAAAATTATTAATGATGAATTCCTTTCCTCACAAATTTGGATGGAAACAAAAGTGTCTAAAATAGAAAGAAATTATTCCACTCATTTCCTTCCATTTCCATCCATTTCATTTCCTTTCCCTCTCAATCTCTCATTTAAAACATCCAAAAAAGTATAATCTTAACGTGAGGTTATGTTAAAAGATAAAATTGTACAAACTCGATCCCAGATTGTAGAAAAAAAAAAAAAAACAATTATGTAATTCAATACATATATAGTCGAGACACTCATTTCTTTGAGTTTATGCCTAATCATAGATTGTAAATATTAACATAGACCTCAGTATTGTTTATCTAGATCAAAGTAAATACATATGAAGATTGTTATAAAATGGATTGTGCTTAGATAGATGTAGTAATCCGAGTAGAAATCTCATTTGATTTTTTATGTATTTATGAGAAGAGGTGTTTATATACCAAAAGACTAGTCCATAAGTATATATATCATTATGACATTATCTTGTTATATATATATTTCCAATATGAGATTCATCCCATTTTTTTTTTAAACTTTACTATTAAGGTTAAGAGCTCATTAAATAAATAAATTGTGCTGGAAATAAAACAGAGTAAATGAAGAAGAAGAAAATAACACCGGATTTACGTGGTTCGAATTGTCACAAAGACAATCTACTCCACGGGTAGGTAAGAGAGGCTAGAAATTCACTATGAATGAAGAGATTACGTGCTTACATCTCACAAGAGAAAAGAGGAAATACAGAGACACTCAATAGCCTAGCTATTTCACACTTAGCTACTCTCTCTCTCTCTCTCTCTCTTACATATTGTTGTATATAAACCAAGAGAACATTCTAGATTAAACCAGCCTAATATATGGTGCTTAGTCTCTCTGATTCTTCCACGTGTTCACACCATCAGATTTCATACTTAACAAAATTTCCACCTCAGTATACTTTTTTCATTCATATTTATAATGCCACATCACAACAAATCTCCACCTTAACATTAGAATTATAAGTCCTCTCCTACCTCTTTTCCATCTCATCATTTCATTTGCACATGTACCAAGCTCATGCAGAGCTTGAGTTTGTTTGTGGAAACAGACTTTGTAAGCATATTCGCTAGATTTTCAGTTCTAGCAATTTTCTTTATCACCACTGCACCTTGATCCACAACATCTCGAATGAAATGCAGCCTTATATCAATGTGTTTGGTCCTTTCATGAAAGACTTGGTTCTTGGACTAGCAAATGGCACTTTGATTGTCACAGTTTACAACAGTTGCCTTCTGTTCCATCCCAAGTTCATTTACGATACCTCTAAGCCATAATGCCTCCTTCACTGCTTCAGTGAGCAATATACTCTGCCTCTGTGGTTGAAAGTGCGACTATGTGCTATAATGTTGCTTTCCAACTAACTAGATTACCCCAAACAATGAAGATGTAGTCGGTAAGAGATCTGGTAAGAGATCTTCTTCTGTCCCTATCACCTCCAAAGTCTGAATCAACATACCCTAAAACACAGTCTGCACCAGTTTTGGCTTTGTTGTACATAAGTCTCACACCTTTTGTTCCCTTCAAGTATTTGATCAACCATTTTAGTGCCTCCTAGTGAGATTTTCCTGGTTTAGCCATATATCTACTAACTACACTCACTGAGTGTGAGATGTCTGACCTAGTACAAACCATCAAATACATCACACACCCTACTGCATTGGCATATGGTACCTTGGCCATATACTCTTCCTCTTCTTTTGTCTTAGGAGAATGCTCTGTTGAAAGTCTAAAGTGAGTTGCTAAAAGAGTTGTAACTGCTTTAGCAGTATTCAACTTGAATTTTTTAAGAATTTTCTCAACATATTATTCCTAAGATAAAAAAGTTGACCTTTCTTTTTATCTCTAAATATGTTCATTCCCATAATTCTTCTTGCAGGCCCTAGATCTTTCATTTCGAACTCACTGTTCATAAAATTCTTCAACTTGTTGATTTCCACCTTATCCCTACTAGCAACAAGCATATCATCCACATACAACAAAAGATATATATATATATATATATAATTATGATATGATAGCTTCTTATAATAAACACAGCTATCATACTTACTTCGGCAATGCCTAATCCGCAACATAAAAGAATCAAACTTCTTATACCATTGTCTGGGATTTTGCCTTAAGCCATACAAAGCCTTCTTGAGCAAGTAGACTTGGTTTTCTTTTCCTTGACATTCAAAACCTTCAGGTTGTTCCATTAAAAAAAATTTCTTCTAAATCACCATGTAAAAATGTTGTTTTAATATCAAGTTGCTCAAGTTCCATATCCGATTGAGCTACCAAAGATAACAACATTCTTATCGATGAGTGTTTCACTACAGGTGAGAAGATTTCATTGAAATCTACTCCCTCTCTTTGTGTGAAACCTTTTGCAACCAACCTAGCCTTATATCTAGGTGGTTCAACACCAGAAATGCCATCTTTCCTTCTAAAAACCCATTTGCAACCTATTATCTTGCACTTTTCTGGCTTTTTCACTAGAAGCCAAGTATCATTCTTTTTTAGAGAATTAAATTCATCATTCATAGCACCTATCCAGTTCTCGGTATTAGAACTGTTGATTGCTTCTTTGTAAGATTTAAGTTTTTCACTTAGTACCTCCTAAGCTGCTTCAAGTGCATAGGCTATAATATAAGCATACCCATATCTGTTTGGAGTTGTTATGTCTTTTCTGACCCTATCACTGGCCAAGTTATAATTTGTTAAATCTTGCACTTCTTGAGCAATTATTTCTTGTTTAGGTTCAAGTTTATCAAGCCTTTGTCCATCTCCTTTTTCTTCAATCCTTTCTTGCTGCATTTCATGTATTTCATTTGGATTATCTGGAAACTCCACCTCAAAGTTGAATTTCTCTGTGTCATTGCTACCATCTGATAGATCCCTCGATAATCCAAGCATTTCAAACTCTTTGAAAACTACATCCCTACTAATAATTGTTTTCCCTGTCATTGGATTCCATAACTTGTAACCTTTTACGCCATCAGGATAACCAAGGAAAATACACCTAATTGCTCTAGGCTGCAACTTTCCTTCATTGACATGCACAAACCCAATACTGCCAAAAATCCTCAAGTTGCTGTAATCAGCAGGTTTTCCAGACCACATTTCAACAGAAGTTTTGAAATCCACAGCAGCAGAAGGACACCTATTAATCAGGTGTACTGCAGTTTGAGCCGCCTCTACCTAGAATTGAATTGGGAGATTTGCATTGGACAACATACTTCTAACTCTCTCAAGAATGGTTTTATTCATCCTTTCAGCCAAACCATTTTGCTGATATGCTTTTCTCATAGTTTTCTGTCTACAATTCCATGTTCATCATAAAAAGTTTTAAAAGATTCACTAAAGTACTCAAGACCATTATCAGTTCTCAAGTGTTTAATCTTTCTCCTTGTTTGAGTCTCTATCATAATTTTCCATTTCTTGAAAATTTTAAAGGCCTCATCCTTAGTTCTCAAAAAATAAATCCAAATCTTTCTAGATTAATCATCTACAATTGTCATGAAATATCTGCTACCCCCAAGAATTTGAGTTCTAACTGGTCCCCAAAGATCACTATGAACATAATCAAGGGTGCCTTTGGTTCTGTGAACAGCTAAGTTGAACTTGAGTTTGCTCATTTTTCCATACACACAGTAGTCACAAAAATCTAATTTTTCTGATTTGTCACCACATAACAAGCCCTGCCTTCACAATTTTATAAGACCCATCTCATTAATGTGACCTAGTCTCATATGCCATAAATTCATATTACTTAGGCTGCCAGTTGTTGAAACTTAAGCTACACCAGAAGCTGCAGACCTTTTTAGCAAATATAATTCATTCAACTTTTCAGCTTTCATAACAACCATTGAACCCTTACAAACTTTTAGTAAGCTATTTTCAAAATTTCAACAATATCTACCATCATCTAGCATACCTAGAGATATTAGATTTCTCTTGAGTTCAGGTATATACTTCACACTTGTCAATGTTCTGACCGTGCCATCATGCAATTGCAGTTTTGTACTTCCAATTCCAGCAATTTTGCAAACTGCATTGTTGCCCATCATTACTCTTCTACCCTCAAGTTCTTTAAAAGACTCAAACAAATCCTTGTTAGGGGACATGTGAAATGCACAACCTAAATCTAAGACCCATTCTTTTGTGTTATCATTATCTGAAGCAATTAACAGGTCTAAGCTCTCATAACCATCATATGCAATACTAGCATCTCTATTCTCAAGATCTTTCTCTTTCTTTTTCCCCTTCCTCTCAGGACAATCTTTTCTGATATGTCCCTCTTTGTGACAATGGTAGCATCTTCTAGGTCCTCTCCCCCTTGATTTGGACCTACAACGACTATTGTTGTTACCTTGCTTCTTGCCATTTCTTCTTCTAACTATGAGCCGTTATACATCTGCACGAGAACCACCTTAATTCTTTCTCTCAACATCCTTTGCTATAATCGTTGATTGCACCTTCTCAAACTTCAGTGTTTGTCTTCCATATTTAAGAGTATCAACAAAATGTTCAAGGCCGTTAGAGAGTGAATTTAATAGGATTATTGCTAGGTCTTTATCTACAATTTTCATAACACCAACACTTTCCAAATCTTGTATTAGCTTCGTAAATTCATCAATTCCATATGTTAGAGATATGCTCTCATTCATCTTAAAGCCAAAAAATCTCTGCTTCAAGTTGATTCAATTTGGCACAGCTTTAGACATGACCAATGCCTCAAGCTTTGTCCAAATCCCCCCAGTAGTTGTCTCCTTAATAATTTCCCTTAGAACTTTTTCACCAAGTCCTAAAATCAGTGAACTGTACGCCTTTTCCAACAAATCTTTTTTCTCCTTTTTCTTCACGGTTTCTGAAAGTTTTTCAGCAATTTCCAAAGCAACAACCAAGCCCTTTTTAACTAACACAACCTTCATCTTCATCTTCCACGATCTGAAGTCATTCAAGCCTGTAAATTTTTCAACCTCAAATTTAGTTCCCATTCTAATAGCTAGTTCAAACCAGACTTTAAGAGAAAATATTTCAAAATTCCAGATCTACAACAACAAGCTTAGAACCAAGCTCTGATACCAATTTGTTAAGGTTAAAAGCTCATTAAACAAACAAATTGTGCTGGAAAGAAAACAAAGTAAATGAAGAAGAAGAAAATAACACCAGATTTACGTGGTTCGAATTGTCACAAAGACAATCTACTCCACGGACAGGTAAGAGAGGCTAGAAATTCACTATGACTGAAGAGATTACATGCTCACAGCTCACAAAAGAAAAGAGGAAATAGAGACACTCAATAGCCTAGCTATTTCACACTTAGATATTGTCACTCTCTCTCTCTCTCTTACATATTGTTGTATATAAATCAAGAGAACATTCTAGATTAAACCAGCCTATTATATGGTGTTTAGTCTCTCTGATTCTTCCACGTGTTCACACCATCAGATACATACAAATATGCCATACTATTAGCTGTAACACATTCTATGCAGAACACTACAATTTTGTTTTATACTTAACAAAATTTCCACCTCATCATACTCTTTTCATTCATATTTATAATGTCACATCACAACATTTACATGTTGATTCTTTAACGAAAATGGAGTAAAAAGAAATGTTAAATATAACAACATGATTGCATTACTCGTCACTTTAACGACATTTCATAAGATCAAAAATCAAAAAGTATGACTACCACCTAATATAACTTGATGGTAAAATGCGCTCATTCAGTCTGATAATGTCATGGGTGCAAGTACTGCTCATTCAACTTTGTAATTTTCCACGTTTGAGTTGCCAACACCAACCTGTGGTATATTAAAATAATAATAATAATAATCGAAAAGTACTGTGGATCATTTTCAATCTGTCAAACGGTAGTTTTATATATAAATAAGTGAGTATGTGTCAAAAAAGAGAAGGAAAAAAAAAGTATAGCAATGAGTGTAATGAATCACGAATAACGATCTTTATTTCAATTTTTTTGGTGAAATAAATTGAAACTTAACTTGATCATGATGAAATTAAGCCTGATTATTAACTGTTGTTGCGGTCAGCTTTTTGGTTTATAATTAAACAGTGATATTGTAATGTTGGATGATAAGAGTTTCAGTCACTATAAACTTCTGTTAATATATGTAGGTTGTATATTTGTATTTGAAATTGTATAGTTATCTCTGTGTATCTTATATATATGAGGGTTTTTAGTTCTCTTAATATTAATTTCTACTGTATTATATATTTACATATCAATCAATGAAAGAGGTGAGCAATTCTACACCAAAATCTTCCTCAGTTTATATGGTATCAGAGTTAACGATCTCCTCTTAAAACACATTTATTTTCTCCACTCTTCTCTACCCCGATCGATTAATGCACTGGATATAGACACCTCTCCTGACAACAACTCTTCCTCTGCGGCACCTCAAACAATAATCAACGTTACTCCAGCCACTTCAACTACACCGCGTTCCAATGAGTTTCATCTCATTACCATCAACATCTCTGCTTAGGCTCCTCTTAAGCTTACCACTAACAACTACATGTCTTGGAAAATTCAGTTTCAAACCCTCTTCACTGGTTATGATCTTCTTGGCTTTATTAATGGCTCCAATCCCTGTCCGCCGGCCTCTGTCACTATGAACGATGTCTCCACTGTGAATCATGCTTACAACATTTGGATTAGGCAAGACCAACTTATTATGAATGCTATAATTGGCTCTCTGTCTCCTACAATCATCTCCTTTATTGCTAGAACCAAAACTTCAATGGAGGCATGAACCATTCTTGCCAATACATATGCCAAACCATCTTGTGGACGCATCAAGCAAGTCAAATCCCTTTTCAAAAACACCACAAAAGGTACGCAAACCATCACATATTTTCTTCAATTTGTCAAAGCCCATGCAGATGAATTGGCACTGCTTGGTGCTCCAATGGACGACAATGAAATCACTGAGCGGATTCTCGATAAACTTGATGATAATTACAAAGAATTGGTTCGTGTTATTCAAGCTCGGGATAATCCCATATCCTTTGATGAGCTTCATGAGAAGTTTTTGACCTTTAAAGCCTCTTTTCAGAATAGTAAGAAATTGTCCACACCTGTTCCAGCAACCGCTAATCTTGCATCTCGTTCTGGTTCGAATTGGCGACCACAACAAAATCACAATAACTGGCGTCCATCCTTTCCTGGCAACATGAACTGTCATCAGTCCCCTCACCAAACATATCGGCCTCCGTCGACCAGCAATGGTCCATCAAACCTGGCACTCAGCAGGCCCTACGCCCCTATCTTGGACATTGTTAGGTTTGTAGTGTTCATGGACATTTAGCCAACGGTATCCCTCCTTCCAAATGGTTCTAATTTAGTGTCCGCTGCCCCACAACATACTTCCTCTCTAACTCTTTGGTAGCCTAGAGGTCATTACGTTGCCACTGTTTCTTCCCACAACCCAGCTTGTTTACTTGATAATGGGGCCTCGCACCATGTGACAACAGATCTAAACAACTTGTCTCTCCATGTGCCTTACGGTATGGATTATTTTGAAACCTTCAGTCCTGTCATCAAACCTACTACCGTAAGGCTCGTTCTCAGTATTGCTATCAGTCATGGCTGGTCCTTACGTCAACTAGATATCAATAATGCATTCTTTCAATGTCGACTCACAAAGACGGTTTTTATGGCATAACCTTCTGGCTTTGTTGACTTAGATCGACTGACACATGTTTGCAAGCTTCGGAAGGCTATCTATGGTCTCAAGCAGGCTCCGTGAGCTTGGTACCATGATCTGCGTCAGTTCTTACTCACAGCTGGTTTCAAGAACTCTTATGCTGACACTTCTCTTTTTGTTCTGAACACTGGTGGTATTGTGCTCTATCTTCTTATTTATGTTGACGATATTATTCTCGCAGGTAACAACTCAGCTCATATGGATCGTTTTGTTGAAAGTCTCGCTCGTAGATTCTCCTAAAGGTCCCTAAAGGATCTTGGTCCTCTCTCCTACTTCTTTGGTGTTGAAGTGGTTCCACATGAGCATGGTATCATACTGTCGCAGCAACGTGACATCCTGGATCTTCTAGCTCGCTCCAACATGACCGGTGCCAACCCAGTACAAACTCCCTTGCCTATAAGTCCACCAATCATCCTTCATTTCAGTACACCCATCAATGACCCCACCACATACCGAACAATTGTAGGGAGTCTTCAGTATCTATCGCTTACTCGTCTGGACATCTCCTTTATCGTCAACAAGTTGTCACAATTTATGCACTAGCCTACATTCGACCATTGGGATCTTGTTAAGCGTCTACTGGGGTACCTATGTGGAACATTGAATGAGGGAATTATTATCCATCACAACTCTCAAGTTGCTCTTCACTCCTTTTTCGATACCGATTGGGCTAGGAATAAGGACGACTTCTCCTCCACCAGTGCCTAAATTTTCTATTTTAGGAGAAATCCCATTTTGTGGAGCTCAAAGAAACAAAACACTATAACTCGTTCCTCCACGGAGGCTGAGTATAGGTCTATTGCAGCCACATCAGTTGATCTTAATTGGGTATGATTTCTTCTCGCTGACCTTGGTCTCAGGCTGCCCATTGCCCTTGTCATCTATTGTGACAACGTAGGGGCTATCCAATTATGTTCGAATCCTATTTTTCACTCCCGAATGAAGCATGTTGCAATTGATTTTCATTTTATTCGGGACTAAGCACAGTCCGGCAGTCTACGTGTGGCTCATGTTTCTTCTAGTGATCAACTTGCGGATGCTTTAACTAATCCGTTGTCTCACCCCATTTTTCAGTCTCTTAAGTACAATATTGGCCTCTCCTGCCGTGGCCTATCTTGAGAGGGCATGTTGGATAATAAGAGTTTCAGTCACTATAAACTTTTGTTAATATATGTAGGTTGTATATTTGTATTTGAAATTGTATAGTTATCTCTTTGTGTATCTTATCTATATGAGGATTTGTAGTTCTCTCAATATTAACTTCTACTGTATTATATATTTACATATCAATCAATGAAAGAGGTGAGCAATTCTACACCAAAATCTTCCTTAGTTTACATGTAAAAGCAAGAAAACCATAAGCCGATAAAAGTATCAAATTTACATGGATTGAGACACTAAAAAGACTTGCAGCCAAAGAGAATTCAGAGTAAAAAAAAAGATTTCATACTTGGTCTGTCAAAATCAAGGGTTGTTTAGAGGTTGAAGACTTGGAAGTTCTTGAAAACCTAAACATTGTTAAAATGTACGATGAAGTGTTTATGTTAGTGTTCTATGTTAATTGGGTTTGATTAAAAATTGATAAGATAGTGAATGGTCAATTAGGTCCTTGAGAAATTCAAGGTCACAGGTTCGAATGATAGTAATGATAGATAGATAATGTAAAAAAAAAATAAAAAAATTGTTTGATATGGGAGTATGGGACCATTGGAAAATGATTGATAGCTATATAGATCGATCACGTGGAAATGAATTTATCATTAAAACATCTTATACAAATGACAAAAAATGAGGAAGATGAACTGAATGTCAATAATAAAAAGAGTTGCAAATAGACCAAATTACATTCCTAGCCTATTAGGATGTAATGTGTATAAATACTCCTTCATAATCTAAACTTTACGTTCTGGAAGCAACATGGGCTAATACTCTTAAAACTCTTTAACTATCTTGTCTCGGTCTTCTTGCTTCAGAGCACCCAGAAGAAGACCGAGACAAGATAGTTAAAGAAAAGATGGTCAATCATTGATTTTACAGAATGCATTTGAGATGGCAGCATTCCTATGGTCTCTGGTAAGATTTCTGTTTTCAGTGGGAAATCAAGGAACATCTAAACTCCACATTCTGGAAGCAACATGGGCAAATACTCTTTAAACTCTTTAACTATTTTGTCTCGGTCTTCTTTCTTGAACTTGTGTTAGACAATACAGGGTGCTCTGAAGCAAGAAGACCGAGACAAGATAGTTAAAGAGTTTAAAGATGGTATATCACAAGTTTTTATATCAATTGACATTCTTGCCCGAGGCTTTGACCAGCAACAGGTCCAGGTGAATGAGGCAATAAAAATCCTTTTATCAAATTGACATTTTCTTTCAGATGATATCTGATAATATTAGCCGACACTTTATTTTGCATAATGCATTTGAGATGGCAACATTCCTATGGTTTCTGGTAACCAAGAACAAAGAAAGGAAGAAAGTATTTCGGCTACTGGAACAAAGAAGGGAAGAAAGTATTTCGGCTGCTGTATGTGTATTCTTGGATGATTATATGAAGAGAGCACTAAGGTTTTTATAGGCAAAACCGAAGCTTGTTGAAGCAAAAGCAGAGCTTGCTTGATGAATAAGCAAAACCCTTTGTTAAATACGATTCTTGTTGTTGAAGCAAAACCAGAGCTTGTTCAATACGATTCTTCGTTCTTGGTGAATAAGCAAAATTGAAGCTTCTTGAACACGTTTATGATTCCATAAGGAAAATAATTTAATTAAAAACCCGATTCTGTAATCCAAACAATTAAAACTTTTCTCATTCTTTACACAAAAACATTGACTCAGGGTGGCAAAAAGTCAACTGGACTAACACGGTCCAATCGGAGCGACATTCGCGTATGCATGACTCGCCCACACACAAGTCATGCATCAACTTTTCAAATTACCAACCTTTTCCATAATAAAAATTGGGAAGAATGTAGTTTAGTTGTGATAGATTTAGATAATAATTTTCTAGTAAATACTTTCTTAAAGAGAAAAAAAAAATGTATCTACTACTTTAGTTTTATAATATTTCAGAGCATCTCTAATGGTATACTCAAAAGTATAAGAGTAATCAAAATTTGATTATTTATCCCCCAAAACACTGTCCAATAGAGTACAAAAATTTAACGATAGCTTTAATTAATAATCAAATTGTCTCTTGAAGATTGATTTTCAATCATCAAATACAAACTTAACAAAAAATAACTGCTGTTATAATTTTATTTTTTCTCTCTTATCTATGGCTTTTTTTTTTCCTGATCACCTATGTATCTCACCATTGTTATGACCCTAAAAATTTCAATCAGGTAAAATTCATCTCTTCATTACGAATAGATCAATACACATATCATATACATTCACATGTCTTTTATATATATTTATATATATATATATATATATATATTTACCCTGTTTTGCTAATAATAAATTGAAGAAATTTTTTATGATGATTTTGTATCTTATAAAACAATCCTCAAATACCGAAATGACAACTTTTAAAAATATAAATTTGGTTATATTATTAAAGATGCTCTTAGAACTGGTTTGTAACATTACAATACAAGAACTCTTATTTTTATTTTTTATTTTTTAACTTAAGAATTATTTGCGTCTATAATTCAATTCCTTTGAAATAAACGACGGCAGCCGTTCCGTTTGATTGAATTAAATAATCTAGTTCTTAATTCAGTAAGATAATGACAATTTTTTAGACAATTAGACCATCAAAAGAGGAAGTTTTTATAAAGCAACACGTTTATATAAAGAAAAATTTATATATCACCTTACTTTTTTGAATTTCGTGTACTTATATAAAACTCATGCAGAGAAAAAATGAAAATTTGAGAGTCAATGTCCGGAAACTGCCGTACAAATTGTCAAATTCATATAGCTCATCTGGCACATTGTATTGAATTGTATTCGATTGGATTGAATTGGATTGAATTGGATTGAATTGGATCGTATTGGATAGTATTATCATTAATACAAACCTGTGTTTGGTGATGCATTCTATTATATCGTATTAAGTTATTCATATATAACTTTATTGTATTTATTATCTTATAAAAATATAATACTTTTTTAAAAAATACTTAATAATTAATTTTAAATATCTCTACTATGAATAAATCAATAAATATTTTTATAAAAAAAATCAATAAATATTTATTTTAATTGAAACAAAAAATTTAAATAAAATTTTATGTATTTTGAAATTATATAAAATATATATATATATATATATATATATATTAACAACATAACACATATTTTATCAATATTCCATATTCATTGAAATTTTTTTTTTTTTCCTAATGCAATAAAACCTAATACCGCCAAATGTAATGTATTAGTTAATACGATCTTTACTGTATTAGATAATTAAAATGTACTAAAATAATACAATACATTATTTACACCAAACACTGTATTATATTATTTTAGTACATTTTAATTGTCTAATACAATACAATACAATACGAACAAACGGATAAATTTAATTCTTCTAGTTCAAAGTTTAACACCCGAGTTTGTCTTATTTTAATTCTTCGGAGGAGATTGCGGTTTAATTTGGTTTAAAATAATTATTCAAAATTATTTTGTATCTTATAGAGGGATTAATTAATTTGATCTTAAGCTTGATTAATAAAACATGAGCAGACATCATGACATCTCTATCTCCTAAATATGTTCACACTTAATTCCTTGTATAAATACAAGTTTTTTGAAGCACATGGAATGGGAAATTATGTTACATAAATATAATTGTATTTATTATTAACTAACTTTATATTTCACGAAACTCAAATTAAACTATATACATAAAGTCATAAACAAATAGAAACCCTTAATAGAAATGTCAATTTCTTTACCATCAATATTCCTACCCTCCAGTGTCAGCGACGAAGTCACGTTGGGACTTGAAGGGGACATGACCTGGCCTCAAAGACCAATTTTTTTTTATATTTACAATTTTCTTTTAAAAATTTTATCGCGACTCCTTAACCCTCCAAATTTGATGAAGGTGGTTGCGCCTCTATCCAAGACTCCTTAACCCAGACACAAGCAGTGAACTGTATGTACAAGTTGGGTCTACCAATCAAACCATGACCATCAAAATGTAGTATATTTGTCAAAGATTCAACAAGAACCCTTTTTTGTCTACATATTTGATGATCTATATACAGATTTATTCTTGTTTAATTTTCAAAGAAGAACTTTCTCAGTATATATCATCAGCAGTTACAACAAAAGAACAAACAAAAACTACTTAATCATGAGAATATGAAATTAAAGGCAGACATGGTTTTTGGCTCTTAGTTTCTGCCTCTGCGTAATTTTCAGTTATTTAGAACAACTACAGCTTCAATTCAGTTTTTCAAAATGGTTTGATTCACCGAATTTCCAGTCAAAATGTTTTTCATTTTTCGTTTTTTTGGTCAGAGTCAGAGACGACAGCCCAGGACCCCAGCTCATATCGTTTATCGATAATATTTTCTTGTACAGATTGTTAATTATTTATTTGAAGAAGATAAGATGGTAGTTGGTGAAATATTGAGTTATCAACTTATCACTCATTCATATCAAAAACTTCAATTAAAATGATTTTCTTAAAAAAATAAAAATAAAAAAATAGATAGATTAAATTGAGATAATAATAATAATAATATTTGAGTGAGTCACTCATGAGGAATATCTTATTTTAATTTCGGTAAAGACTATAATGAAAATACATCGATTTTTATGAATTCTGATCTGAATTTTTTTATGGATGATGAGTTTATATTTAAAATCAACATATTAACAAAATTTGAGAATTTTCCGAATACTAAAACTATTTTCTTGAATTTTCCTATATTTCGTTTATTTTCCGATACCTTCATATTTAACAAAATTTGGATAAATAGTTATAGTGTTTGGAAAACTCTCAAAATTTTGTTATAGGTAGATTTCAATGAACTCACCATCCACAAAAAAAATTTATATCAAAACTCATTTAAATCGATGTGATTTCATGGTAGTCCTTACCGAAATTAAAATAAGAGATTTTTTATGAGATATATATATATATATATATATATATCGGGAGGGATCAAATGACACAATTTTTGATATAAGATTTCACACGATTTTTCAGCCATCAGATCTATGAAATTTGGATGGCTTAGATTTACTAAATTGATTTCTTTTTATTTCATTCCCCTTTATTTATCATTAATTCATTTTCCTAATTAAAATCTAATCAATATTTAAACTTCCTCTCTCTTAAGTTTTCTCTTTCTTTTTCCTCCTGTTAATTATCTCTTCAATCTTAAATGATGAATTATATATATATATATATATATATAATATTAAGTTTCTACAGTGTTACATTGATGCATTGTATTGATTGAAATCTTTAATCTTACGACTTTCTGTTGAAAATTTTTAAAGTTTTGTACTTCAATTCTTCTAATCATTTTTGTCAATCTATTACATCACAGTTTCAATATGAATTTACATGGCCTCATTGTTCACGACCTTGTTGTTTTTTCCGTTATATTTTACATTTTTCATAGGATATATATACTGTATTAGACTAGCTTTACAATAATTCAAAGCAATCAAATAGTCATTTTAGTGTAACGTCATTTAGTTCTAAAAGGTTATAAAACTAAAACAAAAAGTATTATTTAATTTTATAAGATTACAAAATGACGATAGTAGAAGTGGGAGTCCATAGGAGCTTTGACCTCTTCCCTCAAATTTTTATTTATTTATTTTTAAAATCCATCATTTAAGAGAGAAGGGAATAAGAGAAAATTAACCCAGAAGAGGAAAAAAAAAAAAAAACCTAAGGGAGAGTAAGATTAAATATTAATAGATTTTAATTAGTAAAATGAATCCACGAGAGAGAGGAGAGAGAAAAGAAAAGAAATTAATGATAAATAAAAGAGAAGAAAATAAAAAAAATTTAATTTATTAAATCTAAACCATTCAAACCTTATAGATTCAATGGCTGAAAAACCATGTCAAATCTTGTCTCCCCGATCCCTCCTGTTTATATATATATATATATCATATACCAACTACGAGTATGAAGACTTGAATATGTGACATTATCATACTGAATGAGTCCTCCTTAATAGTAAATCATATTCGGCAATCGTATTTATATATTTTGATTAAACGTGATAAAATATATAAAAATCCCTTTCAAATATATATCTTAGAGTTTACGTATCACCTCGATTGGAAAAATCCCACGCACAAGAAGATTATTCAAATATATACAATGAAAAAATTAATCTTTATTTAGGCATTTATATTAAGTTATATTGTGGGTGCCAGAATAATAGGCGGACCAGATCAAGTCAGGAAAAACTTAAAATATATATCACTTAAAAAAATCAACTAATTAATTTGTTTAAATAAATAAGAGAACGCTGAATCGTATCTGCACGTATTGTTTGTCGATTCAATCACTCCAGTTATTCAATTAATTTGTTGACTAATATTAGGTATATAATTAAACACAAATTGTTTGACTTCGTAGAGTATTAACGGTGATTAATTAATATTCGTACGCCCTTTTTTTTTCTCATTGGTAAAATATATATATATATATATATATATTATGAGTAAAACTACCTACAATTTCATTATAGCAAGTATTATATATATAATTATAATTATAGCTAATGAAATATATCTGCTTATAAATTTTTTAATTATAGATAATTATATTTGCTTATATAACTGGGTAAACTTTATATTATCACCCTCATAAATTTTTCATATTAATGTTTGAGACCCTCAAGAATGAATTTCGGGTTTCATTCCGGTGGTAAGCATAGATTTCTCGGTTGTATGAGTAAATATTCGGATTATACATATAATTATTGATTTTGGTAGGTCTCGAGTCCTTTTCGCGGTGTGGGATCTCGAACACTGGATGTGAAAAAAAGAAAAAAGAAAAATGGGTACACACATCATATCGCCGCACATAAATGATCAATCACATATTCACATTTGATCTCATGATTCTCATCATACCACACATACATATCGCCGTATAAAGAGAGGTTTCGAGTGCAGAATTCTAGTACCTTTTTTCATATGAATTCCACACTGCTGTAATATTACAAAATGAAATTATCACATTTGAGAGTTTATATTTTGAACACACCGGATAATTAATCATTATATATATATATATATATATATAATCCCATTCTCATGTAGACATCCTTACATAACTTCATGAGGATATAAATGTATAAATATTTGAGTCAAAATATGTAAAACTAATGGTTCATATTCAATATATTCAGAAAGTCATATCAGGACAATCAATGACTCACATTCAATATATATCATCATGAAAATATATCAGAATATCCTCTTTAAAAAATTTCTAAATATATATATATATACAAAAGACGCATTCAGAAACTTTATAAGTGACGGAAAGACGAGGACAAAGAAGAAGAGGCAAGCACCGTACATACCGACACTTTTATCTCTCATTACAAAAGTCAAACACCCCAAGCTATCACTGTAAATTGTGAGTCATTAGTGTGTGTTTTTTCCATACGGCATACGCGTCTAAAAGTCAATAAGTCGTTGTCCACTTGCAACCTTCACTTATTTCTTTTTTCCTCACAAACAATTTTTCTCTCCTCTTATAATTACTACGTTTCCCTCTCACCAAAACCTCACAATATTAATTCCCTCATTAATTTCCCTCATGATTATTCCTCCTCCTCCACCTCTCATTGGTTTTACATACATATCCTATCCATTTCTAGACACTTGATCAAATACTGGGCTTGCTTTAGTTTATTTTCTGGGAAAATTTTCAGAGACAGAAACTTGAGAGCATCATCATCATCACCATCACCATCGTCACTACCACCATGGCAGTAGCTGGTGGAGGAAGATCTTTGGAACAGACACCAACATGGGCTGTTGCTACTGTTTGTTTTGGTTTGGTTTTGATTTCCATAATCATCGAATACATAATCCATCTTATAGGAAAGGTATGTACGATACATCATGACTGTTGTATAAGATTTCTGGTTTCCAGTATTAATGTATCGGATCAAAACTCCGTACTTAAAACAGGAAGTCCGATTTGGCTGTGTTGCACTGTTTTTCTAAAAATTAAAAAAATCTGATAAGACTTCTGGGTGTGATTTATTTTGTACTAAGAAAATATTAATGAAATATTAACTTGCTGTTAATCCATGCAGTGGTTTCAGAAGAAACACAAAAGAGCTCTCTATGAAGCACTTGAAAAGATCAAATCAGGTATATATAGCTAGAAACCATAATTTTTTTTTTTTTTTGGGTACAACATTCAAGATATATAAAATCAGTTTAATTAATTAATTAACTTCTTTTTTTTTTTTTTTGTTTTTTTTTTTTTTGTGAGTGTAGAGTTGATGTTGCTGGGGTTCATATCCTTGCTTTTAACAGTAGGACAAAATTGGATAACAGATATTTGCATAACAAAGAGTGTTGCAAATACATGGCATCCATGCAACAAGGAGCGCGAAGAGGAGCACAACAAGGTGGAAAGTACGGATCAAGAAGATACAGTATCTGAACACCGCCGGAGACTTCTCGCGGTGGTGGCGGGCTCTGGTGGTAGTTTCCGAAGAGTTCTTGCCACGGCAGCAAGTACAGATAAATGTGCAGCCAAGGTACCTAACACAATTTTATGTACCAAAAAACGTGCCAAATCCAATACTTAATTGCATGTGCTTATTGATTTTTGTTTTTAATTTTTAATTTTTTTTTGGCAATCATAAGCTTGTGGAATTTTCAGTCTCTTAATAAAGTGGTTATGTATTTCTTCTTTTATTTTTATCGGATGGGTTTCAGTCCCACCATAAATCGCACGTAAATGAAGGACACTTAAATTTGAAAATGTAATTGTTTTTGGAATTAATGCAGGGAAAAGTTCCATTTGTATCCTCAGAAGGGATTCATCAACTCCATATATTTATCTTCGTGCTAGCTGTTTTCCACATCCTTTACTGTGTTCTAACTATGATTTTAGGCAGAGCTAAGGTATTGTATATTATAACTTCTTCTACCTCTATATCAAACTCACCGAGATCATCGTACTAGCTACTATACATGACCTGTACATACTTTTCCCATAACGATATAATAAATGTTGTATAGTAGCTGAATTCGTTACTTCGAGCTCTAGACCAGATTTTCTTACGACCGGTTGGCAATTATGGTTGTACAATATTTGCAGATGAGAAGTTGGAAGAAATGGGAGAAGGAAACAAGATCTGTTGAATATCAGTTCTCCCATGATCCGGAGAGGTTCAGGTTTGCAAGAGAGACATCGTTTGGAAGAAGACACTTGAGCTTCTGGACTAAAACACCTGTTCTCATTTGGATTGTAAGTATTACATTATTTATTATTATTTTTTTTTCTGGTTTTTGATTCTGTACTAACATAACATATGATCACAAGACGGTGTATATATTGTACGACATTAAATAACTTCGAATTTTAAAAAAATAAATAAATTCTAAACCGACCTAATCAGAGATAAACCAATATATAATATAATAATTCTCTACAGTCCTTTTCTGTTATGGTCAATTTAGAAATTCAGGTCTATACTTGGCTTTCCAGAGAGTGACTGGTAGCCATCCGAATTTGGCCGGTGTATATTAAAATCTCAAATGTATTTGACTTTTCTTTCTTTTCATGCAAATTTTGTTGACTTTTCTTTATTGATATATATATATATATTAAAAATATCATGTATGAACTTGCTCGAGGCATATTGGGTGTTCAGTGTTCACATTTGTATATTAATTGGATTTTGTTTTAATTAATTTGCAGGTTTGTTTTTTCAGACAATTTGTTAGATCTGTTCCAAAAGTTGATTACTTGACTTTAAGACATGGATTTATCATGGTAATTACTACCTTTTTTAATATTTATTTATTTATTGTGGATGCAATTTTTTAAAATTAAATTTAAGGTCCATTTATGGTAATTACTTCCTTTTTTTAATATATATTTATTTATTTATTGTGGATGCAATTTTTAAAAATTAAATTCAAGGTCAATTTATGGTAATTACTTCCTTTTTTAATATATATATTTATTTATTTATTTAGAGAGTTTCTTTTGATAATCCAATTTTTTCTTCTTACATTTCTTTTCTAAAGACATTTCACTCTCAAAATTTAAATTTAAAAAAATTCTAAAGATACTTTTTTTTTTCCAAGATTATCATTTTTATCTTTTAACCCTCGTAGTCTTTGGATTCATCCAATGAGTAATCTTTTTAAAATTAAATTATTAAAAAAAGAAATTATCTCTCATAAACCATTATATTAAATATTACATATTAAACACTCTCTCATAAATTTTTAATAATCATATTAAACTCTTTCTCCTCCAGTATATATCTCTGATTTTCTATCTTCATTCTTTCTCAAGTAAAGCTAACAAAAATAAAATAAAAAATAAAAAAATAAAAACTTACGAATAAGCTTGATTTTTAGGAACAGTATATATGTATTTAAAAAAAAAAAAAAAATCTTACGAACAAACTTAATTTTTAGAAACCGTATATATGTATTTAAAATAAATAAATAAATAAAATAATAATAATAATAATAATAACTTAAAAAACAAGTACCTTGTTTTTAATTCTTTCATTAGTCTTAGAAATTATGAGTTTAATCGAATCTAATTGCAACAAATCAAGTTTTCATATATCTATTATATTTTTTTGGAAATTGACTTTTTAATATATATATTACTGTTATAGTAAAAAAACCAAAAATATCCATTACTTTTTTTTTTTCTTTAACTATTAATCGAGAAAGTATGGAGATAGAATAAAAAAAAATGGAGAGATAGTAATTATGAGAGAGTGTTTAATATGGTAATAATAGATTTATGAGAGAG
This sequence comes from Acer negundo, assembly GCA_035582765.1. Classification (NCBI taxonomy): domain Eukaryota; kingdom Viridiplantae; phylum Streptophyta; class Magnoliopsida; order Sapindales; family Sapindaceae; genus Acer; species Acer negundo. The sequence goes on along the minus strand of CM069235.1, from coordinate 25,579,507 downwards.
AGTTTAATACGTAATATTTAATATAATGATTTAAGAGAGAAATTTTTTTTTTTTTGTAATAATTTAATTAGTTTGAAGTGTCTTTAGAATTTTTTTGTCTTCATTAGTAATTTTAGTTCAGGTTAAAATTGTCATTAATAAAAAAAAAATTAAATTTAAATGTAAATAGATTATTTATGGATCATAAGGAGAAACTCTCATTTATTTATTGTGGATGCAATTTTTTAAAATTAAATTCAAGGTTAATTTATGGTAATTACTCCTTTTTTTTTTTTTAATATATTAGTAATATTTATTTATTTATTGTGGATTCAATTTTTTAAAATTAAATTCAAGGTCGATTTTTTTGTCTCACTGTTCAATATACATATTTTGTGGATGCAATTTTCAGGCACATTTAGCACCCCAAAGCCAAACCCAATTTGACTTCCAAAAATACATAAACAGATCACTGGAAGAGGATTTCAAGGTGGTTGTGGGAATCAGGTTAGGCATATTAATTAATTATTCAAACTTTCTTATATTTATGTTAGTAATTAATTTACACAATCAACAGACATTTTAACTCTTGTTATATATAAAAAACTAATTTTTTTTTTTTTTTTTTTTTGTGGGTATTTCCATTTTCAGTCCACCAATCTGGTTTTTTGCTGTGATATTCCTTCTCTTTAACACTCACGGTGAGTGAAGTAAATATTGATTAGAATAATAGATTATTAATTAATTTTAAATTATCCGAATTAGTCAACTGACTTCTCTTAATTACCTTTGCCGTGTACAGGCTGGTACTCTTACCTATGGCTACCATTTATCCCATTGATTGTAAGCATTAACATTTAATTAATTATTTACAGTATTTAATAAGTGGTTTTAGTTTGTTAAATATAATTTTTTGAACAGAATCAATTTATATATATTATCTGATAACTTTGGTTAATAATCTACGTACAAAACTTTCAGGTGATCCTACTGGTGGGAACCAAGTTACATGTAATTATAACAAAAATGGGACTTAGAATTCAAGAGGGAGGATTGGTTTTAAAGGGGGTTCCGGTGGTTCAGCCAGGCGATCACCTGTTTTGGTTCAACCGCCCTCGCCTCATTCTTTATCTCATCAACTTCGTTCTCTTTCAGGTACTTTTAAATAATTAATCATATTTAATAGAAGTTTTTTTTTTTAATTTTTTTTAAATCTAATTAATTTCAAAATAATAGTGGTTTTGGGAATTAAAACATGATTGATCACTTACCGTGATCTTGTTTTTCAATCTTCTTCATTTCAGAATGCTTTTCAACTTGCTTTCTTAGCTTGGAGTTGGGTAAGTCCATTTTCTGTCGATATACAAATCTTGTTTAGTAGCAAAATCTCGTGTGTACATATAATTATCAAGTGTAGAACAAGTACATGCAAAACATTAATGTATGTTACTCTACGTATTATTGATAATAATTGACAAATTAAAGCTCATTAATTATTTTCTGTTTCTCAGTATGAATTCACCATCAAATCTTGTTTCCATGAGCATATAGAGGATATAATCATCAGAATCACGATGGGGTAAGACTTGTTTTGATGTCATAAATTCGGAATCTCACACGAAAAAACGTACATAGAATCTGCACCTATTCTTATTTGAATTAACACAACTTTTTGGCAAACATTTTCTCAGGGTGATCATACAAATTCTTTGCAGCTATGTTACTCTCCCTCTCTATGCCCTTGTAACACAAGTATGTTAAATTTTTTGTTATTCTTGATAAAATAATTCTCAAAATATATATTTTTTGTTATGTTTTTTTATTTTATTTTGTTGATGACATGAACACAGATGGGTTCAAACATGAAGCCAACCATATTTAACGAAAAAGTAGCAGAAGCACTAAGGAACTGGCATCACGCGGCCAAGAAACACGTTAAACACAACAAGGGCTCCGTGACACCTATGTCTAGCCGAACGGCCACCCCGTCTCCATCCCACCACGCCT